>OX402538.1:3101230-3789846 GCA_948098885.1 Drepanosiphum platanoidis | reverse complement strand
TTACGGGTATTGTAACACAATAACCGACAATATTAACGGCTACTGTTTTATCGACTATTATAATATTATGCGTTGCATTATTTGCCTGCGCAGGGTGAAGAGGTAAACGTTTGTTTATTGTTTTCGTTTTGTTTTTCAAACCAAGTCGACCCGTACGAATTAACACGAATAACAATGCAGTCGATAAATAAAATTGTCGAATTTTAATATTTCATATATGCACCCTGTTGCAATAGAACGCGAATATATTAAAATAAAACGCGGACGCTTGACAAATAAACGTTCCGAATGATTCGAAACGATAAAAAATAATGTTATTCGATCTGTGTTTCGTTTGAATATTATTATTCTTAAACGCAATCGTTATTTCGACCGAATTATTTTTCTCCGTGTGCGCGATCGCGTTTCAAAACTGATGTCATATGGCGCGATAATATTGACGTCGAGGCGGTCGTATCGAGACGAAATTCTACGTGATAACGTGTCGTTTGAACTTTATAATACGAATAATATACGATTGTATGAAAAAAAATAAAAATACATAATTGATCCTATTGAAACGCGTGGTTTATGTGAAATTTAACGTGAACTATTCGTATATTATTATTATTATTTTATGAGGCGCGCGCGTATTTTTTGTATAATCTATGTAGAGGTCACGGCAACGAGTTGAGCGATAACTGTTACGGAGCGAACTCGATTTTTGCCAAACTCGTCGGTAGTGAATCGCTTAAATAAAAAGACATCAAGTACAATAGGTTAGCCTAATCATAATGGACATTATTTTTATAATGTTTTTCGGTTTTCAATCACTTTGCTGGTCAAACGATTGCGATTTTCGGCTAGTATAGTTTTCTCTAACGTTGCGTTTTTAAATCCCAATGGTCAAAATACGTTATAACAATGTTGTTCTAACACGATGGCGTTGGAAAACTACATGACGTATTAGCATGAGCTATCCGGCTTCACCCGTGTGCAGTTTTGAACGTAATAATATAATAATTATTGTACTTTGTATTATGCAAAATAATATGTACAATGGCACAAGAGGGCTTGGTAATAGACACGAAAAAACAATGAAAATAAATTAGGCGACGGACGTCTCACCTGAATTTTCAGAGTGAATAATGCTCGATATGAATTTTATGTCGTTTTTTTTTTCCCCGGCTCGATGGCCTAAATTTTTGAAATTCTCTTTAATATTAATATTATTATTCGTACGTTTTCGTAATCGACTTTTAGTATTGACTGTGCGATATGGAATTTCGATTATCGACGACAACATGACGTATGGCTGGATTTCTGTGTGAATTGAACGCGTACGTTTTCCTTTGCAGGTTTTCTCATACAGTTCTCGTTTCTGGCGGCGTTTTTCTGGCTCAACGTGATGTGCGCGGACATAGCGTGGACGTTCAGGTGATTAAAACTGAAATCGATCGTGAAAAATTGAAAAACCAACTAATTATTAAACCATTTTTTTTTTCTTTCAGTGGATTCAGATTACTATTGTATTCGAATAAAATCGAAAACGAGAAGAAAAAATACATCATCTATTCGGTTTACGCGTGGGGTTCGAGTATTACAATCACGATACTGACCGCGTTGGTCGAATTCACCGAAATATTTGGCGGTCAATTAGGTATCAAACCTAATTTCGGTGCAAAAGCTGCCGGTTGTTGGTTTTCAAGTGAGCGAAACTTCATTTTCAATGTGATTCAAACGACAGTGTAACGAGTATTCATATTTTTATTAATGATTCGACGAACAAACGTCGTCGTATTATAATATTATAATAATATTATATGCATATTATCGTATTTAAAAGAAATATTCACGGAACGTTTCCGAATAATAATATCAATCCTATGTGGACTTTCGTTTTGTTTTCAGATAAACTATCGGTCGGCGTATTCTTTTATCTGCCCATCGGGCTTCTCCTGTTTACCAATTTCATACTGTTCCTGTTTACGGCTTTCAGAATCGTCTTCATTCGGAGAAACACGTCGAAAGTATTGAATCGCCATAGCAACCAAAATAACATGAGGTATTTCAGGTTTTTATTTATTTTAAATTTTTTCCGATAATATTTGGTTGCGTTTGGTGCGTATAGGCGCGTTATTATCTATCTATCTATCTATACTATATATAAAATTGTAAGGGTTTTTCTTCGACCGCGCTAACCGAGAAAACTACTGGACCGATTTGGCTGAAATTTTTTTTGGCTGAAACCCGACACTCTGCTGAAGGTTATAGTACCACTTTTGTCAGTAAAAAAGTTCATAAAAGTTCATAAAAAATTAAAAACAATTGTACCTATATTGTGCGACACGGCGGGATAGAGTTATTATTGCGAGCATAATTTGTGCTTAGTTTTTTTGCCTACTTTTTGATTATTCTTATGAAGGTTTATTGGGCATGCTAATAGAGTTAAATTTTGGGTAAGTGGCCAATTTATCATCATGCCGTGAACCAATCACGGGCGAAGCTGTGACAGGTCGGCTAGTAATATATAAAATATCATATTATATTATCGTCCACGGGGGCTGTAGATTTCCGGAGTAGAGATGAAATACTAAAAAATACACTTGCGCGCGTCAAATAAAAATCGCGCGAACGTGTGTTCCTTTATTAATATCGTTACATAATCGATTTATATTTAATCATTATCGGCGATCAAAAACCGTCGGCCGTCATTTGATTTCGTCGGTCAGGCTCGCGCGTATTATTTCATTATAATATACATACACGCGCGGCGGCGTTTCTCGGAAACCTTTTTTCGGTGAAAAACGTGGCCGGTATGAAAAATCGTTTCGATAATAATAATTATAGGACGACTACGGCGCCCGAGGCCAATATTTCACTCGCACGAATCTCGGAGTACACGTGAAACGTTGTCTCGGTCGCGTCGGAGGGTTTTCGGACCGTAAATAATAACACGTCAAGCACACATGCTATTACGCGGAGGGTTGCTTTTACGGAGAATATTATTATAACCCGGAGCTCTTGGGAATAGGACGCGGCCACGTTTCGACGTAGGGACCGGTTGTTGTCTGTACACACAATACGTTCATCACGAATGCCGCTGCGCGAGAGACGGAAAAAAGGTCTCGTCCGACTGAAATTTAACGCGCTACGGGGGAGGCGTGTAACATAATGTATCGATATAATAATCACGGTCCCTCGGTTCGACAGTAAACCGACCGGACGGGGAAAAAAAAACACGCAACACGAAAGTATTTTCATAAGCGCCTTAACCGACGGCGTGTTTAAGGGCGTGTATAGTGAGAGAGATATTTTTATGATTTCGATATTTATTAAATTTAATATTTATGATGCCCTAACCAGCCATCCGTCTAGTATTTTATATACTACGCGGTAGAAATAGATTTCGCAACGATGATCTTTGATACCTATAACCGCATACGCGATTCTGCCAATTTTTATATATTTCACGCACAACATCTTATCCAATGTACACGCATATTTTGTACGTCACGTGGGTTTTAATACTCGGGCCGGGCCGGGTTAGGTAATGGTTATTAAAATCTACGCGGTTTCTCGAATTCTCCGCTATTTTATTGCAACTATAGTATCATGTTTACAAGAATTCAATGAACATTATGTTCGTCCGCCCGTCTATATAGCTACTACTATGCGACGTAGAGACTTAAACGGCTGGTATATGTTTTCTTTTTCGATTTGTATGAAAAAAAAAAAAAAAACTATCGCGGTCGTCGAGTGAATTTTGTTTTCTTTTCGCGCAGGCTGTCGCTGTACCTGAAGCTGTTCTGCCTGATGGGCGTGACGTTCGTGTTCGAGCTGATATCGTGGGCGGTCGACTCGCCCGCGTACTACTGGTACGCGACGGACGCGGTCAACTCGCTGCGCGGCGTGTTCGTGTTCTTCATATTCTGCTGGAAGCGTTCGGTGCTGAATCTGCTGTTGGCGCGCGCGCCCGAGCCGGCCCGCGAGCGTTTCGCGCGCGCGTTCGGCCTGCCGGAGCCGCGCGCGCGGTACCCGAGCTTCTCGTCCGGCTGCCCGCCGCAGAACCCGCAGTCCGGCACCGGGACGCGCTCGTGGTCCGTCAAGAACCCGGGCGGCTCGTTTCAGCTGTCGCAGTTCGGCAGCTCCGCGTCCGTATCGACGACGACCACGACGGTGAACAGCGGCGGCGGCCCCAGGAACAGTTCGCGACAGTGAAAGACCGCGTACGGAAATCGTTTTCGGAAGGGAGTAAAAGTAAAACGCGGGACGAGTGCGTGTGGATTTCACGACCTACCGCCCACGTGGTTTTTTCGACCTTTTCGCGCCTTCTGAACGGCTCCCGCTTACGTTAATTAATAAAAATTTACATTATTTAATCGAACTTGATTTTTCAACGACGAAATAAACGCGCGTTTATTAACAAAAGGAATCTTTTTATTTTTTTTTCATTTTCTTCTCGAGCTCGATTGTACGATTGAATAAATTAAAAAAATAATCACGGCGATACGTATTTTATTTCTAGTCTCTATACTCTGGCGGCTCCCTCGATATAATAACCGACGACGCCCCCTCCCCGAGGGCCGCGACGCACTAGTCGAAAACCACCGCGGTATGTAATTATTATTATTATAAAAAAAAAAACACAACCCACCCGGTACCCCTGACGTTTCTGATTTATAAATCGCGGCCAATAACGTATTATAATAACGTCGAGATTTTACCACACTCGCGACGTCCGTCCCTCGAAAACGGTTTCCTATTATTAATACCTACTCGCCGCCGCCACTCTTCTCGAAATCGTTTTTTTTTTTTTTTTCAATAACGATTTAATCCTTCAATCTTTATAATTTTATAAAAATCTTTTTTACTACCTGACTACCACCGTATTATATAGACGAATAAGGCATGACTTGTTTTTTTTTTTTCATTACTATTATTACCTTTATAATTTATTAGTGTGTATATAATATTATGTATGATATAATATATAAAATATTAGAATAATAACTAGACGGATATAGGTCTCATTTTGGTACCAATGTACAACGGGATAAGTCACTATAGACACGTTCACTGTCGTCGAATCGGGAAACAATGTGAAAACGATAAAAACCGATTTATTTCTCGGCGAATCGAGAGTCTGCGAACAGGGCCGCATCGTCCACTTCCGTCAAGTCTTTCGAAACGTCACAGGTTCGCAATATAACATGTAATTATCATGGACGGGCTCGTTAGCGACGATCGCCCGTCGACGAAAACTCGGGGTGAAAATTCGCAAAAATCCTTCTGAACGTAAATTCTCAATAATATACAGCTGATGTAGACGACACGCCGCCGCGTACGTATTAAGTTATTATAATAATAGTCGATTGATATCGTTTTTCATTTCGAATTATTCAATCCGCGTTCGTTTTTTAAACGTCGATAGACAAAAGGGCAATATAATATTATCGGGAGTCCCCTCGATACGTCGCTGTAAAGAAAACTTTTTCCTACCATTGTTTCGTATTCGGACGTATTTTTTTCTCCGTCGCTACGATCGTAAGACGAACAACACGTTCTCCTCGCCGCGGCGACGACGGACCAGGGGTGGCGGCGGGTAGGACGAAGGAATCTCGCGTTTACCTGCAGCTGCCCCGATACACCGGCGGCGCGCCCAGCAGTCGATCGACGCCGACCCGGGGCTCGTATAATGGATCTTTCCTGACAACCTGACCGTCGCACTTGACGGGCGGGCGGGCACCGGCCGACGTCTACGGTGTTTATTTATTATCGCGCCCCGTACAATATGACAAATAAAAAAAAAAAAAAAACGTTTTGTCGGCTTTTCCCCCAAGCCTCCACGTCTCGTTTTCCCGCCGTCCACTCGCCCGGCTCCAGTCCTGCGGGGGGTAGTAGTATAGCTATCAATATAATAATATAATACATTATAATAAATGCGCGCGCCCGAACACCCGACATCGTGTGACCGACGATAAATTTATAATTTATATTTATTGTTCTTTTTATCTCTTTTCCCCCCCCCCCTCGTTTTTTCTTCCTTTCTCGGGGATTAACACCCGCGTTTCGTCCGTCGGCGGTTTAAGAAATGCCCCGCGTCTCCGTTTCACGCCGACCCGCCGCCGCGTCTGCACCTGCGCCGCCGCCGCCGCCGGTGCCGCCCTCGCGTCCGTGTCCACGCGGTGTTTGCGCTTTTCGAGTGTCGTACTCGAATCGAAGAGCACGGGGATCGCCCATCGAGGGACTGTCCGAGACTTGTCCGCGGCGCGTTTTCCTTTTTCGCGTGTAATACGCGTACGCCTACGATGCGCGTATTTTATCTAGCCGACTGCGCGCGTCAACAACTATCGACGTTCTTTCCGGTAGTAGTTTGAAACCATGTCGTACACACCTATTACTCGCGGTTCTCTGTTCCCATGCAAATAGGGTCCCGATAAACATCGTAAATATTCCGTCTTCAGAAATAGTAAAGCTGTATCGTCCAGATTTTCGAAAACGCGTGACGAAATAATGTGCAACTACGCGACGGCGGCGGCGTCGGTCCTACTATACCGTTATACACACACACACACACACACACAAACGTACAAAACGTGTAATCGACCTACGACAATCGAAATAATATGTTAACGACGACGACGGCGCGCCGTCCCGGTCCTACTCCTCATAAATAATCCCGAATAACGAGAGATTTTATCGCTGCCTCGGAGAAATCGTTAGGAGAAAAAAAAAATCTTGACGGAAACGAGCCTAATGGAAAAAACGTGTTTAAATTATACACCCGAAATGTATAATATGTGTGTGTATACACGCATACATGAATAGTGATTATTAGAAAACTGTCCGGACTGACGGGACCGTATTTTTACTCGTATTTACTGCTCCTAATCTCGGGTCTCCGATCGCACACGCATGCCAGCGAGCTTCACGTCGATAACATTATATCAAACGACATCACCTTCCCGTGATCTTTTTCCCGACGCGCATTATAACAGCAGAGGCATTCACGTACGGCTCACAAAATAAACACGTCGCACCACAATCGTATGCGCTACGCTTTATGTTCCATTATATTATACGTATATATATATACACTCATATATTATATGTTGATTATGCGCCGCCCGGTCGGGGCTGGAAAGACAGGTTTGGGTTGGGTGAGTCGGACGCCGCTGCGGCCGGGGTCCCGAAAATCCTGCGCATTCCTCGGCATCCTTATTGTATTTATTTACGCGCGCTAGTACAGTATAGAGAACCTTTATGTGGCGTACTAAAATCTTATAATTTACTGCGCGTCGTGTTTTTCGTTGTCGGTGGCGGCGGCGGCGGCTTTGAGGGGAGCATGAGAGTCTTAACCCCATACTTATTACTATTTGACAAAAAAAAAAAAAAATGCTATAATAAACATTGAGACATATCGTGGGAAACGTTTGGTTTTTTCATTTATTTTTTTTTTTTACAAAATATATACGGGAAATTAAAAAGCTCGACGGTTATCTAATATATTATACATGTGTATGTCGACCGACTTGTATCGATTCGATCGAATAAATATTCATTTCCCACGTTCTCGTTCGATTACAATTTTAAAAGGAAAATAGACTTGTGGGGTTTGACTTTGAGGTCGTAGAGAGTGGTTTTGTTTTATTGTCTGTCGTACACTGTCATCGAACAAAGTTTTTGTAGCCGTTCTTGATGTTTGTACGCCCAACATCGTTAACCGCGCGATAACCCGCACGATGGTGGACATTTATGTTTGCGAACAATCATTCGGACAATGACTGTAATTAATAATTACAATTGACAATATTTCGCTCGATTTTGTACTTCTGTGTAGATCTAAGAGTGACATATTGACTTTCAGTTACTTCCGAATCTAATAATATTATTACCTACGTTTTAAAATTACCGTTGTTCTTTTCATCGCCAACTCGATTTGATATTTATTTTCTTTCTTTTTTTCGTTCAAATTTTAAATAACTCATGTATAGGTATAGCTAAATATCAATTGTATTTCTATTGGCCCATCATTTTATTCACTTTGCTTACGGAAAAAAAAGAAGTGCGCTTTGAGTGCTCGATTAAAATTGTTATAGATTTTCGACGAAAAATGAAACTATTGTATCAGACGCGTACTGTAGTTTTGCTACACGTTTTTCGAGAATAGCTAGCACATTCGATGACGCAAACGAAACGATATCGGGCCGTCGTCGCGTGTAGTATTTTGTTTATTCATAAAAAGCATTATTGTATCACGTCGTTGTGTACAGAGACGGATTCTTCCGCGCGCTATTTTATCGCCGCGTGGCCGTACGTCGTGGAGAACAGACCATTATAATAATATTACTATATTATCACAGAGCTCGCGTGACCCGGCCGTAGCCCTCTGCAACGCTCGTCGTCCATCACGTACACCACACGCGCCTTTGGTCTCGATCGTTTAGGTTTTTGTAACGAGTATATTATTAAAAAATATTATTTGTATTCACTTCTACGTATTTCAATCGATTTCGCTGTCGAATAACCGCGAGCAATCTTTAGACGAAATATCACTAGCATAACGTTATTAAAACGCGACGCGTTCTTGCAGCGTTTTACGTGTGTACAAATAATGTACGTTACACACGTCGTCGGTAATGTTGGCCGAAATACGCGCACGGTCTTCGTTTTAACACTATTCTACCTGTTAATTCGTTAAGTTAAGCTTTTTAAACAAAACAATCGTATTTAAGTCATAAGAATGTTATTGATAATAATCGGTACACCGCTTGTTTTTCTTTTTTTCTTTTTTTTCTAGACGTTTATTTATTATTTTATCTAGTCACCGTTTTAAGACACCGCCACTAAAAATGTACAATATACGATTGTTATTTCATTTGAACTATTCGAGTATTATATGTATACCTACCTATATAACTGTGTATGTGTTGAAATTAATTAATCTGTTTTCGTAACAGTCATGTTTTATCGTTATATTATATTATAGTGTAATATTAATAACCACGTCCGTGTAATCGTGTTATACACCGAAATATTATGCAGGTCGATTTATGCGCTTCGAACAACGATGTATAATTCATAATATTATATTGTGCGAGTAGTTTTTTTTTTTTAAACTTGCTATACAAACGACTGTGGCGAGGAGCTAACGCGTCGGTCGTATTACTATATTATATTGTGTTGTACGTTGACTGTTTTTACGCTTTTAAAAATACAATGACGGATAATGTGTAATGTGAAGCGATCGGCGTTTAATGTTTTAAAAATTGTTCCTATATGAATTTATAACGGTAGTATATATTTTTATTTTTATTTTTTTTTTTTAAATATACTTGCTATTGTTACCTATATTGTTCGGCAACGCGATGCATATCGACGTCACCAATCGAGAGTCGATCACAGTTGATTCACTGTGCGTCGTCGTCGCGGAAACATTTTTTCAAAAATACGCTTTCGATAATTCAATATGTAAATTATTCAAAACGCGTCTACATGAATTTTTTTTTTTTTAAAAATAGGCTGCTTACCGTGTACCCGTGTAGTGTGTACACTGTGCATAATACCCATGTATACTCGTGTACATAATATCTATATGTGCCTGCCACGTGGTGGGTAATAATTTTTTTCACGCAGTCACAACGAATAAAGATATCTTTTAAATAATTAATTAGGGGGGGGGGGAAATGTGTTGAATACTTAGATTTTAAATCTTGATAAAATAAATAGAGTACTTAGTATTTTTTGAGGGATAATAATCCTTAGATATCGTTCACGCCGCGTTACCAATACTCATGTCTAATTGAATTTTGTATAAAACTTGTCGCGCTTTAACCACTACTACCAAACAATTAAAAAAATGTGTATACCAATTGACAGATTAAATTCTTAAATGCGAATTAATAACAATTTTAAATACCCTCGTGACAAACAATCGAAAAAAATGTAATAATACACTCGTTAGAATGCCGATCGAATTGATAATAATATAAAATGTGTCGTGTTATCTTCGCGAATTAGAGTATTTTATAATTCATTACAAACACGTGCGAATTCGTATCTTAGTTTTCCATTGATGTTTTCGTTGGTCGTCAGCACTAATTTAAATAATGAATAAATTTATTAGTTATAAATATATTCTAAACTCTCAGTCACCGTAAATTAATCAAATTGTGTTTGTAAGGTACTTTACTTTATAAATGATCGTAAAACAGAAGTAGTTTTTTTTATAATCTTTGCATGAAAAAAAAAATATTTAACTTTATACAAATATAATATTGATACATTATTTATTTTGTACGGGTATAATGACTATATGTTAAATATAATAGTTTTTCATAATTTACAATGAGTGAGAATCAATAAGATTTATTTAAATAACTTCAATAAGAATCATTAGTTCATGTATTATTTATAATTTATTGTTTTTTATTCATATTTCCTTTCAACACATTTTCTTCTTTATAAGCTAAAAAAACGGTAGGTCTAACAACGGTCGGGTAAAAATTATTAAATATAGGCGTGTCATATATTAAATATACTAATATTTAATCTATGGGTGTGTACACTTCATGTTTAAGTACATATTACATTTATATGTAATAGTATATCATTTATAGGTACGAGTTTTAATGTCGTATCTAAATGTATATTATTTTATTTTAATTTAAATAAAGTTAAAATTTATCGGTGTTTTTATAATTTATTATTATAAAATTTAAGTATTGGCATGGCATTTTTAGGTACTATCTGTGGCAGTGGCGTAAATGGGTAAAAAAACTAGGGGAGGCAAAATAATGTATTCACCAAAATTGTGTAACCGCAGGATGGAGGGTAAGTAAATATTTTTCTTATTATTTTTCTTATTAGGTATTATTCTATATTTTGTACAAGATTCTAAGATATGCCGGGTAGAGTTATGCATTAAATACCAGAGAAATATTTTTGTTCGACGCGCAGATAAAGAATGGCGGCGAACACAACGATTTTCGATATTCGGAGCGACTATGCTCGTATTTTACATTAATGTGAAATGTCATTTCAATAGCCATAAAAAAAAACGCACGACAACGCGCGATGGACAGACCGAGCAGCGAATTCTTTTGGGCCATTAAACCGCGAGACATACGTTAATTGTTATTGTAGTATGTCGAGAACGTTTTCCGATCGCTACCTTAATGACATAGACACACTATTTAAGACGGACGTCGATGCGTTATGGATAGTGTTTGACATTTTAATGAAATTTAAAAAAAATGAAATATTTCATGAAATATTTCTCATACTTCAAATAACACTAGTTATGGATTAATAACGACTTCCGTGCGGGTTCAGAGGCGTCTCGAGTAGAAAACAAAACCGTGCCCTAACGACTGCTTGGTAGTATGTAAAACTACAATAGTCTAATATATTGAATAATATTAACGAGTACATTTTTCTGAACGCGTGTTTTTTTTTTTTATATATAAAAATATATTTCCATTAACACATTTGCGCAACTCACGAGAAATTCTGCACATTCAAAAACGCACGACAACGACGGGACGACGATGGACAGACCGAGCAGCGAATTCTTTTGGGCCATTAAACCGTGAGACATACGTTAATAATTGTTATTGTAGTCTGTCGAGAATGTTTTCCGATCGCTACCTTAATGACATAGACACACATTAAGACGGACGTCGATGCGTTATGGATAGTGTTTGAAATTTTAATGAAATTTAAAAAAATGAAATATTTCATGAAATATTTCTCATACTTCAAACACTAGTTATGGATTAATAACGACTTCCGTGCGGGTTCAGAGGCGTCTCGAGTAGAAAACAAAACCGTGCCCTAACGACTCTTTGGTAGTATAAAACTACGGTAGTCTAATATATTTAATATTATTAACGAGTACATTTTTCTCAACTCACTAGAAATTCTGCACATTCGTCCGACGGTTTCCTATACAGCAAGGCGAACGGCGACATTAAGAAAAACGAAAGAAAAACGACCGAATCCTTTTTTCAATAATATTATATCTGTATGTTGTTTTCGCTTTCTGTATTCTGTGTTCGATAAACATTAATGCGACTACAGCGCGTACAAATAAAACGGAAACACTATAATTACGTCATACTTACGTTGTAATAACGGGGTTACATAAAACTCGCGCGCGCGCGCTTGATTTATACGGCAAATAATAATCATATCATTTGTGCTTCCGCGTCGGGTGGTAAACCGTTGTCGACGGCCGCCGCTGCCGCGGTCTCGACGACCGTACGGCGGCGGCGCACGGAATGGATTTACCGTCTTATTAATTCAGAAAAAATAAATAAATACCATATTATTATTTAGTTTATTATAAATTAAAAACTAAAAAATAATTATGGAAACACGTGGCTTCAAACAAACGAATTTATACGATAATAATAGAAATGAAAAAATAAAAAATCAAAACTAAAGCAGCGAAACACTCAAAACAGCGATCACAAATCACCGTCGAGTAGGTTAACTAGGATATTTTCTTAAACTCTGTTTTGAACTCCGCATCTCAACATTGCGAAAAATGGCATCGTGTAATTAAAACTTAAAAAATATACGAGTGTATAGATTATCTCAGTGCTAGTGGACGGAATTCGAACAGTTTTTTTTTTTTTTCCGGAAGAGGAAAATATAATAAATATACTTTATTATATTATATAACTTACAGCTCATCAACATAAATAATACAATGTATTATACAGTAGCGGCTTTGGCAAATGAAGCGATGTCTCGTTCAAATTTTTAAAATAAATAATAATAGATAAGTATTCTTTTAACCAATCGATATCTTAAATTTCCAAACTACTATTTATCTGTTACTAATCGTTATTTTACTATTCAACTAGTGCATCACTGAATAAAGCGCAATTGAAATTTAGAAAATAATAGTTGTGAACAATGAATTCGTTGTCACAGATTATGAAATGGATGCAGTTGTGTTCAAAGTACAAATAAATGAACAAAATGAAAACGGTCGTTATTGTTACATCAACTACAACCAAAGTAAGAGATTATTCGAATACAATTTAATCTAAATAATTTTGAAACATTATTATTGTTCGAGAAATAATTTTCGGTTATTTTATTCGATTAGACGTTATAATAGTTATCGGTTGGTGTGTCGACACGCTCCTCCGATGACCGCGAACAGTAGATAAAGTGCAGGCGGTGTATATCAACGAATATAATGATTATCTATAAATTTATAACATACATTTTATTATTCATTAATATAGCCTCATTATGCGCACCTTTGACGCTTGTCGCCCGACGCTCTCCGACGTACGCGCGCGCGGCTTTGGTCTCGTTGTATGTGCGATCGGTGTGAATTTTATTTTTAACTTTAACCAATCGATTCCGTTTTTTTCGTGAGAACGTTGAAATTAAATTGTGATCGCGAATCTAGTCGCAATGAACTCCACAACAGCCCCTCCCGTTAATGTTGGCTAAATATACGCGCCCGAATGGAAACGTACGTTGTTCGCATCAAGAGTAATTTTTATTTTTTTTCATCTCGTATTATTTCGACGCGTATTTTTTCTATAAATTAGTCGCCTTTATTACAGCCACAACTGCGCCACCGAACATTAATAATATTTGTCGCAAAAGTCTCGATTAAATTAGCAAGTTTTATTTTATTATAAATTTATCAGCGTAAAACATCCGTGCGGGCGATTTTTTCGGTATAAGTAATCGTTTACACACGCAATTCATAATCATCAGCAACTAAATCACCGGCAAACCAATAACTCGCGCTATATTTTTCACGACTTTGTAGATGACGTATCCAAAATCTTTGTTTATTCGTACGTTCTTTTGTTGCAACTACAAACGCTCCACTACATAGTGCGCCGAGAATTTATTATCGGCCGCCGGGAAAAGCCGAAATCCAACGCGACGACGACGCGCCGTGCAATTTCGTGCGGTTTCGTCGGTAAATATTATGATAATTTTATTTCTTTTCACCCTCGTCCGGTCGACGGGACACGACCCTCCCCAAGAATTCTCGGCGCGACCGCGCCAATCTCGAAACGTTATTGACACTGTACGTATATATTATGTAGATGCGATATGTGCGCGTCGTGTACGCGTATTATTAACGTTTCGGAAAATTAACTACCGTTTCAAATGAATTATTTATATATACGTTTCTCCGTGCAAACGGAATGGGGTTGAAACGGGGTAAAAATGGAAAAAAAAATCGCCTGCCCGGAACCGCCGGAGCTTCGAGACCGATCGAAACCGGTCGATAGTCATTCGTTTCGTATAGTCCTGAAAAAAATTCGAATGTTTAAAACCGCTTTTTCTGAAATTCCATTTTTAACGAAGCCAATAGAAAGCACTCTCGAGAGTTCGAAAATGTTCGGTTTTTTATACGTATATCATAAACAACATTGGAAAATTTGATATTATATTAACATTAATATTAATATATTCTGGTTGTTATGATTTTTTCATCTCGTTGATTATTGTTTCCAAGGAGAATTATTTACTTTATTTCTATACCGCTGAATTCGATTATTCGATTATTGTATCTATACATTTTTATTGTTAAGATAAATAATTTATCGTCGCATTCGTCCAACGTGTGTCCAAATACGATTCGAGTATCTGTCGGCCAATCGTAAGACACGCGTTTTCTTGTGTTCTATTTGCATCCCGAGTAAATATCGTTTACTTGTACCTTGAATGCGATGTTGAAAATGGACGCCAACAATTCAAATGCGAAAAAAATCATCGAGGAATCCATAATCAAGGTCGTTTCAATGAAACATCCCGAGGGAAGAAAAACAACGGAACGCGACTATGATCACGTAATGACCCGTCGCGGCGGAGAGACGGGAGACGCCGGCGAAAACCA
The DNA here is from genome assembly GCA_948098885.1 of Drepanosiphum platanoidis. Taxonomy (NCBI): domain Eukaryota; kingdom Metazoa; phylum Arthropoda; class Insecta; order Hemiptera; family Aphididae; genus Drepanosiphum; species Drepanosiphum platanoidis. The sequence goes on along the minus strand of OX402538.1, from coordinate 3,774,977 downwards.
CGTCGTGCTGCCCGTCGTTGACGAGGAGCCGCGGTCGTTGTTAAACCCTGCACTCGTGGTGAAAGTGCGGGAACTGTCGTTCTGTATGAAAAAGTGGATCTCGCCCTTAGTAAAAACCGTGGTGAAGAAACTCGGTCCGTCTGCGAAGCCGAGTGCGGCCAACGTGAAAAAGACGTCTCCGCACGTGGCGCCGAGCGTTGCGAAACGATTTCCGTTGGCGACCGGCAACGTCGCGAATAAACAGCGGCTCGCCCCGGCCGTGAAGCCGATCGTCGAGCCTAGAAGGCCGGCCCCGATCGCGGGACCACGAGTCGTCGCGAAAAAACCTACTCCGGCGGTCGTGCCGGCAAAACTGTACGTGAAAAAGCAGCAGCCCCCGACCGCGGTGGCATCGGCAGCGAAGCCGACCGCGACGTCGAAAGGTTTTCAACCGAGAAAACCAATGCCGGCGGCGGTCGTCGTGCCGGCTGTAAGCGTGATCGTGAAAAAGCCACTTGCCGTCGTTGCCAAGAACGCCGACGTCAAAAGGCCGCTGCCGATCGCAGTTAAAAACAACACCACTAACGCGATAAAACCACTTCCGGCAGTAAAGAAGCCGCCACTGCCAGTAGTGGCGAACAAAGTCGACGCAAAGAAATCGCCACTGCCGGTAGCGGCGAAGAAAATTGACGTGAAAAGGCCACTGCCGGAAGTGGCGAAGAAAATTGACGTGAGAAGGCCACTGCCGGTAATGGCGAAGAAAATTGACGTGAAAAGGCCACTGCCGGAAGTGGCGAAGAAAATTGACGTGAAAAGGCCACTGCCGGTAGTGGCGAAGAAAATTGACGTGAAAAGGCCACTGCCGGTAGTGGCGAAAAAAGTAGACGTGAAAAAGCCACTTCCGGTAGTGGCGAAAAAAGTGGACGTGAAAAGACCACTACCGGAAGTGGCGAAGAAAATTGATGTGAAAAAACCACTGCCGGTAGTGGCGAAAAAAGTAGACGTGAAAAGGCCACTTCCGTTAATGGCGAAAAAAGTTGACGTGAAAATGCCACTTCCGGTAGTGGCGAAAAAAGTGGACTTGAAAAAGCAACAGGCGCCGACCGTGGTGGCATCGGGAGCGAAGCCGACCGCGACACCGAAAGGTTATCAACCGAGAAAACCAGTGCCGGCGGTCGTCGCGGCGCCAGCTGTTAACGTGAAAAAGCCACTTCCGGCAGTGGCGAAGAAAGTCGACGTGAAGAAGCCGCCGCCACCACTGCCGGCGAAGAAAATAGACGTTAAAAAACCGCTTCCGGTAGCGGCGAAGAAAGTAGACGCGAAGAAGCCGCCACTTCCGGTCGCGGTGAAAAAAACCGAGGCGAAAAGACCACTTCCGGTAGCGGCGAAGAAAGTCGAGGTGAAACGGCCACTTCCGATCGCGGCGAAAAAAGCCGAGGTGAAACGGCCACTTCCGATCGCGGCGAAAAAAGCCGACGTGAAAAAGCCGGTCGCTCCGTCGAAAAAGCGACCATTGACTCTGGCGGACGGTGACGTGGTTCATCATAAACCGTTGACGCCTTTCGATCGACTGCCCGCCGTAGACAAGTACGTCGATAGAAAAATAAATACTCCAAACGTTTACATATTAAAATACATAAAATGCAAGAAATAGTCGTCCTTTCCTCGTACCTCATCGAATATAATAAAAAATAGCCCAAAGTACCGCATTTTAGAAGCTTGTAATAATAATTTACTGAACTTTGATTTTTTTTTTTTTTTTTTGATCATCTTAAATTAAAAAATTGTACAATGAATATTAACTAATTTATTTATCTTATATTATATATTTTATACTCGTCTTTTTTTCCTCTTTAAACTTGTAACTTAAACTGTACTCATTACCCCTTTGGGGTGTCACAAAGTTAAACTAAAAATACTTGTTTTCTACGAATCTTCTAATGCTTGTAAAAAATCCATAACTATATTGCACTATATTGCTATATTAACATAATTATGTTTTGTAAACATTTAGAAACACTGTCGTTGGTCCGGAACAGTCGATTCAAATTGTACTGTCGCTGTCTGATCATTATCCTCGCGAACCAGATGATACGCCGCCTGAAAGCAGCGACCGCCTCGCGTGTAAATATTAACCGTCGAAAATTAACAGATACGTATTTGTAATAATTACATAATGGTTTTTTTCATAAGGTCTATCTCTCGACTCGTTCTTCGATTTGGAAAAAGTGTCTCCTCCGCCGGAATTCTATTGGAATTTGAGTAGTTGTAGTAATTCGTCTAACGATTGGCGCGTTGACGTTCGCATTGATGACAGCCGCGCCTGGGAAACGAATGATGATTTTTCAGCGACACAAAGGGTGAGAGATATGTTTTTGTTTTCTAAAAATTTTTTTTAATTTTCGATCGACACAAAAATCACATAGTATTGAAGAAAAATAATAAAAAATCACCTTCACCTTTAAGCTAGGCTTGTGGTGGTGTTGGGAGTAACATGTTCAATACGTGTGATTTTTAGATTAAAACAAATAATAACAAACGCTATATATAAGAAAAAAAGAAAAACCAAGAAAAACTATTAGTATATTATATTAACTTATATTAATTATATTATATTAACTTAGATCATTAAATAATACCTCATTGTTACATTATTTGATAATTATGATAGTTAATTATCAGATATGAAGATTTGATTTCAATCAAATTCGTCAAACCGTTGTCACTACTTTTTGCGTTTGTCGTTTCAGAACGTAACGAATTGCTATTCGGATACCAATTATAACAACGAACAAATACTGAAGGACACTTCGGAGTCAGAATGCATTTTTTTCGATTCCGGTGACGAAAATAAAAGCGACTCGTTCTTCGATTTGAAAAAAGTGTCTCCTCCGCCGGAATCCTATTGGAATTTGAGTAGTTGTAGTCATTCGTCTAACGATTGGCGCGTTGACGTTCGCATTGATGACAGCCGCGCCTGGGAAACGAATGATGATTTTTCAGCGACACAAAAGGTGAGAGATATGTTTTTGTTTTCTAAAAGTTTTTTAATTTTCGATCGACACAAAAATCACATAGTATTGAAGAAAAATAATAAAAAATCACCTTCACCTTTAAGCTAGGCTTGTGGTGGTGTAGGGAGTAACATGTTCATACGTGTGATTTTTAGATTAAAACAAATAATAACAAACGCTATATATAAGAAAAAAAGAAAAACAAAGAAAAACTATTAGTATATTATATTAACTTAGATCATTAAATAATACCTCATTGATACATTTTTTGATAATTATGATAATTAATTATCAGATAATATGAGGATTTGATTTCAATCAAATTCGTCAAATCGTTGTCACTACTTTTTGCGTTTGTCGTTTCAGAACGTAACGAATTGCTATTCGGATAGCAATTATAACAACGAACATATACTGGAGGACATTTCGGAGCCAGAATGCATTTTTTTCGACTCCGGTGACGAAAATAAAAGCGAAACGAGCGAATGAATGGAACCGGTGTCACACAGGATCACCTACAAAATTTTTACCCGGGGGGAGGGGCGTAATAATTTCTTATGTATCGAGTGGGTAAGTAAAATAACCCACTTATATATTCGAATCCGGCGGGTAATCATTTTTCAGTGTATCAATCGATTACCTTACTAGTTTATATTTAATAATATACGCTATATTATTAATAATAATAATAATAATATCTGATTATCGGAATTAGAAGTAGACTTTATTGGCTATCTTAGTAGCTGTTTAATCGTTAAAATTAAATCGGTCTCACGTGAGTCGTAATTTGAACAACGCGCCGACGACGTTTGATTTTATTTTATTTTTCATATTTTTTTGGCCTCGTTGACGTTGTTGTGTGCCATTCTGATGAATGCGAAAATTCCGTTTCCTTGGTTTCACGGGGGCCGCTGTTGGGGGTTCGCCAAAAAAAGAAAAAAAACCGTTATAATCGCTCGCTCGTTACGTGAGGAAAAAATTACGCCCGGGAAATCATTGTGAAGCGAAAGAGGTGTGTGATGACCACCCACCCCCATCACTACGAAAAGTTTGATTATTCGAATGTTTATGTTGTAAAAATAAAATTTGTATTTATTTACGATTTATACGAAAAATAATCGAGTTTGACGTTTAAACTTTTAAATCGCAACGTTGTGTGCTCTATGTAAATAGTGACTGCGACGCATATAAAACCCCATTTCATCCGTTACTTCCGGCAAAGATTTTCGAAATCCAAAATTAATACTGCATAATATTATGAAAAAAATCATTTAAGACGTTCGTCAATATGGTTAAAAATTAAAAATATATCGTATCCGGACGATCGCACTAATGAATTCGAGTACGAGCGTTGAGTGTTTTTTTTGAAATTTACTGTCGTCGACTCGGAATCGTCGAAAAACCTAACCAATAAATCGAAATGAAAACGTTAATTTTTCACGAGTGATCGTTGAATCTATATATATATAAATCGATGTACATTTGAATAAATTTTATAGCTCAAGATCCACCGAACCGATTTTGATAAAAATTTTAGGGCATATTAAGATTGATATGTAAATGGTTTCTGTGAAGTTTGTACGCTGTGCGATATGTGGTTCCGGAGTTATGGCCTCTTAAGTGTACAATATTAATCACGCACGCACGCACGATATTCAACAATAATTATTATTGTTTTGCCATGGAGATATATATATATACACTCTATGTGGTTATTTTTTATTATTTGTTTCCGTGGCACGCGCGTCTATGGTATCAAAAGTTAAGTTTTACGTAAAATTACGTACATGTAAAATTAAATTTTTTCTTTCTTTACAGTGAAATAAAATTTGTGAAAATTTGTTTTCAATGTGGTGTTTAGTTTTAGTTTTCAGTGCAGGTTTGTTTATATTCATTGATCGATTGGCTTGCAATGCATTTGCATTAATTGAGATGTAATTATTTTTAATGTATTACAGGTGATTTCATTTAGAGAAAGCAACAACTGCACACGGGCTAAGCCGGGTTATTCAGCTAGTTGTTAATAAAATAAGAAAAGCCGCGGCCCGCCGGCGCCGGTCCAGACCGCCGCGCCGCCGCGACGCTCAAAACCGATCGAGACAATGATAAAGGCCGATCGGTCACGGTGACCCAGCGGGGGGGTGACGCGCCTTAAGTGCGTTTTTACATAAATCCTATTAAACCGTATAACGTGTTTCCTTCGTTTGACATTCCTTGTGTAGCGTAGAATCGTGTTTCGGCGTGGGACATGGGAAAATAATTGGATTTGACTCTCGCTATGATGGGCGTACGATTTTATTACCGCCAGGTGTATTATTGTGTATTATATAGTATTCGGTCGCTGTATAATTTATTATATCGTATAAAAGGGTCGCATTTCTATGTTGTATTGAATAGTTATTTAAAAGAAAAAAAAAAAAAGAAAAAAAAATCATATATCTTAAAGAAGGTGCAGAAGAGGGTCGAGTGGCCGAGAGGGTCTGTGCCGCCGAAAACTACCTGACGGCCGACTGGGCGACTACACATTAATTATCGCGTTAGACCGTCTACGATCTCTTCGACGCCACTAAAGTAATATTTTTACCTGTCTCGTCGGGGCGGTTTTTATCTATAAGATTATCTGTTCCATAATGGATCCCTATGACGCATAACTGCGCCAGTACACACACACACACACACACACACACACGCTTTACCCGACGATGTGTGCAACCATATACGATAAAATGTATTTTATTATTTATTCGAAAATATTGCTCCGTATTCGTCTAGCGCGGTGATAAATTATAATCACATTACATACAAATGTCGGCGATATTTGCACCGTCGCGCGTCGTGTAGGATACGACAATCGAGTCGTCTATATACGTAGAACGTGTATTATTCTTTAGATTCCGCGATCACGTGTTCAAATTTAGCCGATTAATTACAATCGTTTTAAGAATTGTTCCGATATTTTTGTAAGAAAAAAAAACGTAATTGTGCTCGATAATATAGCGCGCACAATCAGCGTTAAACATCGCGCATACATCGCGTAATACATAACCATATAGTATGTATTATATTATAATACATAAGCGCGTGTAGTTTCTTTTGTGTAATGACTTTAACGCGCGGGGATTCGTCGAAAACACTTTTCGTCCGTTTCGAGGGAGGTTACCACGGTTATTAAAATTTCCTATCCGTAAACACCATCATCGCGAGAACGTGCTCGGGGTCGATAGGTATACGTTGAATGTCAACAGATCGTTCGTTTTAAATAATTTAGCGTATTTTTGTCGGTCGATGTTAATATTAAGTCTCGTACGGAACGATCGGTAAACATACATACCACGTTAAATATCGTGCATTTTTTTTTTTTGAACACACATGATATTAATACACGAACAAAGGGTTTATATCAGTATTTTCTATTTTAAATTATACTATTAATTCAGTGCCAAATAGGATATTTTTCCCTTCACACACACATATATTTATATATTATATTATAGACTTTCATTCGCAGGCGTGGTAAATAATAAATGATCAATAGTTTTTCACGTCACGCGCGCCGAAATCATTTACGGCGCGTCCTAGGTGAACGCGATTTTGCGAGCAGGCGGCCGCGACATCATTGTACTGTAAATATTTGTAATACCGATAAATTTTTTCGTGAAAACGATATAGAAATGGGAAAAACGTGCTCTCATTACAGTTTTGGCAGGGTATACATTTAATTAGCGATATTGCCGTGCGCGACCGGCGCGGCGGCGGCGGCGGATGCGTACTAATTAGGTCGGCGTTTGCCTTCCATCAGCTCCTAGAAAGTGTATGAGATTTGAAAATAGTATATGAAATTTCCCATGTGTTATAGTTTCCGGGTTCCGTTGCATTTATGCATTTATAAATTAACAGTTTACAAAAAAAAAAGTGTACTCAAAGTATATAGTAAAGTAAATAGTTAATAATACGTAGTAAATGAGCATGAGTATAGTCAAGTCGCAGTACACGCTATTATACGTACAGTGAATATGCGTCGTAGGTCATCATTGAATATAAACCGGAAACGACCCAAGACTTTATCGAACGATGTAGTTATTGTAACGCAGTTTCGGCCACATGTTAGAAAGGACCCGTATCGACACATGTACAGACAATAATGTACGTGCCTGGGATGGATTTTACGGTCCATCCGGCGGTATCTTGCTGGCAGCGATGTGGTAGGTACGAAAACAATAATTTTAAACCATTATAATATGAGCAATGCATATTCGGACTGTCGTACGAAGTCCCTCGAACAAAGGCGAGTGACCCATGTGACATGGAGATAAATAGCAGACCTTTAAGGGTCCTTTTTTTCCCTTTTATTATTATTTACACGTGCGCATTATACGTATGAGCTCGGGTACGATTTCTTAGTTTTTGTGTGTTATATTTTTATGGTGGTCACACATATGGTGTCCGTCTGGCCGCTCATTGTTTGACTTTTGTCGACGCCATCACAACAATAATGGGTACCCTGTGCGCTTTGAACTTCGCCGATTTTTTTCTTAGAATCTGTCGAACGATGTCGCCACACGTGTATGTGCCCGCATGATATTGTGTCGCGTTTATTGTTCACGTTCGCACTATCGTGTGCACTTGGGCCCTAGGGTACGATTTCTTAGTTTTTGTGTGTTTTATCCATAGTCACACATGGCGTCCGTCTGGCCGCTTATTGTTCGATTTTTGTCGTCGCCATCACAACAATAGTGATTCGACTATGCGCGCTTTTGACTTGACCGAAAAATATCTTTTCCTTTGAGTTTGCGAAGTCGCCGACACACGCGTAAGCGCGCGAATTTCGTTCGCGTCCGTGCTGTCGTCTGTCCAAACGCTACGTACGCGTTCATAGATATCTGCAGAAAAACCAATAAAGTTCAGATCGGCTGCGGCGTCACGAGCCAAATGATACTGTAACATCGGACACCCTATACTCGCGCAATTACACAAGATATCACACAAATTGCGCGTCGTGTGTGTACGACTAGGCGTTTCGTTCGTTTACTATAAGACATGTTTCCGATTGGAATTCGTGTGTTACCGTCTCGCGCACAATAGTTACGTCGTAAGCGTGAAGTAAAACGTACCGATTCAGATCATGATGTTATACGATGTATAGTATTTCAAGTCGTGTATTTGCCGCGAGCGTCGCCAGGAGAAGTAGTCAAAGGATACAATATCATATAATAATACACGCGCGTTGTTTTCCTAATTAAAACGTTTCTTTTCGAGTTTTGATATCGATATATTATTATGGTGTAATGATTGTCGGCGGCGGCGGCGGATCGAACGATTTGCCCGCCCCGTACGAGCGGAAGAAAATGCGCGCGTTTGCGGTACCTTTTTTTCTTCTCAAAATAATCGATCGTTGATTGAAAAACGCGCGCGTGAAACAAATTCGCATAGATTCGCCGGCCGCGCCAGGTCGTCGGAGCGGTCGCGTCGTCGATACCGGCCGCGGCACTCGACGCGTTAATAACCGATAATATTAAAACACAATATGATATTAATATTATATTATGTGAGTCGGTAGTTTTTTCCCTTGTTTTACCGGCGATCCACGACTAGACTATACGCCGATTAGGCCGTTCGCACGATATGTGTAATAAAATACAGAGTGCGTGAAATAAACGATGTGATATTATTTCTCTCGGATAGGTATTTCTGCAAGAAGAGATGGAAAGACGGATTGCAAAGTTTACGCGAAAAAAACTACGAAAAGTCGTACGATGATTTTCCGCAGTGTCGCGTACCGCGTGTCTTATCGCGCTTGCGATATCGGCCGGTCTCCGGACCCGGAACGGCCGATACACAAAAACCAGGTAGTCGCACCGATCGCGCGGCACCAGCGACAAGTCGCCCACCTCGGGGCAGCGTTACACGTTTATTTGATACTCGAGCAATAAACGCCTAAAATACCATTAAACTTCCTTTTCGTTTTTTATCACCCGATAGTGTTAAGAGTCGAGTATTTCACTACGACGACTCGCGTTCATGGTCCTTCGAGCCGGATAAAAGCGAATCAGCGGGGAGTTTTCTTATTTTAGTGCGTTTCGTTACCACAAGTTCTACATGTTAAAGTTTATTAAAGTATAGTGCGTTATATTCGTATACGTGTGAAGTCTCGTTTCGCACGTGAAGTCTCGTTTTACACGTTAAAGTTTAATAAAGTATAGTGCGTTATATTCGTATACGTGTGAAGTCTCGTTTCGCACGTGAAGTTTCGTTTTACACGTGAAGTCTCGTTTCACGAAAAAGTGTTCAAGTCGAGTTCAAGTCAAGCCAAGTTCATCAGCAAGGTCAGGTCAGAATCCTAAATTATTATTATTATTTTCCATATATATATTCCCTTCCTTCGGTGTTGGTTTCTCCCGCGTTATCGAGCACAGTCATTTACCTACGCGAATTAAATTGTATACTCGTTCGCACGCGCTATTAAATTATATAAGGCACTCGGCTTAAAATATATTAGTTTCGCACACGTTGTAAATCATGACTGATATAGTCTCGCTCATTAGCCGCCGTGGCCAATTAAAGGGCCAACTAACTCGGTTCGGCACGTACATCAACGAGAACCAAGATAATGCCGATTTAGAACAGCTCACGCTTCGCAGAGAGAAGATTAGACACGTATGGGACGATATCAATAAAATTCAATCGCGGATAGAAGACGACCGGGGAATCACCGACGAGAGCGAGAATTATAGGTACGAGTTCGAAGAGCTATATTTCAAATGTATGGCCGCTTGTGATAAGTTGATAAAGAGCGTATCGACTCAAAGCGACACCGCGGAAATTTCGGATAACAGTCCTCGTACTGCTACGCCAACGAATAGTGTTGGATTTGCGCCCCCGAATATAAAATTAGCCGCGCTAAAGATCCCTACCTTTTCCGGGGAATATACAGAGTGGTCATCGTTTCAAGACATATTCACTGCACTGATTCACAGTAATGACTCACTCAGCGAAATTCAGAAATTCTTTTACTTGCGATCGTCATTAAGTGGCGATGCCGAAAAAAGCATCCAATGTATGCAAACGACGGCCGATAATTATTATAAGGCCTGGGCCAGTTTAATAGAAAGATACAGCAACAAACGAATATTGATAAAGATACACACGAAGGCACTTTTTGATATAGAACCGATACGCTACGGGTCGTCAAACCAGTTACGTAAATTGTACGATACACTGTCAGGTCATATCAAAGCTCTCGAAACGCTCGAACAAAACCCGTGCCAGTGGGGCTCATTATTATTACATTTGATAACCACTAAATTGGATTCCACGACGCTGAGACAGTGGGAGATAGAATCCCAAAATAAGCAAGATATCTCGGCGGAACGATTGATTGAATTTCTGCAATCACGCTTTCGGATATTAGAGGCCGTGGAGTCGAACAGCAACAGTCAGAACAATTCAAAGGTCACCCGTGAACAATATAACAAGGGAAAGGGATATGTTCAGAAATCTACGTCGTTATCAGTCACTCGAGATATAGAATGTTATGTGTGTAAATCGTCATACACAATTTATCGATGTCCAGTATTTTTAAAATTATCGATTTTCGAGCGAATTGAGAAGACTGAAGAACTCAAATTATGCAAGATTTGTTTACGGTGACATCTTGGAGAAAAGTGCAACAATCGAAAGTGTCCGAAATGCGAACGCCCACACAACGGTCTTTTACATATAGTAACACGTAATAACAAGTACGATAAGGCGATCGACCCGACGACGAGCTCGGAAATAACAGATAATCGTGACACCGATAATGACGACGCTAATGATGTTCGGCCGACCACGAGCGTTAGCGCACACGCGTCGCGCAAAGGTGTAGATAGTCAAGTATTATTATCGACGGCGATGGTAATTGTACAAAACGATATAAACGAGTTAGTACTATGTCGTGCATTATTAGATTCGGGATCGCAGAACAATTTTATGACCGAATCAATGGCCAGGTACCTGCGATTAAAACGCATGAGGAGTGACTACTCGATTGTCGGTATCAACAATACCTGGTATCGACGAAAGTGAAATCGCGGACGTCAGCGTACGAGGCGCATTTAGACTTTATCGTTATGCCCAAGTTAACGAGCTATTTGCCCGTGACCTTCATCGATACGCAGAATATAAAAATACCGGAGGGCATTCAACTCGCGGACCCATCGTTTAACACGCCACAAAAGATAGATATGATATTAGGTTCCGAAATATTTTTTGATTTAATATGCGCGGATCGACTAAGACCCGTACCACAGGGCCCCGTATTTCAAAGGACGTTACTGGGTTGGATTGTAGCGGGAACCGTACCAAGCGAAAAGAAACAAGTTCGGACAGTAAATAAAAGTGTAGCGATGTTCAATAGCACTAGATCTCAATCCGAAGAACAACATAGTCGATACCCGTCAACCCGTCATGTGATACAGCAAGATTTTTATACGGACGATCCATTGAGCGGAGCGGACACGAGCGAAGAGGTGACCAAGTTACGCGACGAAGTTATAAAAATATCAGACAGCGCAGATGTCGAGTTGAGCAAGAGGGCAAGCAACGAACACGATCTAATACAAGGTTTAGATACGTCCGAGGAAAATACCGATGAAGATAGTACGGCTGAAATCGAAAAAGATAATATAAAAAAATTATTAGACGTGTATTGGAACAAAAAGAATGATTCATATCAATACAAAGTTGCGAGATATTGTAATACACGCGTCACGAAACGAAAAAAACTCGCGGAAATAGCGTCTGTTTTCGACCCATTAGGTCTAATAAATCCCGAGATTGTGCGTCTAAAGTTAATTATACAAAAACATGGAGGACCGCAAGCGATGTTGGCAAATGTACGTCTCGAGTACTGCCCGACGGACGGTCGAAATATCGCGCAAAGAGTTATGATACAATGCGTCAAGTGTTTTAGATTTTTCAAAAGACATGTATTATGCACGGACATTTATTCGGATAATGCGACCAACTTCGTGGGTGTCAATAATCGATCTCGAGATTTAAAAAAGTCATTTTTATCCGACGCTCACACGGAACAGCAGCAAGTCAACTTGAATAAGTTTGGCGTACTTTGGCGTTTCATTCCGCCACGTTCTCCCCATTTCGGCGATCTTTGGGTAGCAGCGATTAAATCTGTTAAAACGAACTTATATAAAACGCTAGGTAATTCTGCCCTCACGTTTGAGGAATTATACACTGTGCTCGTTCGCGTAGAAGCTATACTAAATTCCCGTCCTCTTACTTCCTTATCCTCCGACCCGTCTGACCTGTCTGTGCTCACACCCGGACATTTTTTAATTGGTGAATCACTGACGGCGTTACCCAAACGCGACGTCTCGGCGACACCACCGAACCGACCATCACGATGGCGGAGAGTCCGTCAACTGGGTCAACAGATTTCGCACGATGGAGGGCGAAATGATACGAGCGGTACGGAGACTATGTCCGCTACCGTGTCGAAGAAAATTTATAAATTGTCGCGAAATTTTTATATTATGTAAAACATTAATTTTTTGTACCATTTTCGATTTATTATTATTATTGTTTAGCTATACACTATTATTTTTTTTTGTACTGCTCGTAAGATTATTATTATTATTCAACGATCCACGATTATTATTTTTGTACTGTACTACGAGTACGATTATTATTATTATTATTATTATTTGTTGAAACGATGTTTCAAGGCGGGCGGTATGTCGCGTACCGCGTGTCTTATCGCGCTTGCGATATCGGCCGGTCTCCGGACCCGGAACGGCCGATATACAAAGACCACGTAGTCGCAACGATCGCGCGGCACCAGCGACAAGTCGCCCACCTCGGGGCAGCGTTACACGTACATTTTCATACTCGAACAATAAACGCCTAAAATACCGTTAAACTTCCCTCTCGCTTTTTATCATCCGATAGTCTTAAGAGTCGAGTATTTCCTTACGCAGACTCGCGTTCAGATACAATATCATATAATAATACACGCGCGTTGTTTTCTAATTGAAACGTTTCTTTTCGAGTTTTGATATCGATATATTATTATGGTGTAATGATTGTCGGCGGCGGCGGCGGCGGCGGCGGCGGATCGAACGATTTGCCCGCCCCGTACGAGCGGAAGAAAATGCGCGCGTTTGCGGTACCTTTTTTTCTTCTCAAAATAATCGATCGTCGATTGAAAAACGCGCGCGTGAAACAAATTCGCATAGATTCGCCGGCCGCGCCAGGTCGTCGCAGCGGTCGCGTCGTCGATACCGGCCGCGGCACTCGACGCGTTAAATAACCGATAATATTAAAACATAATATGATATTAATATTATATTATGTGAGTCGGTAGTTTTTTCCCTTGTTTTACCGGCGATCCACGACTAGACTATACCCCGATTAGGCCGTTCGCACGATATGTGTAATAAAATACAGAGTGCGTGAAATAAACGATGTGATATTATTTCTCTCGGATAGGTATTTCTGCAAGAAGAGATGGAAAGACGGATTGCAAAGTTTACGCGAAAAAAACTACGAAAAGTCGTACGATGATTTTCCGCAGTAATAATATATTATTATATACGTATATATGAAATCGTCTCTTGTCCGACGCGGTCTAGTGGTGGGAAGAGGCCGCGGACGAGAGAGCTCTCGAGAGGGAGGTACGAAGTGAGAGAGGACACGCGCGTTCGTGGTCCGTCGTCGGAGCCCCGCCCACGATTCCGACGCCGAATTTCTTCGGAGAGGGACACGCTTCCGGAGCCTTTATAAACGCTCGACGGACGCTCGAGCGGCCGCATTCGCCAGTCCGCCGTTACACTGTCGCCGGTTCCCGCACGCGTTTCAGCCGACCGCACTCGGCAACGGCTCTCTTGCGGCACTCGTCGAGACTTGTCGTTTCGTCGTCCGACCTGTACGAAAACGCGTCTTCGCGCTTCAACCGTTTATTTTTATTCGTTTCGATTACGATAAAATATTACAAGTCTCGGCCGCGACGCTTCTAGAACATTCTAAGTCGTTCGGTTTTTTTTTTTTTTTTTTCAAACGCGCCTAGTCTATATTTTTTCTTTTTCGGTTTAAGTCTCGGCAGCATCGAGTGATTTTCGACTGTCTCGATTTTAATGTTTCGTTTTTAATTTTTATTTGATTTTTCCTTTTTTTTTTTATTTTAAACGTACTTAGTCTATTTTTTTTCTTTTTCAATTACGATTTAAGTCTCTGCAGCTACGCGTGATTTTCGACCGTCTCGATTTTAGTGTTTCGTTTTTAATTTTTATTTTTTATTTTTCCTTTTTTTTTTTTTTATTTCAAACGTACTTGGTCTATTTTTTTTCTTTTTCAATTACGATTTAAGTCTCTGCAGCTACGCGTGATTTTCGACCGTCTCGATTTTAGTGTTTCGTTTTTAATTTTTATTTGATTTTTCCTTTTTTTTTTTTTTTATTTCAAACGTACTTAGTCTATTTTTTCTTTTTCAATTACGATTTAAGTCTCTGCAGCTACGCGTGATTTTCGACCGTCTCGATTTTAGTGTTTCGTTTTTAATTTTTATTTGATTTTTCCTTTTTTTTTTTATTTCAAACGTACTTGGTCTATTTTTTTTCTTTTTCAATTACGATTTAAGTCTCGGCAGCTACGCGTGATTTTCGACCGTCTCGATTTTAGTTTTTCGTTTTTAATTTTTATTAGATTTTTTTTTTTTTATGCGTTTGTCCGTCTCTGCAGTTATCCGTTCGCGCTCCAGTTCAAATTCACCTCGAGGGACCGCACCTAGTGCGCAATAAACGTAAGTAAGCTGTTAATTTTTGCGCGGTTTTTTTTTTTTTTCAATTCGTTCACGGTTACGAGTCTCGGTAGCGGCGGCGCTTCTAGAATTTCCGAATTTTATTTTTTGCGCTCTTATTCTTTTTGTTAATTTTCATTACGTATATTTTTTTTTATATTTTTTCGAATTTATTTATCCGTTTTTTTTTTTTCAAAATGTAACCTTACCGATTGGTAGTGTTGTTTCTGATTTTTTCGAATTCATTTACATGGTGCATTTTTAATTTTAATTTTTTTTTTAATTGTTATACGTTGTTATAATATTCTTTTATTCGAGAACTCGTACTTTTTATTTATTTTTTCATTTATTATTACGTTTAAGACTCCAACAGCCTGCAGCACATGATTCTAGATTATCCGAATTTATTTAATGTTTCGTTTTTAATTTTAATTATTACATTATATATTTATATGTCTACCCGAAATCGTCCGTTCGCGTCTGCTGTTTAAGTCTGCTGTACAGATTAACTTACAGAGACCATGCCGGCCACGCAACGAACACGAGTGTACCCGTCGCGCGTCGGTTTGCTTTTACGAAAACGTCTTCGTGGTTTTTTTTCCATTTTAATTTTGATACTTAAACATTTTCCGAATTGATTATTTATTTCGAACCGTTTTTAACATTTTTTCTTTTTCATATCGAGTTTCGTGGTTTTTTTTCCGTTTTTATTTTTTTCGTTACAATCATTTACGTATTATTTCGATGAAATCTTCAAGTCTGTCTTGGCTATATTTAATGACAATATATTTTTTTATTTGAAGATAATTTTTCAAGTTCTGTATAAATGATAGTTTATTTTTTATCCTCGTTTTTAATATTTAATATTTTATTTTCTATACGTTTCGGTCGAAACACCGGTAATGATGGGTTCTTCTAGATTTTTCGAATTTATTTATCCGTTTTTTTTTTTTTCAAAATGTACCCTTTTAAAATTATAATTATGATTGGTAGTGTTATTTCTGATTTTTTCGAATTCATTTACATGGTGCATTTTTTTTTTAATTTTTTTTTTTTAATTGTTATAATATTCTTTTATTCGAGAACTCGTACTTTTTATTTTTTTTTCATTTATTATTACGTTTAAGACTCCAACAGCACATGATTCTAGATTATCCGAATTTATTTAATGTATCGTTTTTAATTTTAATTATTACATTATAATATGTATGTCTACCCGAAATCGTCCGTTCGCGTCTGCTGTATAAGTCTGCTGTACAGATTAACTTACAGAGACCATGCCGGCCACGCAACGAACACGAGTGTACCCGTCGCGCGTCGGTTTGATTTTACGAAAACGTCTCCGCGGTTTTTTTTCCATTTGAATTTCGATTAAAGCCCCGCGTAACGATACTTTAACATTTTCCGAATTTATTATTTATTTCGTACCGTTTTATCATTTTTTTCTTTTTCATATTAAGTTTCGTGGTTTTTTTTCCGTTTTTATTTTTTTCGTTACAATCATTTATTAATGAAGTAATTAATCGTTCTTCTAAATTTTTCGAATTTACTTATCCATTTTTTTTTTTTTTGTGAATTTCAGTTTTCTTCTTTTTTTTTAAAGTACCCGTACTTTTTTAAAATTATCATTATAATTGGTAGTGTTCTTTATAATTTTTTCAAATTCATTTACCTAGTGCATTTTTATTTATTTATTTTTTTTAATTTTTATACGTTGTTATAATATTCTTTTATACGAGAACTCGTACATTTTATTTCACTTTTTTATTTATTATTACGTTTAAAACTCCAATAGCTTACAGTACATGATTCTAGATTATCCGAATTTATTTAATGTTTCGTTTTTAATTTTAATTATTATTATTAATCACGGTTACGAGTCTCGGTAGCGGCGGCGCTTCTAGAATTTCCGAATTTTATTTTTTGCGCTCTTATTCTTTTTGTTAGTTTTCATTACGTATATTTTTTTTTATATTTTTTCGAATTTATTTATCCGTTTTTTTTTTTTCAAAATGTAACCTTACCGATTGGTAGTGTTGTTTCTGATTTTTTCGAATTCATTTACATGGTGCATTTTAATTTTAATTTTTTTTTTAATTGTTATACGTTGTTATAATATTCTTTTATTCGAGAACTCGTACTTTTTATTTATTTTTTCATTTATTATTACGTTTAAGACTCCAACAGCCTGCAGCACATGATTCTAGATTATCCGAATTTATTTAATGTTTCGTTTTTAATTTTAATTATTACATTATAATATGTATGTCTACCCGAAATCGTCCGTTCACGTCTGTTGTATGAGTCTGCTGTAAAGATAAACTTACGGAGAACATGCCGGGACGCTTTTACGAAAACGTCTTCGTGGTTTTATTTCCATTTTAATTTTGATACTTAAACATTTTCCGAATTTATTATTTATTTCGAACCGTTTTTAACATTTTTTCTTTTTCATATCGAGTTTCGTGGTTTTTTTTTAAGTTTTTATTTTTTTCGTTACAATCATTTACGTATTATTTCGATGAAATCTTCAAGTCTGTCTTGGCTATATTTAATGACAATATATTTTTTTATTTGAAGATAATTTTTCAAGTTCTGTATAAATGATAATTTATTTTTTATCCTCGTTTTTAATATTTAATATTTTATTTTCTATACGTTTACGGTCGAAACACCGGTAATGATGGGTTCTTCTAGATTTTTCGAATTTATTTATCAGTTTTTTTTTTTTCAAAATGTACCCTTTTAAAATTATAATTATGATTGGTAGTGTTATTTCTGATTTTTTCGAATTCATTTACATGGTAAATTTTTATTTTTATTTTTTTTTTTTTAATTGTTATAATATTCTTTTATTCGAGAACTCGTACTTTTTATTTATTTTTTCATTTATTATTACGTTTAAGACTCCAACAGCACATGATTCTAGATTATTCGAATTTATTTAATGTTTCGTTTTCAATTATTACATTATAATATGAATGTTTACCCGAAATCGTCCGTTCGCGTCTGCTGTATAAGTCTGCTGTACAGATAAACTTACAGACACCATGCCGGCCACGCAACGAACACGAGTGTACTCGTCGCGCGTCGGTTTGCTTTTACGAAATCGTCTTCGCGGTTTTTTTTCCATTTGAATTTCGATTAAAGCTCCGCGTAACGATACTTTAACATTTTCCGAATTTATTATTTATTTCGTACCGTTTTTATCATTTTTTTCCTTTTTCATATTGAGTTTCGTGGTTTTTTTCCGTTTTTATTTTTTTCGTTACAAACATTTATGTATTATTTCGATGAAATCTTCAAGTCTGTCTTAGCTATTAAATAATGACAATATATTTTTTATTTGTAGATCATTTTTCAAGTTCTCATTTAATTGTATTTGAAAAAAAAATTCCCTATTAGGCTTCATTAAATAAAATTCCATTTTTTTTTAGTTTTTTTTGTAGCAATTCGATTTGTTTTTACGAAATCGTCTTTGTAGTTAACGTATTTATTTACCCATTTTTTTTAAATTTTTTATTTTTACAACCGTTTAAACTCCTGAATCAATGGTTCTACGTTAATTTTGTACCGTTTTTAACATTTTTTTCTTTTTTACATTAAATTTCGTGATTTTTTTTTGCCGATTTTATGGTTTTATTTTTTCCCGTTAATCGTAACTGATTTTGTAAATGATTGCACTTACGTATTATTTCGATGAAATCTTCAAGTCTGTCTTAGCTATATTTAATGACAATAAATTTTTTTATTTTTAGATAATTCATAAAATCGATCTGTAGTGAAACTACAGAATTCGATGTCGATTTATGCGGAAAAAAATGACCACAAGTGCAGAGACAAAAGGTTAGTGTTTATATTAGATATAATGCTTTATTCTAGCGGTTCTTAACCTTTTGTAGGACACGGACCCCCGATGAAAGATTTTTACAAATCGCGGATCCCTTACCAATTTTTTGTCGAATTTTATAATTTTACTAGCTGAATAACCCGGCTTCGCCCGTGTGCAGTATAACTTTTTATTTTATCAGTTTTTTTTTCATTTTTACCCCTTTTACCCCTTTTAACTCCGGTAGGTGTCGAATTTCGAAAAATCCTTTCCAATGGGGTCTCCACTATATAAAACGAAACTGCTGCCCAAATTTCATACTCAAAGCTCCAGCAGTTCCAGCCAGGCGAATTTTTCTAGTTTCACCCTTTTTACCCCTTTTAACCCCCTTAGGGGTAGAATTTCGAAAAATCCTTTCCCATGGGGCCTCTGCTATATTGAATGAAACTATTGACAAAATTTAATACCACAAAGCTCCATTGACTCAGGATTTTTTCCATTTTTACCCCTTTTAACCCCCTTAGGGTTAATTTTCTCCATAATTTATGCTATAAACCCGCTCCCCGACATTCTCTATCATTTAAAAAAAATTTGAGCCAAATCGGCCCAGCCGTTCTCAACTGATTCAATTTCCATTTTTTTGTCTCCATTTTTATATATATAGATATGAAAAAAATAAATAATAATCCAAAAATATTGTAGCAATGCACTCATGTCACGTATTGACTTATGTTGGGTGTTAAGGCTGCCGCGGACCACAGGTTAAGAACCGCTGATGTATACTATAGACTATAGAGTATAGACGTGATTTGTCAAATTAGAAATTAGTCAAAAAAATAAAAAAATACATATCTAACGCGAAAATATTACGTAATTATCATAATTTGTAATAATTAGTCCGTGATTAATGTTTACGATTGTATTGTAAACAGTCGTATCGCTGCCATAACTATGATACATAATTATTATTGAAACACCTAACCATTAATCGACCAGCCTAAGAATTAATTACTAGTCTAACGCGTGTGTTCATCCAAGATTGTATTTCGCCCATTTTACATTTGATTTACAATCATTTTCATCGGAATGGACAGTAATAAAAGTAACGTGACGATATTATTATTTAAACGAAAATGTAACAAATCTATATTACGTATAATCAACGGACGATAATCCGTCGGTTTTGTGCGCGCGTTCGTAGAAAGCGGCCGCTGCTGCCGTCGCGCGTCGTCGTCGTCGTCCCGGTGAATGGTCGTCGTGTGGCCGCGAATAGAGCTACTCGAGGGGGGAATCCGATCTGTTCTTGCGTGATCTACGGCCACCAGATTCACGTGTTCTGGCATTGGCTTTTGACTTGTTTTGAAATTTTTACTAAACCATATTATGCTCTACACCAGCGGTCGCCAACCTTTCGGACCTCGCGGACCACTAAATCCATAACTCTAAATTCTACGGACCAGTCATGTCTTATACACATGTCTTAAATACCAAGTTAAAAAAAAATGAATTATACTAACGCATATTTTATAAAATATCAATTAAGTGTAATAAGTATTCAACACAAGTTTTAATGTGAGATTTGTTCTCTCTTGTTTCGATTAAGTCTGTGCATTTCGGCATTTTACTGAGCGCGACAGTAAAATAATAACTCACGCGTCGTTGGAAATTAGGTCTATTTATTTTATAACATGCGATAATAATGACAATATTATTACGCGTTTGTTCTTATTTGTTGTAAACCGAATCTACACATACAGCGACGTTGTACACTACTTTTGTATATTTCGATTATAAACTCACAACAGCATTACTAGTAACGTTCGAATTTTTCTGCGGACCACCAGTGGTCCGCGGACCACCGCGCCGGTTGGCGACCGCTGCTCTACACAACGACGGTAGTAGAATATTCTGATTTATACCAATGATTAACCCTATCTATTGAGCTGTTATTGGATAAGCAAAAACTCAAATAAACTTATGTGTTCTGATGTATGAGATACGTTCGGGTGATATTAGATTGTTTACACGGCGTGGAAGATCCCTAGTATTGTTTTATTTTTACGCATTATTATAAATAAACATGGTGGAATCGTCTAGATTCTAGATGACGTGTGAGAATAATATTCGAAAAAAGCCGAACACATCTCTTAAATAACTGCGGCACGATTAATTTGAAATAACTGGGGTATCCAAATGTATTTAGTTCGATAAGCGTTGATTAGTTTTAGTTTTTTTTTTTTCAATTCGATTTCAGAATAATATTTAAACCGAATCGGAAGACCTATTTATTTATATTTTTATTTATATATTTAATAGTTTTAATTGATAATGTTATGGTTTTAATGTTTACCACAAAGTGTGTGCTCCTATAGTTTCTTCTAAATTTACAATTTCCTCTATTTATTTTATATCTGCGCACATGACTTAAATCACAGTGTGATGAGTACGAGCTGATTTGTACATTGACTGTGCGGTATTTACAATGATTTATTAATCCCTTCTTTTTTTTTTTACTTTTCGGTTCAATTTTCTAACTCTCCTTTGATTTTATACTCTCGTTTGCGCAAGTAAACTAAAGTACCTATCTATTGTATGTATTCATAACAGTTATGCGAATGATTTGTTTGAAAATAAATATTTAACTTCTTATAAAGTTTATTGAGCTTAAGAATTACAATTATTAATATAAAACCAATCATATATCAATTATATATATGATGATAATGAAAATAATTATTTGTCCATATTTTCACTATGATTTTGTATAAAAAATTTATGACGTATTCACAACACGTTTGATTCAATGACTATGAAATTTGATTTTAGTTTTTTTTAAATGATAATAACATTATTACACTTATGTATCTGAAGTAATGTCTAATGAATGTAAAGACTACTGACAGATCACAAAACGTTGTCTATGGAAAAGGTGGATTTGAGAAGTAAAATAATAAATGTCTGAAGAAAGGGTACTATGTCACACTTTTTGTGAAACCTACGAACACTTAACTAAAATTTGTAACTATTACATGTCCCTGGGTGTAGGAAATATTTGTGTTTCAAATCAGGCGTGTAATAATTTCAACATTTTGAAACATCATCGCAAAAGCCACTAGTAGTCGGGTTATTTTTAATGCTTCAAACGATTTTTTTCAAAAGTCAGATGTCAAATAATAAAAGCTTTACCTATATTTTAGGAGCATGAAATTTAACCACGTTGAGCTACGTCCATAGAGTTCAATAAATAATTATTATCAGTTCAATATATTTTCCCATGATTTGGTTATTTCTTCAACTCTATGTAAGTAGCATTGCACTGACTCGCAATGAAGTGGAAATGGATGATAAGTATTCAAACGTATCTGAGGTCAAATCTTATAAATTATAGGTCTACACTGTACACAGAGTCAAAAACAGGACATTGTTTAAAATAATGTATATGGCTTCAGATATGGAGTTTAAAATATCTCAGTCTATTTATATTATTTCGAACAATGTTTTGAAAATCCATCGAACAATCAACAAATTTTGTAATAGTTATGATCTTAATTTTACGAAGCGCTTGTAAGTTTCTTAAATAAGGTCATAACTATTTCAATACTTTGAAATATCACCGAAGATATCACGATGTGCTGATGTAGAGAATTCATCGAACAATTAACAAAATGTTAAAACTGTACTTATGTTAATATCAGAATAGATTTGTAAATTTCTCCATTAACATTTGTTCGGTTTTAAACTTTTGAAATATCATCGAAGATATCACGATGTGCTGATGTAGAGCTACGTCCATAGAGCTGGCTAAATATATCTGAACATTTCTATATTTCTACTTGTTCGATCTAATATTTCACCGGCTTTATGTAAGTAGCATTTAACTAACTCGCAATGAAGTGGACATTTTCGACACGGCAAGTACCTAAATGTATGTTTGCAAATAGCTTAGATTTTTCTGGATTCAGAATTTCCATAGTTCATGTTTATATCAGCTAAGTCTTACATTAACAATTGTAATTCAAGTTTTTACCATTGATACTCCAAAAAGACAATGATAAATTTGTTTTCTAATAATTTTAATTATTTGTCAGGCTCCAATTGGATTATCAAAGGTCATAAACAAGTACAAATTTAGATCCGAACATATCACATAAATCACAATATGATGATTTCGAGATGAATGGCACTCAAATGTACCTACACTGTTTCTGATTGTGACATGTTTATAGTGATTTAACTTGGACGATTTGGACTAATTAAAATTATTATTTGTACATATTTTTGTTATTACTTAACTATTATATTTTTCCGGAATTGATGTTTACTGCTTAGATTTAAATTGACAGTTGTAATCGAATAACCCGAGTCTCTGCCTTTGATATTATATTGAGTTATCAGATAAAATTGTTTTTAAATATTTTTTAAATTGTAATGTAATAGTAAAAAAACACTTAAGTATTACATGTGGTCATATCTTATAAATGATAGGTCAAAACACAAGTCAAAAATAGAGCATTGTTTAGAATAATGTATTGCCTGAGATATGGAGTTTAAAATATCTCATCTTTATATTATTCCAAAAAATGTTTTGAAAATTCATCGAACAATCAACAAATTTTTGGAATTGTACTTATCTCGGTATGAGAATAGATTTGTAAATTTCTGTATTGAGATTTGTACTGTTTTAAACTTTTTGTATCCAAACGTTTGTTCTACAATTAGCTTTAGTTTTTCATCGTTCCATAATTTGTGTCGAAATATTTACTTATCTCAATCATACGATTTCGTTTATTTATGTTATTACATTTTACAACAGTTTAGATATTTTATTCGCGTAACCGGTTGATATGTATACGATATATACCTTTTAGTATTTCTGGAATACTTACATTTAAGGAATTAATTTTAATGCATATCCCCACGATATAATATGTGTACTATATTGTGGTGTATATGAACATTTCGATGAAACTTTTACACGATGACTGAAACACAGCATGATGAGTACGATATGATAATATGTATCCTGACTGTGGTATATTTTAAGCGATTAATCGATGCATTTGATAATTTTATTTTGAAACTTTATAGTTTTACGTTAGTGGTTTTGTTTTATATTGACGATAATAGTATTGAAATGGTTTTGATTCTTTGTGTTTTTCCGTATTCGTTGACGTTAAAGTTTCGTATAGTTTTGTAAGTTTTTTTCAAAAAATGTAAATTTAATAATTTTGAACGGTCAAATAGGCATACAAATTAAGAACAATATTTCTCATACACTGTTCGTATTTGTAAAATTTAATTAACTTGTATCTACCGCTGTAACTATTGTCACTAAGTTTTACATTAACAATATTGTAATTCAAGTTTTTACCTTTGATAATCCAATAAGACCCCGATAAATTTGTTTTCAAATAATTTTAATTATTTATCAGGGTCCAATTGGATTATCAAATGTCTTAAACAAGTACGAATTTAGATCCAAACATATCACATAAATCACAGTATGATGATTTCGAAATGAAAGGTACTCAAATGTACCTACGCTTTTTCTGACTGTGGCATATTTATAGTGATTTCTCTTAGACGATTTGGATTAATGAAAATAATTATTTGTAGGCACATATTTTTGATATTATTATGTTATTACTTAACTTTTATATTTTTCCGGAATTGATGTTTAAAGCTTAGATTTAAATTGACAGTTGTAATCGAATCACCCGAGTCTTTGCCTTTGATATTATATTGAGTTATCAGATAAAATTGTTTTTAAATATTTTTTAAATTGTAATGAAATAGTAAAAAAACACTATAGTATTACCTGTGGTCATATCTTATAAATGATAGGTCAACACACAAGTCAAAAATCAGAGCATTGTTTAGAATAACGTACATGCTTTAGATATGAGTCTAAAATATCTTGATCTATACCTTATTCTAAAAAATGTTTTGAAAATTCATCGAACAATTAACAAAATGTTAAAACCGGACATATGTTTATGTAGAATAGATTTGTAAATTTCTTCAAAAACATTCGTTCGGTTGTAAACTTTTGAAATATCATCGAAGATATCACGATGTGCTGATGTAGAGCTACGTCCATAGAGCTGGCCAAATATTTCTAAACATTTCTATATTTCTACTTGTTATATCAATATTTGGCTGGCTTTATGTAAGGGGCATTTGACTAACTCGCAATGAAGTGGACGTTTTCGACACGGCAAGTACCTAAATGTAAGTTTTGCAAATAGCTTAGATTTTTCTGGATTTAGAATTGCTATAATTCATCAATGATAGGTCAACACACAAGTCAAAACAGAGCATTGTTTAGAATAACGTTCAGGTCTTCGATATTGAGTCTAAAATATCTTGATGTTAACGTTATTCCAAAAAATGTTTTGAAAATTCATCGAACAATTAACAAAATGTTGGATAAAACAATTATTTTAATATCAGAATAGATTTGTAAATTTCTGATTTAACATTTGTACTGTTTTAAACTTTTTGTATCCAAACGTTTGTTCTACAATTAGCTTTAGTTTTTCATCGTTCCATAATAATTTGTGTCGAATTAAATACTTTATTTGAAAAATATTTACTTATCTCAATCTTACGATTTCCTTTATTTATGTTATTACATTTTACAACAGTTTAGATATTTTATTCGCGTAACCGGTTGATATGTAAACGATATATACCTTTTAGTATTTCTGGAATACTTAAATTTAAGGAATTAATTTTAATGCATATCCCCACGATATAATATGTGTACTATATTGTGGTGTATATGAACATTTCGATGAAACTTTTACACGATGACTGAAACACAGCATGATGAGTACGATATGATAATATGTATCCTGACTGTGGTATATTTTAAGCGATTAATCGATGTATTTGATAATTTTATTTTGAAACTTTATAGTTTTACGTTAGTGGTTTTGTTTTATATTGACGATAATAGTATTGAAATGGTTTTGATTCTTTGTGTTTTTCCGTATTCGTAGACGTTTAAGTTTCGTATAGTTTTGTAAGTTTTTTTCAAAAAATGTAAATTTAATAATTTTGAACGGTCAAATAGGCATACAAATTAAGAACAATATTTCTCATACACTGTTCGTATTTGTAAAATTTAATTAACTTGTATCTACTGCAGTAACTTGTCATATTATTAAAAATTAGTTTATAACAAAACCTCTACGAATGCAAATAATACCTAATATAAGTATACCTCTAATTCGGTATAAATTAGAATTATTACTCTTTTCATTGAAATGTTTATATTAAATTAAATTAATCATTCTATTTATGATGAGTACCGTGACAAAATTGATGGTTTTTCTTTTTCGCTTTTCAAGTCTTAGATGATTTATGACTAGCGAAAACGTTGTTCTTTTTAATATACAACTAAATATAACTAATTTCGTTTAAATAAAAAAAAGATAAAATCATCTTTTTGCAACACAATCTACTTACGTATTCGATGTGGAGTACTTGACATGTATGTTCTGTTTATTTCGTTGATTATTCGTACAATAGTATTTATCAAATAGTTTAATTATATTATGTGTTATTTCAAAAAGGCAAATGACTCACAATGAAATGGACATTTTTGACATGACAAGTACCCAAACGTATGTTTTGCAAATAGTTTAAATTTTCTTGGATTCAGAATATCCGTAATTCATGTTTATATCTAAGTTTTACATTAACAATTGTAATTGAAGTTTGTACTTATAAATGAAAGGTCTACAGTGTAGACTCAACAGTATACACTCTACACACAAGTCAAAAGCAGAGCATTGTTTGGGATAGTGTACAAGCCTTAGAAATGGAGTCTAAAATATCTAAGGGTTTATATTATTTCGAACAATGTTTTAAAAATTCATCGAACAATTAACAAATTTTGTAATAGTTATGATCTTAATTTAACGATCGTTTATAAGTTTCTTTAAATAGATCATAACTATTTCAATATTTTGAAATGTCATCGAAGATATCACAATGTGCTGATGTAGAGCTACGTCCATAGAGCTGGCCAAATATTTAATAACGTTTCTATATTTCTACTTGTTACCCTAATATTTGGACGGCTTTATGTAAGTGGCATTTAACTAACTCGCAATGAAGTGGACATTTTCGACACGGCAAGTACCTAAATGTAAGTTTTGCAAATAGCTTAGATTTTTCTGGATTCAGAATTTCCTTAATAATAAATTCATGTTTATATCTAAATTTTATATTAACAATTATTGTAATTCAAGTTTGTACTTTTGATACTCCAATAAGACCAAGATAAATTCGTTTTCAAATAATTTTGATTATTTATCAGGCTTCTATTGGGTTATCAAAGGTCATAAATAAGGACGAATTTAGATCCGAACATATCACATAAATCACAGTATGATGATTTCGAAATGAAAGGTACTCAAATGTACCAACACTTTTTCTGACTGTGGCATATTTATAGTGATTTCTCTTAGACGATTTGGACTAATGAAAATAATTATTTGTAGGCACATATTTTTATATATTATTATAATATTTATATCAGCTAAGTTTTACATTAACAATTGTAATTCAAGTTTGTACTTATAAATGAAAGGTCTACAGTGTAGACTATACAGTATACACTCTACACACAAGTCAGAAGGAGAGCATTGTTTGGAATAATGTACAAGCCTTAGAAATGTAGTTTAAAATATCTCAGTCTTTATATTATTTCGATCAATGTTTTGAAAATTCATCGAACAATTAACAAAATGTTAAAACTGGACATATGTTTATGTAGAATAGATTTGTAAATTTCTTCAAAAACGTTTGTTCGGTTGTAAACTTTTGAAATATCATCGAAGATATCACGATGTGCTGATGTAGAGCTACGTCCATAGAGCTGGCCAAATATTTCTAAACATTTCTATATTTCTACTTGTTAGATCAATATTTGGCTGGCTTTATGTAAGTGGCATTTGACTAACTCGCAATGAAGTGGACGTTTTCGACACGGCAAGTACCTAAATGTAAGTTTTGCAAATAGCTTAGTTTTTTCTGGATTCAGAATTTCCATAATTCATCTTTATATCAGCTAAGTTTTACATTAACAATTGTAATTTAAGTTTGTACCTTTGATACTCCAATAAAACCAAGATTAATTCGTTTTCAAATAATTTTGATTATTTATCAGGCTTCAATTGGGTTATCATAGGTCATAAACAAGTACGAATTTAGATCCAAACATATCACATAAATCACAGTATGATGATTTCGAAATGAAAGGTACTCAAATGTACCTACGCTTTTTCTGACTGTGGCATATTTATAGTGATTTCTCTTAGACGATTTGGACTAATGAAAATAATTATTTGTAGGCACATATTTTTGATATTATAATGTTATTACTTAACTTTTATATTTTTCCGGAATTGATGTTTAAAGCTTAGATTTAAATTGACAGTTGTAATCGAATCACCCGAGTCTCTGCCTTTGATATTATATTGAGTTATCAGATAAAATTGTTTTTAAATATTTTTTAAATTATAATGTAATAGTAAAAAAACACTATAGTATTACCTGTGGTCATATCTTATAAATGATAGGTCAACACACAAGTCAAAAATCAGAGCATTGTTT
Organism: Drepanosiphum platanoidis; assembly: GCA_948098885.1. Taxonomy (NCBI): domain Eukaryota; kingdom Metazoa; phylum Arthropoda; class Insecta; order Hemiptera; family Aphididae; genus Drepanosiphum; species Drepanosiphum platanoidis. The sequence goes on along the minus strand of OX402538.1, from coordinate 3,746,737 downwards.
AGAATAACGTACATGCTTTAGATATGAGTCTAAAATATCTTGATCTATACCTTATTCTAAAAAATGTTTTGAAAATTCATCGAACAATTAACAAAATGTTAAAACCGGACATATGTTTATGTAGAATAGATTTGTAAATTTCTTCAAAAACATTCGTTCGGTTGTAAACTTTTGAAATATCATCGAAGATATCACGATGTGCTGATGTAGAGCTACGTCCATAGAGCTGGCCAAATATTTCTAAACATTTCTATATTTCTACTTGTTATATCAATATTTGGCTGGCTTTATGTAAGGGGCATTTGACTAACTCGCAATGAAGTGGACGTTTTCGACACGGCAAGTACCTAAATGTAAGTTTTGCAAATAGCTTAGATTTTTCTGGATTTAGAATTGCTATAATTCATGTTTATATCTAAGTTTGACGTCACATCTAACAAAAGAATAAAATCTAGCCAACATCAAGACGTGGAACAGGTTCTCCTAGAATGGTTCAAAATCCAAAGATCTAAAAATATTCCAATAAATGGTTATGTTAAGAAATCGTATTGTTCCAGTTATAGACAAAGTACTATTTTTTTTAAAATTAATATTACACATACATATACCAGTTAGGATCTGATTCTCTAGGTCCCTTGAAGATCGATATGAGCGGATTTCACTGTATGTACATATTAATACGTATATATAACACGTACATACCTTGATAACTCCAAGGTCAAATAACCAAGTGTATTATTATAAATAACGATAATCGAAAACCGATTAATATTATCAATCTAATCTTTACCCAATGCTTAAAAGGTACAGTTATAAATTCAACGATATAATACAATATAATGTCTATATCTCCGATAAGTTACGTTTATCTACTACATTTATTGTACATTTATTATTGGTAAAATTATACGTCGATTGAACTACGAAATGTATACGTCGATATTTAATAATATGCTGTCACAGCAAATGTTCAGTTTATCTTGTGATTTTGTGAAGTCAAGATGGAAAGAGACTTTGTTTAAAGTCTCCAACGGTCGGTGATAAAATAAAAATTATTGACGAAGTGAAAAAAGGAGTGAAACGCACAAAAGATATCGCGAGTGAATGCGGTATTCCCGCTAGTACCTGATCGAACTATATTGAAGGATAAAGACAAAATTCTCAAAGCAGTTGAAGAAGTCCCATGCTAACCACGCCGGAAGAGATTTAAAGCATCGAGTTTCCCAGAAATTGAGCATGCTGTGACGGAAGTTGATGAAGCGGGGAAGTAAGATATTATAATTTACCCATTTCGTGACCGTTAATTCAAGAAAAAGTTGCAGAGTTTGCAAAGAATTTAGGCGTCACATTTCAAGCTAGTTCGGGTGGGCTGGAAAAATTTAAATCAAGGAACGGAATTGTATAAAAAAATCATATCAGGCGAGAGTGCCGCGGCGTCTGAAGTCGACTGTGAAAGTGTGAACATTACCGAACAAATGTACTGTCGAGTTTGTTAAAAAAATAAATACGACTCTAAAAGACATTTTCAACACAGATGAATTCGGTCAACTTTTTCAAGTGTACACCTGACAGAACTTTGAACATTTTTTTCGATAACTCGAATTTTTTTGCCGATTCGAGTTATTGAGGTTTTCCGTAAGTCGAATTTTCGATAACTCGATTTTTTTTTTAATTTAAGTTATCGAGGTTCATCAGTAGTTAGATATCAAACCTTTATAGCTTTTCAGTTCAATGCATGTCGTATTTTAATAGTTTTAGTTTCAAATTGTAAAACATATTTGTACCGCATACCATTACTACGTTTTTATATATACATCCATGGAGTTGGCTAAATTTTTTTGTCAGTTTCATATTTATTTTCTTCAACAACAAGAATTTAAGTCAATTTTCTACGTGTGTATATTTGAACGAACCCGTGCGATTACGTGGGCATGCTGGTACTCTTCTCTAACGGACTGATATTATTAATGAACAATTATTATAAATAAATTACAAAAACATATTGCTCTGTTCTGTTAGCGAAATGAGCTATTATTTTTGGGATACTAAACAGCCAACCTCCTCGTGGTGTATCCTGGATAACGCTAATAGGCTGTCCGACTTTCATTTATATACATCCGTTACACCAGAATATACGTCTTTATTTCTTCTCTTGTACAATATCAAAACATTAGAGTAATATTTTTTCTTAAAGTTTTTGAATTTCCTACCGTTACAAAACTCGACAAAATGACTAACATTTTCAAAATGGAAATGGATGATAAGTATCCAAACGTATCTGAGGTCAAATCTTATAAATTATAGGTCTACACTGTAGTACTGTACACACAAGTCAGAAGGAGAGCATTGTTTGGAATAATGTACAAGCCTTAGAAATGGAGTTTAAAATATCTCAGTCTTTATATTATTTCGATCAATGTTTTGAAAATTCATCGAACAATTAACAAAATGTTAAAACTGTACTTATGTTAATATCAGAATAGATTTGTAAATTTCTCCATTAACATTTGTTCGGTTTTAAACTTTTGAAATATCATCGAAGATATCACGATGTGCTGATGTACAGCTACGTCCATAGAGCTGGCCAAATATTTAATAACGTTTCTATATTTCTACTTGTTATCCTAATATTTGGACGGCTTTATGTAAGTGGCATTTAACTACCTCGCAATGAAGTGGACATTTTCGACACGGCAAGTACCTAAATGTAAGTTTTGCAAATAGCTTAGTTTTTTCTGGATTCAGAATTTCCATAATTCATCTTTATATCAGCTAAGTTTTACATTAACAATTGTAATTTAAGTTTGTACCTTTGATACTCCAATAAAACCAAGATTAATTCGTTTTCAAATAATTTTGATTATTTATCAGGCTTCAATTGGGTTATCATAGGTCATAAACAAGTACGAATTTAGATCCAAACATATCACATAAATCACAGTATGATGATTTCGAAATGAAAGGTACTCAAATGTACCAACACTTTTTCTGACTGTGGCATATTTATAGTGATTTCTCTTAGACGATTTGGACTAATGAAAATAATTATTTGTAGGCACATATTTTTGATATTATTATGTTATTACTTAACTTTTATATTTTTCCGGAATTGATGTTTAAAGCTTAGATTTAAATTGACAGTTGTAATCGAATCACCCGAGTCTCTGCCTTTGATATTATATTGAGTTATCAGATAAAATTGTTTTTAAATATTTTTTAAATTATAATGTAATAGTAAAAAAACACTATAGTATTACCTGTGGTCATATCTTATAAATGATAGGTCAACACACAAGTCAAAAATCAGAGCATTGTTTAGAATAACGTACATGCTTTAGATATGAGTCTAAAATATCTTGATCTATACCTTATTCTAAAAAATGTTTTGAAAATTCATCGAACAATTAACAAAATGTTAAAACCGGACATATGTTTATGTAGAATAGATTTGTAAATTTCTTCAAAAACATTCGTTCGGTTGTAAACTTTTGAAATATCATCGAAGATATCACGATGTGCTGATGTAGAGCTACGTCCATAGAGCTGGCCAAATATTTCTAAACATTTCTATATTTCTACTTGTTATATCAATATTTGGCTGGCTTTATGTAAGTGGCATTTGACTAACTCGCAATGAAGTGGACGTTTTCGACACGGCAAGTACCTAAATGTAAGTTTTGCAAATAGCTTAGATTTTTCTGGATTCAGAATTTCCTTAATAATAATTTCATGTTTATATCTAAAATTTTTTTTAACAATTATTGTAATTCAAGTTTGTACTTTTGATACTCCAATAAGACCAAGATAAATTCGTTTTCAAATAATTTTGATTATTAATCAGGCTTCTATTGGGTTATCAAAGGTCATAAATAAGGACGAATTTAGATCCGAACATATCACATAAATCACAGTATGATGATTACGAGATGAAAGGTACTCAAATGTATCTACACCAGCGGTTCCTAACCTTTTTGAAACTATTACTCGGGTTGTATTTGTTGCGGTCAGCGCTGACGTCGGTCGGACGTGTAGCTATATCAATGAACGGATATGAACAACTACAAATTTTTTAACACAATTTTATTTTATTGTGTTGTAAATTGTTTATTATTATGGTTATAATTTTAAGTATATATATTAATATAGGGTGTCCCCGCAGAAGCGCACAAAATTGATGGTTTTTCTTTTTCGCTTTTCAAGTCTTAGATGATTTATGACTAGCGAAAACGTTGTTCTTTTTAATATACAACTAAATATAACTAATTTCGTTTAAATAAAAAAAAGATAAAATCATCTTTTTGCAAAACAATCTACTTACGTATTCGATGTGGAGTACTTGACATGTATGTTCTGTTTATTTCGTTGATTATTCGTACAATACAATAGTATTTATCAAATAGTTTAATTATATTATGTGTTATTTCAAAAAGGCAAATGACTCAGAATGAAATGGACATTTTTGACATGACAAGTACCCAAACGTATGTTTTGCAAATAGTTTAAATTTTCCTGGATTCAAAATATCCGTAATTCATGTTTATATCTAAGTTTTACATTCACAATTGTAATTGAAGTTTGTACTTATAAATGAAAGGTCTACAGTGTAGACTATACAGTATACACTCTACACACAAGTCAGAAGCAGAGCATTGTTTGTTAGAGTGTACAAGCCTTAGAAATGGAGTCTAAAATATCTAAGTCTTTATATTATTTCAAACAATGTTTTGAAAATTCATCGAACAATAATCAACAAATGTTGTAATAGTTATGATCTTAATTTAGATAAACGAAGCGTTTGTAAGTTTCTAAGTAGATCATAACTATTTCAATATTTTGAAAATTCATCGAACAATTAACAAAATGTTAAAACTGGACATATGTTAATGTAGAATAGATTTGTAAATTTCTTCATTAACATTTGGTCGGTTGTAAACTTTTGAAATATCATCGAAGATATCACGATGTGCTGATGTAGAGCTACGTCCATAGAGCTGGCCAAATATTTCTAAACATTTATATATTTCTACTTGTTATATCAATATTTGGCTGGCTTTATGTAAGTGGCATTTGACTAACTCGCAATGAAGTGGACGTTTTCGACACGGCAAGTACCTAAATGTAAGTTTTGCAAAATGTGTTTTTTAAATTGTGCGCTTCTGCTGGTACACCCTATACAATAATATTGTTTTTTTTTTATTCCGTCGATTGCGTTAATAATACGCACATATTAATGAATTTACAATGAACGGATTCATTTTAAAACTTTAAGTATTTAAAAACTCATTAAAATTAGCTCATAACAAAATTATGTACCAAAATGATAACAAACACAACCGACCGAATTTACACTCAACTAATTAAGCACCAAACGCTCCGTGACGATCGATGATCAGCGCGTACTGTGCTACCGTCGGTCGAGCACTAAATACAGCCTTACCTATAAAAAATACACCTTTTACCCTTTGAGGGGTAACCACCATGATGATGATGGGTTACCCTCAGGTTGGGAACCGCTGATTTACACCGTTTCTGACTGTGGCGTATTTATAGTGATTTATCATAAACGATTTGGACTAATTAAAATTATTATTTGTACACATTTTCACTGTTATTTTGTAATTATTAATGTACTGTTATTTTTTTCCGCAATTAATGTTTATTTATATTTACATTGACATTTGTAATCGAATCACCCGAGTCTCTGCCTTTGATATTATATTAAGTTATCGGATAAATTTTTTTTTTAAAAAATTTTTTGAATTTATCTGATGTCTTGTTGTACTATTCCATGTAAAATACACGGAGAATTTAGAAATGTCTGAAAGCACCCTTTACTATATCACACTTTTTATAATTAATTAATTTAATAATAATTTCCCTTCTCTATGTAAGTAGCATTGTACTGAACGTATAAAATAACGTATGTTTTTCAAACAGCTTAAATTAACATTAATTTTTTTATCGTTCAAGAATCTGTGTCAAATTAAATAAGTTCATCGAACATTTGATACTGAAATGCCTATCTAATAACAATGATTTCGTTTTTTTTTTTATTATATTACGATTTACCGAATAGAGATACATTTATTTGCGTGTCCCGTCGATATTATATAATATATTTTATTTAATATTTCTGGGATATTCGATTCTTTGATTTTAAAATTTGCTTTTATCAAGACTCAATGATTTATGTGTGCACAATCTTAACGAAATTATTGACATCTCAAACACCAATGGACGAGATATTCGATTGCAACAGCTTTAGAATTTTTTATCTAGTCATAATAAAAACTATAGTTGTTGTGATGGAATATCGGAAGTCATAATAACCGACGTTGCAACGACGCCAGACAGCCAACCTCATCGGAGGCTATCATAGTTTGGTTGAATAGACATCAAACATTCCCCTAAAACACAATAATTTTCATTTAAAACAATGGACATGTTAAATAAAAAAAAAATAGAGAAATATTTTTATCAATCGAAAATCTAGAAAATTTTCGACATTTCCGTGTTTAAATTTACAATATTGTTTAAATTACATCCCATTAAAGCGAAAATGTATTCGGTATAATTTTAAAATCATCTACATTTTTTAGTCTTAAAATTCTCCGTGGACATGTTGTTGTGACTCCGTGTATCATCATTTTGTAACAGGATTGCACATGTCAATACGTTAATGTTTGATATATAGGTGTAACCTATTGTATATTTCATTATATTATATAAATTTGACTAGTTTACACCTACGTATCAGATGTTATAATAACTACCAAAACGACTACACTCCAGTATAATAGAACGCCAGATCGATAATACTACTCAATTTTAAAATTTCTAAATATATTTTTCGAGTTGAGTAATATTATCAATTTAGTGTTCTAAATTTCATCGTATACTACTCCGGAAGAAGAATTCAGTGAACCCGAAACCTTACGCGACAACTTGCGAGTGTCTGTCCGGAATACAGTGCGTATAAAATATTTTATTTTTACAGTATCAAACGAAAGTCGTACGAACATTATGGCTAATTTAATGTATTTTAATTTTCGTGCCGCTAAAGTGTTATAAATTGTTTTTTTTTTTTTTTTAATGTTATAAAAATTCTTCTTTGTACAAATGTTCGGTATTATTTTTTAAATATTCGACCGTTATTTCTTTTCATCATTAATGTTTCTTTTAAGAATTCTCATCAATATTTGTAACAACTTAATTCAAACCATTTCTCCTGTTGTTAGACAAGACATTTATTTTAGTTATTTTGTATCTTACTGGCCTATCATAGACCTGATACATAACGAATTAACGGACCGAGAAGTACAAATATCATATTGTTGAAGGAATTTGAAGTTTAGGTTCAAGAATATTTACATGCTTTTTGAGCGTATTCTTCAAATTAATTTAACATTAATGAGCATCTACGCACAATACATTTGAAGAATAATTCAATGGTCCCAAAACCTCTACAAATATGTATAAAAGTCCGTCCAAAATCAAGTCAGTAAACAATATTATATTTTGATAATATGAAAACAGGCGTTAAACAATATTGTTAATCTTTTGAGTTTTAATTTTCGTAAGAATAGTCTAAACATTCTAAACTGTATTATCAAAATTATTTTTTTTAAGGTTCGAGTATTTATCATTCAGTTACGTCCATATAAATGTTATGGATTCGATGTCAGTTCTATATTTTTAATTTAATGGAATTTGTTGCGATTTTAACGGATAACGTACGTATACGATGTTCTCGTTACTATATTGCACTTTACTCGCTTTAAATTCGTCTTATCTTGCAGAAAACAATCAACAGAGTTCCAGTTGTAGAAGCGTTGCAAACAATGAAATACTGTTTAACTAACATTCAATGCAGTCAATATTGAACACTGCACTACATAGGTAAGAAACAAAATTATATTAATCCACAGTTCAACCAATTATCAAAAGGAAAGTTAAATTTATTGAATTGTTTAATATTATTGTCATTTTCAAAAAAGAGCCGGTAAAATTTAATTTGTTTGGGAACGTACTAGGATACTCAATAAATGAAACGCTTGTGTACAAGAATCAAAACGTCGAATGGATTTAGGATTTTTATTTGTTGTATAATAGTCAAATTTAAATCCTTAATCCATTCGTTGTTCTGAAGTATTTACGTACACCGTATATATAAGTCGGCAAGTCTACATGCTCCTAAAACCCTAACGATATAATATTTGTTAATTTAATTTACTTACAAATCAACTGTAATTTCAATTTGATATTTCCAAATGACTAAATGAGTTTGTTTTGTTTGTGTTTAGGTATTTAATATCATGTCTCCTATATATTAAATGGTGATGAAATTAACTACCTTTAGACGAATGAAAACAATATCCGGAACTCATTTTCGTTGTGGAGAGATTGTCAATGAAAAAAGCTCTTTTGAAAATATGTTATTAAATAGTTCATCAGATTTTTATTTTTCATAATTATATTGCACGACCAAATAACGGATAAATGATTTGCATGTAATCAAGAAATATTTTTATTTTTCGAAACTCTAAAAAATTATTAACATATAAGTATATTTAAATGTACAAAAAGGTTTAAAAAATTCCCAATGAAAAGTAAAATGTATTCAGTATAATATTTCAAAATCATATACATTTGTTGTTTTAAATATCTCGATTGACAAATTGTTATGTCTCTATGTATCATCATTTGTAACAGGATGGCAAAATACAATGCGTAAGATATCAGGGTATACCGATAGGATCTCGTGTACTTTTTATTACTTTTTTTTGTCATATCTGATGTTTTAAATAACTACCAAAACGACTACGCTGAAGTATAACAGAACGTTAAATCGATGGTAGGTACACCTCAGTTTTAAAATTTCTAAATATACCTAATTCGGTACTAAGTTGTATCATCGTTTTAACGTTTGAAATTTCATCGCATATTACTCCTCCGATGAAAATCCGTTGAAAATCAAGTCTGTATACAATATTATATTTTGTAGTGTTATGAAAAATCAATGACGATTTCTTTTCAATCTGTGTCTTGACATCCACATACGACGTTAGTAACGTTACCGCACAATACCAAAGACTTTAGATCTAAAACATACTTTATTTCTGCGAGTTGTATTTTAAATACGTAGAAATATCACATGTTTTAAATTTATCTTTTGCTATCGACTTGGTTAAATTTGTCTTATTCTAACTATTGACAAAGTAACATTAGTGGTAGTGTTGAAAACAATTAAATACCATTTAAATTGCATTATATTCGTCTCATATACCGTTTGCATAATTAAATAAGTAAGAAATTTATTTGTATCTAACGAGAGTTAAACAAAGTATCAATAAGTATTTTTCAGTTTATCATTATGTTAAATTTAATTAGTAATTAGTAATTACTATCGAAAAAAAAAATGATTGTAAAAATTAGTTGCTTTATAGTATAAATAATGTTATTGTTGTTTAAGTTTTTTTTTTTTTTATCACATTATAAACATTCTTCTTTGTACAATTTTTCAGTATTATTTTGTAAATATTCGACTGCTATTTCTTTTCATAATTAATGTTTCTTTTTTGATTTCTCGTCAATATTTGTAACAACTTAATTCAAACCATTTCTCCTGTTGTTAGACAAGACATTTATTTTAGTTATTTTGTATCTTACTGGCCTATCATAGACCTGATACATAACGAATTAACGGACCAAGAAGTACAAATATCATATTGTTGAAGGACTTTGAAGTTTAGGTTCTAGAATATTTATATGCTTTTGGAGCCTTTTCTTCGAATTTCTTTAACGTTAATGAGCATCGACGCACAATACATTTGAACTTTGAAGAATAATTCAATGGTCCCAAAACCTCTACAAATATGTATAAAAGTCCGTCCAAAATCAAGTCAGTAAACAATATTATATTTTGATAATATGAAAACAGGCGTTAAACATTATTGTTAATCTTTTGAGTTTTAATTTTCGTAAGAATAGTCTAAACATTCTAAACAGTAATATCAAAATTATTTTTTTAAGGTTCGAGTATTTATCATTCAGTTACGTCCATAGAAATGTTATGGATTCGATGTCAGTTCTATATTTTTAATTTTATGGAATTTGTTGCGATTTTAACTGATAACGTACGTATACGATGTTCTCGTTACTTTATTGCACTTTACTCGCTTTAAATTCGTCTTATCTTGCAGAAAACAATCAACAGAGTTCCAGTTGTAGAAGCGTTGCAAACAATGAAATACTGTTTAACTAACATTCAATGCAGTCAATATTGAGCACTGCACTACATAGGTAAGAAACAAAATTATATTAATCCACAGTTCAACCAATTATCAAAAGGAAAGTTAAATTTATTGAATTGTTTAATATTATCCAGTCGACGTTCTGAAGTATCAACGCACACGGCACACTGTATCGACAAAAGTTAGCAAGTCTACATGTTTCTACAACCCTAAAGATATATATTTGTTAATTTAATTTACTTACAAATCAACTGTAATTTCAATTTGATATTTCGAAATGACTAAATGGGTTTGTTTTGTTTGTGTTTAGGTATTTAATATCATGTCTCCTATATATTAAATGGTTATGCAATTAACTACCTTTAGACGAATGAAAACAATATCCGGAACTCATTTTCGTTGTGGAGAGATTGTCAATGAAAAAAGCTCTTTTGAAAATATGTTATTAAATAGTTAATCAAATTTTTAATTATCATAATTATATTGCACGACCAAATAACGGATAAATGATTTGCATGTAATCAAGAAATATTTTTATTCATCGAAACTCTATCATATTTAAATGTATAATAAGGTTTAAAAAATTCCCAATGAAAAGTAAAATGTATTCAGTATAATATTTCAAAATCATATAAATTTTTTGTAATAACTCGATTGACAAATTGTCATGTCTCTATGTATCATCATTTGTAACATGATGGCAAAAGACAATGCGTAAGATATCAGGTATACTGGTAGGATCTATTTTTTGTTTGTATTACTATTTATAAAATGCACTAGTTTTAATCGGCATCTGATGTTTTAAATAACTTCCAAAACTACTACATTCAAGTATAACCGAATGTTAAATCGATAATACTACTCAGTATAAGAATTTCTGAATATATATTTAACATGAGTAATATTATCTATTTAATATTTGATTTTCTTGTATACTACTCCGGAAGAAGAATTCAGTGAACCCGAAACCTTACACGACAACTTGCGAGTGTCTGTCCGAAATGCAGTGCGTATAAAGTTTTATATTTTTACAGTATCAAAACGTAAGTCGTACGAACATTAGCGTATAGAAATTTTTCTTTGTACAATACATTATTCAGTATTATTTTGTTAATTTTCGACTGTTGTTTCTTTTCATAATTAATGTTTAGATGTTAAGAATTCACATCGATATTTGTAACAGGATCAACATAACACAAACCATTTCTCCTGTTGTTAGACAATAAATGAATTTTTATTACTTTAGTATCTTACTGGCTTAGCATAGGCCATAACCTAATGGATTAACGGACTTTGAAACACAAATAAAATATTGTTGAAGATGTTTACAGTATTTCCTTTGAAGATTAATTCAATGGACCCGAAACCTCCTACGAATATTTGTGAAAATCAAGTCTGTACACAATATTATATTTTTATAGTATTATGAAAAAAGTCGTTATTATATTTACATAATTGTAAATATTTTAATTTTTATGTTTCGTAAGAATAGTTGAAACTGAATTTTTCGAAACTCTTTTATAGGTTCGAGTTATTTTATCTGAAATTATTAGATATTTATGAAGAAACAATTAAGGATAATATTAAATCAGATCTATATTATATTATCATCTCAAACGGAATTTGCGCCCATTTTTACTTGGCAATAAGACGTGCACTTCCCAATTAATTGGGCATGTCGGAGATTTCACAGTGTCATGCAGAAGAATCGACAATAGTAATAAATTATAAATAAAGAAAAATATTAGTTCGATTAGCTCAACGGACGATTTTTTTGGGGATACGAAACAGTTTTTGTGGTGTATCCACGCTGTAAGACTTTCACTTGGCCACATGCATCCGGAAACGTGCGTATAAATTATTTTATGTAAATATCTTGTACTCGACATGCACTTATTCTTGCAGTTGAAAAATGTGCCCCCCAGCACGGGGGCTGTGACGAGGCTACCTACCGGACACGTAAGAAACACTAGTTCATTCGACTGTTACGCACCCCGGACGACTACCGGAACTCTTCAGTTTGTTCAAGTTTCATCCCGTGATATTTATGAGGAAGAGTGTGGACATAATTTTTCATGTAAGTAATTTTATGATATTCAACTAAGCTTTGGTTAAATATTTCAATGCTTATTTTATACAATATTTCCGACGTTCAAATTCAACGTCTGTAAGGGCACCGTACAAGATATAAGACGTTAGATGTGGTATACAATTTTTGTTACCAGGTTAAATTTCAAACTCTTGAGCACATGTTGTATATTAAATTTAACATCTTACATTAATTTACATTAGTATTACACAGTACCAGTTATTAGTCACAGTTTAAATTTAAAATTTTTAACTTTATGAGAGAATCGAAAAATTTAGTGGCCCTGAAAAGGGCCGTTTTAGGGTATTTAGAGAAGAATGCGGTGAACAAAGATTTAAAATACTTAGACTTTAGTCTTTTCGGTCTTCTTGGGCAGGAGAACGGCCTGGATGTTGGGCAACACACCGCCTTGAGCGATAGTGACACCGGACAACAATTTGTTCAATTCCTCGTCATTCCTGATCGCCAATTGTAAATGTCTCGGGATGATACGGGTCTTCTTGTTGTCACGGGCGGCGTTACCTGCCAATTCCAAAACTTCGGCTGCTAAGTATTCCATAACGGCTGCCAAGTACACGGGAGCGCCGGCACCGACACGTTCGGCGTAGTTTCCTTTTCTCAAATGACGATGAATACGACCGACGGGGAACTGAAGTCCGGCACGGGACGACCTGGTCTTGGATTTGCCGCTCTTGGCCTTGCCTCCTTTGCCTCGTCCGCTCATGATAGCAGTAGTTAAGTGTGAACGTGTAGTAGTATAAACTCAATGTACAAAAGTGATGTGGAAATTAAGGGAAATATCTCAGTTTTATAGGTATGAAGACATGAATCGTAACAGCCAGATGGTAAACTTTGACAATTATGACGGTCAACACTATTATATTTACAATAGTTATTACACAGCAAAAATAATAGTTTATGTCGCTGTTTCAACTATGACGAGCAAGAGTATGTTTTTTTGCTTACTGTAATCTCGTCGTTTTACATCCGCGGCAAACGACCAATCGTAGCGTCCACTTCTCTCTCTATTTCTGCAATAAAATCAAAGCTAAAACGTTTCCCAATCATCATTCTAAAACGAACTTTGCCGCCCGAAAGCGTCACCATACCCAACAGACACCTCAATTACGATAGATTACGGCGCTTACACAAATACGCGCTGCCGTGTCGCACTCCCGATGCGACCACTAGCTATACAGTATAATTAATTATAAATGGATGAAATAAAAACACCCGGAGACTTCAAAAAAGTTTGGGAAAGCATAATAATATAGTATATTTGTTTATTCTTCAAATGGTATTCGGGAACCAAGGAAAAAGCATACTATTATATTATGCGTCTGCGCCGCTCGGATGGCGTCGGATAAGTGTTCTACCGTGTCATCGTCGATCGTCGTCACCGGCTCCGCACAGATGATCGCTAACGATTACGCACCCGGCGGCGTGCTGTTGGCCGGCCGGTTGCGCTCTATCGTCCGCGGTCGGATCAACTGCTGTGGGCTCGGCCTTGTCGTCGCCCAGGCACCACAACGTCGTCCACTTGTGGTCGCCACTGGCCAATCGAGTCATCCGCGACACCGGAAACTCCATCTCAAAGACACCGCCGCACTCGGACCCGTGCAGAAACAACCGAGGTCTGCGTGGCGTGGTGCAGAGCAGCACGGCGAGCGAGTTGTTTTTCGGTTTTAATTCCGACCATTTTGAAAAACAAAGTTTCATCAGAAACGGAAATCTGGATCCTGCGGTCGAAAAAAAGTCACATGCGTTCAATACTTGTCGTCGCGTAAAAAGTTATAACATTTCGATGGAGAAAGCTTGTCATACTCAAAAGAATAAAATACGAGATTCAAAAGGGTATTACTTGTGGATTCAAACTTCACGTGATTCAATAGCAAAATGACCTTCACCGCCAAACCGATGGTCTTCATTTCTATAAGACCGGTTGAGCATTTGGCGCCTTGTTTTTTGGGCACTGAAAAAAAACACACGCTCATCAAAATCGTTCAGTAAAATCGAAGCTTTACGGCAAATACTAACGGATGACAATGGAGCGTATTGCCTCCGTGCTGCTGCCAATAGCTTCTGTCACTACTTTGTGTATCTTTGTGGCGCACACGTCCGTCGGCGCGTTGTAGAAATGCAAAATCTATAATAAAAATGTCCAGTTATCCGTGGTTACAATAAGATATTCGATAATTATAAACTATGTTACACATAGCGCTTACTTTAGACGGGGCAGCGGGACGATGTGTTTCCAGACGAGTTCTTGTTGGCGAAAATCTATTCAATCTACTCGTCGAGTAGACTTTAAAAGCGGGCGTGCCGTCCGGTAAACTATTGATCTTCACGTGGTTATAGATAAATGAATGCTTCGAGTACCTGAAATAACATTGTACAATATAATCGTATTCGGTATTACCATTTAAAAAAAAAAAAAACAATGAATTGATGTAATCGAGCCTGTTAGTAGTTGGAATTGTTAAGGTGCCTATTAATCCCCATTTGTTAAATGATCTTTGATCACCCTATTCGATTTTAACATTGATCACCACAAGTGTTTAGTATAGGTTTTCGAAAATTTATCCGCTATCGCTCGTCCAACTTACTCGAGGTTCAGCTCATGGCTGTCGTCTAGCGGCAGTAGGTGTAAGTTGGCCATACACCGTTTGGCCGCCTCGACGCAGTCTAGCTCTACAAGCACCTTTTTATTTTTCAAAATCTTTATCGTCATCACGTTTCCATAGGGGCAGAATAAATTAAATATGTGATCACAATTCACGAAAGAGTGTTGTAACCCGTGCACAAGTAGTATGTTGTTGTATTCGGGTCGTCGCCACGGCCTCGCGGTATCACCGTTGCCGGACTGATTGCCAATCGTACGTCTCGGAATTATCCGGTTGTTTCTAAAAACAGTGCACATCGTCATCGTTTTATAAATGTTGTAATATTATTTTTGATTAAGATAGATTGGAAAAGACGAATAATTAATCGTTGGACGTACCCTTCGTTCGATCGGCGTCTGGCCGATTCCAGATGCAAATTGCGTTCGGCACCAGCCGGCGGTTGCCGACGTGCAAAACGCATTGCGGGTCTCACGATGTCTGACATGTTTTATTTGTTTTTACGATTACCGATCTTTTTAGCGCGTTCTTATCGATTTCGCTTCACTCTGAACAGGCGAGGTTTTTTTTCTGCACTAACTTTGTTAGCGTAAATTGAAATACAAAAGATGAAGAATTCAATTGTTTTATTTCAATTCACTATATAATTTTCAAAGGCAATGAAAATCGACAACGAATTGTTATTAATTATTGAACTATGGAGGTAGAATGAATTAATTTATCGTAGATATCGTATCTTAATATGATGGAATGTTGATTCGTGTAAACAATAATTTATACATTCTCATAGTTACAAAACTTGTGGTAACTAATGGCGGTTTGTGGGCTTTGACACTAAGATGAACTAAATTCTAGTAACTGTATAATTTGTACTTGATTTTCACCGGACCTAGATAATCGGGTAGACGTGTATTATCATTGATTAAACAATGGTTGGTTAATATCTTCATCAGTTGTTGTTGTTGTTGTTGTTTTTTAATTATTTGAATTTTCTCAAGTTAGTGGCCCTGAAAAGGGCCGTTTTAACGGTTTGATATTGTACATGTACGTGTTAAATTAAGCACGTTCTCCTCGGATACGACGGGCCAATTGGATGTCCTTCGGCATGATCGTTACACGCTTGGCGTGGATGGCGCACAAGTTGGTGTCTTCGAACAGACCGACCAAATAAGCCTCGCTTGCTTCCTGTAGGGCCATGACGGCGGAGCTCTGGAAACGCAAGTCGGTCTTGAAGTCCTGGGCGATCTCACGGACCAGCCGTTGGAAAGGCAGTTTGCGGATCAACAGTTCCGTGCTCTTCTGATAACGACGGATTTCACGGAGAGCGACGGTTCCCGGGCGGTAACGATGTGGTTTCTTCACTCCGCCGGTGGCCGGTGCGCTCTTACGGGCGGCCTTGGTTGCCAACTGTTTCCTGGGAGCCTTTCCTCCGGTAGATTTACGAGCGGTCTGCTTGGTACGAGCCATTGCTGAGGGTTGACTGTGAAGTAATATGAACTATGAAGTACAACACAAAACTTATGTTATGATGCCTATAACGAATAACGCTCGTATATATACAAAAATGAGGACCGTATACGTCGATCCGGTTGGCCGAACGGTAGCACTCACTGACGTAGTGGGGGGACGATGGTCGCGCGTGTCGATTGGTCGTTTGTTCGGTCGCGGGGCATAAATACGGCTCGTGAACCTAACACGGTATCACTCAGAGAATTATTCTCGTTTCGACAAGAAGTCCACACTACAGTTCAAACAGCAGAAATCAACAATGACTGGCAGAGGCAAAGGAGGAAAAGGTCTGGGAAAAGGAGGAGCCAAACGTCATCGTAAAGTGTTGCGTGATAACATCCAGGGTATCACCAAGCCCGCAATCCGTCGGTTGGCACGTCGTGGCGGAGTGAAACGTATCTCCGGTCTGATCTACGAAGAAACCCGTGGCGTGTTGAAAGTGTTTCTGGAAAACGTTATCCGTGACGCCGTCACATACACCGAACACGCCAAGAGGAAGACTGTCACCGCCATGGACGTCGTGTACGCTTTGAAACGTCAAGGCCGTACTCTTTACGGTTTCGGAGGTTAAGCTTCTATATCCCGTCGTTGTGTACTTCATGTGAATTTCTACTAAGTTTTAAAACGGCCCTTTTCAGGGCCACCAATTTTTATTTCAACTCTTTTAAATTCAATCAATTAGTCGTATTCTACTCATCTTAGTAAATTATTAAGATTTTAAAAAATAGTTTGAAGAATTGATGAATTATATAATACTTAACAAACTCCGAGCATTCTTAACACTGCACACTTAACTCATGACTCTGGAACAATAAAATAAACGTAGATAATTAAAATTAGAGAAAAGAAAAAGAAACGTCACGCGGCGGGTGATCCGGCGGCCGCCATTCATGAAAAAAAAATCGTCTGCAAATTCCGGGAAACGAGCGGAAGATCGCACTCACGATAATGTTTCGCACGGTTTTCCTTTCAAAATTATAAAATCTTATTACTGAGCACGAATGATAACAATAATTTTTGTAATATAATAATTAACGTTGTATTTAATAATAATAAAAAATCGCGCCTCGCGAATTTTATCCCCGGCAACCGGCAACACTGGCGGCCGGGCACGAGCTCGCCAGTGCCGTATCTCCACCCGCCGCCGACGACGCCAACGCTCCAGTGCGGCATGAAAAAAATTAACGTCGAGAACTCGACAATGTAGAATTACCTTCGTTCAATAATATTTCTAAGTACACTCGTTATTTTTCTCTCCATTCATATACAAAGCCATGAGACACGTCAACACAATATACCTATTGTTGAAGGTTGGCAAATGAAAAATTGGCGACGATCTGGTCGGGGAATACTCTTGTATTGATTAAAAAAAAGGTTCCACGTCAACAGATGTGATAATTCATATTTTCTACTTTATCAGATGGAAGGAATTCAATGTCCAGAGATTCTTTTTGATTTTCTCCTTTTAAATGTCTCAAATGATTTTACTAGTTTGAAAGTCGGAATTATTTAATAATGTATTTTTTTTGGCAAATTTTTCTGTAATATAATTGATTATTAATTGTTATTAATTATTTAATTTATTATTATTCTACTGTAATATACCATTATAGATATATAATCGATGATATAAGTACTTAAATGATATTAAGATAACGTAAATTAGTTGGTCATCGTCAAAAATAATTAATATTGTTATTTTACGCGACACACCGGTTCGTGAATACCGTTTTGGTAAACAAATAAAGTTCGTTGTCGTCGAAAATCAATAAAAAACTCAAATATTTACAACATTTTTACAAAATTTATACTTAATTGCCAATTATGTTAAAATATGTATTCTTTTCTAAATATTTCATAAATTATTCACTATAGAAGAAGGATTAGGCTACTTTGGATTAATTATTAGTTTGTTAGATATTTATTATAATTTTAAAAGTACGATTTGCCCATCTATAAAAATTAAAAGTATTTGTTATAATATTTTAACAAAATATTTGATTTTAGAAGTTCAGAAGTAAGTTCACTATTATTTTCCTCAACATGAAATTATAAATAACTCTTATGAAAGGTAAATCGAAGCAACTAGAATATAATTATAAAATTTAACGTGAAGTGTAGACCGCCCGTGTGGTTAAAATTTAATTTACGTACTTAAAATTTGCGTATTCTTCGTAAATGTAATATTACCAAGTGTGAGACATTAGTGATTTTCTGGAACTACTCGCTTCTTTGGTTGTATAGTTTATTTAATTGGACTTAATATGGAAATCTTTAATACATTTTAACGTGTAGTGTAGTATTTTGCTTTAAGATATGTTGAGTGAATTTGAAAATTTGGTGGCCCTGAAAAGGGCCGTTTTAAAAAAGGTACGGTTAAGATTTCTATAACATTTAGACTTTGGTCTTTTCGGTCTTCTTGGGCAAAAGAACGGCTTGAATGTTAGGCAACACTCCTCCTTGAGCGATAGTGACGCCGGACAACAATTTGTTCAGCTCCTCGTCGTTCCTGATCGCCAATTGCAAATGTCTCGGGATGATACGGGTCTTCTTGTTGTCTCGGGCGGCGTTACCTGCCAATTCCAATACTTCAGCGGCCAAATATTCCATTACGGCGGCGAGGTACACCGGAGCGCCGGCACCGACACGTTCGGCGTAGTTGCCTTTCCTCAAATGACGATGAATACGACCGACGGGGAATTGAAGTCCGGCACGGGACGACCTGGTCTTGGATTTACCGCTCTTGGCTTTTCCTCCTTTGCCTCGTCCGCTCATGATTGCAGTAGTATGGTATGAATGTATAAAAGTAAATGAGAGAGAATGGTTAGGTGATGAAGACATTTTTGGAAATATCTCGTATTTATTGGTATGAAGACATAAATTGTAACGGCCAGTTGGTAAACGTTGATAATTATGACGGTGAACACCATTATATTTACAACGGTCATTAGTCTGCAAATATAATAGTTTGAGTCGTTTTGTAAAAATAATGACGAGCAAGACTATGTTTTTTGCTCACTGTATTCTGGTAGCAAAAACGTTTAAACTTGTCGTTTTACAACCTCGCGGAACGACCAATCGTGGCTTTCACTTCTCTCTCGATTTCTGCCATAAAAACAATGCTGAAACGTTACAGAATCATCATATCCGCTCCTGTTTTTACTGTTAAGACCAGTGTTCCGTACATTTCTACCGTCAACAAAATGGCTCCTGGAGGCAAATCCGCTGGAAAGGCGATGAAGAAGTCGTCCGGCAAGGCTCAGAAGAACATTACAAAATCCGACAAGAAACGCAAGCCAAAGAGGAAAGAATCCTACGCAATCTACATCTACAAAGTACTGAAACAAGTGCACCCCGACACCGGAGTTTCCTCAAAGGCCATGAGCATCATGAACAGTTTCGTCAACGACATTTTCGAACGTATCGCCGCCGAATCCAGTCGTCTCTCCCACTACAACAAACGTTCGACCATCACCAGTCGGGAAATTCAGACAGCCGTCCGTCTATTGTTGCCCGGAGAATTGGCCAAGCACGCCGTCAGTGAAGGTACCAAAGCCGTCACTAAATATACCAGCTCTAAGTAAAAAATTTGACACCATTCACCCGCTCTAAAAACGGCCCTTTTCAGGGCCACCATATACCGAATACATTTAACTGAGTTGTGAGTTGTTGTGATGCAATATTGTGTGATATAAGGATTAAGAATAATATTTTCTATTACTAACTCTAAGTAATTTGTTTGATTTCTTGAACTCTTCTATATTTTCACTCTAAATCGATTCTCGAAAGTTCTATATTACTCTTCACTCATTAACGGCCTATCAGCAAATAAGTTTAAGATCAATAGTTCCACAGTCACTGATTTTTACTTGGAAACAATGCCTGGAATGTATACAATGTAAATTAATATTATATCGAACTTATTCTCGAATATAAAATAGATACATTTACGCACTGCCATCACGTCGCTCTTACATTCGATTAAATTGATTAAAAATTAAAATGTTATACGTTCTGGTACGGACATACGAAATAGTTTTATATTTACAGTTTATAGTTTATTGTGTAATTGTGTTGGTACATTATAACGCGATTTATGTGTATCCAGAAATATTATAATTGAATGCAAATTAGAAAAAATTAATTTGAAAATCGGCACAATAATATACCGTTTAGAAAAATCATATAAAATTATTTTTGTATAATTATTATTTTCCTGTTTTAGTATAAAAATTCTATTTTCATTTTTTATTATACTTTTAAAGTTACAACAGAAATGTTTTTTCCTCTCTACGTTGTTTTCTTTCGTTTCTTTATTATTGTTATTTCGATTATATTATATTATACGTCATATTATGTTATAATGTTATTTTGATTGAATTTATAATAATTCAATTTACTTGATGCTTAGAGTATTATGCCGAAATAAATAATTATTACATATAAATATAATTTTGTTTTTCAACCGTAATAGGTATATAAATTATTTTTTTTTTTTAATAAATGTGCCATGTTATATTATCACGAACCTGATAAAGTTAAGCAGTAAGCACATATTTTCATTTTTCATACCACACTCACGGCTGTCTTTATTTATTACGTTATTAAAAAAATTACAAAAGCGTAAAATCAAAAATAAAGACAACGTTATAGCCAACATAATTTACAACAAATAAAGGGGGTTCAGAAAAAAACGACTTGTGGACTGACGGATAAAATAAACGATAAACCGAACTAACCGTGTAGAATGTAGATACGGGTTTGAGTAGTCTGTCGTAATATTCGACGGACATAAATAATTTTACGGACTTATCTTGGTAAAATAGCTGATATAGTGATATTATGTACTATGTAGTAATATGCCATATTTGTATTATTGGTTTTGTATTGTGTTGTGATGGGAATAATCGAATCATTCGATTATTTTAAAAATCGTTCGAATAATAAAATAATCGAATAAAACATTCGAATGATAAAATTAGTAGTAAAATTTCCTAAATCAGAACAACCTTATCAACTGGAATCTCGGCTTCTCTCTTAATACGGCAATATTTAGAAATGCCCTAATTAAATCGAACAAAAAACCCTTTAGACTTTCGGAAACAAATTAATAACCAACACAACTTGTATTCGCCACTAGACAAGCGCTGAGATAGTGAGATGTTGTCGTATGATACGAAAGTAAATGTATTTGGTGGTCCTGAAAAGGACCGTTTTAGGAGTGTTGTTTTGTGAGTGTTAATGGAAGAGAGAATGAATTACTTCTTCTTCGGGGCGCCGGCTTTCTTGATCGGCGACTTCTTCGCTTTGGTCACTTTTGGTTTGGCGGCGGCAGGTTTTTTCGCCGCTTTGGCCGGCGACTTCTTGGGCTTCGCGGCTTTCGGTTTGGCCGCGACGACGACGACCTTCTTCGTCTTCTTGGCCGCGGGTTCGCCTGCAGCCGGTTTCACCTTTTTCGGAGCTCCCCTCTTCTTCGGGGTGCTCGGCGCCTTGGATTTCTTGGCGGCGGCGGCGGGCGCCTTCTTCTTGGGAGCCACCTTCTTCGGCTTGGGCTCGGCGACGGGCAATTTGAAGTGGCCGGACGCGCCGGTCCCCTTGGTCTGCACGATCGTCTTGTTGGCGACGGCGGCCTTCAGGAACTTTCTGATGAACGGCGCCAATTTGGCCGGGTCCACCTTGTAGTTGGCCGCCAGATACTTCTTGATGGCCGGCAACGAGGAGCCCTTCTTCTCTTTCAGCTCCTTGATCGCGGACAACACCATCACGGAGGTGGACGGATGAGCCGCCGCGGGTTTCTTGGCTCCCGCTGCCGCGGCGGCGGCCTTCTTCTTGGCCGGCGATTTCTTGGTGGCGGCTGCCGCGGTGACGGCGGCTGGCGGTGGAGAGGCTACGGTGTCTGTCATGTTGAATGCGACGAGTTATAAAAAATAATAATTCGTTTTGAAACGCACTGGAACGCTGACGAACGAGTAATGATTCGAAAAACGCCAAGTGCGTGCATATATGTATGTTACCGTACCGACTATTAAACACCGAAGTGCGCCGTCGTCGACGCGGCTACAATCGTCGCGACAGTTTTAACGATATCTCCGCGATAAAACGATCTATGATTTTGGTTTTGAACTTTTTCGAAAGCCAACAACATATGTAATGGCTCGCAACAATTTTCCAATCGATTACGCTTATCACGACACGACTACGAACCGATATTTCCACGCGTTTACACCGATTTTCGTAGACCTTAAATAACGGTCTGCAAAGAGTTCAATGTCATTCGAAACACAAATAAAATTCTATAAACGTATTATTTACTTGTTTTCGAACAACCTCGCGTTTACAGAACGTTCGCCGCTGTTTTTCCCTTCATACTACAGCACATTGAAAATGGGCACTTGGAGTCGGTTTACTGCGTCACCTACTACTTGATTTCATACAACGATTCGTTACGATAAATCAAACTCAAATATCAATTTTTTTTAATCGTAATTGTGTACAGAAGTAATTTGTTACATTATTAGTGCCCAATCCAGTAGGAAATGTCGAATTTGAATCAATCCCGTATTTATTAAATTAAATGTAATTAAATTAAATTTGCTTGGTTTGTGTCGAATGACTACAAGGTGTTTTAACATGGATTTAAAGATTTCACATTCATCGCTCACGGGAAATTTTTTTTATTTTATATCCAAGTAATCTAGTAGGAATAATTTAATTTTCATTCGTCATTTTATTTAATTACCTTATGGAACTTATATACTTAAATGATTTTATTTTAAATACAATCGTTCTTTACGTTCCCCAACATTTACCGATTTCCATTTGCTCATAATATTACAATCTATATTTTCATAATTTTGTGTTTATTATTATCAATTACTTGGACATTTGTCCAAATCTTCGAGGTTACGATGGTAATTTTACTCTGATTTTATACTTAGTTTTCAGTTAAGTTTTTACCTGGTGCTTTAACTTATGTATACTTGGTTTAAAACTAAAATAAATCGGAGAATTCATATTATAATAACATCTTATGTAATGTAATAATACCTAGTTGCATCCAAATTGTTTTCGAACAAAAAACTTTTTAAGAATAATATCTGGGCGATTATATATACACATAAATATATGTAAAATAACATGTATAAGTGCAAATTAAAACGGCTTCAAACAAATTGAGAATTTGATGATATCTAACTTAACATCCCAAATAATTAATTTAAATATTATATCCCAAATTGTGTATTTATTGTTAATAATCTCGTTATTTATATTGCCTTTCGTCAAAATTCGTCACTCAAATATATATTACCCAAAAATTTAGTCATAAAGCTTTGATCTGAAATAGATTTATGAAAGAAAACAAAATTTCCTACATCTGCAGTACTTAAATAAAACCATTTAACACTTTTAAATACAAAAAAATATTTTCAATATAATATTTGGAATGCGATATTAAATCTTTAATTGGGATATAGATCTACTCCTTTTTTATAAAGTGTTTATAATGATCCCAAAACGCAAATTTGATTCAATTATAAACATTTCAGATTTGATGAAAATTGAATTATTTTGGAAAATGCTCAAAACGGCTGTATTATTTTATTCGCGTGTCTATTTTACAAGAACAATTTTAACATGGAAAAATTTCTGTTTATTTAATTCGGATTTCATAGGGATGGTTAAAATGTATTAATGGTATATAATCGGAATAATTATTATTATTTAATTAAAATATTGTTATAATAATTATTGATACAATTGACATTTTGATATTGACCCTTCTATAATATAAAATATTATATACTTGCTTTGCTTTGTTTCGGGGCCATTTGGCATTGTTATGAGTGTCAGGCGTTTGCCTATTACTCATTCATTTTTTCATTTTTCTTGACGAACTTTTGGACTTGTTATTTATATCTATTGCTCTGGTGTTTTGTTTAGTCTAATATGCTGATTGGTCTGGGCCTTCTGTTTGTGATATTGTGAACTTGTGTTCTACCGATGTTTCTTATGTGCGCAAAAGTGGACTGAGTGTTATATACCTCACCACCGGTCATTTTAAAACAGTTATGATAAAATATGAAGTCTGGCGGCGTCCGTATTACCTTACTTATAATATTCGTTGGCGGAAAAATAATTCGACAGTATTTCAAACACAGTGTTGATGATGATATTTTTGTCTGACATTCTGATTATTTGGTATTTGTTGAAAACGGTCTCGAGTTGTGTTTGTAAATATTCTGACTTTGGTGGCCCTGAAAAGGGCCGTTTTAAAGGAAATAGTATTAATAACACCTTAAGCACGTTCACCGCGGATACGACGAGCCAGTTGGATGTCCTTCGGCATGATCGTTACACGCTTGGCGTGGATGGCGCACAAGTTGGTGTCTTCGAACAGACCGACCAAGTAAGCCTCGCTGGCCTCCTGCAGAGCCATGACGGCGGAGCTCTGGAAACGCAAGTCGGTCTTGAAGTCTTGGGCGATCTCACGGACCAGACGTTGGAAGGGCAGTTTGCGGATCAACAGTTCCGTGCTCTTCTGGTAACGACGGATTTCACGGAGAGCGACGGTTCCCGGGCGGTAACGATGTGGCTTCTTCACTCCGCCGGTGGCCGGTGCGCTCTTACGGGCGGCTTTGGTTGCCAACTGTTTCCTGGGAGCCTTTCCTCCGGTAGATTTACGTGCGGTCTGCTTGGTACGAGCCATTGTTGATTGGGAGAAGTCGATTTACTGATTGAGTCTATAACAGCGAGTTGTGCGTACGAATACAGAATGAGTTCGGAGTGGCAAACGTCTCATATTTATACAATTTTCGAATGAATCGTGCCGTGTTTATTGGACGGAGTGCGAGTAGCCACGCCCATATTCCGAACCGTCGACGACCGGTTAGAAACGCATAAAACACGTCGACCTGCGTGATATTTCATCATATCTCGTTCAGTACTCAACTCGACAACAATTTAGTCTTCTGCTACCGTTCAGTAATCAACAATCATGACAGGACGCGGCAAAGGAGGAAAAGGTCTTGGAAAAGGAGGAGCCAAACGTCATCGTAAAGTGTTGCGTGATAACATCCAGGGAATCACCAAGCCCGCAATTCGTCGATTAGCTCGTCGTGGTGGAGTAAAACGTATCTCCGGTCTGATTTACGAAGAAACCCGAGGTGTGTTGAAAGTGTTTCTGGAAAACGTAATCCGTGACGCCGTCACATACACCGAACACGCCAAGAGGAAGACTGTCACCGCCATGGACGTCGTGTACGCTTTGAAACGCCAAGGCCGTACTCTGTACGGTTTTGGAGGTTAAGCTACTCATTCCAAAACAACCCTTTTGTTTTTTTTTTTTTTGTGACTCTTTTGAGAGATCACACCGTTGGTGGTTTTTTTGTTTTTGTTGGTCATTTATCTACTGTATTTAAAACGGCCCTTTTCAGGGCCACCAATTATGAATTTACTCGAACTAAAATTAATTAGTATATTGTTATACACTATGAAAGAATCAGTCTTACAAAAAGACCTATAATATATATTTTTAATTTTATTAGTACTAATTATAACTATAAAAAATATATTTATAATATTACCGTATGACTTTTAAATCGACATATAAAATCATAACAATATATTATTGCCAACGCTAAGTATTTGTATTTATACAAAAAGTAATTTTAAATTACTGCAGATAGACTTCTTTTTTTTGTTCCGATATTTTTATATTCCCGTGATATATAACAGTTTACTTCATGAAAATAAAATTGTTTTTATACTAGTTATCACGCAGTTATATTTCGATAACTCAAATATAATGGGCGAGTATGAAAAAAATACGGGACATCAAGATTAATAATATTATCGCTTTGTATTTCAAAGGACGAAATATTTTATTAGAGCTCTTAAGTTTTGCGAGTAACCGTAACTCGAGTGTTTATGTAAACGATGCGAAATTAGTTTAATTACATTAATATTCAAACGTGGCCGTTTACGCTTTTTCGGTGTATAATTGAAATTCGACGGGAAACGCTGTGCTTACATTTTTACAAACGCACTGAACTTTTTTTCAATGGGTACTTTTAATTCGGAACTCAATCGGGATATCCACCAATTGTCACCGATAACATTGCAGACATACTTGAGTTATTAAAATAATTGTTAACCGGACGCATTTGGGTGACGCCCGTTACAGCTAGTCGTGCTTTTCGTATACATTTTTTTTAGGGCTCACTCCAAAGTTCACGTTTTAAATAGAAATTTAGACCGAGATGTCGTTTTAAACAGATTTTTAAATATTGACTTCACACAGTTTATTAAGTCATTTTTGGCAGCCGATTATGAAAGAGATTTCAAATTTTATAGTAACAGGCACAAAATACTAAACCGTTGTCAAAACTGCTCGGCTTAACGACATCGTTGATAGGAAAACTGTAGGTATATAAACAAACCTTGTAAACTATTCACTTCATGTTTATATGCCGAACAGTTATACGAGTATTTTGCATATAAATTATACCTACGAGATTATATTGTTTTCTATAAAATATCGAGATGACTTTGAGGTAAATATTCTTATTATTCTTCTCTATTCTCTTACGATACATTTGAACGTCGTCGTCGTGTACTTGAACCATAATGAATTATTAATGATTACATAAATACTTAATAATAATAATAATAATACAATATTTCAATGTCTCCTCCGACAGATGCAAATTCGAATTGGAGAGGGTCGATGTGAACGCGTCCGGACAGCAGCAGCAGCTGCAGCAGCGCGACGGAGCAAAGTCGCCCGGTTGTCGCCCGTCGATCTTGAAGGCGAAACGGGCCGGCGACAACGTGATCGACGTGGCCGCGGCGAAACGTCTCGTGACGTTCGCGCCGTTCGTCACGTCGGTCACGTACGTGCCGTACGCTCCGCTCGCGTCCAAGCCGTCCGTCCCGCTGAAGCCGCCGTCCGTTCCGCTCAAGCCGCCGTCCGTGCCGCTCAAGCCGCCGTCCGTCCCGCTCGCGCCGCCGTCCGTGGAGAGGCGGCGAGTCGAATGCAAAAATCACGGACAACTCCAAGTCGTGCTGGAAAATCCACGGTACCACGCGTACGCTCCGCCGTCTGCCGCGATCGCGTCACCGTCGTCCGCCACGCACGCGATGAGGCGACGACCGCGATGGCGACGCGGTAGACTCCAGGTCGTGTTGGAGATGGTGGGGCACGACGTGGACGCGCCGGCGCCGTCCACCCCGCCATCGTCCACCCCGCTCGAGCCGTCGTCCGCCTCACTCGCGACGAGGCGGCGACCGTCGACTTAGGAACGCTGGACACGATGGCATTTGCCAAAAAAAATATAATTAAAAAACACTGTGTTTTTCCGAACTATAGTTTCTTTTCTTTTATATTTATTTTTTCATAAGAGTTTTATTTTAAACTCTTTTTTTCTTATTTTTTTTTTGAGATAAACCGACGAGAGGTGCCGGCCATACACGAGATGATTTTATGACGGATTTGGTCTCTGGCGGAATAAATCCCCTAAAATGTCCCATCGTGTGTAGTGTTCTAGGATTTTAAGTCCGTCTTGTATAAAAATCCGAAGTCTCTCGCTTCTCCGCACACTAAAAGAGCCCGGATCCGGCGGACTTTGAGAACAATTAAGAAAAGAAAAGACTATATGGTGAATATTTATTATAATGTTAATTTTTATAATTTTGAGTTCTTAAATTAATGAATGTAGGTATTGTTAAATTGTAATTGTATTTTATAAAGTAAATAAAGTATTATTTTTACCTTCATATAATATTATGTGTCTTGTAATACTTCATAGATAACCCTGCACGTCTCAGGTATAATATAACCAAGAGTTTGTGAAGCAATATTCCTGTACTAAATTTTAAGTCCTCATATGACCTGCCAGTAGCTAGAAACCGTAAAGTAGCTACAAGACGTTCGTCCGAAGGTATTGCCTGGCGCACAACTGTATCCTGTTTGGTAATGTGTGGTTTTATTAAATCTAATAGAAAATAAATAAACAAATAAACTTTGTCAATATTTACAATATAACACATCATTGTAAAATTAATACATTACTACGTTCAGAATCTAAAATAATATGGTGTATAATTTAATTTGTAAAACACTTACCCAAGAGTCTATCAAAATCTACTTTGGTCATTCTCAGATAGTTTTTTAAATCATTTGGCTCATTTTCATTTTTACTCTTTTAATATAATGGCATATGTTTATATTTTACAGTAGTAAAATATAAATAAATCGATAAGTACTTTTAAATAGAAATTTTTGAAAAACAGTTTTCAATTAATATTAACAGTTGATCTACTTTAAGAAAACATCAAATAAAATTTAATGAATTTATAAAAAAGGCATTTGTGTCTTTTCGTTTTCACACACTTCATTATCTTATAAATCACGAGTACAACTTGAAATGTTATTTTATGTCTTATTTAGTATAACATTTTGTAATAATTGTTCTGAAGCAAATAACATTTCATTTTTCTATACATAATAGATAAAAATAAAATGTGAAAAAAAATAATCAGTAAATATTTCAAATAAATACTGTTCTTTCTGTTTTGATCAAAATCGATCCAAATCATAAATTGATTTTCTTTTTTTCGATGTTATACAAATTCACTAAACAAGTGGATATCGAGAAGAGCCTTTTCTGCACAACACTGTCATAAATAACATTGTCATCATATGGTTTTTACACAAATAATAAAATCGATATCATCTTAACTTTTTTCGGTAGATTTTTTCTCATTGATCCCTTAACCACCTCTTCTATATATATATATATATATACACGCCTATGACCGTGTTTATAATAACACGATCGTAACACATACAGTTGGAGGATAGTAATCATATTTTGATTTTCGATGACTGTGTTATCGGATGAAAGCAATATTTCACGTTTGTAAGGTAAAGAGTTCTGAAATTTTGGAACTTAAACATTCAACGTTGTGAACAAAATTTGAATGTTCTAATAGTATCCGTTGATGTGATAATATTGTGAAATCCATGTGGTCGAATCGGAACAATCCTAAACGCTTTCTAATACATAGTACAGTCTAAAATCGTCGATTGAAATAAAATAAACCAATCGCTACGATTTAAGAAGTAATTAAAACGGACTATATGTGTTAACTACATGTCATTAAGAATCGTACGATTAAATATTTAATAACAGTAACCACATGGTAATGAACTGTTTTAATTTTCAACATTAATATGTTGTTAATATTGTTATGTTATATAATATCAAATGATTTTGGGATTAGTTTACATTTATATATATGTGTGTGTGTGTGTATAGATATAATTATATATCGAAACGCAATCTATTTTTAAAAGTATTTAAAGTAAAAAATATATTTTAGATGTAGTTATTATTAGTTGAAGTATAAAAACGAAAAATAATTAATTTTCAATACTCGAGTTATTTTCATACGTCGTAAACAGAGCGTACAACACACAATGGACAAAAATAATAAAAAATAAAATAAAATAATATTAATTCTTAGCTCGAATACAAAGTATCATCAAGCCTATCAGTCATTGAGCCGAAATATTATTACGTTTTAAACAAATAAAAGTTATATAAAAAAAAAAAAAAAAAAAACGTACAAATAATATAATAGTATCTTGAAAAAAATAATAAAATATATATATATATATATATTAAGTTTATAAATATTAAAATAATTAAAAAAAAAAACATTTTAAGACAACGAGATAAAAATAAACATAATGTCTAAATAATAAATATATATATATATATATATGTGTATGCCGATGATTATTACAATAATGTGTGTGTGTGTGTGTGTGTGAATCGATTGCACACGACATTATATTTTACATGTTAAAAAATGTACGCGGACTTACACACAAATTTTATGACTAGCATTTAGGATATTATAATAATAGTCGGCGCAAGATATTGTTCACAGGTCAAAAGTCTAATCACAAAGAAAAATTATTATACAATAAGGTATAAAACGTTCCCGAAAAAAAATAAAAATATATATTATAATAAGAAAAAAAACGAACAAAAATAAATATAAAGAACTTTCAAAAAAAAAAAGAAAAAAAGTTGGGTTTTTTTTTCTTCTTTTTCTTCTTCTTCTTCTTTTCCTCTTTCCCGTCCGAATCTCTCGAGTTCCGTGGGGCTCAGGGCGAGGGCGAATGGGGCCAGGCGATTTTCGCGTCGATCCTCTTGTACGCGAACAGACAGTGACTGCCGCACGCCGACGTGGAGCTCTTGATATCTTGTGGGCAGTCGGTTTCGGACAACAGAAATTCTGTGGGGAAAAAAACCAACAAAATATTACAAACGACATTTCGCAGTGACCGGAATAACACTGACGATCGGGGGGGGGCTCGTGACTTGTAATATTTGCATGTTTTTTGAAAGTCATTTCTATATCCGTTTACAAGTCACGGTCGTCCCCGACGACGATATAATATTATAAAACCGTGTCGTTTACCTTGGCCGTCGATCAGTTTGAACAGCGAGTAGTCTTGCGGGTTGGTAATGTGTAGTTTGTGAGCGATGATTTTGCACACGTCGCGCGTGGTCATGTGCGGCCGGACGGGCAGCGTCTTGGTCAACAGCGAACCGTTCGTCTCGTCGGGCACGACCACTTTGAGCACGGACTTGAGCTCGTTCAGCGGGTCGTAACTCAACTGCGGCAAGACAACAACAACAATGGCGATTATTTGATGAACTCTAAGGAGCTCCGGCAGGTAATAGTTTTACAGAGTGGTTTGCACAGACTTTGAGAATAATTACCCAGCGCCGCGCGCCGGTTTGAGAGTGTTTCGCAAGCACGCAATATGGTATTTAAAAATGTTACTTATAAAAGTGAACGGTAACGGAATTTTTTCTCGTCGACGACGGTCGTTCTCAAAGTCTGTCCAATACACTACGACGGCGGCAGATTTCGTGCGTTTTCGATTTTCAACACACGTAGGTGTGTTTTTAATTGATTTCAAACGTTTCTCGTCGATCAACAGAGATTCATCGCGGGACCCGCGAAAGAAAACAAAAGGAATTACGCGTGTGAAATCGTGTTGACGCGTACAAACAACAACGGACTAAGAACCGACTTGGGACATTTGATCGCTTTCGAATAGCGTTTTAACCGAGATTTTAACTTGGAATCTGAGAGGCGTTCGCGATAAGGACTACCCGTAGGTAAGCGTATACGTACTAAAAGGTTTAAATACGTTACAGTTTTAGTATACGTCGTCGTTGGAAAAAAAATGTCGAAAAGTAGACCAAAACTCGCGTAAAACGTCACTCTTCGGAGCATCGCAAAACCTACTCGCGCGCAGGCACCGTACGGAGTAAAAACGTAGTGGTAAACGATGTATTTCCCGAGGCCTAGGTCGCATTTTTGTTATTTCAAACGTAGAAAATCCACCACGCAGTGGTGTGATTTCCCACTTACCGTGGTGTTGTCCGAGCCCACGGTTTTCACGCCGTTGGCCGAACTGGCTTCCATTGACGATTTGTAGCTCTTGAGCAC
This sequence comes from Drepanosiphum platanoidis, assembly GCA_948098885.1. Classification (NCBI taxonomy): domain Eukaryota; kingdom Metazoa; phylum Arthropoda; class Insecta; order Hemiptera; family Aphididae; genus Drepanosiphum; species Drepanosiphum platanoidis. The sequence goes on along the minus strand of OX402538.1, from coordinate 3,714,728 downwards.
GTGAACGGCGCCGCACAGGGCCGTCAGGTAGTAGCCGCCCTCGCCGGGTATCAGCGACGGGTGCAACAGGCCCCACATGTACTCGGCCTCCAGCTCGGCCGTGAGCACGTTGCATTGGACGAGCACCCACACCAGCAGCGGCAAGAAGTCGTCGGCGCCCAGGCAAACGTCCGCGTTCCGGTTTTGCATTTTCACCTGTGCGAAAAAATTCGATAAAACATTTCTCGTCGATTTTCAACAGGACCACGATATCAGTGTATCTATCGTTTTTTTTTTTTCTAGAGCTCGGAAGTCGCGGCGATGAGTTTTTAGAATTATTTCAGAAACGCTCGGAAAAATTATTTTTCATTCACGATTAATGTCGAGTATTTTTTTTCGTTTCGCCATCCGTTTTATAATATTATTTTTGTAACTCATTCCGACGACTGTTAATCGAAAACAATAATTTAAATTACAACGACAAATTTAATAAAGGCATTTCAGTCGATGATTGTTTATGAGTTCAAGGTCTAGATTATTTAAAAGACGTCGACTTCCGAGCCCTAAATATATTAGTTTATGCGTCTTACGGCGTTGAATATCAGAGCGATGGCTGACAATAGATGTTCTAGTTTTTCCAGTGGCAGGAACGCGTCCTGGAGACGTCTGAAGCACTCTGATATCTTCATTAGATCGTTCTCGTTGGGTGGTATCAAATTTTCCTGTAATCGTTTTTCATAATATTAAAAGAGCTATTTTGTAAGTATAATATTATTATTATTTGACGCCCGCGTCTAGTACGCGAAATGAAGAGTAATTTACTTCAAATTTGAAGCGAATCAAATGTCCGCGGCTGATTTTTAAACTTAATTTACGTCCCCAAGTTCAAAATGTTCGTTACGGGTCGGGGTTTCACACCACTTTGATTATCGAAACAAACAGTTCGACCAGTCACTGGCGAGTATAATCTATACCACCCCCTCCCCCAGACGCCGCTTCTGAACGGCTTTAAGATTTGGCACGACGGCGATCCGACGCGATTCACATACCCGAACAGCGAAGTCTTGAATGGTTTTGGACTTGGCATAGTGAATATTTTCTACCATCGACGGGATAGAGCCGTTGTTGACGTACTCGTCGACCAGCAAGCTGTAGATATGTTCCCGGAGTTCTTTGAGCACCAGCCTGTTCATGACGCCTTCCAGGATCACGTCGAGGTTCAGGAACTCGGTGGGCTTCAACTGCGAACACGGAAAAAACACACCACGACGGGCGAAATTAAAACATATGCTCACATAGTCGACGGGCTGTCATTTATTATATAATATTGTCATTAGAGATATTATCTAATGTCAAAATCGTACATTTATATGCTATAGTTTATATTGGTAAAAATTATTTTTTGGGTCATTTTAGAGTTTTTTTTAAACATCGATATATTATCTAGTTATAATAATAATAACAATAAAAGACAGCGGCGACGACAGGAGGAAAGACGTACCTGGCTTCGCTCCTTCTCCACGACCTTTTGGAATTCTTTCTCGCCGTGCTTGAGCAGGTAGTTCTTCATGCCCGACATGAACTGGCGCACGTTTCTCATGACCACTGACGGGTTGGTCTCCTTGGACTCGACGGTGCAACAGACGAAGTTGTCGATGGACCGGGCGAACACGGTGCTCTTGTCGGCGGCCAGCTGCAGCGCGTACTCGCGGGTCGAGGAACCGGTGCCGGTCTGGGCCATCAAACGGCTTCGTGCCAACGCTTGGATCCTTGGGGCTGCTATAGGATATCACAAACACCACAGTTAATATCACGGCGATGCGTAATGTCGCGAACAACAGATCGGATAAACAAAAATACAACGAATCGATAAGATCCTGTATACACTTATAGCGTAATCCTTCCCCTCGCCTCGGGGAAATTGGGTGAAAATCAACGGGCGAAATTACACTAATCAGATATATGTACAATAGCGTTTCGGGTAAATAATATTTAGTTGACATTACAGTAGTTATTGTAGTTTTATTCGAAGTATTGTGTAGCCGGTGTTTAAAAACGCAATCGATCCATTCCACTATTCAAGTGCTGCCACTCCATTGTGGCGTTTTCGACTTTTAGGGCGGCGATTAATTTCAAGCAGAGCTTAAATTTATAGCATGTGACTTATCATAATGACGCGTATATGTATTATACGAGCGCGTAGATGAGAAAATAATTGTTTTGTATTTCAAATAATAACACAACTAATATTATACGAGACCAAACTGAAATTTAGCTATACGTAGTATAATATATGCCCGGTCTGGTTAGTATAAAAAAAACAAGTTTATGAACCCAAGAAGAGAGAGGATCGCGGAATTGAAAACGGAATCGGAAAACTCTGCTGTAAAAATATGAGAGGAAACGAAAATACATTTCGAGGTTTTCAATTCGACAGACGGCTGGTCTGATACGATTCGTGAAAAAAAAAAATTCGATACACCGGCGAAAAACATAACGAACCCCGACGAACGCGGCGGCGGCGCGAGTGTAGCTGCCCACATTATGCAAACATCCCACGTTTGCACGCGCCATTAAACGTGAAAACGGGTTATTTGCCGATATCGTTTAATTTTACTGTAGTGCGGGGAGCAGGGAGCGAGTGAAGATTGATTTTGTTTTTTTTTATTCGCATAAAACATATATTTAGCGCGTTGCCGTCCCCCGGGGACTCGCGTTATTTTTTATGATTATTATTAATTTTTTTTTTTTTTTTTTTAATATCGACGTGGGCGCCGGAAAAATTAACCTTTGTGTTTTACATTACATTTGACCGTGACAGTCGCCGGCGCGGCAAAGCTAGTTTGGCGTTTGAAACCACGACGACGACGGGCGGCGAGCGCGAGGGGGAGAGCAGCGCTTCGTGTAACTAAAACGGAATGAGTTTGACGCGGGAAAGCGTAACAGAAGACGTAATATGTCGAATCGGTCGTTAAACGCCGCGTCCGAAGTATGGTCTGCGAAAACATAATATTTATACATCGTTCGGCTATCGAATGGATTATGTGGCCGACGCGACGAGTCGGTTAAATGTCAGCCGGTGCTCGCGAGCGTACGACCCATCGTTTTACGTAATATAGTAAGACGGGGCGAAACGTGTTTATTGTTTTGCGATAGGTTTTATTTTTATTACACGCACGCACGGGGGGATCGGGTACTGGAACGGTCAGAAGCCTAAAAACAGGATTTCGTCACTCGGATTACGATAAACTGTCAACGTATTATTAAAACGGGTTTGGTGAATCGAGTCTCCCGATTTGAAATTTCTAACTGAATCCAATCCCGTCCGGAAATTAGAAAGCGGTGTAACGTGAGCCTACGTTAAAAAAAAAAAAATTGAAATAATTGGTAAGCCGAGGTTCACAGACGACCGCCACGGAGACGTGTGTACGGGACCAGCCGAAAACTCTCATGGGTATAATAAGCCCACAGCGGATTGTATTAACATAATATGGGTCAGTTATTGACCAAAGCGCCATCTAACGATCAATTTTATTTATACATGTCAGTGACATTTAAATTTAAATTTTAAAACAATATAAACTGTTTATGACTGGTGCCTGAACTTTTTCATTTTTTTTTTTTTGTAATGTTTTTTTATCGAAGCGTTCCTAGCTCAGGTTAAGTTAGTAAATGTGTTTCAATAACTTATGAATCTTTATCGACAATTACAATTTGATATTCGTACATTTATTAAACATTGTACTTGAGACACTATATTAATAATTATTCTAGATCATTTTTTTTATACTTAATATCTAGTTAAAGGTCACTGAGAAAAATCATGAGGAGGTCGTCAAAAGAGACGATGATCTATTTAAACTTTTATACGACTATTACTTTATCTATTATACTATATCATCGATTAAAATATATACTAAATATATATTTTAATCAATGCTTTAATATTCACTTTTCACGAGTTGAACGGAATTTTAATACTAATAAATTATACAAATTTAGGGGCAAAAGTAAACTATGAAAAGAGATAAATATAATATATTATATTAATTAAATCAACAGATACATGATATAATTATCGTACTAATTTAAAACGTGAAAAAATAAATAAGACCTGACCTTTAGAGATGATAATAAATATAATTATTTACTTGGCAAAATTATTAGGTAGCCTAATTTTTATCATTATTTATTCTCGAGTGTACCAAATTCGATAAAAAAATATTGTTTTATAACATTATCACAGTGAAATGTTCATCCATCTTACCTAAAAGCGGATCCAATCGTTCGGAGAAACTTTTGTTACGATTTACGGGCTTTATGAGGGCTGGATTTTGTTCTTTATTGTTGGTATCGGGTAACAAATGTTCCCACCTTGAACTATCCCATGGTTCAGAGAATTCAGTCTGTAACGAAAAAGAAAAATAAACAAAATATTATTATCAATAAACAGAACACGTGTGATATGATATTTTAGAACAACAAGTCATTTATTTACTCTAGCGTCTTCGTCACTATTCTGAGACAAAATAGACAGATTACTGAAACCAGTTAGGTTCAAAACATTATTGTTTACACTGTCGGCAGGTTGCTGGTCAGATTGTTCGGTGTCGCGAGACGCGGAACATGGTTCTTTGACGTATAAACTCAAATGTGGCAACCTGGGTAAACGATAACAATATTACAATATTATTAAGCATCGTGTATTATTATATAATCGATTTATTTACCTTTGCAGTATAATTTCTTGTATTGTAGGACCCTTGCGCCCGGGGGATTCTCTTAAACAATCCTTGGGCAGCTGCTCGGTATTCGCCTGATCGTTGTTTTCCGAAGAGTTGGCGTTTTCGTTTTCGTTGCCGATAAACTCCCAGCTGGAATCTACTGCCCAAGAACCGTCAACACCGCGTTTCGGAGGGCCTATACGTGGTGTTTCCACGGGCTTACCGGTCTTCAAGAGTTCTCTTCTCGAACCTCTCAGTAACGGTATGTTGTCCACGGACGACGAAAACGCTTGGTTGGTGGAGTAATTACCATTGGGCGATAACAGTTCTTCTTTAGAATCGATTCTTGGTAATTGGCTACATCCAACGAGTGCTGGCCACTGGTGAAGAAAACTCGGTTCTGAATGACGGTTTCGGGAATTATTCGCTGAAGATTTAGGTTTGCGCCGTAGGAATGCTGCCTGTAATATTTAATATAAATGTATTAGCTTTTCGCATTTCAATTTAAGTGCACCAAGTTTTTATTAGTAAAATACTATTGTAAAAGATATATATTATGAATACAATTAATTGAAAAATTACTTAAAAAAATGTCCACAAGCATTATTGTATTTGAAATAAAATACTTTTTATAAAAATATAACAAATAAATATAGCGGGTGAAAAGAAGTGTTTGAAAAATTGTCATCTCTATTTTTAACAGTATAATTTCACAGAGTTATTGCACAAGTATCTTTATTTGTACTCAAATAATTTTTTCTATTATCGAGAATATTTAAATACATATTTGAATATCAACGGTTAAAAATGTTTACTTGTTTTATGGCATCAGCAGGTTCAGCGTAGAAAGGGCTGCCTTGTTTAGCTTCAGAAATGTCATCTTCAGACACCGGCGATTTTGCCTCTGGTGAACCAGGCGACAGTAGACTGGTTGTACTGTCGGTGATTGAGGGGAGATCGTTGTTTTGGTTCTGTGGTAAAACAAGTCCTAGTGTGTTCTTAGGAATGGTTTGAATATTGGCCGTTTGTTCTAGAATATCGGGTGGCATCTCCGGAGGTATTTCCGAAGTGTTTTTCTTATAAGTACCGCTATTGCTTTGAGACGACGAAGGAGTTTTGAATGTAGATAGAGACGAGTCGGGACCCCAAACGTCTTCGTAGTCGCTGACTTTGTCCGCAAAAGTACTTCTATGGTAGATATTAGGCGTTTCTAGTATATCGCTTTCTCTATAGTGCCTGGACTCTTTGATTCTATTCCTTTTGGTGCGACGACCTGAACGTAACACGCCGCCAGTGTCTGAAACCGGGGACATTATTTCAGATCCCGGTGGACTTTTGATGGCTGGCATGATTTCACTATCGTCTGTTGATTTCGACTTTGTACCACAAGACACTTGGATAAGAGGCGAGGGTGTTTCTTTAAGGAGATTAAACGTAACGGTGGTCGTCACCGTGAAGTTTTGTTGGCCCGCCACAGGTTTGGCCCAACGAGGAGGAGGCGGCGGAGGCGTTTTGGCCGTGTGAGACGAACTCACAACGTCCGTGGTTGATGGGCTATTGGAACATTTTAGGTTTAACGTATTTGGTGGGGTGGGTCTTGTTCGTCCACTCACAAGGCTCACTGGTGGTGATAAGTTGTTATCAGAAGAAGGCGGTGTCCCTGAAAGACAGAAAAAAAAAACAACATATTAATAATGAATGAAAATTAATATTAGAAACAATAATTATTATGATATTATGACATCAAATTACCTTCTTTTGAAGAATTTTTGAACGTTGTTAAGAATCCATTAGTTTGTTGTAGACTATCCACAGGACTAGTTGATAGTTCTTCTATAGACAGCTGAGTGTCCGTAAAAGCAGATTCTTGATTATTGTTGCCTGAAAATGTGAAATATTAAAAAAAATTAACAAATAAGCTTTTTATATTAATCGTGTAAACGTGTATATATATGGTATATCACATGGTCGTCGCCAAGTAAAATCATTTGCTTTATGAAAAGTTGTTCGTTACACGAAATGATAATGGTGAGGGGTTACACACTTTGTGAAACAAAAACATTTTCATATTGAACTTTTTAATGGTCATAATAATTTAACATTGAATAATTGTTTTCACAAATAATCAAACGTAAAATATTGATGGATTATGAGTTATTAAAAACCTATTATTACTATTCAAATACTAGATAATAAGTTATGTATGACATATTTTAAAACGCTATATGTGAAATATTTTTGAAATAATTATTATAGGTACGCATTTTTACCTTTCAATTGATTTTTTTTCAAATAACAAGTGGTATTTAATCAGTCAATACTATGTGGTGTTATTAATAAATTATTTATATTTTTATTGTTCTACTACTTATTCAAACAATAAGAACACTGATTGTATAGTATTGGAGTATTTAATTCAATAATTCACGATTGAATGAACTTTGTTACATCGGTATGATTGTTTTGTTTAATAAAATAATACGATGTTTATTTTTTGTCCGTAAAGTCTTTTATAAGGATTTATAAGTAATTTAAATCGAAAATTCAAAAGTACACTGTATAACAAAGATACCGCACAGCCGATTACGAACCGCACAGCAAACAAAGACCCAATACTATATGAGGGCATCCTACCAGCATGTGCAGTTGATATCAAAACTATATCCAAACAAATAAAATACAAATTTCTGATAGCCTAATGATTGTTTGCACGGTAAAGACATTATTTATTATAATATGTAAAGTGTACCTCATTATGAAGTCATTTCTTTTAAAAAAATAATAGTATATAATAATAGTATACTAATTGAATTGCATTTTAGAGTACATTTCATACTAGAATTATTGTAAAAAGTGTATAATTTTTGTGCACGATTGTTTATATTATAATATATACTAGTTGTTTATATTTTAAACAATAGGTACTCTTCACACAAAGAGTTTGATTGCTTTTATTTTCTAAACGGTTATTTAATTATGACTTTTATTATATTTTTTAGTTATTATTTAAACGAGAGACCTACGTGAAGTGGTTGAGCACTTGGTGAAAAAATTAATACAATATTGATACTCCGCGTAAAAGTGTTTTAAAATGCGTTTCATGACATTTTTTTTTAATTTCACAAAGTGTTAAAAACCATTTGCATTTCATTAATTCGAACAATTCTTCATGAAAAGTACAACAATTTCATCAAGTAGCTTCGACGACAAATTGTATATAATTTACATTTAGGCTAATCATCTCACCACTACTAAAACTACTGAGACTACTCGATTGACTGTTTGCAGCACTGCTGGGAATAGAAGTATTCAACGTTCTCTTTGTAGATTCGTCGTTTGGCGACACATCCAATGTCGGTGAGCACCGTGTACTGGCCATGGGATACCTCCAGAATTCTGTAAAATAATTGTAAAATGTAAATTGTAATGTAATGTTGTAAAATGTACTCGATAATAAAAACAAATCAGGAAATTCAAAAACCACCAACCTTGTCCGAGTAATGCTAAGGAAGAGAGCTGCTGTCGGTTTTTCGCTTCTTGTATAGCTTTGGGTAACATGAGCTGTACGGGCAGTTCGTCGCTAAAACATTTAAAAAAAAAAAACCATATATTAATAATCACATCACAAATGCGCGCGATAGACAGGAAACTGTCGGCGTCAAAATCTTACCAGCACTGAGCATAATGAGCGATCAACATTGGAATGCTATCGAACTTGTTGTCCGAACTTTCCAGTGCTAGTCTGTTGTCAGAAGTGGCCTGAATGAGATAGTGTTCAATGTACGGACCTTTGCCGCTGGGCAAGCGAACGGATATGGCCATAGTGCCCGTCTGACTGGACTGTCTGACGACGAAATTCTGAAACATCCATTTGATTAATATCATATAATAATATTATATTGTGTTGGTTTTCGACAATATTATTAAAACTAGCACCTATATAATATTATAGCCTTTTAAATCGTTAAAAAAATGCATGCACTTATTTCCATTAAAATATGCAAAATTAAATTTGCAATTAGAGGAATTGTATTGCATATTTTGTGCATCGCACGTGAATTAGTTCGAACAATAAGTTACAAACGAACTTTAATCAAAAATAAAACTTCATAATTTCCCCAAAGGGATGTTTGCCAGCGGCAAGTCACGAGCGAATAATCATTGGCGAACGTGCGGGCGATGGGCGGTTCAATAAAATATGGGTAAAAATGAATTATTGGAAAAATAATCGATTGCGTTATTATATTTTCGAGAAACGTTGAACGTACGCGTAACACCACGGTTGAAATCGATCGAAAATACTTTTTAAATGTAAAATTAATCAAATTTTTCCGCGGTCAACTCCTTATAAGCTTATATTAAAACGTTTTTCACGCCCTCCCCCCCATTTTTTTAGACTAGTTGATAAAAATACCTCTGAGAATGCATACGATTCCGGGTCGTCCTCCCCCGGCCCCCTTCCCTCTCCACACACACACACACGCTTAATTTTAAAAACGTTTGATGAGCACTCACCCCGTCGTCTTTGCCTTGTAACAAGTGAAAAGCACCGGCCCGTTGAATTCCGGGCAGAAACCATATTGGATGACTGCGTATGAGACGTTCGAGTAATCCAATATCGCAGCTAGCCGCATCCCCGGAACCAGATCTCACGGAACCACTGCTGGTCTCGTAATCGTCTTCGTCCTGCGTAAATATAAAAATTGCAATGTATAATTAACGACACGATAAAATCGAGAGACGGGGAAAAATAAAACTCGTTATAATTAATACTGATCGCGCGAAGCTCGTAAAACGTGTACAAGGATTTCGTTAAAGGAAAAAAAAAAAAAAAAATTAAAAAAATATTAATAATAATAACAAGGAGGGAAAAATATGTGATTATGAAACTGTACACGTAAGAAACGCAAATAAAGGGGAATTCCCGACGCTCCGAGGGTTCGTTATTTTCTATTGTTCTCTCTCTCTCTCGGTTCATTAATATAAACGACGACCGGCCGGTCTTCGGCAATTAGTTAAGATAAAATGCGAAATGAGATTTCACTCCTCGTCCCTATCATCGAAACGCGCCTAAACAATAATCATAACATCGCAGTGGTTTATAAACGAAATCAACGACTTTACTACTGCACTTCGCGTGGACGTTTTCCGGATTATAATAGTAACAATACGATTATTATATTATTTTTTTCGAGGGGAATCAATTTGAACGTTTCTCTTCGAACGCGAAAACAAAATGTACGCGCCAGCGCACAAAGCGGTCGGCGCCAAGTTCACGTAGGCTCGCTACTGCTTCGTTTGGTTTTTTAAGGTCTCGGCGGCGGTCTAATAATAGAGAATCGCGTCAAATACAGCAGAGCGGACGACTGAAAAACGCGTGACATCGCCGTCCAATTATTCTCGATTTTATTTTTAATTTTACGTGTGTAGGTGCGCGAGTCACCACATCCGGTCAGTGGAACGACGGCCGAACACGAAACAACATTTCGCGCGACCGAATAATATTTACACTTACGTAACGGCTAAACAACCGTATTTGGCGCGCTCGTAAAATAAAAAACGGAAATTCTCCGGAGACAAAAAATCGAATTCGTACGATCATCGGAACAACATTCCTCGTTTATACGACGACGACGTAACGATAAATATTATAATCGCCGTCGTCGTACAATAACGAAATGCGTTTTAACGGTCGATTACGCGTTTTGAAATTTTTATCGCGCATAATTTATCAGCGCGCTGTTGTAACAATAAAATAAACGAATCGTTACGGAATACGATAAATAAAAATGCAATACACCGCCGATATAATGAAAAAAGAAGGAGTGAACAAAAAAAAACCAGACGATCGGTGCGCGGACGGACGGTTTGTTTTCTACGTAAACTCGTGGTCGTCACGCGATGCCGTCGTCGCCAAAACACATAATATCGTGTGAAATAAAAAAGAAACTAAACTAAGTCGTGTTGAAAATTTGAAACGTCGCGGTTATGGAAAATTCGAACGCCGCCGCGCCGTCCGCAGACACGGCGACATCTCGTCGTTGATAAATTTCGAGATTCACACTGTGTAAAGTGAAAAGTATATATATATATAGTAGATATTATATAGGTGTACCGCTCGTTTTAGATTGGTGACGACACGGTTATTTTTTTCTGCTCGGAACCGCTCGATGACAAATAGCCATCGTGCGCTTTCTTTGTGTTCATTGTGTTCGGGCCGAATCGACGACGGGTGGACACGGAGGTAGAGTGGTAAATTATTTTTACATTAATGCAAATTATTATCGTTATATTTTTAGACGCGTTGATTTACTACAACGCGCACAACCACCCCGTTTTAACAAAGACGGGAAATCTGTTATTCTTCTGTGTGTAATAACACAATGACAGATACACGGCAGAGTTTTTTTTTAATCGAGCAAATTTCTAGTGGGGAAAAAACAAAATAAAGAAAAACGTGTGATAACGCGTATTTCGTGCGTTAAAACGTCGTCACACAAAATCCAATACAATTATTATTGTGTAGTTACGCCGATAAAACGAACGGAATCGACCGATTTTCATAATGATTAAAGCAGCTTTCTTTATAAAACCGACTTGAGAAAAAATAATCCGAATCATAGAAACGAATTTAAATAATAATCACGAAAATTGTACGTAATAAAATCGGTTAAAATGATTACAACGCGCGAGTCATGGGATAAAAACGAAGAAAACGATAGAAATAATTCAATGTCGTCTTGGGTGCGCTGGACGGCATACTGGTATCACTTGAATTATGTAATAGATTTTTCTCCATAATAATAATCAAGGCTAATGAAAAAAAAAATAAAAATAAAAATGGCTCGACTTGTATTTCTCTCGTTTCTCACGTCGAAAATATTCCTTTTACTCCGCAAACGCAACAACGAGAAAAATCAACACGTCCGGTTATTATTATTATTATATTATCTTTGTCGGATATTTCGAGTTTGAGTGATTACGCGGAACAACTCTTAAGAGTATATACCGACCTCTCTCGAACGGGTTCGGTCGTATATAATATTGTCAAACGGTATTTCTGTTCGCCTCGTCGTTCCCCCCCCCCCCCCGCCCAAAAGAGAGATACTTTTAATCGGACGTTTCCTTTTTTTTCTCGCCCCGGGCGTGGTATATTTATTAGGACTCGCGATGGTTCGCATAGGCGTTATGGCTCGGCAGAGTGCGGCGAATTCGATTAAAGACTCTCTAAAATCCGCGAGGCCCGGTTCATCCAATTCGTTCTCCGCGCGAGGTAAACGGGGGAGATTCGACTTAATTGCGCTTGGCAAACATACGTGTGCGGCGGCGGCGGCGATTGGATTTGGCGTCGGGTCAGAAGGATGCACTTGATTAGAGCCGTCCTGCCCCGCCCGCGCCAGGTGTGCGCGACGCGCTCTACGAGGACTCTCGAGAGTACGAAGGACGACGGCGGCGGGGAAGTGGGAGAAACCGTCATTCCGGTCATAACGCAACTTTCTTCGTCTTCCGCCGCCGCCGTACACGGGTTTTCAATTAGCGTACAAAACTTTTGCCCGACTCGGTCGTAAAACACGTATACAGGGTGTCCGCGCCGCGCAAGGATGTGACGAACGTCGTCGTTTTGTTATTCTCTTCAATTAAATATTTTCTACGATTTGTTTTCTCGCAGTGAACTATTATATATTTCAAGTCTAGGGGCAAGTCGATTTGTTTTATGTTCGATCGTAATTTCATTTTAAATCGAGTCGACGGTTAAACATATAATATCGAGATGGTCATTAATTAATTAAATTAATTAAATCGATCTAACCACTCGCGATTGAATTCGTTTGAAATCGATTTCCAACGATTGACATTCTAGTAGAACATTTCTTATTTTTACTATACACAATATTATAGTAACACGATACTGTTGGGAAACGTCTCGACTTTGAAATGTCCAATAGAATATTAGAGTTATTGAATTCGTCAGCGTGTCTCCGCGTGTGACACCCAGTATAATATTATAAGTATATATATATTTTTTCCCTCGTCGTGCGCTGTAAGGCCGGGGAAAATGAAAATAAAATAAAAACCGTTTCCTACGAAAAAACTAACGGTTTTCGGTCGTTCCGAGGAGTACCGCCCACGTTCAACGGACCGCAATCAACTGCAAAGAGGGAGAAGGAATCGAAAAGAAAATTAAAAAAAAAAAAAAAATGCAAATCTAAGGAGATACGCCTACAATGCATATATACATGTTTGGAAAAACGCTAATAAAAGAACGCGGCCGGGACCGACAGGCGCCTTCGCAGCATTTCATCTGACGGTCGTGCAAGGAACGTGCACATCGCGTGTGAACACAGAAAAATAATTTGAAGGGGGGCAAAGGTTTTCCTATTTTCTTATTCGGGAATTTATTAATTCTTTCTTAAGATTTCGCGTGGAGGATTGGAACACATAAAACCCTACCGCGTATACCAACTCGACGACGCGTAAAGTATTCAGTACACCTATTGAATAGTACGGTCTGCAGTAACAGCGAAAAAAAAAACTCGGTTTAATAATAAAAGGCAGCTTATTAAAAAACCACGGTCGATAATATAATGCATTCGGCCGAAGCGCCATCAACGGAAGGCCTCTTCCGTCAAAGTCAAATCCAAGCCAACACGACGTACTCGCTTCGCCAATTTTAAATAATTTTTTTTTAGAGATGGAAAAAATAAATAAATAGAATAAAAAAGACCGACAAATAGAAATCATAATTTGATATACTCGAGTATATATTATATTCAAACTCTATCGTTTTTACGCGTATTCGACATTGAATTTTTTTTTTTTCACAATGAAATATCTGTCGCGCGTGCGCGGTCCCGAAATCACGCGGACGTCGTCGCATAGATCACACACGTCGCGTGTGACAGCCGGCACCGCACGTTGACGTTTTGCTGTCGTTATAATAATAAACCGCACTCTGAATTGTTCACGTTCACTAAAATCGAGCGATTTGTAAACACAGTTGTTTACTTTTTTTCTCAATAAGCACGAATATATATTCTATAGAGGACTCGCTCTAAGTGCCGAAGCCCTCCGAAATAGAAAATAAACGGTTAGAGTAAATATTATATGTATTATGTATTAAATACCGTGTGGTGGTTTTAGCCCACACGCATATATACTTATTCGATCGAACTGACGTTATAATGCGGCGATAAAAAATATGAAATCGTTCGATTTTAATTTCTAACAGATTATACGAACTTTTTATGGATAGTTATTTTTTATGCTGATGTATTCCACGCGCAATACGTTTTCAAGTGATAAGCGGTTTAATTAAATTCGATTCATTACTACGCCGACAAGAATTGTACAAGATATGTACCGAAGTAAAAAAAAAAGATTTCGAAAACGAATCCCGGCCAAGGCACCGATATAGGCTGAATAGCAGTGATATACGTATCGGTGCGACTGGAACGGATTTAAGTAAAACACCCGGCGGCATCACTTAAGCGAGTGCCACTCGGCGATGGCGTGTTTAGAATTTTAACGCTCCTAGGCCTACATTTTTGCCGTTTCGTACGCGCTGGGGGGGCGCTCGCAGAACCAGATTCGAAATCTCTCTCGGCTTTTTTACACGCATATTTTCCACGAAAAAAAAGGCACTTGGAAAATGGCCCTCTCAGAGATAAACGAGATATCATATTTAGACGATATTATAATATAGCAATAGAATCCGATCCAAATCGAAACAATATTTTGTGGCGATAATATATTATATAGAATAGATAGTGTTAGAGGCGCGACAAAAACGTAACTATATTATTATTATTACGTTTTTCACAAAAGAATACAATTAATTTAATCGGAAACGATTTTCAGCCGTCCCTCGAAATGTCCTGACCGCCTCGGGCCACGCTCGACGTTAAATTCGCGGCTGCAGAGTGTACGTCATATAATATTATTATTATGCTGCGGGACAGTCGCTTCCGGTATAATAGTGAATAGTTGATATTTACTGCGCGCGCGACGATCGCACCGAACCCGTACGAACTTAATTCGCAGACGCACAAATATATTATTAACTAATATTACCGACTCTTTTGATGGTCATCGTGAAGTCGTCGGATTCGCGTCACGGTCGACGGTTAATTTTTTTTTTTTTTTTCGCGCACCCGATATTCCCTCCCCGTTAAAACACGCGCCGCGGTATATTGTGAACATCGGAAACGGGCGACTCGAAAGTCGGCGAGTACGGAGGGGAACCGCCGATTTGAAAGAGAATGAGGAAAAACTTTTTATAAAACTCTCGCGTGCGCCACAGCAGATAATATAAATTATTATTATAACGATTCGGTTTTTTTTTTATAAATGTATTTTTATTTTTTGCATCGAAACATAAAACTTGTTTAAAACGCGAATAATTCAAAAGTTGTAATAATAATAATGATGAGAATACATACTTAAAAATTCAATTTTAAAAGAAAAATAAACAAGTACGAAAATAAAGTGTAAATACCAGTAAGCGCCTGCCTCTAGCTATATCTAGCTATGCCTATAAGAGCTTACTCAAAAACGTTATCGATCGATTTTCATTGAATATTAATATGTTTTTTTCTTTCGATATAGACGTTTGATACCACTCGAAAACGTTCGACGTTTTCACGTGCCATTTGCAATGAAATCAGTTTAAAACAACGCAGCGCCGAGTCGAGGTAAAAGCCCTAATATTTCTAAGTAAACAATATGATTATGAAAACGTGATGACGTGCATTTATTTATCCTATTTAAAATAATTACTGTGTTGGCAGACCTAACTCGTACGTTATATTTAATATTAATAATTATAGTCTGGAGAGTTTTTTTTTTCTTTTCCCAAGTGATTTCCTTCGCGTACCGATAGTGGAACGAGTATCGACGGTCGAGAGAGGAAATATAATTTATGCATCTTTTGAGAGGCGGCTATGATGTCTAGAGTCGAAAGATGCATAATTATCGCAGATACCAACCTCGTAATTGTAATACGGTTCTGTTTTCTATATTTTACAGAAATACATAAAATTCTCAACTATTTACTATTACGCATTATAATAATGACGAAGCTGTGAGAATTGTAAATCGATAAAATCGGACGAAATCAACGCGATCAACGGTGGATGGATAGGGGGAAGCGGGGGGGGGAGTGTACGCGTCCCTCGGTGACACTTGTCGATTTCATCGTGCGCGGTCTACGAGGTAATCGACGCGCGAAATCATATTATAATATAACAATCGACTTCCGACCGTCGTCGTCCCCCGAAGTATGAGATCACGAAACACAACGGCGGCGGCTTTCGGAAGCGATGACGTGTATTTCCATCGTTACGAAAATTTCGCCGCGCCGACGTCTGGAAACGCTCTGACGGTGACGAGCGGTGGTTACGAGACACGAGACGAAACGCGCACGCGATCTACGAGAGCTGCGATATCGCGCAGAACACGATAACGTCGTTATACGTATAGACACGCGCGCGTGCAAGTCGTATGATTTTTTTTTTCCTTTCTTTCAGAATCGTCGTGCACGCAGCGTTTCGCGAGGATCGTAGCGCCTACGCAGACGAAGAAAAATAAATATAGCGCGCGTTTTTCTCCTCGTCGGGAATTCATAACGCGTGCGCGCGCGCGTGTGTACGACGACGACGCGAGAGTAAACAATGTTTTAGGCCGTTATTGTATACGATGTACGCGACGCCGCGAATCTACTGGGAATAAAAACTAAATAATAATAATAAAAATAAAAAAAAATTGATTTTGCGACGCACTGTACACGCTAGCGCGTTGGCACCGCGCCGCGGGTCTTGGCAAAGGGAGAACGCGAAAATTTAAACAATTTAATCACGTTTTTTTAATTTTTTTTCATCCCCCGAAAATCCGCTCTGAAATAATCCCGTCGGCGACCTCGGGTGCGGCGGGGTCGGTCATCGCGCGGGCGCTAAAGACGAAATTGATTTTTAAAACCGCGCGCGCGACGACGACGACGACAATCTCGAGTGTGTGTATGAATATATTATTATAACTACGCCGCAGGGTTCGGGGCGACGACGGCGGCGTTTCCTTTTGTTTTTCGGCACGACGCGAAATATAATACGACGTCTGGTTATTACGCCGTGTTACTGAAACGGTTTCGAATACCTATCTGTGAAATTCGAAATGCCATCTTTGCCGTGAACTTTCGCGTTGTATTTCAGAAACCAAAAATTTACGTCGGGAGTTTTCGATTGTATTTTATTTTTTTAAATTTATTATTAGATATCATTAGTGTGTGTGTGTGTGTGTTATAACAGTAATTAAAAATTTGAAAATATCTCTCTGCACGGGCGTAATATTATGTAGAAAACGCAGTGTTTTGCTATTGTAATAAAAAAGCATTTTGAGGATAAATGCGCTATTTATATATATTACATAAAATCATAAAACCTTGTTAGGCGTTTATAATATTTTCGAGATTGCTTTTTTTTTATTTTCGCATATTCCGCGGTGTTTTTTCTTTCTTTTTTATTCCGACGCTTTTTAAGAATGCTTATTCGAGGGCTCGTATAATAAAGTTTTTAAGCGCTTTTTCAAGTCCGCGCGAGTGACGCGACGAGAGCGCATACTAATTATACAATGTATTAATATGTTTCGCGCCCCGTATAAGAGTGGTTTGATTGACGAGCGAAAATTAATTTGGTGTGAACAGTTCACACACCGCGTTCGTAATTTATGCGCGACGAGAGTAGGTACACATCGCTCGTTTGGAGTGACATTATCGCGTATCTCTTTTACGCGCGTCCGTCGTGTGACGTTTCGATAAAAAAAAAAAAAAAACAATACTACGAAATAAATAAATATGTATATTATGTTTTTTTCAAAAGTAATTTCAGTCATACGGCACACGGCGCGCGGCTTTATCGCGCAAATCTCCGAATGGTAAAGTGTAGAAAACAAAACTTTACTCGCACGTAGGGTATAAAATGTGATCTAATATTATATCGTCATCGGAGGACTTTTTTTTTTTTTTCAATTTCATATATTAAGGTATTGCATGTATAATATATTATGTACGCGCTATCGGAATATAAAACTGAACGAGAGTTTTTCAATTCCGCGCTTCCGTTTTTTTTTTTTTTTTATGTATTTTTTGATCGATACGAAACTCGCGGGAGAGCTACGGGGCGTCATACTATAGGCTCTCGCAGACAAAAACGTTCTAATGTATAACGACGGAAACGTCGTTAAAATAAAACAAAACGAAAAAGCCCCTCCTCACAGACTGTTGCGGCTTCGTTTCTGCGCGCGCGGAAATCCGGAAAACTTCCGACGGCGACGTAGAACGACGATGACCACGCGCAGGGGCGGATTTAAGGCACTGCGAACTATGCGGCCGCATAGGGCGGCAAAATTATGTTGAATATTTATTTTGATTTTGTAAAATTAGGTATATAATTATTAAAAAAAAAATAATATAAATACATTTTATCTATCACTTCAAAATTTTGAAATTGTGGATTTTGTATTCGTTTATTTTTAGCAAAACAATATTTTCCCAGGAACTCGTCGACGATTGTATTTTATTAAAGCAGAGAGCTTATCTTATTGTTTATGAAATGTCTCGTAACATTATAAATGTATAATAGAAAATATTATCGTTTTCGGTGTTAAAAAGAATGAAAAATTATTTACGGTCAACTATGTCACAAGAAAGGTTAAATTCCTTGGCCATACTGACTATAGAAAGTGATTTAACATCATCAATTAGAGTATGAAGACATTATTGATGACTTCTCAAGAATTAAATCTAGAAAAAAAGCTATGTAAACTACAAAAATTAACTATGAATTCTAAATTTAAATATTAAAATTAAATTAAATGTATCAAATTATTTAATTTGTTTGGTTATATTAATTACACATTTTGTTTTTCTTATAAACGTTGTTACTAAAAAAAAAAAAAAATAGAAGATGTTATATTTGAATCGGAATTTTTTTTTAGTTATCTTAAATGAAAAAATTAATTGATAAATAGATTTTGATAGGGGCGGCAAATTGTTAAATCCGCCCCTGACCACGCGGAACGACGCGTTTCATAAATAAGAATAGTCTGCGGGCAATACGCGAAAAGCCCGGTCGGCGATTATTTTTCTCTCTCTCGCGTTAAACAATTATTCTACGGTAGGTCTAGCGCGCGTTCGTTACGAGTAGCGACTGTATAAACGCCGCGGCGGCAATATCGTATACGCGCATTCCGATATAATAACGACGTTTAATGAGCCTTCCGTCTCGAGATTCGCCGCTCTTTTCTCTCGTTACTTTGGGGCAAAGATTTCAATTAAAAACCGCGCGCGTGTATTCATACATGTTTTATAGCAAGCGCGCGCACACAAAAGCGAAATCGCCGACGACGACGTGCATTAAAATAATATTCGCGTACATATCTAATACGCGCGCGCGCACACATATATATATTTGTATTTGTATTATTATTTGTTCGCATAATGGCCCGAGGGAAAGTTGCCGTAGACTTTGGGGCGAGGGTCTCGGGTCGCGCGTGGCAGGGCGAATAAAAGCGCCCGGTCCCGCAGGGCAGCGATGTGTAAGAGAACACGGACCGAGAGCTCTGCGAATCAACCCGAGCGCGGTGTTTGTGATGTGCGAACGGACCCCGGCGCGGCAGCCTTTTGGCCGAGTGACTCTATTCGTATAAATATAATACGTATCGTCGCTCGGAGGGGTTTATTTTCGTGGTGAACGCGACGGCGGCAGCCGGTTCGGCCGCGGTCGATGACGAATATTAGGTGGCGAATTATTATGTTTTCTAACGTCGCCGTTATTACGTAAACTACGCGTACGTCCGCGATAATATCACGTTACGAGAGTATTATAATAATACAATTATCTTACACGCATCGCGTAAGATTTTATCCCGATCCGTCCGACCGTGAAAACGATTTTACCAGCGCGTTTGCACGTTTAACGCGGTTTCGAGAAAAAAAAACTCTCTACGGATTGATATATTTCGCCGTGAGTCGCGAAAAAAGTTATTTGAAATGACAAATCGACGATTTTACCCGGAATATAAATAGCCGCGAATTATTGACTGCGCACAAAGTTTAAATCCAGGACGACGTCGTTAAAACGTAATAATAATATTTGAATCGTGGCCGAGGACACCAAGTCCAAAAGTACCTGTAAAGTGCCGGATATTCCGGGGAAACGTGCGGCCACCTCTAACAGTACGAACTCGATTTGATATTTTTTTTTATTTCCTCCACACTTTTGTACTTTCTTTCCAAACTACTTGCGAACAACACTCGAGAGCCGTAAAAATGTAATAATTATTTTTGCATTAACGTTTAACCGTATATAAAAATATAATATTTTATTTTCCCCGCATTTTCTTCTTCTTCTTTTATTAATTTCGTTTAAGTTTTCATTTTTTTTTTTTCCAAAGAAGAAACCGAATACATAATTGAACGTTCTAAGACGAAATCGCCAAAACCACCGCGGCATAACGATGATATACCTAATATAATTTTTAATAACACAGTGTTCCGACTCGTCCCGGCTCGAAATCGCTGTAAGCTCACTTTCATGATCGATACGTAATGAATTATAAATAGGTACGTAGTTATCGCAGTGTTCTTCGGCGCGCAACGATTCTCCCCTATAATTATTTCGAGTCTGTCCGCAAACTCGAAAACTTCCAACACCTAGGATAGTTATTTTTCGCGTGCCCTTCGGACTCGTACCTACGACTATTAGCGCGAAAGTATTGTAATAACATTATATTATATTATAGATGATTTCTGCAATCGTTCGAATCGCAAGTGCGAGCGACTCGGCATTGGAATACTACACAAAGGTTATCTGCAGCTCAAAGCTGATAGCGAAACAAAAAAACCACTCTTCGACTGAAATAATGAACTTTATAGCAATAACAAGAGCGTGCACGTCGTCGTCGACTCGATATTAGTTACACAACAATAACGTATGTAATAAACGTTTAATTAACGAAGAAGAAAAAACACACACACACACACACACACACGCGATGCGTAAGTGCATTAAACCCACATGGCAAATTGCAGTAAAATAATAATTGTGCGCCGCTGCACTGTTGCGATATACGAGTATACATTAATCGCAGTGTAAACAGATAGACGTATAAGGGTCAACTCATCACGCCGTCCACGGAGGATTAATGCGATAATATTAAAATATACCGTTTGATGCCGGCCGAAAGACGAGAAATTTACCGGATATCGAAACGACGCGCCGAGAACTCGATTTTCTGCAATAATATTATTAAACGCCACGTCCTCTCGCCGACCGCGACGTGCGATCGGAGGGGCGTTATTATAACGTAAGAATTCAATTTTTCACGCCCTTCGAGTTTGAAGCGCGAAAACGCAATGAAAAAATAAAATAAACGTATTCAATTAAACGCGCCGAAAACCACAGTCGGAACGATAATAATACTATCGCTGGCGGCCGCGTACGGGAACGCATCGGATATTAATATTATTTACCAACTTACGAGATTATCCGACCGTGCCCGTCGCTATTATATTATGTGCGTGTGTTGGACGGCCTAATGAGAGAGACTTTCTTCGATTCGCCCGTACATTGTTCGGAGGGAGAAAAAAAAAATCAAAAGAAACCGTTCGCGTATAATACCGAGTATATACCGATAATATTATGGGAAAAAAAAATAAAATACTTTTTCACAATTAAAAACCGCGTTATAACGATTCGAGTAAAACGCGCGCATTGCATTAACACGACGGATTTCGTAACGAAACGGTTCGGAAACCGATTTTCAGTGTGTTACGGCGGTGGTGCCCGGTGGTACCCACACACGTTTGAAATTATCATTGTTAGTCTGAAAATATTAAAAATTTATAACGGCGACGAGCGTGACATATTCTTTGACAGAATCGAAAGCGCAATAATAATGTAACGTCCACATAATAGCACACACACGCACACACCTCGTCACTAATGTTTTAGTCATACAACTATTATATTATTATTACGCGTTCTAAACGTTGAATAATAATTTTATTTACGTCCAACCTAGACTAATTATAATGATAATAACCTTGTATTTATACCTGTACGACGCGTGCAGTGTTGTAGTAATAATAATAATAATAATAATAATATTAATAATAAAAATTCGTAAACAGCATTCCGACCGACCTTCCTGCGCGCGAAATCCTAAAAAAAAAGTTTTGGATTTTCTCCAATTACATATATTTTTTGAACGCGATTAAAAAAGCAAAAAAATAAAAATAAACGCAACGCGTGCATACGTATAAGGACTCGGCGGTTGAATATTTTCTTTAGAAAACGTGTTTGTAAGGATAAATAAAAATGACGAATAATTACAAAATAAAAAACACCGCGCGAAGAACAATATCATACCGCAAGGACAGGGAAAAAAACACGACAGCGGCGTGTACGCCTATCATCATTTTCTCCGCGGACGCGTAAACACGTCTGCGCGCCTGGTTCGAGACGGGTTTGAACTGCATTTTCTACGCAAAACGTGTGGTTCAAAATTAAATGCCGCGAGGTTAATAAAAAAAAAAATAATAATATAATTTGCACACTTATGGACTTTTCAAAATATTTACGCATAATAGCATTTATCACGATATTAATACGATCGCGGTTGAGATCGTTGAACAATATGAAAGTTAAAAGTGTTATCGTTATTCGGGTCGACCGTGGTTAAAGCATTTTAATTGAGGTGCTAATTATTATGTTATGACTATTAGCGGTCAAACAATAAAAGTCGCAATGACCTCGGAGCAATTAAAATATGTATTTAAGGGATAAAACTGCCGAAACATTCAACAGCGTTTCTATAGAATATCAAAAAAGAATAATATAGATCCCCACCGTGAATCGTTGTCGATGTTAGCAATTACAGTCGACTATTTCCGAGCATTTACAATATGTTTACTCTATACTTGTATGTATTTTCCTCGAAGACGCCTATTATTGTTACGCGAGTATTGTGAATTAATACGGTGCGATGTGTATACAACTCGATTACGATCGTGAAAAAAAGAATAAAGTATTAATTTTGGAAAAATACAACAAAACAGCCGCGTGTAAAAATGTACGTGAAAACAGCAACAATACGGACACTAACGAGCGGTAAAGTTTACGCCGCCGGGGTAAAATAAAACAACGAGGAGCGCGCGCTGCGAAAATGTCCTTGGTCCAAGGTCTGGTTCGAGATTTTTGGCAAGGGCGACGATTGCCGGCGGCGGCGGCGGTGTTTCGCCGCAGGAGCGAAGGAAATGCGCTTGATAATAATATGATTAATGCCCGCGCGACAATTGGCGCGTCGGAAAAATCGTATTGTCACGCACTCGGTTGATGTTTCCGCGGCGTTATGGAAACGTTATTTATTTTTTTCCCTTCTTTTTTTTTTCATGATAAATGACGGCGGCGGCGGCGGTCTCCGTCGCGTCCTATCGATCATCCGCTAGACTGTTCGCGGTCGCAGAGGCTTTTGCTCTCTCGCGGAGACCGTTTGAAATAAACACGTACAACGCGGAGAACGCGCACGAGACGACGACGACGTCGTATATGGTAGCGCGTCGTTTATTTTTCTCTCTTTCTTTTAATAAACGATAATTGCGAGCGGGGAAAAGAGGGGAAAAAATTCGCGCGGTTCGGAACGAAAGCAATAGCGTTTCAGCGGCCCGTTCCGAGTAAAATAGACTGAGGGTAACAGAGTGGGGAGGTGTAAAAAAAAACATAGAAAGAACGAGAGAAAAACGCGTTTTTCGCTCGCGCGCGCGTGCACACGTACAGAAATCCGCGTCGGCGAGGGTTTGAAGACGACGTCGTTCCGACAGTACAGTTAGCGACTGTGTACGTATATGTACTATGTACGCAGAGGGTCAAAGAGTGAAATTGCTCATGACGGCGAAATAATAATAATAGTAATAAAAGAAAAAAAATACAGTGGTAATAAACGGGGGAAAAAAGTAAACGCTACTATAAATGTACCTTATACACGTGTGTGTGTGTGCTGGTTTTTATTTTCGCCATCGTGTCCGACGCCGCCGCCGCCGTCACGCGCAGTCCCTGGCCGTTTAAAGACGACAAATTATATTAGACCGTTTTTATCCGTCAAAATCATCACGAGTGATGTTTGGACTAAAGCCTCTTCGGCGCCGTCGCCGCCGCCGGCACGTCCGTTAAAATATAAATCGATATACCTATACGTCGACGAAGACGTTCCCGATATTATTAATAACGCGAAACAACAACAAGGAAATACGAGCGAATTATCACTGTTTGCGATCGTATTTAGTAACGCCATTTTTATCCTATACACGTCCGGCACGTTTCCGGGACGGGGAGACCCGTGTGAAGTCTAAACCGTCCTCTCTCTCGAGATTTTTAAATACCCGCTGATAGTAGAATTCTTTAAAAATAAAACGTTTTGTAATATTAAATTCGTGTATTATTTCGTATATTATATTATCCTATTTAGATGATAAAACCGTCTCGATCGGACGAATATATAGTATTTTCCGAATAGTTTATGTGTCGAGCGAAGAGCTGACAATTAATCGTTACTATAGATTTTTGACGGGAGAGTTTTTTTTTTTAGACCACCAGCTTGAAAAAAAAAATAAATACGTACGAATGCGATCGAATTCAAACTGAATAAATCGTTAAGACCGATCACTCGTATATCGTCATGTTATTGACTACGATCGAACCGTAGTGCTTCGCCGTAAACAATTCTATATTACAGTCTAAACATTGTGTTGTGACGGTATTGTAAACGAAAAACGCTGACGAGATTAAAACGTCTTATAGACGGTCAAAGAAGAAGAGTTGGCAACAAATATTCATGTTTATTTTTTCATCTCTCGCTACTATATACATAACGAAAGGCGCCGAACAACGGTTTTTTCTTTCTCCCGAGTATTCGTACGATATATAGCCGTCGTAGCGAACTAATGAACGCGCGGCTCTTATTTCGTTTGGCCGATAAAACGGTTTAATTAGAATACGAATTCACAAGACGTTTCCGATACCGACGCGACGCGGGAATTTTTTTAAACGAATCATCAAAGCGCAGCAACCGAATTAAAAATGCAACGCCGAGTGTTGTTAAATATTTGATTTAATTAGTCGAAGAAATACGCGCCACGCGATTCGTACACTTTTCGCGTACGAATTTAAAAATAAAAAATAAAAGAATTAACAAATAATTACAACTGAAAATAGTCCAATGGTCTAGACGACGCGCGACGTCGTCGATTCAAGGTAAACACAATGCAGTTAATTTCTAAACTCGTTTGATTTTATTATATTTTACGCTGCGAGACATAACTCGGCAATAACTAAAGTATTATTTATTACCCAACGTTTTTACCATATTATATAGTAATAATAATTCTAGTCATTAACTATGCATTTTCGTTCAATTTATTCGCGTTAATAAAATTACGTTAAATCGATAATTATTCTAATATTATAGTAATAACCGACCACGTAATAATAATAATTATTATAATATAATATTATGTACTTGAATTGAAAATATAGATAATGTTATTTATTGTGTTTCGCGTGATTTAATTAGGTCGGAAACGGAACACTCCGCAATTAACAATATCGGGAACAGCCAAACGCGAGAAACCGCACGTATGCAAAACGCGGACAAATATCATATACTCGTGTAAAAAACAAATCCGAACGTATTCTTTTTATCGGTCGATATGAACGAGGTAGTACAGTATATTTATCAGGCGAGTGGCGAACCCATAACGGCACGCGTGTAAAAGGTGACGGCGAAATATCAAATGCGAACGTTTAGAATTTTCCCATTGACTTTAAAATATCGTTCGTCGTTAAATCTGTATGGAATTTCGTAATGTAAAAAAGTAGAGTTGGGGAACTACGCACAATTGATATTTCTTTTTACGGACGTATCGATTCGTGCGCTCCGCAGTAGAGCGCCGAACCCACCGCAGGTTCCGTTCTCGGAGCGTCGTCGTCGCGAAAATCGTAGATCGCTTTATATCTGTCCGCCGGCCTTTGTTTTCACTAAGTGACCCATATGAGAGCCTTTGTATATTTTACAATAGCGGCATTGTATTTACCAGAGAGTACAGACAATAATAACACGGTTCACACCCGAAAGAGAAACGCATCACACGATGTTTTTATTTAAAAATATTGTCTCGCACTCATGATAGCTCCTAGTTGATTACTCCTAGTCGTACCGGTGAGCAAATCGCTAAATATAACAGGATTTCGGTTCGAAAAATATCCGCTGCAGTGACCCGCGCAACGCTGATCGCTACTATTGTCGCTACGTGACATTTTAACGAGACCGTCACGAAAACGATAGGTACGCGATGAAATAATATAAACGTATAAACTCGAGCCTCCACCGGCCGGCCGGCAACAATGTCATCATCAGTCAATGACGTAAACGCGATTATTACGTCGAGTACGTCGTATACACACGCTGCGGTATGGTCCGCCGACAGTCCGGAAAACACCCGTTTACCCCGACGACGACCTGCGGGGCCGCTGCACTATATTATACAACAATCGATAAGCGTTGAAATATTTCAGTTCACACCGCCGCGCCGCCTCTCTCGTATACATATTGTTTGGGAAAAAAATAAAAATAATACTACGCGGCCGTATATTAGAGGCCGGGGAGAATAATCGGAATTCCGAGTGATCACGGCGGCGCGCCCGAGACGAACGATACGGCCGCACGGAACGGAGGAGGGCGTCAGGAACGAGAAAGAATACATAAATATATTATTATATATATTTAATATATATGTACGTACGTATGATACGCGGCGAACCCGGAGCGAATCAAATATTCTCCGAAATCGATAAATTACCGAGTGAACGCGACTCATTGGTATTCAGCAGGTGTCGGTCGCCGCGCAGACCGGGGATGAGCGTGTTCGCCGCCCGAGCACGTTGGGGGCGCGCGACGTGTACGCGTATAATAATGACGCGTGTAGAACAATAGGACCGCCGCGACAATGAAAAAACAACGCATTAATTCGTAGTCGTCCGCGTCGTGGGTTTTTGTTTCGGAATCCGGGTTGTATCGCCGAGATAGTTTTTCGGCTACAAAATCCGGCGCGAAAGTCTTAAAAAACTGGAAACGGCGAGGGAATACAAACGCCGAGAGTTTTTCTGCGCGTGGGTTTGTTCGGACGAGACGCGCCGCGGCGAAACCCTACCGCTCTCGTACTCTGCGGCGGCGGCGAGTAATGAAATCAGCGGATACATTTTTCGGTCGCTTTGTTTCGACACTAACAACAATACGAGGCCGAGGCGCAGAGAGTCTCTCTTTTTTTTTACAATTTTCGACAAACGACAAAGTCCTAACGGTCTTTTCCCCCCCCCCTCCCACCCCGAAATGACGTTCTCGAATAGAAAGCGACAGACTGTTGTTCTGGTATAATACTGTCGGAGTGGTTTTTGAAATTTTCCGAAACGTTACGAACGATATTATTATACATTTATGTCGCATCGTGCATACAACATACTTATTCGATTACGGCGTAAATATCCAACGCGATAAAAAAAATGTAAAATAATAACACTGCTGTCATATATTGTCATTATATTACTACACCTACATTGAACGCGCGAGGGGGAAAAAAAAGAAGCGATTACGATAGAATATTTCTGGAATTGATTGGAAAAAGAAGAAAAGTACATAAAAAAATAAATAAATATCGCGTAAAGTAGAATAGTAATAATTATTATTGTAATACGGTAAAAGCATCGAGAAACTATTCGATCGTCGCGCAGTCGTACGCGACGAAAAAACAATAGAAACTACATTAAAACGACGACGACGACGACGACGACAATAATAGTAAAAATATAATAAAAATAAGATTAATGTTTTCGTAGCGCACAAAATAACGTCGTTATTGTTGCGTTTTTCGAGTGTAGTCATTCCAAAAAGGCTCGAACGTGACGCGTTGTTTACGTTGTAAATGCGAACGCGCGTTCGATAAACAAACGGCGACGACGACGATCCGTTTTAAATTCGTCCGACTCGAGGACGGGGAAAGGGAGCGCGGCGGACAGCTTTCATCCGTCTCCGTTTATCACGCGAGTGACGTCTTTTATTTCCGCTGGCGATCTATCGAACGGCGACGCGATAAGGATTTCGAAAACGGATTCCAATTTGTCGGCGTCAAATCTAAATAGGTACTCGAAAACGGGTAAATATACGTATTTACCGACAGATCCTACCTACAGAGAAATCAATAGAGACGTTTTTTTTTTTTTTTAAATTTTAACACATCAACAAAATAATCTGGAAAACCATCGCGATCGATTCGTTTTGAACTCGAGAAAACGAAATAGCAGTCCTCGAGTAGTATTCAAAGAGGATAATAACATTACGAATGCCGCGTTAAAAAACGTTACGATTACTTGTGTGTTTTGCCAGACCGGATTGAGAGCAGTTTTGTCGATAGTAGAGAACGGTCGTACGAAATGATAAGATATATAATATATAGGTACAATGAACTCCAAACGAAAACTAGACAGAGTATAATAATATTATCACTGGTCTCCATGACATACACACAATCTGTCCGTATTATGACCAATGTCGGTAGATTAAGAGAATAGAGTTTAACACACGAACATTAAACGTTTAAAACTCAGAATCATAATATTATAGCCGCTGCTGGATTAACCGGCGGCGTTATGTTTTCCCAACGATAGTAAAATTATTAGGGCTGTGAATTTCGTAAAATTGGACGCATTTTTTTTAGCTTACTATTATGAAACACATAGCTCACTATATAAGAACGCGATTCGAATTAAGTTACCGACGAGTTGGATTTTGAAAATAATTTTCTTTTTAACGCCTTTTAACGGGTCATTTTAGGTCCTTTTTTTTTATTGCATTTTATAGTATTTTTAATCCGATAAAGTTATTTACAAACACTTCGTTAATTGTTTTTTTGTTTTGATTTTTTTTTACACGACAGCAGAACGTATCGTCGTTTCTACTTATGTAATATTTTTACAAAAAAATGTACACACTCGTACGATCGAAATTTGTTACGATTCGATAAGACACGCAATTATGATGATCAATGAAAAACGTTTTTATTTTTAGTGCGCTTTTAAAAGGTTTAAAAGCATTTTTATTTGTGCATTTAAATGCAGTTAAAAAAGTGTATTAGGTATTTTGCTGCGATAATCACGAGTAATGCGGGCAATCCGTAGGTATAGTGTGAAATTAAAAAAATAAATATTTTTTAATTAATTTAAATTTTTAATTAGTTTTTAATTTTAATTAAATTTGTTATCAATCGTCTATTGATGTCACGGAAATTAATTTATTCAATTCGAATACCACCAGTCATCGTTTTAAATATTTGCGGAAATAGAGCAGATTAAAAAAAAAAAAAAAAAACGATTAATCGCAAGCAGTATAGTATATAGTATTATGCGTATATAGTGTATCATTTGGCAACGTTGCACTCGTTCTCTCTTGCTTACGTATTTTTATGGATTTATAGAGAGACACACACACGCGCGCGCGCAATCGACAATCGTAGGAAATCGCGTAGACATCGACGACGTATTAATTATAAAATGTGTTTCAAAATTCTTATCGCGTTACACTAGATATACAATCTATTATGATGTGGACGGTCGACATTATATAGAAAACGTCCCGCGATTCCTGTGTTTCGCTAGTAACAGAGAATCGCCTCTCCCTCGACAAGGACAATAATGTAATACCGTACGAGTACACATTGTTTTTATCGCATGACACGGCGTTTAATTTCTGTAACGTGGCAATTAAATCGAAGGCGCAGAAATACCGCCGAACGCCTCGATTCGTTTAAACGTACCTAATAATGTTCGTCGAGGGATAGTTTCTCTCGTGTTGAAATAGAAATAAGAAGAATCCCAAACTCGACGCGTTACCAAACTACCTAACCTTATCGAATTCGATCTAAAAGTTCCGACTAGGACGTAAATTAGATTGAAAACGATTATATATACTCGTATATATAGAGAGAGAGATTTTTACGGTTTATATAATATATTACTGCAGCTTTTAAGTGTATTAAATTTATTTTTAACGTACATAATATTATATAGCATGTATACTAGTTCGCTCCGGGTTCGGCCCGAATCGATATCGTTCGATTTGGAGAAAAAAATTTCATTCGCTCCGATAATAAAAATCCGATCTCGAAATTCTATTCTTCGCGAGGAGGGTTTTTTTGTACGTTAGATTAGATTAGATTAGAGGAGCCTTTGATTTTTTCTCAGTTTTAGAGGAGTAGAGGGGGTGGATATATCTAGGTGTGGGAAAATCGAAGCACCCATCTCCGCGGAATAAACAACACACGTCGTCGACGCGAAAACATTTTTATAGCGGGCCGATCGCGACCCTCTCGGTATATTTTATAATATATATAATCGTCGGTATCGTCACTATATGTACGTACAGTGCGTTTCGCTGCGCTTTATACGGTTAACGACGCGTTCAATTGCCCGTTTTAATCCCGTCGGACGTTTATGTGCGCGCGCGATCGCCCGCCGCAGTAGATTTGTTGATTATACATCGGATTTAATAACAAACGACCCGACGATTTATGATGACTGGCGAGGCGTTTTTTTTTTCTCTCTTTCTACTTTCATTAGAGTACAGCTTTCGCGGATAAGCAAAAACGGACGTCGTCGCGCGGATCCGCTCTTTACGGCCTCGTTTTTGCGTGGGGCCGCCCGCCCGCGCACGTGGCACGACATAAAACAAACAACCCCGCGCGTTTAGCCGCGTCGCATTCTACACATACGCGTACAACAACGACCGTATATAGTCTGCGCAACCCTCGGGGCTTTCTGATTTATTATTATCGTTTTAATCCGTTAATTAATTGATATTTTTATTTTTTTTTCCTACGCGCGGCCAATAACGCACTAGTATTTTAGAATATTAGGTTTGAATCGATAGCAAGGACTTACCAGCGACAGATTGTTGAGCTTGAAATCACGGCCGTCGGGGAAGTCGTCGCCGTCCTGGCCGAACTGCTGTTGTTGCTTTTCTTCCGTCTGGATCAGGTTGCCGTCTTGATCTTCGTCCTCGGCCCCGCTCACCACGGGGCCCTGAGATCTAGCCAGACCGTCGATGTACGATTCGAGAAACGCATCGCCTCTGCAAAATAAACAAAAACGATTGAGTACGGCGTACGACTTGGCGACTACGACGGACAGTGTTTATTATTATTATTATATGGCTGTAAAATCTAACACGTTTTCTCGACTCAGCAGCAGCAGCAGCAGCAGCGCGTAAACTTTTTATAGAATTTCGCGCGATAAACCCAACGAAATAATAAAAGTAATTGCGATACCTAAATGCGATTTTACGCGTCATATTTCATGTATTCGGATATAAATCGAATATAATATGTACGCGTTGTGTACGCGTAATTCGATTTAAATTAATTGCACGCGGATAATAAAATATAAACCGTGTCGAAACACGACGACGGCGCGACGTCGTCGTTGGCGGCGACGCAGTATAATCTAATTTTTAACAAAGTTCCGTACACAGTTATTATCGCCGATAAAATTCGCCGCACAAAATATCATCAAATGTATATATGACGCGCGACGGAAGAGAGTTTCGACGAGTCTGCCGAATTTCTGCGCGGCCGATATTATTACTACTACCCGGCCAAATATAAAAATATCAACCGCAGACATTCGTATTTTATAATATAATATAACCACGTCCCGAGGGAGGGCACTGGCAACTGGATATAATTGCTCGAATAACCATTTAGATTTTATCGTTTTATTCGTCATATAGGCCAGGCGTCGACGTGATATTATTATTATTATTATACGGCGCTTTACTTTAATGTCTGGATTGTCGTTCGCCATACACGCACAGTGGCGAGGATCAAAGTTTAACGAAAACTATTACATTACATTCGCAAACGAGATTTTTTTTTTTTTTTTTTTTACTCGCTCTTTGATCGTCAGACTAAAAAAAAATAATGACGAATTATCACGACGTTGAAACAGGTATGATTGTAATGCGAAGAGAAAGAGAAAAACAGCTTGAAAAAAAAAGAGCAAGACAATTATTAGTCGCGCGACGGCGGCGCGGCGGCGGTGCGCGCTCGTTTTGATAAGCGCGGATTAAAACAAGGTCGACCATCCCCCTTTCGGTTAGAGGTTTATTACACGAGCCAACCCTTTCGGATGAAGGCACAATTAGCGCGTGTGTGCCGAGGCGGCCGAGACTTGGCCGTGCGTGATATACGCGAGACAACGGACGACGAAATGGTAACAACAAATAGCTTTGTTTGTGCGCCAAGTCGAGCTGTACAATACAACGGGGCAATACTCGAGTGACGACGAGGGACACACACCACATCAAACCAAACAACTTTTCAATTATAAAATATACGCGCGGAAGAGTCTGCGGACCGAAAGAAAACACGATCGCGTCGCGTCGTTTTTATTTTGTATACCTAACCGCGTATACATGGTTTGTGACGCGGACACGAAGAAGAAATAAAAATAAACGCACGTATTATTATGCCGTGTTCTTTAGGAATAAATAAAGCGATCGTCGCGGACGCGTGACGTATATTTATAAAATATATAAATTATATATACATATATACACCTACTCGGCGAGTTCGCCCGAAGGCTGATGGGGTTTATGTACCGGAGATAAACGACGACGACGAGCATTATATAGAACGGATTAGAGCCCTTTAAAAAGCTTCTTATCGACCGACGGCGGCGCGAGCGTTCGGTAACTTTCGCGGAGGGTACACCAGCCATTACGCCATACGCCGGCGGTACGATATTTGGGCAACAATGACTAGGAGATTTAGACTTCAGACGTTATATGACAAAATGATCGGATTACACGTTATATATATATACGAGTATATGATTATATATAATAATATATAAACGCGCAGCTGCAGCGGCTCAGTTCCTTACGCGCAGCATATTACAGTGTTCACGAATAAAAAAATGAAAAATTACAATTAAACGGCGGCGTTTAGCTCCGGAATTCGGTAGGTGGCGAAGACTACGTGTAAATAATACAACAGAGCTCGAAATCTGTTCCGTTTTAACGACCTACCCGGCCGGCGTGCGCGTCGACGATATCAATTATTATTATTGCATTCGGCCGGTCGTTTAGGATGACAAGCGCCAAACAAAGCTATTATATCGCGCACGCATAATTTATACGCTGTGCAATATTCCAACGCCGGCTGTAACACGATTTTGGAACCGGTGTTTCGGACGTTTCGCGCGTATTCAACGTGTTTTATGCAAAAACGCGAGTAGAACAATTATCGATCGTAATAAATTTACACGGAGACGCCAAAAATGTAGTGTCGTGGTATATCTATTTGGACACCGACGAGGACCATATAATACATAATATATTGTATATTGACGTAAACTATCTCTCTACAGCAATACCATTTGTTTTATTTTTAAATTAACAATTAAATTTATATTACCGAAAAGACGAACTTGTTAGTAATCTTACAGTTTGAAGTATTCAAAAAATGCAATGTTGGACACTGATTATTTGGTTTTAAAACGATATAATTAAGTCTTAAAATAATATTATAATTTATAATCGATTAGGTAAAAAAAAGTTACGTCCACGACATACAGTAATTAAACACGTGACATAATGTCTTTATATATTTAAATGTTTGCCTATTATTCGAGTTCAAATGTATTCTCAGACCAGAAATATATACATAACAATTTAAATCCAACGCGAGACGTTGAATTGCGGGCTTTCGCAGGTGAAAAAATAGTTCTTTGCGCCCACAAAACGATTTATACGCCCTCGAAAAACAAACAGTGTTTTCAATAAATTTAACGGATACGGCGAACTACACTGGTGGTGTTTGAAATTTATGAAAATGATTATTGACGCGAACCGCTGCCGCCGGACGGGTAAAACAATCGCCCGCGGAATATAAACTATAACAATATGCGGCGGCGGGAACGGCGCATATCGCGTAATAATTGACGTGAATGCTATTTTAGCGCGAAGGGCGCAACACCGGCAGTATATTAACATTATCATCATCATTCCGACGGCGGCGGCGGCGGCGCCCGATGCATTAAACCTGGTCCGGAGAGATATCAATTAATTTCATCCCCGGAAGGCAAATAATTAGTTTTGTGTAACCCCTCTCAGTCGACTTTCCATTATGCCGAGGGAAATGCATTGACAGGAATTTATGCGGCCAAGGGTGAGGCGGCGGTGTTTGATAAAAAACAAACGAGGAAAAAAATAAATACAAACTATAATATCGATCTGATATAATTTTTAGAGGCGAGTATTATAATATTATAACGGTCGACGACGACGATTTCATCACGCTCTCGCGATATTTATCTAACGTTATTTATTCAATATTATACTCGTATTATCATAATATATAGGTAACGCTATTAAACAGCTATTGTTTTATTATATCCTCTGTTTCGATCTTTTGTTTCGAGTTTTAAAAACCGTACACTCTCGCTATACGTCGGAATAAATTTCGATTCTTTTTTCATTTTAAAATTATTAATGCGTTTGACGCGGGATTTATGATGACGATTTCGTCCGGCTAGTCTCGTTTGCATAATACGATACGTCGTGTAGCATATTTTTCGACAGATATATTCGACTGTCGCGTATTAAATATTAATACGCGCGCACCAGTCATTCTACAGACTACAATGAATCGTGACGGACATGATATATTTCAAGCGCGCGATAACAATTATTATTATTATTATCATTCGTTCTTGTACGCGCGCGCGTTATGTTGAAGCGTTATTTATGGGTCTGCGCGATAAACGCGGTCGTTAATTTTCATTAAGAGTTTTATTACGTTCGCGGGGCACAACAGCAGCAGCAGCAGCTGTGTTTGACTTAATTTTTTATCAAAACAAATAAACATACAACTGCGCCGGGAAATAAATATAAAAAGTGTTAATTATATATTATGTTATATACATAGGAGGTGGTACCGTCTCTCTTCCGAAGAGGACTCTGTTGTTGTTGTTTAGAAAAAATAAAAAATAAATAAAACGTGCTCAAAGTTTTAAACTGTTATTACTTTTTGCGCGTTCGCGGAGTGAGGTATATATATATATAAAGACGAAATCCCTGCGGGCCGTGTTCCCACGTCAAATCCAATAATCCGGACCGCTGAATTCGCTCAGGAAACCTCTTTAAAACAAGACATGCTATACCTGCCTCGCGGGAAATATATATATATATTTATGATAAATCGCATACACTTGCGCGAGCGAGTACGTCATATCTTTTCGCAGCGCGCGCCCGCCGACCGAACGGAAACCGATTTCATATTGGCCCCGCGTTATTATTATGAAGTCATAAGGTAATAAAGGATTATATATCTGATCAAAAGAGGACAGCCGGGTGGCCCCATTGTCGGGTCCCTCGCAGTTTTAATACCCGAATGTCACGGACAGACTCGGACGGTCGCCATGGAAACTGTCTGGCGAATCCCTACTACCCCAGTGCGCGCGCGGTGCATGTGTTTTAGTTTTGTGCATACGTATAGGAGAAAAAAATTACACTTCTTGCAATCGCCCTTTGTAGTTGCACCATTGTATACCGCGAATGAGTCACCTTTCGGTTGCACCACGCGCGAGTCGCTAGTATAACGACACCCTTTTTAAAATCCCTCCGATTTGAATAATATTACGATGATGGGTTGTCTATTATATACGCTACGCGCGCCAGAGAAAAACGAAAAACGTTCGCGAAGACAGACATTATGACGAGACACGTTGTCGTGCGGTCGATTTCGCGAGCCGTTCGAGACGAAAATGCCGTTCGTCGCGCGCGATACGCGTGATTTACATACAAAATATAACCGCGGTCGGTCGGAGCTACGGCGCCGGAACGATCTAAATTTCAACTCGAAAACCGTTACTGTGTTACGATGGGTTTTCGGTGACAATAAATCATAATATAAACCAGTATGTATACGCGCGAGAGCCGCGATTCTTTATTGTTTTTATTATTGTTCTGTTGTTGCGCGCGTGGAAAATACATTATTTTATTATCGATCGATCTCGCACAACAGTGATTCGCGAGTGTAATAATATTACAAAGATGCTGTCGATAAAACGGTTCGACTCGATGTACGCGCAAATATTACGCGATCGTATAATGAATAGGTACCGTTTTTTTTTTTTTTTTTTTACATCGTTTCGGTAATTATAGCGTTGAAAAAACAAAAAATTTCAGGCGATTCGGGTAGGTTTAGTGAGTATTATTTATTACGCGAAATGTTTTAGATTAGCGCTCAACACGAGAGTGGGACGATTACGCAAGCCAAACGTATAAAAGCGTTTTCCGTTTTAAGACTTTGAGTAGGTTTAATATACGTACGTATATATATAGATAGATACACTGTAATACATTACGACGACGCAAACGTCATAGTAGAGAAAGAAGGAAAAAAAAAACTAAAAATTAATAATTAGGCCCTTTCGATCGTAAAACTGCACGATTCGCGCGTGCGCGCGTCGAACGAATAACTGGTGTAACGTGGGGGTCAACGTCTGGTAATAATCATTTTCATCCTCCACAAAACGAATTCACGGCCAAATACGACGAAATATAATAAAACGAGTTTCGCATCGCGCGCGCGAGGATTATACGGACAAACTCGTATTTACACATTATTATTACGCAAAAAAAAAAAAAACAGGTTATCAATACGGTTTTCGACTACGGCTATAATACTCATTATCATAGACGATAATATTATATACGCAAGTCGTAGGCTTATAATCAAATCGGGCACACTGTCCGACCGACTGCCCTCTCCCCCAACCGACAGCAGCCCTCGATAGAATAATACACTATCTGCGTCGTCGTCCACAACAAACCTAATATTACATCGCTACTGTGGAAAGAAATATTTCCACGTTAAAACCCGTGATTAAACATCTGTGATTTCTAAACACTCGCGCAGATATTAACTATATAGTATAACCTCCGAATGTTGTAAACACCTATAACTGCTTTAAATTATCGACTTATCTACCGTGTCAAAGTTTCTAATAAATAATCTATAATAAATCTATAAATGTGCAGAAGCCGAAGTCCTGTCCAAACACGACGCCGCGCCGCCGATCCACCACTGATCTCCGGCGTCTTATGTCAAATGACGAGACCAAAATATTCAAAGTAAAAAAAAATTTACCACTCGAATAATACGAATAAAAGAGAAAGCGGACGGATTAAATACAAATTGCTGCTCGACGATTGTTTTCGTTTTATCATATTCGAATTGTTTACGAACTTTATACGTAATATTATGTAATAATAATGAATTTTCATCGAAATTTAACATCGCGTTCGTTTGTTTACGGTGGAAATTTTTTGGCGGTCTATTACGTTAATTTTCTCTTTGAATATTGTTCTATCATTTCTAGACATTTCTAATTCTCGATCATCCGCCTACATACGGTTTGAATACTAAAAAAAAAAAACCACCTGATTTTACGACTACACAACGCCTATAACATACGACGCGGGTAATATTACGACAAACGCGCGACGACAATATTCTAGGCGATATTATTATATCGGCGTTTCTGGCCTCAACCCACGGGGGGATCGGATGACATTTCGCGTAACCCTCCGGTCGAGAGGACTACGCGCGGCGGCGGCGGCGTTGCCGAGAGACCTTTGCGGCCTACTGCAGGGTTTTTATTTCTGTTTGGGTTCGGGGTTTGGGGTTTTTTTTTGACGAGCGACCGGGCCAAACACGAGTTCTGGACATGTATTATGCATGTCGAGGAAGCCGAGCCACGCGGTCTAATCAACCGGAGAGAAAATACATGAAATATTCACAGACCCCAAAAGGGCCGTCTGGTATATAATAATAACGTGCGCCGCGGCAAACACCAGAAAACGCATCGAGTCGTTTCTACTAGGTTTCGGGCGCATTAAACCGTCTGCAAAAGACGAACCCCCCCTCCACCCCCGATCTGGCGAGTAACATTTCTTTAATAACACAGCTCTTCGGGACGAGCATACGCGCGACGACCCCGAGCGCCACACACTGCTGTGCACATGTGTTAGCAATTTACACACACACACGCACACACACTCGTTCACGTGTTCGTGCGCGACCGAACACGGTGCTCTTTAATATGAAAACTCGGTCGACAGCAAAAAAAAATTCGAAAATAATATTTAATCGTACGATAAAATAAAATATCTAGGTTAGCGCGCGGGTACACGTAGACGAAAAATCGTTTCGATGTTGCAAATCGTTTAATCGTTACGCAAACGATTTTAAGTTTTCAGAATCATAATGTGCTATACGGTCGTCGAACGCTATAACGATGATAACGACATAGAGTGTGTTTTTTTTTTCTTTCGATCCAATAGAGGATTAACGTCTTACGTGACTGAGATGAAATAAATAAATAAATGAAATCATACATCGCCGACGACTACTGCTCTAATTGATTAATAATTTTGAGTTTAGCTTTCGCTTTGAAATCGCCAAGAACAGTGTCACCGCGTGTTGTCGATAGAATTATGTTTTTTTCTTTTAATTTTAAAACGCGATTTGTTTTGTTTTTTTTTTTTATTATTAAACTGCCAGCAGTACGATACGCACGTTTCAAACGTATTTGCATAGTAATAAATAAAAAAACATATATTATAAACGCGGACATTCGTAATTAAAAACAAAACAAAAATTATATACAACTATACACACTCGTGATGTACTCGAACCTCCTGATAATTTATTAATATTTTTATAACTTTAAACTCGTAATTATTTTTATTAATGAAAATTAAATTAATTAGAATACAACACACGGTTGTTGCATAACGGCTATTAAATTAAAACAGTTGGGTTAAGTTTTAGTTATTGTTATATACTCGCAACGACGACCAAGCCTCGTTTCTCGTTCAAGAAAATCATATATTTTTTTCGATCTCATATATTATACTTATCATTTTAAAACGTTCATAAGACCTACACACACCTGTACTTTCATTTATTCTATCATTGCGTTTCTATCGTACACTCGTTTATTGATAATATCACAAATTAAGAATGTGTTTTTTTTTTCATTTAACGAACATTGTATGTACGTATATTATTTATATATATTTGTAATTAGAGCTAGAGAATTTACGACCGAAATATATACGCGCGTTACGGGAGTAGAAAACGGGAAAATATATTATATTTGAAATGTTCACTCGTTTTGTGATAAACATCAATAAAAACACGAATCGATTGAAATTAAATGTAATTTCGTAAAAAGAAATCTCATATTTCAATAGACAATTAATTTTTATCAGCGCGGAAGAAAGCACTGATTTTATATAGTTTTATTTTATTGATACCGCCATCTGTAAATAGTATTTACTAAATACAGATAAAAAAATAAACCGTCAAAACTAATTTGTCCAAGACATGCCTATAAGAGTAACTATTCTGTTTAGAATTAATTTTTTGTGTTAGAAAATTCATAAAATCAGCACCTCTCGTTTGTAGAAAACGTTTCAATATGGTGGGTATATGCACTTGTAAAATGGGAAAAAGTAGAAATATGCAGCGTAAAATCTCAAACAATAGGTACCTACATACATATTATAATCACTGCGTGTATCAGGCACTTGGCCGCGTTTTCGATAATTACGTAAACGCGATAATAGCACGCGAACTCCTAGTAGTCGTGCGCGGTGCTCCCTATCCGTGTAATAAGCGGGCGGGGAGGGTTTAAGTTTATGCGTGGAATTAATGCGAAATTAGCGCGGCCGTGTACTTTGACCCAAAACTCGTCGAAAAAATCACGGTCCGACGGGCCGTGTACACACGAATTTGACTTCATAAGTGCTCCCGGCGAGCGGATTTAACGAACAGTCCTCTCTCAAAGGAGACTCGCGGACGGGTGGTGGATTTAATTAAGCATGGCGCACTGTATGGGACAGCTCGCTTTGAGACACGACAGAACGTCTCGGGGAAACAGAAAAGGGGAGGAAATAATAAATTTCAATCGTTTGCGCTCGCCATTGTCTTAGAGAGCTTGCTTTTAACGGTAACCGATTTGCCGCCGCCGCCGCCGCCGCCGCCGCCGCCGCTGCTCCCTTTTTATTTCTATTTTCCTGCCGAAATCTCGGTCGGCCGCGGCGCGCCTTTAGATCCGCGGCCGGCAAAGAGTCCCCCGCA
The DNA here is from genome assembly GCA_948098885.1 of Drepanosiphum platanoidis. Lineage (NCBI taxonomy): Eukaryota > Metazoa > Arthropoda > Insecta > Hemiptera > Aphididae > Drepanosiphum > Drepanosiphum platanoidis. The sequence continues at coordinate 3,674,720 of OX402538.1, read as the reverse complement.
GAATTCGCGCCACGTGTTTATCAAAGAGGGAGCGAGGACAGCCGAAGAGAAAATATGATATTTTTCCTTTATGTCGGTGTAAAAACGAAAGTACAGCGGAGAATCCGGTAATCGGATTAATCGACCGAAACGAACGGAAACTTTTGAGGAGCGAACAATCGACGACGACGACGACGCAGCATAGTGCTGCTGCTCGCTCGACAACAAAAAGTATAAATTGCTCGTGTTGACAAGGGCAGCGCCTCGTCTGTCGATTCAGACCTAAAATCCAATTATGCGCGAAAGTTTAAAATCCATTAAAAGGCGAATGTCCGTATTGTTTTACGTACAATAATTTTATATTGTTATATTATTGTTCTACGGGACTGGGCCAAAATTCGCAAATTAAAAATAAAGTGACGCAGTCTATTATTAGCACTAGGAAAAGATTATTTCCGAACGACACCGAAATGCCGCGTTATGATTCATCATCGCTGTCCGTCAAATTTTAAAACACTTTTTCATTAAAAGACAATTTTTATTTTTATACCCATCTATACCCATAATAATAACGTATCGCGCAGTTGTATCACTCAAATCGAAGGTTACACGTAGGCGAAAATAATAAATAGGTATGAAATATTCGAAGCAATCTAAATTTGTAACACACGATGGCAAATTACGATCAATTATTTTCCGTCCGCAAATCGTTATTATTATTATACGCTATATAGTGATATAAATTGAATACTAATTAAAGTTCAATAAAAGTTTCTTAAACGCGGGTTTTTTTTTTTTTTTTTATCGTACAGTATAGCAAAAACTTTTTCTCATAAATATAAAGCGCAATTTTCCGATAAACTTTCGAGTTTCAACGAAATTATATATAGAGAAAAAGAATGAAAAAAAAATAAAAATAAGACGCGGCGATATATTTTTATTTTTTATTAAATTTATATGGAGTTTCGCGAAGACGCGATAAGTATTCTAAAGATTACGAGTTTGGAAAACTTCACACTACGCAGTTACGACTGAGAAAAATGTTAAGAAGACGGGATTAAAAAGGGATAGCTGTAACGAATTTCTTCGGCCGATTTACGAGGAGAATATAATATATCAAGCTTTTCGGATCGCGTATCAACGAGAAAACAAACAATTAATATGGGAAATACGTTTCGTCTGAAAGTATCATCAATAACACACGATTCGGCGGGGCACACGCAGACTACAGGCATAACATATAATATTTTGTACCGTTTCTATCGAAACAGGCTTTTGGGGTGGAAAAATAAAATCGAAAACTAATATTATGTTGGTTTGCGGAAATACGCGTTACTACCACGCTACTATTACAATATTCAAAACGTCGAGAGGTTCAAAGTCGCGCCCATACACTTTTATGTCGTGCGCATATTTATTATATAACACAGAGCCTACGTCGGAATGATAATAAATGCGTTATTCAACGATTCTCCGGGTTTCGGTTACCGCATATTATTATTTCTTTACTCTCGCGATTCGACTCGTAGTGAACACAGCGGCGCGCGCGCGTTATTTAATATTTATATTCTATTATAAACTCAGTGTCCTCTTTCTCTTTCCGCTGCGCATCTCTCCGGAGACCAAAAGTACGACGTTGTCGCCGTTATCATCATCATTATTATTATTATTATTATTATTATTATTATTTCAATGTTTGTCCTCACCTAAAAAACAATCTTTTCTTGCCGATTTCCGCGTACCGGCGGCTGCAGTTTAGCGGCCTAAGAGAAGTCGGCGACACGGACCGGCGATTGAGTTTCACGAAACTCAGACTGTGGTTGAGAGACGTCAACAGACCGCGGTCGGACGTCGGCGACAGAAACGTGGACGCGCCGTTGCACAGGTGTTCGATGCTGGGCGACGGCATACCTGCGGCGGCCTATTGAACGACGAGCTGGAAAACCGCGGTTGTTCAGAAAGGGGGAAAAAAAAAAACCAGAAAAAAAACGGATCGTTCGAGAGAGTGGTTCAAAATCGTCGGGGGGGGGGGGGGGAACACGAGAGACGACGCGTGATATCACGCATTGTTCGGAAACTAGAGAGGAAAAAAAGCGACGACGACGACATTGACCGGCGGAGCACAGAACAAATCGATCGTTGTTTCGTTTATATATTTCGCTTTCTTGCCGTCGCCGCCACCGAATCCGGTGAACCGTGGATCCTGCGCGAGAAACGACACGGGCAAATAATTCCCAAAGACGTGACACACACACACACATACACATCATCACGCACGAGGCGAACGGCTAAAACACCGCATTAGGGTCAAGGAATGCTAAATCGAGCAGTCGCCGACGGCGGGCGTTACATATAACGCGTATATTACGATCGCAAACAGAAAAAAACGTGAGCGTGTAATATCCTGTGTGTGTGGGTTCGGTTAATGGCCGTAATACGGCGGCGATACGGATGACTTTTTTTGGAAGCGATCGCGGGGAAATTACAAACAAATGACCAAACGGCAACAACAACGGTCGAAATTTAACGATCGTTTGACGACGACGACGAAACAGCGGCGGGCCAACGTGTCGCCGCGGCCGAGGCCGTTCTCGGGCATACGAACGCAACGCGACAGTATAGATGACTTTTTTTTAAAAAGCGAACGCGAGGGGAAAGGGCGAGAAATAAGAGTAATAAATATAATATATTTTGACGACCAAACGAAACAACGACGTGGGATACGTTTGGCCGAAAAATGGGATAAATACGGAAACGACTAAACGTAACAGATGACGGTTTTTTTTTTTTTCGAAGAAACGATCGCTAGTGGAAGGAAATAAATATTCGAGTTTCGACGATGAAAAGAAACCGAAACCGCGATGGGCCGACTACGTGACGCGGGGTCGAGGATCCGTTCGGGACATAATTATTATGAACAACAATAATAACTTGGTTTACCATAAAAACGACTGTGAAATCCGATCTCGCCGCGGCTGAGTCGACGACGAGAGCGTCGTGTAACCGCGCGCTCGTTCACTTGAACACACACACACGCACACGCACACACACACACAGAGACACACAAACGCGCGCAGAGAACGGGTCGTCGGCGGAAGGACGAGCGAGGAAAAACGTGAGAGTTGCGCGCGACCGACGGCCAGCGGCGTACGAGTGCGACTGACGCGCGTCGAACGGGCGCGGACCGACGGCGGCGCGGCGTTGTGCAAGAAAAATCAGCGGAGAGACCGGCGGCGGCACAGCAGCAGCGCCACCGCTTCCGACAACCCTTTTTTTTTTTTTTTCTCTCCTCCGCTAGTACAAAGTGTGCACCGCGAATCAATCGTCGCGCCGCCGTACGACGACGACCGTAATAATAATAATTGTACGACTTTTTTCTCTTTTCATTTCTCCCCCCTCCCTCCTCCCATTACTCGGCTCTACGCGAAACGAACGCTGTGTTGCGCGACATTAGTAGTAATGCCTACCAGTCGATACGTCATAAAAGCAGGGACGGACCTAGGAGAGTAGAAAAAAAAAAAAAAGGGGAGAGCCGGATCCGAAACGCGCGCGCCGCGGCAACGCGGCGTATCGAATTATTACCAACGAATAATAATAGAACCGACCGAGTCGAATTTTAATTTCTCCGGACTCGGGCAGAGAATTCTGCGGTGGTGTTGATGTCAATCGCGTCGGAATGAAAAACTCGAGCTCGAATATACGTTTCGTGAAAATTACACGTTATAATATGCTCAAACGAAATTGGACGGGTAATATTGTAATAGCTTAGGGGTAATGAGAAAATTATTACAGATTTCAAAAACACGCATAGACTACGAATAAAAACGACGGAGTAATTGTATTATAATTAAAGAAAGAAAAAAAGCGCCCGAAAATATTTTCCTCCAATAATGTATTTACATTAATTCCATTAATCGCCGGCGGATTTCCGATAAAATTAAGTAATTACAATAATAATATTGTACACCTAAATACTTTTTGACATCTACGAGTATATTATGCACATTTCGGGAAACATTATTTTACTTTCAAAATATATCATACAGACTCCTTCCAGAGAAATTCGTTAGACAAATTTAAAACGATAACGGTTTTTTTTTTACGAAATTCTAGCCGGACAGTAATTAGCGTTTAGCCCTTTCACTGCCGAATTAATTACATAATATCTATAATATACCTAAAAATATGATTTTGCTACCTCGTGAAAAAAAGGCGGGGTAGCTAACTTTCACTACCTCCCTCCATCTATCTACACTACCTATCTATTGACGTAAATAAAACATACTACTCACCACGGCCTGTCGGTGGTGGGTTGCTGTTGAGGTTCGTCGTATTGGGCTTGTGAAATAAAGTAATAGTAGTAACCGATGCAAAAGTGTCACTGGATAAAAACGAATTTAAATCGAAAAAAAAAAAAGCAAGTTAAAAGTCACGATTAGCATTATTGTAATTGTTCGTTGACGAGATAAATAATAATGATCGACCGCGTTATTGAATATTACGGAGAAAAATAAAAACCGAAATATTTAAAACCGAGCGGTACTCTCTCAACCGCTGTCGACACTAGACTGCAGATCGTCCGCACACTCGCGTCATTCGATCGCAATCAGTAGGACCTGTGCGCGCGCAATTCGGCTATCGTTAGTCGGGTGGCGCGAGCTTTCATTGGCCGTGTCACATCCACGCAATATTCGAATAACGTAAACACACGTCTCTTATCAATGTTGTTACTATTGTTACATAATAATTATGTATTCATAACGAACTATTTTAAATCATTATAATATTATGTAATACCTATTAATAACTGATATGTTCGTCGATTGTTGTACGTTTCTGGTGCAAAATTCACGATTTTTTTTTGTGGGGTGGAAAAAACATTGATTATGACATTACCATCGTAAGATTTTCCCTCATAAAACAAATACGTACGTTTAACATTATTACTATAAGAAAATGGGGGAAAACTTTAAAAAAATAAATACACAAAATTTGTAAACTAATTAAACTTTGGACTTAATTTTAATAAGTAAATTATAGAAACTTTTCAACCCTTAAATAGACGAATTTAATTCGTCGTTCTTATAGATTTTCGTACTACCGAAATTATAAAATAAATATATATATATATTATAATAATATACAGAATAAATAGGATCGTTTTATAGTAATAATTGACGACATTACTTACAAAAGTACCCCTTCCTCCATCGGTTCCGCTCGATTTTTTTTTTTTTTGTTTGGACCATGAAATATATCTCTTCCGGAGGTTCTAGCGATATCGATTGCGGTCGAATGTAGAACATTTTTATTTTACCGACGTCGTCGTCGGGCGATAAGCTATCACCGTGAATATTAGTCTACGTAGGTACTAATAATAATTAATAGACATACGCGCGCCACAACTACAACATACATGTGTTTTCTCGGTGGTCGATGACCATTTAACTACGATGTAGATACACACTATTATAATATCGTTCCGACGAGACCCATATGTAAGCGAATCGGTTAATTACCTTTTAATCATCCGAACGACCGCGCTTGTGCCATTACTTTACACGCCGTCGGGCAGTCAACGAAAGAATAATAATAATAATAATAAAGGAAAAAAAAAATTAATAACCCGTCGTCGTCGTCGTCGGCGGCGTATTATTACTATTACTATTATTATTATTATCGTAGTTGGACACCGCGTCGCGTTTTAACTACTCCGGCCGTATAAATTACGTTCTTTACGAAACTCGAGAGCGCGCACGTACACGGCGGCGATTAATAATTATTACCGCGGCGAGCTTGAATTCAGTTAAGTCGAACAAAAATCTCGACAACATATTAGGTTATTGGGAGGTACACGGTGGTGGTGCGCGTTTGAACTTTTTACACGTCGCGTAATAATAATAATTGTAGTGTTTCGGCCGATGTATGGCGAAAAACAATTAATACATTATAATATATTATTATTACTAAAAAGTAGACGATGTACGTACGCTAATCGGATCGAGTACAAACGTCAGAAACGAGAGGTTACATCATAATATACGATTGATATTGCAGGTAAAGTAATAATCGTCTAGTCGATATAATGCGGTCGCGTCATAAAATAATCGAGTAAATAATATACACCGAAAAACCATTGCAGCGACGAGCCCGCGTGTAATTTAGGATAAACAGTGACGTCGGAATGAGTGGTCAGTAGAAACATTATATAGTCATTATATTATGTCGTATTACCGTCTGCGAACAAGATTGTCAGTAGTATATACCGTAATATGATGTACACGTCAGAGCGACGACCGTTTTTGATTTTCGGACGATGTCATATTTTGCCCGGAAAGTCGAAGGTTCATTAACGAGCCCTCGCGGTTCGAATTCCGTCTATATATATATATATATATCGCGGAGAGTTTTCCAATAATTTCCAAGGGTCTATCGGAGATTGACTTTTATTGTCGGACGGATCGGTACACGCACGGGGAAGACACGTCCCACGTGGGATTTAACGGAATCGTGTAAATAGAACAAATCAACCGGGCGGCAGGAGGAAACGAATCAACAAAGTAACTCTGGTTCCGTCGGACGCGGTTACGGGTTTTCACTATACGAGATTAGTTTAAACGGATCAAAAACGTTTTCGAATAGAAAGTAAAAAAAGAAGAGCGCCGCGGCGGGCGTAAGCTTTTACGCGAATCGCCCGCGAGTCGGCCGGTATTTATATAAATATTCGTTTTGTTAATAATCGACATAAGAGATCGAAGCGGGCGTATATAATTTATTTATATGTCCTATGCCTTAATCGCGACTCGAAAGTCAAAGAAAGAAAAAAAAAAAGATAAAATACAATACGATAAAATGTTACGCCTACGAATATTTTTGAGAAAACCCACACGCGTTCGTGTAAATAATTATTCGTCATAATATTATAATATACCTAATCGTTAATATCTATTGTGTTCCGAAATAATTGTGATATTAGGTAAAACATAATTAGGATTGACCTAGTCGCAAACGACTCTGACGCTATTAAGATCGAATCTAAAACACACATGACTCACGAGCGTAGATATTGGGCAAACAGAAAAAAAACGAATAGTCACCAAATTAGGAAGTAATATTGTATTGAATAATTTATAATATCGTGGTGAATAATGCGCGAAATATCCCCGAACGTATTGTTAGTTTAGGACATATTATATTATTACGAAACAATAATTAGTCGATTATAGGACAAAAAGGAATGGTAACAATACATTTTTTTTTTTCTCTTATCAAAACGAAAAACTATTAAAAATAATTTAACGGCAACCGGACCGTAAGAATACAATGTTGTTTCATTGTCATTATTATTATTATTATTATGGGAAATCGTTGCCGTACGCACACGACCGTTTCACGGGAAAACTTCGGCAGAAACAACGTAGGCATACACGTTCGGGTAGAGAAAAAAACCGTAACAAAGATCCTACGTTATTCGCATTAACAAGTTTCGGAGACTTAAAAACTCGATCGAGGACCGACACTGCGCAGTGTGAAAAAATAAAAGGTAGTATACATAAAAATGCACTTAGACGACGAAAACCGTCGTCATCGGGGGGGGGGGGGGGGGGGGGTCTTCGGACGTCTTTTCGGAGGGGACTCGAGAAAGAGAGAGACTAATTCCTCCGAACGGTCGTCTAATTAACCACAATTGGATCCGCGCGCGTTTCATAGGGGACAGCGGCGTCACGTTAGTCCGGTTGACGGGTTACATTCCGTGTTCGTCACGTGTCGCGTATTATTTCGATATAATGATGTGGAGTATAATCATAAAGCCGGCGACGAATCATTGGCTCGGGACCAAAAACGCCGAAAAAAACGTTTTCTACCCGCGGATTTCGTGTGACACACACACGTGATCAACACGCGGGCGGGCCTGTACGCGAGCCGAGTATATTAATTTGGACGCGGGATTTCAACGGACTTTGAGTTATTTTCTCAGAGCCGATTTCTCAACGTCCGATTATATATTAAATGCGACGTTTTATTTATTGTATTTTTTCACATCGTTTAAGAATAATGAATTTTAAAAGGACGTTTTCAATAACGTTGTCAGGACGTTTTACGCTTAAATGTGATTTTTCATTTGCTCCCCGTCCCATTTTACTTCGACCGCCTTTGTCGAGAGGACGTGACGGCAATATTTTAATTTTATCACAACACATCTACGGGGGGGACCATAAGATTTAACGCAGTGTTCAGATTCCGGGAAACAGTTTCTTAACGGGTTCTATGCGTACGTTTTAAAACAATAAACAAAATAAACAATTCGAAATCGATAATAGAACCGAAAGTAAGAAAATAAAAATTCTATCGAAAACCACGAGAAAACAATCGAGTTTTTCCTGCAGTTCTCACAACAACCCATTGTTGAAACACACCTCGTACCGACCGTTCGGGCGAGTTCGGTACGTTTTCAATCGGTAATTTTTTTTCCGTTTGAAAATGATCGAAAACGGACGATTTCAGCGCTATATCGTGCGCCATTCTGAATTCTAAGGACGAATAGACATTAACTTTAGGACGTTTTTTCACGGTGCAATTGATACGTTCTCGAGCCCAATTGTAATATATCCTATTATGGTGCTGATTATGTCATAATTAATTACTGTCGTTATTCGTGCCGACCGAGGCGGCGGCGCTGCTTTCTGACACGGCAGCATTGCGCGGCCAGTCGTCGTCGATGCCGCCGTCCACCGACGAGGGTACCTCCGTAATCGTCCGGTAGCCGTTTCGTCGGGATAGTAACAATAACGGCGGCGGCGGCGGCGGCGACGACGACGACATAATAATTGGCCGAGAAACAAGCGAGGGTAAACGTATAATTCGCGTCAATTGATTTACAAGACACTATACCAACCGTGCCGGTCGTATAACACGGCAGAGAGGGTCCCGCTACCGACGACGACGACGACGACGACGACTACTACTATTACTACTCGTCCTACAGCAGGACGACTCGACGCATTACACTAAGCGCGCTTTCGGCAGCGGCGGTCGCGCGATGGGGTGCGCGACGACGAGACGCGTCTTTATCTCGTCGTCCGATCTAAATCGACTGCGGTCACGCAGACGGCAGCTATTGATAAACATTTCCGGATGATGACTCGGGGGAGTATATTATTATTATACACACGAATCGTGCATTCCATACGCGCGATACATAACAGTAGGTACGTCGTGCGAGCGGGGATTTCATCAGATAAAAGTAATGTGTCGCGCGCCCCGCGACCGCATCGCCGTCCGCTCGCCCGCCCGCTCTCTCCGCGGCGGAAACCGCCCGCCGAAACCGTCGAACCGCCGCCGCTGCCGCCGCCGTCGTCGCAGTCGGGAAATTTATTCGTAATAATTTCGCATACTCCTCTCGGCCCTTAATCTCCCGGTATCTGTACGCAATATTAACGTGTATAACATACATATATGTACGTATAATACCGCGTTCGTCCTCGTACGATACACATGTTTACGACCGCGCGTTATAATCATATTATATAATGCAATATCGATCCGATATCGGCAACCCATATGTATGCGTATTACAACCGAGTTTAGCGATTTGTAACTTTGCGAGCTACAGACAGTGATTTTATTTTACTTTGAATCGTACGAACGCGGAAGCGTATTTTTTGTTTTTAAAAAACTGGCGACGGACGCGATTGAATTCGAGTGCGGAGGCACACACACACACACGCTAGTCGGGGGAGGATCGCAGTTAAAATAACAACAAACAGTCCGGCGGCCGTGCGGCGTGCGAGTAGCCGTGCCAGAAACAACACGCGCCGCGCAAATGATATGAGACCCGGGACGAAAAGCTTTTAAGGCTTTGGAAAACAATATTTTTTCAAACCCGCACCAACTGCAATGATAATAACACTACGCGACGGCACTAGAAAACGGACGCGTTGCGATACGAATACATACGGACCTAACCCGCTTTGGCGGGTCTCGTAGATTCCTGCTGCAGCAGACCGACGACATCGTGATGTAGTCGGTCGGGAAAGAAATAGGCGGGATGCGTCTACATTACGTTATATTATTATGTCGCGTGTGACACGCCATGCGTTTTTAAGCGGTCGCGTTCTCGTCGATTCGTTCGAATAGATTTCATTCATTCGTCCTGTATAAAACCCATTGATTTATTAAACGTGTTCATGTTAGTCATTCGATATACACCTACAAGTAGTATTAATTCAATCGTTTATTTGAATATTGAAAACCCGCGACGTGTGGTTTCCGATATTGATACACAATACGTGTGAAACGTTCGAATTTTTTAATTAAAAAATACTATATAATACATGAATCGCTAATCACGCACAAACGAGTGCGAAAATACAGACGAAACTGTATAATATACAAACTACGTTTGAAGCTCGCGTGAACCTCTCCGGTCGACGATATTGATAACTTGACTGCAGGCCGCGCGACGAACAAAAACCTTCCGGTCAGAACGCATCCGTTTTATCCGGGACCAAACGCATAGCTGACGTGTGACAAGGACCCTTGCGTTATTCGATTCGAGCGAGCGCGCGCCGTTTATCGGAATAACCGTTGCGCGCGCGCGGTCAAAGGAACGGAGAAACTTTCTCGGAGCGCAAATTAGCAACGCCCCGTCCGTTTTATCTCGAAATCGCGCGTACGACCGGCAGTAATATTTCATCGAGCGCCAGCGTCCGCCGCCGCCGCCGCCGTTTCGCGATTATTCACTGTAATATTATATCGCGGCGTTTCCTCTCGCAAACAATAACCGCTCGTGTCCAATACTATATGTATACCACCGACGTACGTAGACGTCCGAGAGCCCTTTGTTTGTCGGATTAAACTCCATACGCGAATCCTCCCTCTGTCCACGGTAAATAATCTCTACAGACAGTAGTCCATCCCGTCGTCGATACGCCGCCGCCGCCGCGTTGAAACAAGAGTCATTAATAATTTTTTCCGCCCGTCCGGCGAAACCTTTCAACGTCGCGCCACGATGATCCGGCGGCGGCCGGAGCTTTTAATCCGCCGAAAATGTCCACTGGCTTAAAACCCCGTTTTTGCAGTCGTTCGAAATCATATCATCGTTTGACCGTAAACACGGGGCGAACGACTGTGGATTAAGGCCGTTTAGGTGGATATCGCGATAAAAAAAATAAATAAATAACGCCGGCAATATCGTTCGGTTTTAATTCCGAAAACAAACAACTAATTGACGGGTCTGTGCGAGCGCGCGCGCGTTTTTATTTTTTTACCCGATGTTTTGCGCCTCGCTTTCATTATTATTTAACCTCCGTGCGCGCTGTTCGCTATACGTGCGAATTAATTGCAATTAAAATAACAAATGGCCGCTCGATCGACTCGAATTCGAATTTATTATAGACGCGCTGCAATTATATAATAATAAATAGACGCGGCCGGCTATAGCAATATTGGACAAGTGAGAAACGACGCGACGCGTGTCGAGAAACGCATAAAAACAATAACGCGTGTTCGACTTAATATCGCTCGACAGCGGACGTTTGATGATACAATATAAACTCGACGAAACGAAAACTATAAAATAATCGAGTGTCGACCGCGACGACGCTCGATCTATCGTTTTTAAAATGGAAAATAACGCCCGAGCACGATATCGTACGTATGTATACGTTTAATGCGACGAATCGTCTCGGCTATTATTTATACACGTCGAATAATAATGATATTAAAATAACACTCGAATCGATTTGTCATCGTATAAACGGTTTTATTTTATTATTACTACTCGAAACGATTTGATGGCGCGCGCCGCGGCGATATTATACGTACCTATAGAGGTGGGTATGCGATATTAATAAAATGATAAAAAAAAAACAACGATCCGGGTAATCATAAATCGCGATACACAAAGGTCTACCTTATAATATTGTTTTTCAGACGATTTATGATTGAAAATGTGCACTCAAATGATTTTCATAAGCCGCGGGGAATCGAGACAAAAGAGACGCGGCGTATATATAATATATACGTATATATATTGTATATAAAAACCACAATATGTTAGTGATAAGTTATAGGAGAGTTTCAAAAAAAAGAAAAAAAAAGTTTTTTACCGCTGCTGCACCGATATACGTACACGGCTACTCGTATATGTGTGTGTATGCTGCGAATAAATAAGGCGCGTACACGGAAACTTAACAAAAGCAGACAATGTTCCGAACAAAGCGAAACCGGGGTGGAGAGGATGTGTAATACCGCGGAGAAACGAACACATAAAAATAAAACTCTCGAGAACCCACCCGCAGACCGTGTGTTGTACGCTCCCGCACGCGGAACATTATTTTTTTAGATAAAAATCCGAGTATTTAGCCGAACGATATTTATATATATACGGAAGCCCCGACGACTATGCTCAGGGGAGGAATGCGGTAATTGCGCGCCGCGCCGGTCACTAGGGAAACGATATCGGACGCCGAGGCAAATTTTAGCCGAGCGGGCGTTCCTGCCACCTATATAGAGTCTTATTGTTGTCCCCGCGAAATCAATTCCAAGTCGAAATGCGCGACGAGCGGGGGAAAAGGTCGACTTTATAATGTCGGGGTCACACAGAACGGTACACTACGGACCGTATGCTGTCCGGACGAACGAGGAAAAAAAAATTTCTACCGTTCGATTTCCTTTTCCTCCGGTACGACGTCGCGGGAAATGTGTTCAGAAACGATTTGTCAGGCCTGTGATTTGATTTTCTTAAATAAAAAAAAATAAAAAAAACCCCTGAAATATCGAAAAAATAATATCCGTTTTGCAAAGTGGTTTGTCGGGGAAAATAAATAATACGGGAAAAGTTAAACGTGCGTGATATGCGCGACGACGATATGTACAATACGGTCACACGAGCGTAATCATCGAACGACCCGAGACTTGGCCAAAGGCCAACCGTTCTCTCCAAACTCCGAAAGAATTCCCGGGCAGTTCCCACGTGTAATACAATATTTACGAGAAATTCGTTGAAAAATATCTCTTTACATAATATATGTAATATCGACAATGTCCACGAAACTTGGTCTCTATTTTATATTCACGCACTACGATCGCGAACTACAATAAACAAATCGCATTTCCGGCGTCCGTTAGAAGAATCACAATAGTAACGGTAATAATCGTATTAAAATAAACAGCATGTAGGTGCGATATACTATATTATCGGCAGTATTAGTTTTTTAAACTGTTTGCACAATTTTATAGTTTCAATTCCGCTGAATTTAATTTACAAAAAACAAAAGTCGAGTACGTATATTTATTTATATAGTGCCCAATTACACTTGTTTGAACTAAAGTGTGTTTGCACAGTAATTGCAAAGCAATCGATCGAATGAAAACGTGTCGACATAATATTATATATATAAAACGCGCAGTTATAACAGAATGCACGTGCATTTTTAACATTTATAAAAAAAAACTAAACATTTACAGCTTTCGAACGAAATTGAACAACGATGGAAAAAAAAATGAATAATAGTTTTTACACGAAATAATATTTCACAACATCACATACACGCGCGCGCGCTCGTGAACACAAAAGGCCAGGTCGAATTTGTTATTGTCTCTGCTGCTATGGATACAAGGGGTTGAAGTTTTTGTTTGCATCGCTAGTACAGCAAAAATGAAATATTTTACGTAGAATTAAAATAAGGACCGTTTACACGGCCGATCTCGGGGGAATCGTAAAGAACGGCGTAAGGAAAGAGCGGACGGCGATTAAAAAAAAAAAGAAAAGAAAAACAGACGACTTAAGTGGACTCACGCGATCCCCCCGATAAATCCCTTCCGCATCCGCCGCGTAAGAGCGCATCTTAAATATTCTGGTCCTTTGAGAAATCTACTGTTTTAATAACGCTCACAAACATTAGGATCTCGTTAATTCCCGAGAAATGGTAATATTAAACTTTTGTCACCACCAGTCCTCGTCGGTTTATTGTTACGGCCGGAACCAACAATTTAAATTGTCTTTGACGTTAAGTAAGTGTCGGCTAGGATATAAGGTTACGAAAAATAACGTTTTAGGCAAACACAAACAAAAACTACTTTTAAATAATTCAAAAAAAAATGTAAACAATTTTAGAAAAACGAAAAGGTTTTCTGTAAATTGTGAGTTATAACTTATAACATATTATATAATAATATAGGCATATAAATATATATAATTAATACAGAAGTATTTAATTGTTTTCAATTAAGCAAAATGTCAAATGTATTCATCAAATTTGAATAAATAAATACGGTTTGCAAATAATCGAACCGAGATATTTGTTATTTTTTTTTTTTTTTATAAGTGTTCTTTAAGAAAAATAAAATCGTAACTAAATCAATCCGACCGAAAGATAAACAAAAGTAGTAATTTTTAATGATTACTTTTGGATTATTTCGAGTATTGTCAAAACGGAATGTTAAAAATGAGAAATGTTAAAATGTTAACGACGTTTTATTTTAAGCACGAAAGTTTTATTAAACTGGCCTCGTTTAAAAAAAAAACTTATAAATTACTTTAAGAGATTCCCCCATCGGGACCAATAACTATTTCATTTACGCCATTATTTAAGAACAACGCGTTTTATCATTATTCCGATCTTTAAAAGTATATTTAAATAATATGTTAATTAAATTAATTATACGCTCAATTGAAATCATCGTTAAAGAAAATCGATAAAAAAAAACACGAAAACTAATAAACGAAAGACGCTGCAATTGATATTAATAACAGTTTTAATAAACATGACGACACGAATGAATGATAAATGAAAAATAATTTTTCTTATGCGTTTAGTACGAGATAATCGTCATTATTTTCGTAGCAAAGTGATAATAAATCAAAAAAAAAGAAAAAAAAACCTGAAAATAAATAAAATATCGTCGCAAACATGTTAAGCAAGTTTAATCGTGTTTAAAAGTTACGCCGTGCATATTTATTTTTACACATAACAAAAGTATCTACAACATTCCTCGATGACGGAAAAAATAAAAAATAAAAACTATAAAGAATTTAAATGAAAAAAATTGCTAATTAATTTGAAAATAATACAAGCCTACCCGCAGATTTATCAGACGCATTTGGATTAGAGTAGGCATATCTCGCTGAATTAACCATTGAAGTATATTTCGAAAACTATACACTCGGAGCGTAAAACGATTCTAAAAGCCCGGAGGCAAAAGTTTCCCAAAGGTCGTTAAAAAGTTAAAAGTCGTTGAAGTCTGGAAACACGCGTTTATTAGTCAAAATACAAACGGCTGGACTGCGCTTGACTGCGCTGACGACGACGAGGCGGAAAATATCCGTCGATAGTGCGTCGATTTTAATAATTTTCGTACAAAACACGCGTGATAAACGAAATAAAATAGTAAACGAATAAAGTTTACAATCGAAAAACTGCGCGATCCGCAGGCGCAGGAAGCTATACCACCCCGGCACAAAGCACTAGCGGTATCGAGCGACGTATAACCAGCCATAAACTGTCACGGAAATATTACCACCGCGCGCTACTACTAGCAGTATAAAGAGTTCTGTGTAAACAACAAAATATGATGTGGTCGACGAAATGAATATTTGAGGAACATATCAAAGAGATTTAACGCCTGGCCGGTTTCTGATTCCACGTCGTCGTCGTTTCGAACGTAGCAGGCAGCCGCCGCGAGCACCGGAGTAGATATAGAAATACAGGCGGACGGGGGAGGTAACTTTCGATTACATAACGTACATATTTACGGCGTACAGCGTCATCACGCGCGTATGCGAAGGAAACGCGGCTTTTCACGCGTCCGTTTCTCGACGATGACGGGCAGCAGCAGCCGGACCGATATAGAACGCGCGTAAAACGACAAAACAACGTTAGCGATTGAACACGAGGTGGTTTCAACGTTTTTTTTTTTCTTTTGGCGGACACGACGAGCGCCGCGAGTGTGTTTATTTAACAGACGAAATCCAATTGTTTCGCGGAAATGTGGGACGCGTCACTAGACCATTTACTTCGCGCGGTGGCGCTTTGAAAAAAAATAAAGGGGAAAAGAATTGAAAAACAAATTAAATCTCCGTGATTTATGGAAACCGCAACCGCCGCCACCGCGTTATTATAAATTCAACGAAATTGAAATACTCGTCCGTCCCGGGCGACGAACAAACTGCGACTGCGACGGCGATCGCGCGCGCGCGCGCGCGTCATATCGTCGTAACGAGATTAAGAAACATCAACACTGGGCCCCATTGTGATATTATTCTGACCCCGGTCGTATCTCGACACTGAAATATGATTGAAAAGCGGAGAGGAGATTTATCCCGGTCGACCGTGTACGTCGGAAACTCGTTAAAACTTGCTCGGACTCATAGACACACGCGTGTGTCACTATATATACGACTACAGCGGTATTCGGTAAGACGGTTCCTACAAAACGAAAAATGAATGAGACGTATATCTCGAGACAGAAACCAAAAGACGGATGCGCGCGCGAATTGTTTTCGTGCGGATAAAATTCCAATTTTTCATCTTACCCGCGCGTAAACCATAGGGCTGGAGAACAATGAATTTTTTTTTTTATCATAGAAATGTACGATTTCGTGATTGAAAATAATTGTTTTAGAGCGCCGACGAGGAAATTCAATTCGCATTTACCGACAATTTATAATCATGACTTTTATAATAATATGTCGAAACAAATAGGTGACTTGTCACCGAAAAAGAAATCGACTTGTCGTGTGAACGTGTTGCAGTGAAAATGAAATGAAAATGTGTGTTCTGCCGTGTTTATAGATCGGCCAGTAACTCATAATAATAATAATATCTGGCCTGGCGTGATCAGAGACCCTTTTCAGCCCCACTGCGCGTCGGCGGTTTTGGATTTCCAATATGAAATCGAATTTCCGGTATACCGGCCGTTAATGATTTTTCGGATACACATAAATCATTAGCCGTGACACGTGCACACGCGCGCGCGCGTTTAACGGCCCGAAAGGTTTGTGCTAAATCTCCGCTTTACGTTTGGTGATTTTTTATTTATTCAAAAAAAGGAAACCGTACCGAATCGACAACATCGCACACGCGTGCTATTTTAGAATATGAATTTCGCGGCGTGACGTTTTCAAACGAATAATACGCGGACGGAATTCAATTTAGTTTTCCGACATTCGATTTTTGTTTTGTTTTTTTTCGTACCCGAGCAATAATCATAATAAATGATGCGAGAGCCGCCGCCGTCTCCGTTACTGCCGTTCGTCGTGTAACTCTGACTAAAAACCCGTTTTCGCAGTCGATTCAAAATTCAATTTCTGGTCGTACATATTAATATTGTGTTTGATATCGTATTTTTTGGGTGGGCAACATTCGATTTCAAAATCACGCGTGCAATTACTCATTGTCACACGCGCTAAATCGTACCTACACTTGCTACTTTCTACACTGACTATTATTTAAATTTACTTTACGACGTTTTCCTTTTTTTTCAAATTAAAGTTTATTACAAAACCAATGATATATTTACGATTAGACAAGAGAGGTAAGCGTCTACATGGCCTCTAAAGTATATATAAGAAAGACCTCAACAAAGTGTATCAAATTGTTTATTTTTCTTTACTTGTAATTAATTATTATTAGCACTTAATTAGTAATTAAGAACGTGATTCGACGTTATAAAAAATATACTGCGAATAAGATAAGAAAATCAATCGTTAGTTTTTTTTTCTTCTCTAAGTTGTACTGCAGCAATCTTAAATTTAATTAAATTGATTGCATAATAATACTACAAACAAAAATGTCATTACAAAAACAAAAAATTCGCTTTAAATTTCAACGCGTCTAAATCAGCACCTCATGTACAACAACATACTATAAATCGTAAATTTCTTATTAAACTACCTACATCGCGAACATATAAATACGTACGAGTTTTGATAATGCGTCAAAATTATATCGTGCGCGGGCATTTTGCTGAATAGTAGTTTCGACGGAAGCGTACCTTTTGACCCGTTACCGAGTCGATAGATTACAACAAAACGCGTGCGGGCGCGGACAAGTGCGTGCGATTGCTCAGAAAAAAAAATTGAAAAAAAACTTCAAGGACTATTAGAAATGTACTCACCGTATGGTAAATATGATTGGTTTATTCTACATACAATATTGGTCCTGAACTACAAACCGACTAATTCGGAAAAAATAAAACGAGGAGTGGCGTTTTCAAATTAACGGACGATTATTACTTCACTGATACGTCAGGTGCGTCTGGCCGAAAATCAAAACTAATTTGGCGCGATTCAACGGCGAATAATACGGACGACCGACGACGTCAACTCGTATTTGCGTTTCGGTAATACAAGTTAAATAATCTTCTTCTTCTTCTTCTTAATACCCGGTCGTCAAAGTGGGTGGCTACAAAACGGTGAAACCATATCCCGTGAAATTACTAAATTATACGCGGGCACATTTGTCTCGAGCCTAACAATAATATTCCGAGAGAGACCATCCACACGATCGTTTGAAAATAATTTAACTGCAGTTTTGCACTGTGCGTCAGTACACGCTGGGATTTCTTTCGACACGCGGAAACGTCATTACGAGACGCCCGAGTATTTGAAATACAATAAAATCGACGCGTTTTTATATTTCGAATACGCAAACGTCGTCGTGGCTAAGAAATTAATTGTTATTATTATTTTCATTATTTTCGATCGTACTTGAATACCTATAGAGTACTTTAAAGTTATAATAATTCATAATATTAACTAGTTCGATGATTTTAAACGTGGCACATCTTATTCTCACGTAATCCGTTGAATATCGTACATCAATAATAACATTGGAAAGTAATAACACTCTTGTTGGGCACTTCTCTCGTTTTAAATATAAACTAATAAATAAATATAACAACTGTAAAGGAAAAAAACTCTGCGGTTATTAGTAATTATTACTATTGATGTGTTTAATGAAGATTCGATACCGTTAAAAAAATGTAAAAAAAAAAAAAACCACTCGACATTCCATTCGAATTACATTGTTTGCCCATCATTTTCCCAAGGACAAATTCTTCGGAGCGTTTATTGTATATAATATACACTGTCTGCTACCGATTTTCCGAAACTACGTCGAGTACGACACACGACAACAGGAAACGGAACAGGTATACATTGTTTTCCCTTTCCAGAGAGCGTTTGTTGTTACGTGCGTTTTTGTTTCAAATAAAATGCGTTTCGACGTCATATACTACGCGAACGAGTAGCAGCACGGTAAAAGTTGAACAGTGAAACCGAATAATTATCACAATGACATGTAAATATTAGAAACGAAACGATGCTGTTGTTTCTCAGGGTGTCTGGTATTAATATTAAGACTACGATAATAAAACACCGGCAGAAAACGAAAGAAAAAAATTAGCGTTAAGTGTACACGCGACATTTAAGAGACTTTCTATATTCGACACAACGTTTGTTTATTATGCGAAAAAATTTTCGTCTACCTCTTCGATCAAATAGATTAAAATTTGACAACTCGACACTTGAAAAAAAAAATTAATACGTGTTATGACTTGGTATTTAAATTTATTCCGCTGAAAAATGATACTCGTATACTAACAGATATTTTGTTTTATAGCAGATCGCATTCACCGTTTCAAGTCTATAATGTCGCCGTGTGTTTTATCATCGTCGATTCTTATGCAACGGAAAATACGAATATTTCATCGACTCTGCAGTATATACGACCTTGGAATTATCGTGGAATAAGAATGCTCATAAAATATACGATTTATAATATGCGGTATGCATAATGCGATGTATATGAACGCAGAGAGAAAAATGCCTTGCCGAACGCGCAAGAAATATAATACGTATGAAAATAGTGTTTGTACACAGAGACCGATTTTTCTTCTTCTTTTTTTTTTTTGAAATAAAACAATATTCGCGATGTAGCCGTATTATGTCCGCGCGTGTAGCGAAGAAACAAAAAAGACCGCCTCGAGGATTATCCGCTTAAGAATGTTTCGGAATTCCGTCATACTGGTAGCCATGACAGAAATTAGTACAGACGTTTGGGGAAAGAAAAAATGTCAAACGAAAATGTTTTCAGACGTTGTAATGCAATAATTCTAAAGTAATAATAATCATAGTAGTATATAAAAATGAAAAAGAAGGGAAAAAAACACGAAATCAATACTTTGTACAGCAGAACAACCTCCTACAGATGAAATCGGTATAGCTGCGGGAAACGCTTGAAAAACCATTTAAATTACACGTATTCGGTATATGCGAACACGTTCATTGAAATCCGATGGAAACGTGTAAGGGAAAAGTTTTTATTTTTTTTTTTTTTTTCATTGTCTTCGAACAGAATAACCACACCACGCACGTTTTAGACGAACTATAACCACAATAAGTATAACGATAAAAATGTACATTAGTTATTAAATTAGTCCAATACGAATGTCATTCGAAAACCATATACTTCAGCACTCAATGTTCCCGCCCGTCCGCGAACAGATCGATGACTCCACACCGATTCGAGTTCAAAAAACCGAGAGAAGTTTCGTGTAATTAAAAATAGATTTAACACGATCGTCGAAACTCGTTGAGGACGTCGTCGCCGTCGTCGTTTCGTTAGACGAGACGTGGTAAAATATTATGACGCATGTGCGTGCTGCGCGCATTCAAACGAATTCGTAACGATATTTAATATAACGTTTTATTTGCATAACGCAGGTTATCTATCTGGCAGAAAATTAAAAACCGGAATAATAGTCTATATAGATAATGAAAAATGTACCCGACGGAGAGACACGGAGGATAATAATAATTATAATAAAGACAATTAATGAGCGTTTTCGTTAGTCCTCGGCTTCCTTATTTATTGCGGCGGTCCGGCGTAAACGGTAGTTTTCAAGACTATAACGCGCGCTCGAAGACGTTATCTAAAACCGAGGCCACGGGGCGTCGCGCCAAAAACGAGACCGAGTACGGTCCAAACTGGAATAAACTTTTGCAAACACTGAAAAGCACTAAGTCCCTAGACCGCAAGAGTACGCGTTACCAAACACTAGCGCATATACACGCGCCGTATATTCGCGTCGTATACGCTCGCGCTGCGATAAGTATACGAACGACGACGGATCGACCCACAGCAGCTCGTGTGGATATTAAAAATTTAAATAGTTTTAATGGAAGTCGATTTACATTTGCGAATTTCATAAATGCCAGTCTAACGCGTTCGCGATATGACATTGTACTATAAAATATGTACCAAGGTTGTACAGTAAAGGTTTTATTATAATAAATAATACTCTATGGATATCACACAATACGGTTATGACGATCGGTCGATAAAACTTTGCACACGCCTAGGAAACTATACACACCGGCACACAAATACCAAGAGTAGTCGAAAAGCAAACAACAAAACGTGTATTATGTACCTACCTACGTTGTTGATTTTCGACTTGAACAGACGAGTGGTTCGGAATACATACGCATAAATACGTATATAAAGTATATATAATATTGTAATTACGAAACGACTTTATTACTGCGAGCGCTCGACAATACCTACACTACTGCTGCACAGACCGCGCGCCACTGAAATAAATATATTAGCATTTGTCTCTATTATTCTTCGTACGCTCCGCAGGTATTGTATAATGAGACATCAATCAAATCAAATATTACGACTGGATCGTACGCGAGCGAAGACAACCGTATAAATAATAATAATAATAATAGCGACAATAATCAAATCAACTCGTTCGAGTCGCGCACAATGAAAATATCACTCTAACCGACACACACAACGACGCTCACATATCGTACATAAATTATATGTTATGCGCTACTATTTGCCGAGCAGAAAACAGACGGATTTATATTCGCGTAGGTATTATTACTGCTGCGTCCGTCGTTGTTCTCTTGTCGACCTCGTGTAATTTTACACACACACAACACACCACTGCACGCGACGAATATCTAAATAAGCATTCAATTTATTCCGCATACATCGTATAATGGCCGGTATGAAAAAAAAAAACCCAATGCGTTTTATAATACCACCCCGGCGGGACGGAATTTGTTTTCAGTTTTTCGCAACGCGTAATATTTTATATCTCGTTTTTTTTTTTTTTTTTTTTTTTCGGGTATGCGCGTGCACGTTTAAATTACAAATTTAATACGTAACGTTGCCCGCCGTTCGCCTGCTTTTATGTGAAACAACTACTACGTGGGTAGGTGGTACACATCGTCGTGAAATGAAATATCACGTTTCGCTAAACCCCCGGCGCAGGATTTGCAGTCTGCAGTTGTTTACAATCGCGCAAGTCGGTAAATACGCATCCGTATTATACTATATATTATTATAAATACCGTTAACGACGACGAGCGATTAACAAAACGGGAGAATAATATTTTTATTCCGAACAAACGAAACCGTAAACAACGCGTTTCAATATTATGTAACATTTTACCGGTAACTAAACATGAGTTCGCTGCTTCGGCCGAAATAATAACCGCGTAGTCACAGCAGAGCGACGCGAGTTATTATAGTTTATTACTAAGAAAATAAAATATGATAACCGATGAAGTAACTAGATTTACTGCAACAGCTATTTTATACTCTTTCTCTCTCCCTCCATCTCGTTCTAACTCGTTTACGATTTGAATATTCAATTCCTAGAAACCCTTTTCAATCACGTGACCTTCGGCTTACCGGCGGCGGCGGCGGCGGCGTCTGGTAGACCTTACCTGACCTTTTAATCTCGACTTTTGCTTGATGAAATATTCAACGTCGCGGGCGAAAAAAAAAAAAAAAAAGAGAAACGATAATAAATAATAAAAAAACCCCGACGGGAAAAGGTAAGGCAGACGCGCGCATTGAAAGAAGCAATCGGCGGCACAGTGACATTTTAAATCATTCGCCGTTTACAACGCGCGGGGTGCACGAATAACACATCCAATACCATTTATTCCCCCCGGGCACATGTTGATGCGGCGTCTGTTTAGGTATTCAAGTCTGGTTCGGTTGACCTGCCGGTTGCTAGTGATTGCTTTTAAACGGGGAAAAAATCGCCTGAATATTTGAGTACTCCGAGCACGGGCCCGTCTCGGTTACAGATGGTCTCTTGGGGGACCGACAAATAAGGAGAGAAAAAAACACCGACAACCCGGCGCGCGCGGTGGCAGAGTGTAAAAATACAACATAAAACCGAAATGTGTTACACGCGCCGCGCGCCGTTTGATTAGTTATATACAAGTTGCCACCGGAAAACGTATGAAAATGAAATAAAATATAATAAAGAAAAACCGCTCGCGGACGAATCCGAAAATTTCGCGAATTAAAATTTCACATGCGCAGTTTCGCGTGTGCGGGGAGCCGATGCATACATAGAGGCGTTTTAATAATTTAACGTTTTGGTGCGCGCGTCAGTCAAAACAACAAACTATACGTGACCTGTGACCGTGAGTGTTTTCGTCCAATTCGTCAAGACTCTCGTAATTATAGCGGTGACTGCTCGTGATTTAACTAATTGAATTTTCAATGCGACATCGAACAAAACGGTTAGCGAAAAACTACTGTACAATAACACTTCCGCGATCTTTGTGTGAAAAAAAAAGACGAGCCTACAACATTAATGATTGCCAAGTAAAATTTCACGAATATTTTCGACATGTAAAATGAATGAGATTTGATAAACGCAAACGATTCGGAAATTTCTATTTGTCGTATTGTAGTTTCTGTATTGATTAAAATCACACAACACGCCGTTTTGATAAAGACATATTATATAGGTACACATTTAAAAATATACGTATTACATAACATTTTAAACGAGTAACGTTCGAATTGCTATTAATAACGAAAAACAAACGTGAAAACGTTCAGATTTTTAAACGAACAAGTGGTAGTAAAATCGGATTTAATCGCGTTTCCAAGTCCAAACTTGAAAACGTTCACATTCACCTAACCGCGTTTTGTTTTTAATCCTTTAATTAGTAGTGTAGGTACACTTCGTAACAAACGACACCGAGTGACGAGTAGTTATTTCAAAACAAAAGTAATTAATGCTAATCGACGACTCTACTGCCGCAGCTGCAGCTAGCTGGAGTAAATGGTTTTTCGGAATATAATGCAAGTGTGATACAGTTACTTTCTTTTCGACGATCGCGTGATGGGGAAAAAAACGTGATATACCGACGACGACGACGACGACGACGTGATGTGTGTTATACAATATTACATTTTAAATAGGTCTTGAATTCGTAGTGGACTTTTTGATAACACATAACTGCATTCGGAGTATGTAACATTATAATGTATCAGTAATATGTAATCGAGTATTGTTTTAAACGTTTTAATTTAATTTTTTTTTTCACATAGATTGCTTTCGAAAACGTTACAAACTGGTTTCGCCATGTTCGACCGTCTGGAGAGCTGGAGGTACTACTATGATTTACATACTCGACGGCAGCGGGCGGCTGCGGTGGTCGGAGGATATAATGACTACTACTGGGAAAAAGCGTTTCGATTATTATAAAATCGCCGCACGAACCGCGTGCGTAACGTACAATACAACATTATAAGATGATACGGTAGAATACACATTATGCAAACTCGCGCGTTACGGAAAGGGAAAAAAAAAATTGTGTACCGAATTGAAATGACTAAGTCAAAAGACCGGCGAACGTGATTGAGAGATTGTCATTGTGCGGCGAAAGGAACAATAATGATAATAATAAAAATTAAAAAAAAATAAATACAATTACGCGTTTAATCCTACTGCTATAATACTACTCTGCCCCGCACACGGGTGAGATCATCGTCTCCCCGGGCCGCCGCGACGACGGCAAAACGACGACTTCTGATTCCGTCGTTTTCAAGGACTCTAATAAAAACGGCCAGGCGTTTATTATATTTTCGATAACGTTATTGTTCGGCGCTACGGTGTTCCTATACTGCAGTAGACCACGATATGTATACAGTATTTAACAATAATAACATAATAGACACAATTTTACTGTTTGTGTCTAAAGCCGCGCATATACACAAGTATATATATATAACAGTGAATTGTTTGAAAAATAAATTAAAACATACAGTGATATAGTATAACAAATGTCAAGGACTACATTATTATTATTATTATTATTATTGTGTGATATACGATGTTAAACAACGCCGGCCGTCCGATGTTTCATCGAATAATGGGACGTGCAGCGACGATTTGATGAGTGAAGATAAAACGACCATTGAAATGGTAACTATACATATAGTTAAACGCAGGAATAAAACCAACTGTTATTACCCCGGGTGCCGCCTTTCGAACGACGTTCGTCTCATAAATTTAAAACATACACAAAGGCGAATAACCTAAACGACGAATACGTATTATAGGGAAGAGTTTTCGACGTGTAGTAGAATACATTGATTCTTATAAAATATGCAAACGATATTAATACAAAAGTGTGTGCAACACACGCGTTCTGTACACGCGCACCAAAAGAAATATCACGATTAATCGAATAGATTGCATTTACAGAGCCTACAAGGATTTTAAATGATATTTAAAACACGCCGTGTGCGCCACACGTGGATTTCTTTTTAGCTTTTACGTAACTAATCTGTTTACAACACAACACTGTACACACTAGTGAACAGCCCGGTCCTATAAAAATGGGATCGGACCAGACCAAATATTTAAGACGATTTGTTTAACCGGACCAGACCAATTTCTAAAATATATTTTTCAACCCAGACCATTTTTTAACCAAGCTCACGATTTTTTTAAAAGCCCGGACCAGCCCAGCTCGGATTTTATATTAAAAAAAAAACCCAACCCGGACCAAGACCGTTTTTATTTAATAATGAAAACCCGGACCAGGACCATTTTTATAAACGAGCGAAATAAAATAAAACAATTTTCGACATTCACATTTCACAGTATTATTAATTGTATAATGTATATATATACTATATTATATTGTGTATCGTTAGATAGTATGGTTTATTCAACAGTAAACAACGTTTATTTTTACTATTTCCTGCCCGGAGGAAAAATAATATTAATAACCGATAATACACGAATAGTGAAATGGCCGTATTTTATAAAGTTATTTCAAGAAATACGAATATATTATGCTATTAATAAATAATTAGATATAAATTGGAAAAAAAAATACTATTTTTAACTCAGACCAAAAGAACAAAAGACCGGACCGGACCAAACCAGTGAAAAATATGATTAATCCAAACCTAACCCAACCCATTATATACTTCCAGGCCCCCGAAACGCCTAAACCAAGAATATAAAAGCAAGTGACCGGACCGGACCTAACCCGATCCGGTCCTGGTTTTTTTCCGGTCCGGTCTGGGTTGACCCGGGACCGGGCTGATCTCTAGTACACACCATACGACGTTACAGCGGCGTTCGCTTTGCTAGGCTAAGCATATTGAGATCTCGACTGAATGATAAAAATACTATACGCGGATATATCCATATATGTACAAATATATATATATATAAATATAATATTATATAAGAAAATAATTGACACCTTGCAGTATCCGTGTACACGACGCGTGCGCGTGTCTCGACTGACATAATAATATGCATCGGACGAGAGCGTATATGGAATAAACAGCAGAGTGTCGCGAGTAGAAACCACAGACGAGCAGTTAATTCGGTTATACAAATGTATTATGCATATCATTATGTAGTACTGAAACAACAGAGTACGATTGTTTATGTCGCGAGCGTTAACAAATGACCGTACGTATATAATATCTTCTAGAATAATCATCTAATTGCCGCGAACAATTCAAGAAACGGTAATAATTATCACAATTTTTTTTTTTGTTTTATAATAAATAAACGTTTGTTCATCATCACTAAGATATAACATAATCTTATTTGTAATGACTTGGCAACACAAATTACCGAGAACGCGTGTATCGTGGGAAATGACAGATCCGTGTAACTAGCCGACCTCAATACATAATATAGAGGCGATGGTGATTCACACCGTATAAACCACAAATATGTACCGCACGCATACTATAACGTCATGTAAGTATCCGATGGTAGTAACTACCCGTAACACCAGTGATAGGGAAAAAAAAAAACAAAAAAATGTACAATATTATACTTATTACCGATGGCACCGGACCGGATACTGCAGTCTGCACGAACAAACGCGGTATTATAATATACTATTCATAATTTGGAAGGAAAAAAAAAACAATAGCCAATTTCGGAGATTGTCAGCACGGGAAAACGTGCATTGTCAACATAATATAGTCCAACGACCTAATTTTCCGGGCGCGTTGAAACATATTACATTTTAACGACAACAATGAACACACCGCGCGCCGTACCACGTGATGATCGAGATCGGCACTGCAACGACGAACGATGATAGCCGAGAACACTGCTGTTTATTTTCAAGATGGTCTTACTATATCGGCATAAAGTTTACGACGCAACAATGACTAAGCCACTTGAAAAAATAAAATCATCTATATAAAGTGAGACTGGGTGCCGCCGCCGCCGCAGCCAGTGGTTTTTTTTATTCCCTACTTCATTATCCCTCCCATTGTTAAGATTATGTACGGAAATTATACAGCGCGAGGTGGTCTCGAGGGTCAAACCGTTTGCTCGCGTAGTACTGTCCACTCTCCGGCAACAATGCGCGAAAATTCTTTGGAAATCTTCGCGCGACACATCTACACGTTTGTCGGTTTTTAACGGGGAATCATTTTAGGCGTTGTCGAACATTTGTAAGCACGACATTGGGAAACATTTAGTGACGTTAGAATTAAGTGTGTGTGTGTGTGTTGTTAAGCCGCGACTAGATCAAAGAAACATAATTGTCGTCAATTTCGTAAACAATGATGGCGGCAAAATGTTTTCGAAAAAATATGTGCAATGTGTATCGACTTTTTTGTCTTGGACATATTTAACATGTGATTGGATTGAGAAAATATGAAACGATAATAATAACATTATTACTATACTATTTAGTATTATTTACTAAAATACTTAAATAAACTTTTCGAAATTTAGAATAAATACTCGAAAAATGAATCGATGGCCATCGAAATGTCCAAGGCTAAATTGAACGCACAGACAAGTATGACGAATTCTTAAAATGGTTATCAACCAAATTGAAAGAAGCAGAAAATTAAATTAAAAACTAATAACATAGATGAAAAACCATCAAAATCATGTAAAAACTAACTCAAGATTTTCTCTTTATGTTGATACAGATATTTATAACATTACTCATGAATTTATGTGAATTTTTTAAAATGTTTAAGTCATTATAGGCACTGAATACAATATAATATTATCTAGGTGTCCACTGTACATACTCATTTGTTATTATAGTACACTACATTTATGTCATATTCAAACACTCGCTTTTTATAAATCGTAAACAATGATTGTTGTTTTTACTATAGGGAATATATAAAAGTGGGGGAAGGGAGAGAGTAATTTGATGCGTTGTTGACAAAAACCCTTCGATTATTATCCGGTTTCTCTTCCTCTCCGTCCACTCTTGATCGCGGGAAGCACTATAGGAAATCTACGCGGAAGTTACGATTCGAGCGCACGACGAAATCGTATGGTCAACCGACTGTAGAAGGATAAAATATAAGTGGATAAAGGGGACGACGAACAAACGTCTACGACACTTAACTCACGCGCCTACGACAAACCCTACGACGGCTATAGTCTCGACCTCGCTACGGGGCCTTTAGAAACGTATCCGACGAACGCGTAAACCTAATTACTTAATGCGTACTAAAATTAGGTTACAATAATAGCGCAACGATGGCGCAAGTCGATTACAATAAAATAAAATATCCGCTGGCCATCATCTATAGTACATACGACATTATAATATGTCAAGTACACGCGCGTACGTGTGGTAAAATTCGGAACGATTAGACAAATAATGTCAATTCACGAACGATCAATAACGATTTATTCGATATAAAAAAACGTCTATAGTATTATAATAAATTATCCGTGTTTTAATAACGCGTATAAGGTTACCGGGAATAATAATTCACCAATGTCCTCGAGAGAGAGAGAGAGGTTTTACTAGTTTAATATGGACAATTCCATCGCACTTACTCGGAGATACCATAACAAGAGGGGTTTAATTTTTTATATTAATTATATCGATATTGCATTTAGATTCTTTATCGCTCCCTCGAGGATACCGGCGGTATTATTTTTAGCGTTGTGTTTTGCGCTAAAACTGCGAGACCCGCGTCTACACAGAGCGGAGCAGTGCAATAACAACGACACGTGGTTGTATTCTATCAGCTACGCAACACCAGTGGCCGTTTTATGAGATTCCATCGTATTCCACCGCAGCAGCTGAATGAACTACGGCGACGCGCGACGTCTGGGTTTAATTTCGAATGTGTCTTTTGCATACCCCGAATTCCTGAGCGACCGTCATCCACTGGCCAGGGTTTACAAACTTGTTTTATTTCTATTGAACTCTGACACTCGCGGCTGCCCCGGGGGAGTTTTCGTTTATTATTTCGGAAAATTCCTTTTTAAACAGTTTTTTTGCCCCTGCCCACAACAAAACGCAATATTAAACGCGCTCGTCGTCTCGCCGTGCAAATACGTGTGTATGAACCCTGTACACGAGGTACACGCGGATGATTAATTAGGTGTTTGGCGTGTGGTGGGCGGCCAGCACGCGAACAATAGGGAGCGCAACTTAATCTCCCGCATTTTACCCGACCCTGTCGCTGACCGACCGGCGACGAAACATCTGTTTCGGACACGAGACTGTATAAATTATTACTAGAACATATATATATATATATATATATATCAAACACTCGAATATACTGTACATAGTGAGCGCGTGTGCCTTTTTACTCGAGCGCGGCGCCGCCGCGGATTGCCACCACCGGAGCGTGAAAAATAACTAATAAAAATACCATACGGTCTACGCGTATTTCGGAATATAATTAAATACGCCGAAATCGAAATACAATTTTCAATTAGCTTCGGAATAATAAACATTTCGAAACGTAATTAATTATCGTCCCGAATTCCCAATACAATAGTAACGTGATAATATACAATAATAATATGTACTCGTAATATCATGCGTATTATTTTTATTTATTTTTGACGACCCGCTACGGTTACGATCGGCGAACAGTTTAATATAGCCATCATTGTTTAAACAATGTCGTTTTTCTTCTAACGAAGTAATGTACGACTCATATTTTATACTTTTACGCGTCATCAAAAATAAAAGGAAGAACGCGTCATTTCTTACACATTCTGTACGTGAATAATTGATAATTTTTTTTTACGATTTCTGTTAACGTGACTAAATATCAATCGGGAATGAACGTATTGTTCGGACGCGGAGCAATATTTTACAGCAACGCTCGCAATAACTTTCAGACCCGCGCGCGTGGATACTAACGAAAAGCACAAATTCAACTCACCTGTGAGGAGGCGCGTACGTGGGAGACACCATGGTATTTCCCGTGGTCTTTATTAATACGGAAGTGTAACGGGTTATCAGCATGGTGTCGACGACGCCTTCATAGGTGCTGCGTAGGAGAAGATACACAAACACACATATTTTAATACATGCGATATAGTTTTATTATTATGCAGATAAAACGAACACTGCACACCGCACAATACTCCGCCATGGAATCAACGCGCTATGCGGTCGGTAAACGGTTTTAAAAAGTTTATGACAGGTTAAAGGAACGAAAAACGAGATAGCGCCTTATCAGCATAAATATCGTTTTGTTGTGAAAATAACCACGGCCAGCCGCAGGATCCGACGAACCCCAAAGGTCGTATCGTTTAGGAGTTTAAACAGACAAATATTAGTTTTCAATGTAAACGTCTCTCGCGTATGTACAATATTATCACTGTACATACGAGTGTGTATACACATAGATTATAAAGTGATAAAAAAAAAAGTAATAAAAATATCCCGACGGTATATATCGGCGATGTTTATGGACACGCACGCATTTATTAGGTATATATGGGTTTTTGTCGTCAGACGGCGAACGAAAAACGCGACGTCGTATTACCGTGTACGAGGAGCTTTTACAGTTTGTTTTTCTATTCCTATAGACGTTTGCTCTATCGTTGAATAAAGCACACGACAGCTGCACGACGAGAGCGGATTCGAAAAACGCGATCGCGCGTACAGAGTTTAGAATTATTATTGTAAACCGGTTGCGAAAAGAAAAAGAATCAAAGAGCAAATTAAACTTGTTAATTTGCGACGGACTAGAAAAGAAGAAAAACCGATACGACTACATGTGACTAAGCGATACGTCGTCGTGAGAATCGACGACGACGACGGCGGCGATGAATTTAAAATCAGACGGATTAACTAGTCGTCAGCGGCGATGACATAAATTCAAAAAAATTATACGTTAACAGACGAACGTATCCTTTTTGAAGTGGTGCAGCGAACGTACGGAAAAACAACGATCGACTTCCAATGTAACGTGTGGTTGTATCGACGGCGGCGTTTTAATATGTCACACAAAAGACGGGGAAAAAATCCAGAGAAAGTCTCGGCGACGGGCGTTATTTTTAGTCTCGCCGCGATTTATTTTATTCCGTTGTTTCTTTTTTTATTTTTTTCTCTTATCCGTTTCGCGTGTGCACGACCGACCGCGTGCGCGTTTTTCCGCGGACGTGTGAGGTGTGCCGTACATTTCATAGCAGTACGCGTCGATTATTATCATACGATACAATAATTTTATAATGACGTTAAGGTTTACCATTTTATCCGAGTTTTTGTCGGCCGAATCGCACACGCTAGGGGGAGGGGGATTAATATTAAAGAATATAAAAAAAAACCAACACAAAACTATGACGATCGAGAAACATAAACAATAAAAACAAAACAAAAAAAAAAACCACGAAACGAAATAAATAAAAAAAAATCACCAACACCGGTCGCACGAGACTCGCGCGAATAAAACCGAAACGTCGCGGAACACACGCACGCACCGACTAACCGGTTGGCCGACCGCCGATCGATGCACACGGGTCCTTCTCTACGTAGGCGTATTTGAGTGTACGACTGCAGCAGCAGCAGTCGCGTGTGCCGTGTGTGTGTGTGTGCGTGTACCCCTTCCACCGACCGCGTTCGTCGACGTAGCGCTATGATAATACTACTGCAACGCTGCGGTTGATAAACATCGCGCATAGGTGGCACAATAACCGGATAATCACCTGAATATAAATACATTACACGCGCGCGCGTGCAATAGCACGAGTACAGGGTGTCGCCGGTAAATACATTTTTTTCCTAAATAATTTGTTGTTTTTTTCCTCAATTATTCTTACACGTTGCTTACACTACCCGTACGTAGGTACGCGTACGGTCGGCTTTTTTTTCAGTCAGAAAACAATGTGATTTCACATAAATATGTACTAGAAATCTGAAATAGGCAATTTTCTGATACTATCGTGAACTTTAACGTTATTTTTGGGGAAAAACGTAAGGTTAGGAAAAAACTTAAAATACAGTTTTTGAAAAAAAATAATTCCGAGTTGATCGGTTTCCAAAAATACTATCTAGGAAAAAAGCTAATATCGAGTCGAACACAAACATCCTGTATACGTAAACATATTTAATACACAATATTATACACCGTGAACGCGCGCGTGCATATTGCAGCGGTTGTCCTGTTCTGCTGCTGTCGTGCGACCGATGTTTGCGTACATAAACGAGAACGACGACCGCTGTGTATTTATGTGCGTGTGTGTGTGTGTGTATTGTAGACGAAAGGTGTGTACGCGAGTTTTTTTTTTTTCGTTCTTTTTCTTTCATCGAAACACCTATTCGAACTCGACTGCGGCGGTTTGCGGTACGAGACTGTAATAGACGAGGTTTGTTAGAACAATAACACGACGAATACAAACGCGTAGGAAGTGCAAGAATATCTTCAAGTTTGATGAAGTCGAAAACTTTAAAAAAAAAACGTGTGAGCTGAAAGTATTTCGTTAAATGTCACAAGCTATATCATATTATAAAAACGACGGATTACCGATTTTGAAAGAAAAATAATAAGGAAGTACTTTGATGATAGAGTTCATTCTCCGTTAAACCGGTGTGATGGAACAACGCGCAAACCAAATTAGATAATTGGTCACATTTTGCACTCGGCGACGATAGTTGATAAAATGATAAATAACAAATTGGCAATCTCGAATTTTACTTATTAAAACAAATAACACTTGCAAGAGACTGTATCCCGTAGGTATCACGTCTATTTTCCACGGTAATAACAGATAACGGCGACCGACGACGTACCTACTAATGATTAATCTTAATTTTGTCCGACAATTTAATCCTATACGCGAACTTTTACCACAGAATAATAGATTAAATCAGAATAAATTTACGTTATTATTATAACATTCGGTGAATAATATTGTGTCATGTGACAATCAGACAACATTGACCCACAACCATTATATCGTAATATAAGTTTAAAACTATTATTGTAAAACAATTTTCATATTGAATAAAACCAAACTGAACTTCGCGTAAAAATTGATTTTAGCACATGAAAGTGTGAATACACAAGTATAACGTGTGGTGGAAAGGGGGAACTCGACATGCCACAAAAACATAAAAATATAAAATGATTTAAGTTGTAATTTACGTTTAAAATGTAATAAAATATTTTATGGATCATAAAAACGAAGTAGAGTACTACATAAAAATAGATAATTATTGGTACTGATAATAAGTATAATTATTATTATCTCATATCGTATTGTAAATAATAACACGCCAAATACACGCGTAATACCGAATGAGTTTCGGGTTTAGAGATAGATATTTGCCCATTAGCCGATACATTGCCAAAAGCAAAATAATTTGTGCCAATTATTTCGGTAAATAATTTTGAAAACTTGATTCAAATTATATTTTAAGCTGCGAAATGTTTGAACGTACCAACTCGATTCAATTCGACGCAAAATCGCATTAATAACTTGGCATCAACATACGAATATTTTTATACAATTACGATATAGGTACACGGCTATGATTTGAATATAAGATTGCGGAAGGATCTATGAAAAATTCAGTGATTATTCACAATCAATTAAAAATAATTTATTCTATTGTATAGAATATATTCGGCGTTTACGTTAGAGTGTAAAAAAAAAAAATTGTATTTCAAAATAATTAATAATTCATTTTTTTTTTTTTTTTTTTAATCTAGGTATAAATAATGAATGCGAAACAACAACACAGATTTTTCACGTTTTTTTTTTAGTATTTGTACAAAAACCTAAGCTTCTCTAAATCCTATATAGCGTTAGAAGTGTATACTTATTGTGTATGCAAAAGGGTCATCGGGATCGACTTATAGGGTGGAGTCACCCTTTTCTAAATTCAGATTTATGGAAGTTTGCTCGTGTGCCCTACCGTTACTGCAAGCACGCAATGCATTTAAACTGCCATAGACGCGATGTGTTTACCATTTGCAGCGGCGCGGCGTATATTTTTTGTTTTATTTTTTTGTTCGACAACGAGCAACGGCGATTTGCGTTAGAAGTAATAACAACGCTGGCCGAATAAACCGGTTTGTTTGCGATAACGATCCTACAATAATTAAGTTCTACGCCCTTTTTTTTTTATAATCGAAAAAAGGAAAAATGCCGACGGCAGCGTATGCAGTGGCGCGTACATTCGAACCGTCGCGCGTCGTATTCCATTTGATTTTATATAATTATTTCAAAATATTAACACGTATTTAATTTAATCAACCGAATCCATGCAATGGCAATAAGTCGTGGGCAACGGTATCGGACGTTTTAACGAGTAGAGACGCTTTTGGAGTAAATAATAATTGGGATGCAATCGGGGCGTCAACAAACACACATGTGTTCATTGACAGTACTCGTATAATTATTATTATAAGTTATACCGTTCTAGGCGGTCTATACTAATACGCATAGCACTCGCCAGTTATTTTTCCCATTAACGAGTGCACGGCACAGCGGCGCTCGAATTCTAATTTACAGTTTAGCATATATTTTTTTTTATTTTTTCCTATTTTATTTTTTGAAGGAGTGTCATGTGGCGTTTGGCGACGCGTGTGGTTGCTGAGGTCTGACACGTGTAGTACTACTACTACGCTATAACAGAGGGGACACTCGAGTCGAAATCATAGTGTACACACGCACACATGCATAGATCGTTCGGTTTTAAAACGCATTGCGTATGGGATATAAAAATACATTTGCGAAAGAAGCCCGCCCGAATCGAGTGTACTCGAATAGGGAATCGTAAATAATTATGAACCTATAGGTTTTCTCGTGTATTCGACGTGTGTAATTAGAAGGGTATATAAAAAATCGTGACGATAATTATTACCATCGATATCAAAACGTTAAAAAAATATACTCGTCGCTTTAAAGCAATATCGAGCCTGAAGACGATACTTGAATTTATGTACGAGACGATGTCGACAGCCAACTATGTGGCAAGTATGATGTTTTGATAAAACCTTCGTATCACGTAGAAAACCGCATACCTATGTGCTTACAGAGAAGAAAATTCCTTCCTTATTTCAGGAACGAATGGGTTTAGTGGTGGGTTTTAGCCGCCGTGTCCGGGCAGAGCATACTGATAATGTGGATAAAAGGCAATCACAAAAAGCCTTCCGCGCACAGTGTCCGTCTGATAGGAAAGACGTTTTCGGACAGTCACCCTGCACCGTAGTCATAAATATAAAATAATGGACTGAATCCTTAGAGTATTACTCTCTGGGGTTTCATTATGTGCGAGACATCCGACACTTAGCCGACTACTCGGTTTCCGAAAAGCAAAAAGTGTGTTATGTACTTCCGATAACGGCTTTATACAACGGACAGGAAAGAAGACTCTTAAATTCCAGAGAAGCTATAAAATTATGGGCTACTGCTGTAATTCAAAAAGGTCTATAACGGCTCACGAATTATATTTATAGCATATATGAGAATTCGATTACTAACTAAATTCCACAGTTAAAATGATATGATCCGTTCGACTTTTAATGTAATGTTTTTATGATATAATTTAATATTATGTAATGTAACGGCAAACATTTGTCAAAAAAAATATTCAAACATATATCAGTGATCATTTAATACCAAATATAGGTATATACACGATATATTTTATATAAAACGATAAATTTTAATTAAATTGTACGCTGGTTTACGGACCAATAAAAATAATTTATACCCGTCTCGTAAACAAAAATATCCGTTCAAAATTCGTTCAATTTGATAAAAATATGGAATTAAAAAATGAAACGAAAATGTTGAATAAGTACATTGTTGAACTTTCAATTATTATATTTAACTTTTATGGTAAGTGTACTGAAAGAGAAAAAAAAATGATAAATATGATTTTAATTATTTTTATTAAAGCAAAAACGGTCTTTGTTGAATGAAACACACTAAGGGTTTTTTTATACAACTACGAGGGGCTACAGTAGAAATTAAAAACCAACCGGTAGCCTATAAATAAAATGATGCTCTGCGTGGGGGCATTTCACAGGACTCTTTGCGAAATGAGAAAACTTCAAACGATATTGGGTCTCGTCCAGGTGAGGGTGGTAGACGTAGGTGTATATCTCCAGCAACTTTTTCATCCCTCATCCCCCCCGTCGCGATTAATGGTACAACTCAAAAACAGCAGGCGCGCAACGTTATAGACGTCTACTTCCTATACGTAATGGACCTATAATATTACTCCGAAAAAATTTACGCGCATACGGATCTCTCTAACTTTCCACGCCTATAAATATAAAATTACTTTGGAAAAAGTGCTTTAAAAGAAAAGTGTTGTTTTTAGCATCTCTAAAAATGCATTTGTAAAATTCGGTTTAAATATTAATACAATCCAAGTCAAGACATTATGTTGTATAGTTTATATGCTATAGTAGTATAGTACATTCAAAATATATTGAAATGGAAGACGATAAAGACTTACATTTATGACCACGATAATTTATTCACTTTTCAAAAAACGTTTTTATTTAAATTTAAGTAAAATATGATTGGAGAATATTGTTTGGCTTCTTTCAAATAAAATTAATATTTCATAGTAAAACAATACACAAATAAATACATATTGAATTATATATACACAAATAATACTTTTACGGGAAATCAAAATGAATAACAAATAATGTGAAATACATGAGTTTATAGAAATTATTATTTTCAATCACGAGAAAATGTATAAATGTGGATAACGATCATTTTAACTGTCAGCAAAATATTTCTTATGAATGATAAATATTTAGAATCATAACAATAACTTAACAATTTTTCCAACTTTGAGTAAACACATTTATGTTTATGAGTATTGTCATAGTATTTTTTATAAAAACCTAATTTGAAATGTTTGTAGTAATCAATATAAGTTAATACTTGTATTATTAATGTAAAAATGTGTTTGTCACTATTTCAAATCTACTAGAAACATTATTGATTTTCAATATTATAACTAAATTAATATTAAGGTATCATATTAAGATAGTAAAGACAGTCGGGTTTGATCCTCATAAATGCTGCTCGACTTCGGTCTGTGTAGTGACATAAAACTGTCACGCGTTCAACACACCGGGAAAACCATATAATGTTCAAGAGATTTCGATACTTAACGGCCTAACACTTATGTTTAGCCAACGGGAGGGTGGAAAAAGCTTTCGATAGTGCGATTTCCATTAACACGGGTATAGACTCTTAAGTACAAACAGAGTGGGACAGAGGGAGGGCATATACATATACACGAGTTTTGAATACGGCCCACCGGGTATTGCATTACGCCATGTGTGTGTATGTATATAATGTTCAGGAAACGGGCAGGGGAGCGAGTAACACGAATATCTTCCTTGTTTTGAATATTTCGACGGAAAGGGCTGAGACCGATAAAACCCGATTTACAACGCAGCCTAAGGAATATATGGGAAATTTTAATTACGAACTAGCCGCATAATGGGACTGGGTGATAATGGGCTTTAGATTTATGAGAAAATGTGTGGTTAAGAGGACACAATGTACTATAACCAAAGTTTGGCCGTAAGCCTTTTGTGTTCAATTTTAAACGTCTCGGAAGAATTAAACATTCTGGCCGTAGTATAAAATACGTAAATCATTTCATCGCCAGGACATTGTTTTGTTTTTGTCAACAATTCAAAGAATATTTCATTTTTTAATCATTTATTTAGTGTTTTCGAATTCGCGTATAGATGTAAAGTAATTTTAGTTCTTAATCCGGGTAAATAGTATTGTGTAAATGCATTTACTAAAGATATATTTACCTATAACTTTAAAATAAACGGAACGTGACCACAAGAAGTGGTTATTACTTTCAAACAAATTAATGTACCGGAATCTATATATTATTTAAAAAGTACGTATGTTACCTATATATTATATTTTAAATTTTAAATGACCAAAAGAAATGTAAGTGAAATAGTTAGTACGTAGAAAAAATGTAATTTAACCGAGGCCTATCATAACTAAAACAACAATAATATGATATAAATACTTGGTAATTAAAATAATTTATAAAATAAACGTAATAAACATAAAATACACAAGCAAATACTTATTAAAATGTATATATATATAATATAATATTACTGTAGCTGTTTAGGTTTTTCGTTATTTGGTCATTATAAAATTTTAATTAAGAAAACCACTTTCAAATCCTATGGTTACGAAAATAACCCTTCGAATGTAATTATTTTTAATTACTTAAGCGAAACTCCAACTTACACGCTAGCGTTCAACGGTAATATAACATTTGATAAAAGGATGTTTGAAATACTACGAATCGGTGCAAACGAAAGTAGTCTATATTGTGTACAAGCATATTGCCTGTACAGAGAAAAACGTAGATGAACGAGATAGAAAAAGTAGTATTATAGGCAGTAAAACGGCAGAAAAACACGCGAGAAGAATTATTATGGAATCGAAATGGGCAACGCAAGCGAACAGATAAAACTCTCCGATACACCACGCACTAGTCGAGTATTTAAAATGAAAATCTCATATTTCGTTCCATCTATTTTTATTACACACTCGCATTAGCGTCGGTTGTACATTTATCAAATTCATCACACTAGCACAATAACACGTATGCGACAAGTTCACGGCGCGACGCTCTTTCTCCCCCCCCCCCCCTGGAAAGAGTAGGAACCGCACGTGTTGATAAAAGTTGGATTGAAAACGCAGTTATTTATGCGTTGTCAAAAGTTTAAAGAAAACACATCTTACACAGCTAAGCCCTTTAAGCCACCAGTTTTACCCCTGAAAAAGTCTTTGTCGTCATAAACAATGCGGTAGTATATATTGTATGATTTACGCTGGAGGGGGTAATTCCTTCGCACTTTATAGCAGCATAATGAATCACGAGCGGGTATAGGTTTTTTGAGCGACCAGGATCAGGTGTGCCTGTGGAGTAAGTAAACTTTTATTACAGTTTAAAAACGTCCCGGGTAGTTTGATGTCTACATTTGAAAATATGTACCCTAAGTGACTGTAAAAAATTATGTCGGAAATATTCAAAAGGTTTTATGACTGTATTTCCAGTCAGAAACCTTTCCGGAAACCTCAATTTATTTAAGTGCCGACGTAACAGCAAAAGTGTCCAAGACGGTCGAAACGAATGGGAAAGGCGCTACATTGATAACGATGTTTACCTACTTAAACATATACGATAGCGAAAAGCACTTGACTGGGATGTTTACATTTTACCTTATTCGTTAGTCGTATATAATAAATAAACCACGAACAAATAAACCCTAAATAAATTATATGGCCTGTTTTATTATAATTCTTTTTTTATATCATTATGTAATAGATTTTTGTATTATTTTCATTTTAATTTATATAGTAGTACTCGCATACTTAAAAGGTGCATTTTAGTATCATATATAAATAGGCATATCCTGATACCAAGAAAAAAAATCGTATTAAATGACATGTAGTGTATAAATAAATAATGAAACATTCTGATAGACAACTCTAATCTATAATCATCAATTCTCCGTGTTTGCTCGTAGTACACGTTTGTATCCAAGTTTTATTTTAAATTTGGTAAATTTCCAACTGAAACTTTCATCACTAGTAATAGTGTTAATGAAGTTTGTGTCCGTTTCCGTTCACTCTTTTAGATTTTAAACGCTCCGGAGCACTATTTTTTTTTTGCAAGTTAATCACATTTTAAATTTATTATTATGATTCCGACAAATAGACAAACTATACCGTCATTCACTTATAATAGATTACATTTCCTCAATTAAATAACATCATAAAACAAACTTATAATACACCTACTAAAATAAAACGTTATCAATTAATTTATTAATATTCAGCACGATTCGTTTTAATTAAACTTCATGCACAAATTACATAGTGGAACATTACGGAAGAGTCAAATGATTAAAAACGAAAATAAAAAGATACAACATTATAAAAACTAATTATTTGAAAAACTACTTTGAATAAAAACAAAAATATAAATCTGTGATAAAAGTAACACTTGAACATTTCAGAAGAAAATTATATAATATTGTATTCAACAATAAATCAAAATGTAATATTATAAATAAATAATATATAAAAAAGTGAAATCACAGACTATTCGCATACTACAAATACGAGTATAATAATTTAACTAATATTTACCAACTGTACAATACACCAATACACACGATTTTTCGTTTAATTAACGAAACGAATAGATACGAATAACTTTACGGCCAAAAAATATTGAAAACAATATGAAAACAAAGTCTCATCTAAAAACAAAACTATTTGCAAGTAAGAATAAACAGCATGCGTTTCACCAATTTAATTACCAAAGTTGAATTGAAAAGAATAAAAACAAATTAGTCTATAAAACTCTTGCG
Source organism: Drepanosiphum platanoidis (assembly GCA_948098885.1). Classification (NCBI taxonomy): domain Eukaryota; kingdom Metazoa; phylum Arthropoda; class Insecta; order Hemiptera; family Aphididae; genus Drepanosiphum; species Drepanosiphum platanoidis. The sequence continues at coordinate 3,633,771 of OX402538.1, read as the reverse complement.
GAACCCCATCAGTGTCGTTTACACTATGAGCTTTGACATCGCTTACCAAAATGTATTAAACTGATATAATTAGCCAATTACAAGTTTAGGCACATCGCCCTCAGCGATGGACATTATACACGGACTGAGGGTCAAGTATAAAGTAACCGTAGAATCTACAATAATTATTAGTAGATTTATGCGAAATGACCGGTCATAATCGGGGCTGCTGTGGTGGCTAATCGTCCACGGGCCCCGTTTTATTATCCAACTGGGTGCCCGTTAAAACAACACTGTAGGGCAATAATCCCATCGATATTCTGCAAGTCCCCTCCATATCCGAATGAAATATAATGGCTACCTCCTCCCACACTACCGCCGCCGCTTATGCCACCTCATACTTGCCTGTCGGATTATGGTTCAAAAATGTTATATTACATACATTGTAAAATTTATCGTATAGACAAGAGAGGGGAAGGCACGGGATGGCTGTAATGAAGCTATAAATTAACATCTTGATGACAGGGGCGGTTCCACCACCACCCTCGCAACTATATACACTTCGGAGGTATAGGCATAAACCGCAATTACAATAACAATTCATTATTATTGTTTGCACGCGTAACGACAAAGATTTAGAGAAAACACGTCCGATGCAACTGGACCCGAAAATAAAATACATGGGCCAACTTTTATTATTATTTTATATATAGGTTAATACATTATTATTATACAGTGAAATTATTACGATGGAAGTATGGTCGAACATGATCATATATAATATATATATATCTTTTCATAAAAAGTACCTTTTTTATATTTTTGTTTTCACATTCTTTGATAAGAAATACGCTGCACGAATAAATGATAGGACAGCGATAATTGTATGGATTATCGAACGCGTAGAAACAATTTACGACTTAAACATACATATCGAGACAAGATATCTTAACGAAGGTAAGGTCAAGATAAAGGTTGACTTTCTATAAACTTTTATTGAAAATCGTAAATACGAGTTATACCATCAATTGCCATCAAACTTATCCCAAACACATCACTTACAAAAATTATGAAATATCATTTAGCCACCTACAATATATCAACTTTATAAGTTGGTTACGATAGTAATATCTCAACATTGATAATAAAAAGTTGTTTTATTAAATGTAAAAATTATATATTCCATTGACAGAGTAATTAATAATACTTCGGAAATTCTAAATTCTTAAAAAAGAAAATATTGTTTGAAGTATTTAGATTGAAAGAAATATCAAACATTTTTATTATTCCGAAAATGATTTAGTTTATACTTTAGTTCTCGTCTTAAATTTAACATATTGAACATAACATTACATCTCTATTTTTTAATGGCTATATAAATTTGTTAAAACATTTGTTAAATAAACTGAAAACTAAAACGTGTGCCAACTGTATTTAATGTAATACTGCACAGTGTACCATCGACTGTTAAATGTATTAAACACACAAAGACCAAAAAGAACATGTTTAATGCATAAGAATTTTATGAGTTCAAACCTATTGAATTAATTTAACTCTATAGAGAATATTAAACTCCTAAACCTACAGTCTTGAAAAATTCATTTATTTGGTACAAAAAAAAAAAAACAACACATTAAATTAATTTAAGTAGATGTAACTATATCGAAATAAAACTATTCTATTTAAATATAAATCATTTCGCGATTAACTTGTAAAACATGTTATATACGAGTCTTTGGTTATCATAAATGTCGTTTTGCTTGCTTTCTATTAGAATTTATATTATTTCAATAACAATCGTACAACTTTTCAGTTTTCTGACGCCCCGAATAGCGAAAAAGTTTATAGGTCTTCTCCCCCGTAAATTCACCAGGGAATTCCCATAAAAGCGATTTATGATCAAGCCCGGTATGCGTTTTATTGTGGCCGCAAGAATGTCGTAGGCGCGTTTAAGCCCCGTAATAGAAACAAATAAGAATGACCAGCTAGGCTGTTATTTACACGGAACTAACCCCGTCCTTAGGGAACTGGAAAGGTCTAAGGTCCGAGCAAAAATTTACGAAAGAACTCAAGACCGTAAATCGTTCTACTGGGAAAAAACTGAGAAGGGCTACCCCTTAGTGAGGAGAAGAACATATCTTGTGAAAGCAATGTAGAGGACCTTGCTGACAATTCAAATAGCCATTTTTATTTTTTATATGTAGCTTTAAACAATCTTAGCTATTCAGCAAGCTATTTCCCGATATACATAACCATATGAGTAGTATATAATGTACCTACCAATCCTATTTCATAAAATATAAAATATGATATAAGACTAGTTTTTATTAAAGTAATAATAAAAACTGGCATTAATATACACGATTTTTGTTGTTTTTCCGATAGTTAGATAGTTATAATTCAAAATTAAGGGACTTGAAAATTTTTAAAAATATATGTGGTATTAAATAAATTAATACTATATAATAATAATATATTATATTCTTGTGTTTTCAGTAATTTAACTTTATCTGTTATAATGAATAATGATAGATGATTAATATTTTATGGAAAACTAAATTATACCCCAAACCGTACTGTTTTTATATTTTAAAAACTGTAGAAGCATTCGAAAACTATAAACTAATATATATATATATGTAAACGCGAAAAATGAGTATCTGAATAGTATGCAAAACAACTATTTCTTCGTATTTTCCGTTTCTATTTACTTCCGTTTCCGCCTTTTGATTTCAGTCGCTCGAGGCGAACAGATGAAACGTTAATATGGGAATGTGACAGCTGTACGTCTGAATGGAAATCTTTGTGAAACAACCCTCTTTAGCTTTGAGTAAAAAATAAAAACTCTCCATTTCAAAATCTTAAATGTATCTCAAATACGATTTTTCTCAAGCATCGATCTGTTATTTTTATAAGTATATACGAGTATTTTCCCAAACACCCTAACTTCTCAACATAGTGACGTGAAATCGAAATTAATACTAACTAATGGCCCCGGGTAATATGTCACTTGTGATGGAATACTTCTAATATCCTGTGCAATGATAAATGACCTCAACAAACGTAATAAAATATAAAGTTGTCAGAGTTATTGGACAGATCGACTTTTATAAAATATGAAATTTTACTAGACTGCCAAAGGTACAAAAAGTTTTTCTATGATTATTTTACTACTCGAGTTGTAACTCAAAAGAAACGCGATTTATATAATAATTTTGGACGTTTAAAAACTTTGTAATACCAAACATACAATCAAATTACAGCTCAATACAATGTTATAAAGACGGCGTTTTAGATAGGCAACGATCTAACGTATATAACTGACACATCATTCGCTTATAAACCGAATCGACATCGCAAAAACATGACTGAATCGATGTTTCGATCAAATAAATAAAAAACCAAAATAAGAAAATTCGATTAATATTATTAAAACTAAATACGTGTAATATTAATACTATAACGTCAGATGATAAAATTGAAACTTTAAGAAAACCAATAAAATCTGCAGTAGTATGAGGAAGAAAAAAATAAAATATTGAAAGATATACAATATACATGCTATACAAGTATATACTATTATATAAAAGTAAACTTAAATTATTGTTATTAGACATGTTTAGATTTTGAAAAGGTTCTATTTTAGGAATATAAGCACGTACGACTATTATAAGAACTGTAAATAGTGACCATTACATTTATAAGAGACTTCGAAGATCTTGTATTGGGTGATTTTCACCAAGTGTAATATTGTTTAACGGCAAAGTGGCAAACCAAAGGACAAAAGTCCAATTGTAAAATAACCTCATATGGCACCTCATTTCAAAACAGTACGTGTGACATAAACCCAAGTGGAACACACATTTGCGACTTTCAAGAGTGTATTATCGTTCAAACATTCGAGAAAATCCGCGAGATAGTTTTTTTTATTCCTATAACAGCGAAAATGGCAAAAATCCCATATTCTCTCTCGCCCTTCTCCGTTCCCAATGATACTATTGTGGCCGACCTAAAAGCTTTAGTCGTAACCGCCCTCGGCTAGCCGCTGTCGTTATTAGTTTCGGATTAACAAAAGGGATGCTCCAGGAATGTGATCCTGGAATGCAGACCACGGCAGAATCATAACCAAAAACAACAATTATTTCAACAGCATAAATCACTGAGGACATATACAGCTATGGAATGCTTATCTCTTACGCTACATAAAACAAGGGTTTGGGTTTTGAGCAGGAGGGGAAGTTGAATTTTTAAAAATATGGACGGTTCACGTGCATATGGAAAAAAAATAACATAATAGGTTTTTTGAAAAAGAAAAAATATTATACAATATTTTATTTAATTTTAACAAAATATTGTATTATAATTACAATGATGAATATAATTAATATAGCTTATACGAATTTCTACAGAGAATAGAATAGTTTAAAATTTAAAAATAAATAGGTAGGTATGTAGTTGAAATGAATAATTTAAATACTAATAAGTAAAATCTAACAGTAAAAATAATATTAAAACTTCAATATTACCTTCAAAGGTGATATATTTTTTGAATCTTTGTAATCATATAGAAAGTAACATAACGACTACCCTATAGAGGTCGTTTGCATAGGGAAATTTTAGTTATGATACGCATGCTCGAACAAAATAATAATTTGTCCGAACATGGGTCAAGCACCATCTGCTGGGCGGTGTTCTCTGAATATAAACGGCCTAGCAAGTACACGGCTCCCCTCTATCTGTAGTTTCCTTGATAAAATTATTACCATTTGCGGAATTTTTAGAGTTTCTACATTGAGAATTAATCGTATATGATTATATAGTAGTCAATGCATATAAATTTATAAAAACCGATGATATTTTAATAATAAATAAGCAAAACAACATTTTCATAAATAAGTAATACGTAATTGGGGTCTTCGAAAAGAAACTATAAATTACGAATAATTTATCAGAGTTAAATTCAGTGTTTTACAATTTAACTGCGCATATAATATGCTTAAATATATTCGAGCGAAAAGGAAGTTTTCTTGTATAGAGCGATCAAAGGATGTAATATTGTCAACTTGATTAAGTTTGTTAGATTGTAAAAGGCACTAAGAGCTTATGAATGCAAAATTCAAGAACATCATACGTCACTAATGGATTTTTAAAATAGAACGAGTACCTTTCCATTAAGAGTTGTATGTAACACAATAAGTCTTGAAGCAAGTAAAAATAAGTTTTATTAGAATAGGTAGTATTGCATTTTAAATATAATGTAATAATATATTATTATACAAAATCATTTTTGTACTTAACAAGGAACCGTTAAGAAAAATAATCTAAATATTTTTATCTAAATGTAAATGTGTTTTTTTTTATTTATTATATAAATCTACTTCGGAAAGTAAAACGGAAAAAAGCTTTTGTTGAAAGCCCGACAATATTTATGGAGGGTCCGAGAAATATAGATCTTATACACCCTAAATAACATTGTTCGAACCGGACGGACACGATATCCCGTGTGCTGAGAATAATTCGTTTCTGGTACTAAGGCGTTAGATGTTATGGGGAGGTACATTTGAATCAGAATAAGACGATAAATCCGTTTCTCGGAACAAACTGTATAAATGAGTCTGAATAAGAAAGCGATTGGAATGTCTTTCCTGTCAAATCGTTAGAAATAATGTTTTAACCTGTAGTACAAAGAATATAAAGAAAAACGATTTCTCAAGTACTACCAGATGTATTACCTACTAAATTCTAAAGTCAAATTTACAAAACCATTATTTATTTTAACGGCAAGTATAAATAACAGAAATTAAGCGATTAAAAATACAATTTTACGTACGTATGTGTTCATATACCTATTTAAAATTACAACCGTAATAACCAACAAATACAAATTTAATTCATTTGATAGATGAACTTTCTAACTAAGTGACCTTCATCCGTATAATAATAGCAATATGTAATATTGTTGGTTATTTATTATTCAATTTTTTGGTTTAAAATCATCTACGCATTTCTCGTCGAATACGCTTTACGGACTCGCTACTTTACTCGCTTACAGACGTTTAACTAAAAATAATACTTTTCAATAATAATCATTTAATGGTATTTTACAGCAGTTTTAACAATATTCAGGTCACTAATAGATTCTCTCTACACAAGCGCATAGGTTTAACGGACGGTCTCACTTGTATGTTTACACGCGTCAAACGTCACCACCATAACCTTAGTATCGCTGTCGACACGTATACCTATCGATAAGTTATTATTATTTTGGTAAGTGTACCGACTCACAGAAGCGTACGTGCACGACAGACGATAAAGCAACTGCAGTTTGGCGGCATATATGTTTCATCTACGAAACGGCGGCGAACACAATTCGATATCCGTAGAACGTGAGTTAAATACACACATATACATTATTTCAGCGACGCGCATTAAATCGCAGGTCGTTTATTATATTTTATATATTTCTTCTGAATAAACGCCGAGAGTGTACTCAGAAGTTTTATTATTATCATAATTTTCATTCTATTTTATATTCATAGTGTGATTTATTGTCTCTTATATTATTATTACCTGTTTAACGTGGTGGGCGGCGAATCGTACAGGTCTGTAAGCATGTAGTCCAGATCATTGGCAACAGCACTCAACAACTGAAACAAAAGTATAAATCGTGAAAGTGGCTGAAAACAACAGAAATTACATTAATTCCTAATGTTTACAGTAAAAAGTAGCCATGGTAACTGGGAAAATACCGCATACGGTAGGCACTGTAGTATGGAGTTGATATTATGTATAGTTTCTATACAGGTACCCTTTCGTATTTTAATACTCTTAAAACGTCCTAATGCAAGTCAACTCTTACGAACAAATTATACGCTTTTATTATAATATGTAATAAATTTGGATTTATATTTTAGTGCCCGTTGATTACAGTAAAATAGTTTTTTATAATACAAATTCAAAACTATTTTTATTAATCATTGCGAAAAATGATAAAACACAGTTTTTCATTGTATTAGATGACTTATAAATACAGCCACTTGGGTTGAATGTTTCAATAGAAATCAATTATAAAACACAAGCCATACAGAAAATAAGAAAAAAAAACATATAACTGTCAATTTCAAAAAAAAATAATAATAAATTCTCAATAAGTAACCAAAAATAGTTATTGGAACATTAAATTTCAATCATAATTATAAATATTATTATAATAATACAAATTCGATGACGACTACTAAAAAATGTATTTATAATTCAAGCAACATACAAATAAAAACAAATTCAAATCAGTACTACAGTAAGAAGTACTATTTTCCTTATACTCTTAAGATTTTAAGCAATGCCAGGAGTTTTATATACAAGTAAAATGTATTATTTTTTTCTTTAGACTATCTTAATATAATATTTTATACTTACAAGTTAATATAAATTTTTTGTTAAGTAAACAAAGTCACACAATATATCAATTATAATATAGTAATATATCTATAGGAAAGTATAATAATTTTATCCCCTTTCCTTAGATATAAACTGTGTTAACAACGATTTAAAACTGAAAAATATTACTGATGTTACCTATCATTTAATTTTTAATGATTTTAATTATAAACGTAAATAATTAATCATAATATTTAAAAAATGTATTTTAATGATACGACAAACATCATAAAATAAAATAACTAACAATAATTATTAATGATATTGTTTAGTAACAACAAAATTGTTCATAGAGAAACTTTAGGAAATTGGAAAAGTTATTTATGAAGGGATACTATTTATTATTATAGATATCAAATAATACCAAATGATTTTATCTTTTTGCAACTTATGTTCTAATACGAAAACACGTTTTTCTTTAGTGTCTACAGTATTTATGTACAATAAAAATACTTACTGGAATAAAATAATAGATGAAAGATTAGATATAATTAAAACAATAGAATAAGCTTTAAGATTAGATTAAATTGCAAAGACGTTTAATATCAAAATAAATAAAAAAATATCTACAATTTATTAATTAACTTTTTTTAAGAAAACTTTGTAGACTATATAGTAGATAAGATATTACTTAATCCATAAACAACATTATAATAATTGAACTCTTAAGTATATTTAATTTAAAATGCCAATTTAATTTATTTTTTAACATGTATAAAAGTACGATTGTTTGATTACATTTTTGTATCAATAAAATTACTCTTTAGCTTTTATGAATAATTAGCGACTGATCTATTGATGGTTTTTACAATTATTAATTCATAAATGATTTTACATTCATATAAATATAACTATTTTTAAATTTGGTTATACAGTTTCATATCCTTCAGAAATTTTAATATAATTTTCCCCATGTAGAGTTGAGCCTGTTGTAAATGGATTTTTAATTTAATATTAGAAGCCTCTTTCATCTGCTATAATTCAATTCAATGATCATTAATTATTTTAAGATTTTAAACAAATTGTCCATTTCAAAAACATATTTACAATATCTTATTCTGTATCACTAAACCGTTATTAAATACGAATAAATTAAATATTTCAAAATTCATTAATTCATCACACTTTGGGATCACAGATGTCAGGACGACGGTAAACATTTAAAGTCCAATTAGTGTAGTACGATTTAATACATTTTACGTACAGACACAACTTTATCGATTTTTCTGTTCTTCGAAATAAAAACTCCGTGTCACGCAAAGAGAAATTGTCACCAACGGTTTAAGCTGCTTGTCTCGGAAAAATAAATAAATGTTCAAACCGGATCGCGTGTCATTCGGATTTCAAACCCCCGGTGTAACTTTACACGAGTCTTGAATATAAAAGTATAATACGGAATGCGAAAGATACACATGACCGACTCTTGGGAGAGAGACACGGGGAAAAAAGCTTTTTCTACTGTACGCGTTACAAGAACGTAATTCATGTGATGTAAAAAAAAAAAACTAGAATAGAGGGGAAGGAACACACACATACGATTCAATTACGTTCGATGTTCATTGTCGAGATTGCAGTTTTCATCAGCGTCGATAGGTTCTCGGATGCAATTTTGAAATGAACAAGAGAGATTAATTGAGGACATTGTAAACACAGTCTGTCCCAACAACAACGATTTTCCTCTGAACGCTGGAATCCAGCTTAACGAGATATTCGAATGTCATTAAACTTATTCTTCAACAAATATTGAATCAATTGCTATATAATAATGCCTATAATGTTGGAACTTCTCAATATTTTTTATTAATTTTTATAATTTGTAGAGTTATTATTGTCCAAATTCGGTTAAAACAATAATATTTTAAAATGTACAGAAATCGACTGAATGGAATTTATTCGTACGAAATATAAACAAACAGCAAATTGATTTTATATAAATTGTTTAAAATTAATTTAAAGTATTTTCCAGATATAATATTTCAATTTTGAGAGTGAAAATACTTATATACTTTAATGCTTTTACGACAAATTATAAAAAAAAGTAATTTGTAAATCATTTACTTTATTATCATAATTCATAATACAGTTCAATAGCATCAATTATAATTAAGTATTATAAAATGCATACCCCCTGCTCTGTTTTAAAAATAATTCCATTTCAGTAAACAAAGCTGGTTAGCAAATATTATTTTGGGCGTTTTTGTTTTAACGAGCGCAATGAGCTGGAAAGTCGTTTATGTAAATGTGAAACGAAATATCAACGAGATGCCTTCTTGGCGGTACTGCTGTTGCTGATGGAATATTACTATAACCGTGGATATGGAGGAGATTTGTATTGGTGTGAGAGAAATCATAAAGAATACCACCGTACTGCTACGTATAAATGTATATACATACTGTATATAAGTACTAAGGGGTAGGCCGGTAAGCAAATATGTAAATATTGAAGGGGAAGCTAGAACGACGGTTATGATACCTCGTTTCGGGTTAAACGCGAAAAATATGCTAAGATCACGGAAGTTATCTTAAGGCGGACTAAAAGAGAATTGAATAAACGGAATATTTTCGTTTGCCGTACGTGATATTACACCTGCAGAAAATCTGAAGTAAACTCACAACACATAAATCATACCACAACCAAGATTTGTTTTTTAATATTAAATACGTGAAAAATCGAATACATAAGCAATATGCATATATATATGTGTGTGTGTGTTCTCCAAGGAAATTCCGCAAGTAATATTTAAATTCGTATGGTATACATTACATTTTTCAAAAGAATTTTTCAGTCACAAACGACAAAATTTAAATTTATCACAAAAATTAAATAGTACCTCTACGTCTACTTATATCGTAAGTTTTATTTATCAAAGTTATTACTAGTTAGATTTAAATAATTAAATGTAACTTATGTACTAACGAAATAAGTGTAACTATGTACTATTCAATAAAAAAAAAAAATGTGATTGAATAAAAATATATGTGTCATGTAATTTACACTAAGATGTATAGACATATAAATTGTTTGCAAGATTTCGAAAAATATAGTAAAAAGAAATTCAACCAAAATATTAAAATCGATATACCACTGATAATGGTGAAAAACAACAAGTTTCATAAGCACGATCGTGTAAAAAAATCTTCTTATTTCACAACGTGATTATAAGTTTTTAAATTTTAATCAAACAAAAGTATCAAATTATGCTTTTTAACCAAATTTTCAATTCTTATTATATTGCAAGTATTGATCAACAATTTAACATACTTGCGTCTAGTACGTAAATATAATGTGATAGTACTTGGATTAACCAGAATCTTTGCGCAACAATCAATAAGTATGTCACTTCCTTTCAACAATGATAGTCAATTAACGCTGTGGTTATCAAAAAGTATGAACAAAGCATTTTTTTATACATTATACACAGATTGTTTGAGAAATCGACCTGTATTGATTGAAATTCTGACAAAAGAATAAACATTATGCCTCTCTTTCATCTTTATTCTGTTACAAACGATAAGAAGTAAAAATATCCATAAAACTTACAACAAAATATTATAATAATATATTTTTTTTAATATGACCCGGTTGAACCTTCGGGTTATATACTATGTTATATATACGAGTGTTTTGAAAAAATAGTTCCCCAACTCCCCTGTTAAATATGATACAAATAATGATTCGTTTTTTCCCTCGTAATAGTTAGATGCATCATTAGAGAAGTATTAAACAACAATGAGACCTCCCTTTCAAAATATAAACATTAAGCCAGTAATAATGATTGTTAATGCTTTGTAAGTACTATACATATAATGCGATTAAAGTGTATGAAGTTATATACCTATACATAAAATACATATAATAAAATATAAGTATAATATGGAAATGTATTTATTATTTTTGGATTATAATCACTTCAATAATGCTCAAACACAAGTGTACAAGAGAAACAAAAAATTCTACTAGATTTTAAATGATAACGATTAAACTTGTATAATAAATCAAATTTGTATTAGATTTTAAAACCATATTTTATATCTATGTTTAAAAAGTTTTAAATTTGAACTAAACTCAGAACATTAATATAAAATAAAAATATATTATGTAGTCAAATTTGATTTAAAATGTTAACACAAGCTAATAAGCATTTATTGATTTTAAACTAAACACTTAAAATTTAGTTAAAGTTTATAACAAGAAATTAAGAAGTGTATTTTTATTAACTTAATATAAAATATAAATGTATTTATAATAAATAGTACAATAATGTGCACATTATTAAAAACCCAAAAATAAATAACTTTATTTTTAATAGAAATAAAAATGGATGGGAATATAATAATAAATGACTTTTTACTGTATAAAACGTTAATATTTAGGTATTTCATTGTGTTTTTTTTTCTAATAGGTATTAACTAATAGGTTAGGTTTTAATAGGTTTATTAAGAAAATAAAAGATAAATATCAAATTAAAAGCTCCTCAATTAACACTCTCAACAAAACTCGGGACAAAACCACTTTTAGATGCTTTCCCTTGTTTTCACAAAGGTCGTTATTCTCAAGTACTACTCGACTGGCGACTGCATATTTTCAGACGAAAAAAGGGGGAAACACGTAGCCAAAGACCGATGACCCAGAGGTATGCAACTCGAAATGGATTCCGTCTGAATTCAACGAAGAAATTCGTAAAACTGGAACTTTATAAATCGCTATTAGCAAACGTAAGTCGTTTTGTATATTATGAACAAACTACGACGAAGGTAGTGAACAGAGGAGGAGGCAATATTCGCGAAACCTGGACAAAACGTATTGCTCCTTTCCGGACCGACTGTAAGACCAATTTGTCTTCACACACTGCTTCCCCTTTTATATGAAGAAATTCAACAATATTTCACATTGAAATTGCACACACTTCCAGTTCTCCCAAGAGGGAAAATCAAATTCGAAAAACCGATGTATTTATCTCTAGATACAGCAAAATGTTTGCAACGTGTGTTGCAAAATCGTGTGCCACTACATGACCCTAAATGTTGAGTCATGTACACGCGCTATTCAATAACAACTATAATTATTTCCATACGTTTCTCTATACGCACACTATAAATCACACTGTTCACCACCACCAGCTTTATAATACCAACTGAACACAAACGAAAATAATAATATAAAGACTTGAAAAAACCATTCAGTTGTTTTAAATATGACTATTTTATAATAAGAAAAAAATGTTTTTAATTTTAATTGTCACTTAAGCAAAATAATTATTCATTTAGCTATACACAAAATATTCAATTTTTAATTACTAAACAATACTTGTTTTGATAGTTTTTAAAAATAATAAATTCATATTAAAATATCTATCAAATAAATTATTTATTTTCGGAAAACAAATATTTTATAAGTACATGTACATAAACTTACAATAAAAAATCAGTTGATTAATCAAAATCCCCATATTCAACATGGTATTAATTCCAAATATTCATTACATGTACTACTTTATTCTCCCAGAATTTTAAATTATCATGACTTGATCATACAATAAATTGGATAAAGTTGTTTTAGTAAACACACTAACTAAGTATTATATTATTAAACTATAACACACTTTTTATTTTTACTATTATACCATAAACAGTTTACACTGACCCTCTACATACTTTTAAAAGAAAATCCACGATCATAAAATATATCCAAGTAGATCATATTTCAAACAATTACTATTATTTACTTAGTCAGTAAGTAAATTATATAATATATTAATTTTCTTTTTTTTATATATACAATTCAAATATAAATTTGTTTTATAAATTATATATATTATGTATGATTAATAAATTTATAAATTAAAGCCAAATAATTTTTTTTTAAATAACTTTCAACAAAACAAAATATTTAACATCATGCATTGACTATAAATAAAAAGAACAATATTAAAGATAGTGTAAAGGACATTTATCTCTATTTGTTTACCTCAACACATAAGTGGTTAATTATAATGATCATTCAATGGTAATAATTTTTTTCATTTAAGAAATATTTATGAAGATGCAAAAATAATCTATAAAAAGTACAACTTACATACAATTACTAAATATTAGGAGAACTTAAAAAATATTTAACTGCCATATATTTTTAGAAAAATTGTTTTGTTATTTAATAGCTTTTCACGAGATTCAAAATCTAAAATTTGCACACGAGTTGAAAAGAGTCAGATGTTCAAAACGCATTTGTCTTTTTACCTACAGCATCAGCCTATACTTAATTACTTTTACAAATTCTAAAGCAATTATAATTTATAATAATCTAAAGGTGATATAAAATAAACAGACTTTTTGCAATATTCAAAATAGAATAAAAACTTCATATAAAAGTAAATTCAATGAATTAATTATTTTTTAAAAATAAAATCAATAGATACTTAAATTATTAAAAAAATTATATATATAAAACATACTTGTTTTATACAAATAATCCTAAAAAAACTAAACCTTTATAATTAAAATGTATCAAACAGTTTAAATAATTTTGAATAAGTTTAAAAATTTTTAAAAATAGTTATAAATTCAACGTTACTATATATTTTATTATTTAGAGTTTACTGGCTTTATAATCTGAAAATATGTTATTTAACTATATTAAAACTATGAATCCTTTTAATATGAATAAAGAAAGAAAAAAGGCAATTAGGTTTAAGTATCTATTACAGTAATATTATATCCCATATTTATAAGTTAAATATAATTTGTATTTATAATCATAAACCAAATAAGAAATAACAATGAAATTTTCAAATAGAAATAAAAAATATAAGCTAATAAAAATTAATTTTAACTTAAAGAACCACACTAAAAAATATTACTGCAATATTATGATTTTATTGGAAAACTAATTGAAATTTAAAATCAAAAGTATCTACATTATTTGTACTTCAATTGCAGTGTTTGAGTTAAAGTAACTAAGTAGATTGATGTCATGAAGAAAAAACTGAATACTGGCTGGATTATGCACAGATGTTAATTTACATACAAATGGCATTTAAACGTCAATTATGGCAAGCTGTCCAGTCAACCCTAAATTAAATTCAAGTTGGGTATGAGAAAAAAAAAACATAAGCCTTTTAGAATATTAATAATCGTCATGGTTAACATTTACCATACAGTTTAACCAAAACAAATTACTCACGTACAATAATCGATCAAATAGGTATTATACAAATATCTATTGATTAGCCTAAGTACATGATTTCTATTTAAATTGTATTCTCAGCATATAAATCGTATTACTAGAAATCATTTGTGACAATTTGGATTTTTACTTAAGACAAAATAATTTTTTTTAAACTATAAAAAAATAAACAATCTTTGATAGCTTGTAATTCAAATTATAACAATAATACAAATGTATAAGAAACAAATAGTAAGATAAGTAATGACATGGAATTTTCATTTTTTTAAAATTACTTCAAAATCATTTTTATTTGTTTTTAAAAGGTACTGATTATAAACTATAGTGTATTACAACTTTATAAGTTAAATTTAAAAATAATAATTAATTATGTATTAAATACTATCAAAACTATTAAATACATAGTATACTATCAATTTAACTAGATATTTTGCCAAGTATATGTCTAAAAATTAATTTTAAATAAAAATGAAATGTTTGAATTATTACAATCCAAGATTTAATTTAAATTTTTTACATAAAAGTATTTATATCCACAATTCATTCTAAAAAACCTCATAAGCATAGATAATTGTAAAATTATTAAAATTAGTCATCGAATACTAAATATAACTTATTTATACACAATAAGTACTAATAGTTATCAATGTAAAAATATAAAATAGCAGCATTTAAGATGCTATAATCCTACTTTAAGTTTAAATAAAGCTTACTAATTATAAAAATCATATAAAATGAACTTAACACAAATGCAAAGAACATAATTGTATAAAATAATAATAATGATGTAATAGTAAATTTATAAAATATTTATGAACATTAAAGAAACTTGTAAATTAATTTTTTTGTATCTGATATGTTTTACAAATCTAATTTTTTTTCAAATTTATGTTAATACGTTAAATTTTGTTAGGATCTAGAGATTTTAGTAATATTGACTGTTTTAACGTTTAGTTCAATTTCTATGATTATAGAACGATAAATCTATTTACTTTGATTTAAATTATAATTAAAATATAAATTAAATTTTTATTTTTTTTTATTATTATTATAATTTTAATGATATTTTTGAAACGTAACAATTTTAACAGAAAAATGTTAAGGGAAAACTTAAGTAGATTTAAAAAGAAAATAACTATATGAATAAAATTTAAATACATTTATTATATACCATAAAACAATTAAACTATTCAATTAAACTTTACAAAATGTTTTGAAAAAACAATTAAGTACAAAGAAATGTATTTTAAATATAAAACAAATCTATTCAAGTTTTTTCCAACAAGTCTCTTTGCAGTGTTATTATTATGAAATTCAGGTAACTTATTGTACAAATATATAGATTGAAAATATTTAATTAACATTTTTTTCAAAATAATAAAAATTCAATTTGGTAACAAAAATCTCATAATACCTAGTTGATCAATATTATAAGAATTTACAACACTCAAAAGTCTAAATTCTAAAGAAGTTTTAAGCATATACCTTATTTATGCCTTTTTCATCATAAAATGTACGATTATTTGTTATTCAAATAAAATTAATTAATTAATATAAAATAAAGTCTAAGTCATATTTATTTCATATTTCTATGGGAGAATGAAGTGACTGTAGGTTTATATAATATAATAGTACAGCACACTTTTGTAGATTTCTTAATTTGAGGTATACATTTAATTATTAAAATTCCACCTACAATTTATGATTTTCACATTCGATATAAGTTTTACTTCATGAGATGTTAAAATATATGATAAATATAATATACAATAAATAAAATTAATTTGTAGTAGATTAATAGTCTTTAAAGCAAAGTTTATTCTTTTGATACAAATTTCAATAAAAAACAAAAGAAGAAAATGATATCAATACTTAATTCTGAAAATTATATGATTCCTTAATACAACTCTCAAATATAAAATACTGTGTCACATGTTATCGAAGCAAATTACTTTTTTTTTGCATTATCTACCTACCAACTATAGCAACAATAAAATAAAACTTCCGTTCCATCATTTGGCAAGCAATAAAAATATAAATACGGAAAATACTATCTTTTTGTAAAAACTGTATCATACACACAATATACACTTAATGGTCAATTAGTTTTTGACAAAACAAGGTAATTATTGAAAGTAGTAACTCACCAACATATAAGAAGATCCAGCAGCAGTGACCGGTCTTTGCTCGTCATTATCCGTACTGTCGTCAGCCATATTACAGTTTGAGGACTACAAAAAAATAAAAGAATTCTAATGACAAACGGTTAGAAATAAGAACAATCAGACGAAAATTACCAAAAGAACTCACATATCACTGTGTAATTTTTTTAAATATAAAACGACAATATTATAATTGTACTTACTATTGACTGTGGATCTCACATAAACAGAAACACGTCACACAAGATTGTTGTATTTTTTTTAATTTTGCTGGCGCGGCATGAACAGATAATCGTAATGCTACTCGTATTATCGTCGACTACGACATGGAAACTTTACGCGAATCAAGGGAGAAAAATACGAGTATACTTTTTATTTTTTCAAAAATAACCGACAGCCGCCGAAATTGGTTTTCGAACGGCTAGCGACAATCACATCACAGTATACAATAGTAATAATAATAATAATAATAACAACAACAACAATAATTAAACAGAAGTTTCGCGTACGATCAACAAGTAATAATGATAAGGTGATAAAAGAAAAATTAATGTAAAATGAAAAATATGTAATATTATCGTAGCGAAAAGAAAAAATTCCCCAACGCGATACGACCGAACTACAGTGTGACCGGCGCGCGCACCGTTTCGAATATGTGTGGGCCGAGCGCCCGAGCCGGTTTGTCGGCGGCTGCGGCGGCGGTGGAACCAGACGGCAGACATGGTCGAAGACTACGCTCGCACATACCTATCCTCTCTGCAGTCAGCAACCCATTTATAACAAATTAATGACTAATGCGTGTAACTTATTATTATTATTATTATTTATGCGGCTTTATTCGCGATTATGTTTTTGTTCTTTTCCTCTGACACTGTAATATTACTATTGGGTTTTTATTTGCCTCGTGTACGCGCGGATAGCGATTATCTAGTGCGTTCATACGGGCGGTGCCTCAAACATATCAAAGTCCGCAAACGGTTTAATAAAATTATAACACGACGCTTTAAATATACGACACAACCGTCGATGAATGTAAATAATTATTATTTATTGTTTTATTTTTATACATACGTCGTCGTCGCGAGATGCAAGTGATACAGACAACAGCGACTACGGTTGCACTTCAAATAAAATAGGATTATTATTATTTCGCTGGTGTGTGCGCGATATCAATTTATTAGACCGCCATGTTCAGCATAAAGAACTAATTTTATGTGTTCCGAGCGGATAACGAGGAAAACGAACGCATAAATAACACGAAACGAGTTTTTTCGCGACGCAGAAAAAAAACGTAAAATTTGATTTTGTGTACATACCAAGTTTTGCATATTATTATAATATCTCATTCTCAAACCTACTATACCTTTTTATCAAACTCGCTGCAGACTATGAAAAATCATTACCCGCCCAAACCAAGTACCGTTTTTACATACAATTTTAATGATAAACAAGCTTTTGAAAATAATTCAATTCACAATAAATATTGTCGATATTATCTTAACAAATTACATTTTACAAGTAACTATTACAAAGAATATTCATTATTCCATATTCGTATAGGTTTAATTATATTTATTATTAAGAGAAAACGTTTTTCAAATAAAATATATTTTTAAAAACAAAAGATTCTTTCTGTAAATAATGTACATTTTAAAAGCATCAATCCTTACTAAAATGTGGTTTTAGTTTTACGACCATAATGAAATGTCTTTCTGCAATTTCAAAATAAGAAATGTAATTTTTTAAATGACTTTTCTCAGGTTACATTTCCTAATTTGATATTTAATTGTTAATTATGACCTAAGAGCTTTCGTAAATAATTCGATTATCTTATGCCGCATGAAATTATAATTATTATATAATTAAATACGAGTAGTTACTAATATTTCTTGTCCCATTTTGCAGTGGTGTATAGGAGAGGAAACTCTGGACTAAGGTCTTTCTCGAAATACCAGATGTTCATATTTTATAATTAAAGTTTTATTATTTATATTAGGTGGTAAGTTGTGATTGATAAAAATTATTTTTGATTACCTTGAATGTTTTTACGTTTTTACACCTAATAATTTAAAAACTAATAATTTAGGATCTATTTATTATAACTCAAAACTTGTAGCTTATCTAGTTCTAGACTCTTAGACTCTCTCTAGACTATTTAAAAAAAACATGCGAATGCATACAAATCCGGGCCTTAATTTAATAATTTATAATATGTATAATAGTTCCAGTGAATATGAAATTCATTAAAAATTAATATAAAAATGTTCACATGGGTAGTTGAACATTTTATACCTAAACAAAATAAACAAAATATTTATGATTCTACTGCAGGGAAACTATTTGAAATTCATTAAATTTTTCTAAAAATAATGATAATTTATAATAATGATATAATTGTGTTGCTAAATTATGTGATGTTGTATTACTTGCATTGTTACCTATTTATTTATTTTATAGATGTTTCTAAAGATTCAGAATTTAATTTCTCAAATGATGAAATGCTTCAGTCATATATGTCTCAAATTGATAAATGAACAAAATACTCATGACTCTACTGCAGGTAAGCTTATTAATAAATGCCTAACATTTTTATAAAAATCATGTAAATTTATAATTATGTAATTATACAGCTAAATGTTGTATTAATACCTACTTATCTATTATATTGATGTACCCTATCTCAAGATTTAGAATTAAATGTTTCAAATTTAATGATGGATTACTCCTGATACCTAAACCTGAGATTCAAATTGATAATTTATTGGACATACATGATTCTACTTCAGGTAAATTAATTAAAATACATTATATTTTTCTATGTTGTTGATATATAATAAATTAGTAAAATATATATTAAATAAAACTGACTAATATACACACAATTAATAATGTAAAATAAATACATAATAAAACAATAATTTTTGTATTCAAAACTGTGTATTACAAAACAAAATTTCAATACTACAGGCAAAGTTTTTATTTTATTACCTGTATGTTTTTCATACATTAATAATTTTGAATACACTAGATTGTTTTTAATTAATTTAAATACTTAATATATTAAATTATTATATTTTTTATTCATTTATAAGTTTTTATTTACCTATGACAATTGTTTTGTTTTTTATTTTTTACTATCTAAAATAATACTAATTTATAGTAGATAATATGTTTATATTACCTACTAACTGTCAATTTTTACTCAAGTGCAATGTGCAAGTCTGAATTAAATAAATATAGGCTAGGTCAGATAATATTATTAAAAAAAATTGACTGTAAAAAGTATAATGTAATTACTAATTATAAATTTATCTTTGGTTACATTGAATAGTAAATTAATAGGTATCTATTTTAAAATATAAGTACCAATTATATTGGTGATTGATTAATTTTTACTTCATATTGTTAGGCTTTAATATGCATTATAATTATCCAACCGACAGAATACATTTCGAAGGAAATATTAAGAGCAATCTGTATTTATTAAACGATGTATTTTATCATATGGACACCTTATAGACGAGATATTATTGTTTTCCACCTGAAAAGCGACTAGATTTGCTACTCAATAATGTTTTTGAATTAACACTATTGTATAATAGTATATGTAAATTATTGTAAAAAACATACATTTTAGGGCTCTCCCTTCAAAACGACGCTAGGGCCCAATTTAGCCCAGTCGCGTTACTGGACGAACAGCGTATAATATGTTTACTTGTGTGAACCCAAGATACGTGTAACATGTAGTTCCATCCGCGGCGGATGTTAGGAGACGATCGGATAAATAAACATATGACTATAAGAGTGTGCGTACCTAATATAGTGACGACTTGGCGACGAACGCGACGCGCGTAATGGGTTTTTTCCATTCTCGTTATTAATATTACTCGGCGCCGAAATGAAACTCATTTCCGAAAATAGTATTGATGACAACGCGCAATTTATCAGTTCCATCTCGCGTTGTATAACAGCGGTTTAATAATAATAAGTTTAGCATAACGCATCGGTGGGTCGTACAATCGTACATAATATGTATTACAACGATATAATATAATATATAACACATTATCACTAACCT
Organism: Drepanosiphum platanoidis; assembly: GCA_948098885.1. NCBI lineage: Eukaryota > Metazoa > Arthropoda > Insecta > Hemiptera > Aphididae > Drepanosiphum > Drepanosiphum platanoidis. The sequence goes on along the minus strand of OX402538.1, from coordinate 3,612,932 downwards.
CGGGCCGTCGTCGAATCCATTGACGACCGTTTTCATTCGGCGGGTCCAATACATTTCACAACGTATTTCGTGCTGGTACACTCGAATAAAAACACAACACGGAACGATTATTCACTACTCGCGCGAACCACGATATTACCATAATTCGTTTGTTTTTGGCGAACGGCGGCGGCGCGCCGCGAACGCGACCGAGACGAAAAATATGCTTAACACCGAATATCGATAGTACAAACGGCGGTGATCGCACCGACCACAACGAATACGATACGAAACGACGACGACATCAAAAAACGCACACTCGAAGCCTTTACCGGCTTGTATTAGACGTCGTCCGAGCCTCGACGGAATCGTTGAAAATCCGAAGGCGACGGCCATTACACTCGCGTAATGGATCGCGCACCGGACGCGACGGCGGCGGCGATACGATAGGAAAAATACGCGAAAAACCGAATGTCGATGGTACGGTAGTAAATTAAGCGACGAAATAATTTGGTTGCGCCCACGCGACCGCCGTGAGACGTGCGATTATTCGTCGATAAATACTATTACCATCGCCGCGAAAGGAATTGCAGAAATCGTGAGACGAGACTATGGCGGTCGGCATAAAATTCTCGAAACACGGACCCGTTCGGAGAAGCCTACCACATAAACGCGAACCGACGAAGACTGAAGCAACGGCGGAAGGGTAATCCCAGCGTCCCCCGAAACGGTTAAAAAAACGAACGGCCAATGAGAATAATTCACGAAACATGGAAAGTGATTTTTTTTGTAACGGTTTTTTGTTTACCGAGAACCGTTACCGCAGTATCCGGAGTTCCATCCGCGGCCGCGCGACCGCGTCGTCGTCATCGTCCCGTCACGGCGGCCACGCGGCCACACGGCCATGGTAATATATAGACCTAGCGTCGAATTCACTACTACTATACGCGCGCAATTTATCAGTACCAACGCGCGTTGTTTAACGACGGTTTAATATAATAATATATAATAATAAGTTTTGCATAACGCGTCGGTGGGTCGTACTTGTTTATTACATGGATATAATATTATAATATATTAACTATCACTAACCTCAGGCCGTCGTCGACTCCATTGACGACCGTTTTCATTCGGCGGGTCCGAAACATTTCACAACGCGACCGAGCCGAAAAATATGTTTAACACCGAATATCGATAGTACAAACGGCGGCGATCGCACCGGCCACGGCGGATACGATACGAAACGACGACGTCAAAAAACGCACACTCGAAGCCTTTGCCGGCTTGGATAAGACGTCGTCGTCCGAGCCTCGACGGAATCGTTGAAAATCCGAAGGCGACGGCCATTACACTCGCGTAATGGATCGCGCACCGGACGCGACGGCGGCGGCGATACGATAGGAAAAATACGCGAAAAACCGAATGTCGATGGTACGGTAGTATTTTAGCGACGAAATAATTTGGTTGCGCCCACGCGACCGCCGTGAGACGTGCGATTATTCGTCGATAAATACTATTACCATCGCGGCGAAAGGAATTGTAGAAACCGTGAAACGAGACTATGGCGGTCGGCATAAAATCTCGAAACACGGACCCGTTCGGAGAAGCCCACCACATACACGCGAACCGACGAAGACTGAAAGCACAACGGAAAGGAAATCCCCGCGTCATCGGCCGTTAAAACGGTTGAAACGAACAAGCCAATGAGAATAATTTACGAATCATGGAAAGTAATTGTTTTCGTAACGGCTTTTTCTTAACCGAAAATCGTTACCGTGGTATCCGGAGTTCCGTCCGCTGCGCGCGACCGCGTCGTCGTCGTCCCGTCACAGCGGCCACGCGGCCACGCGGCCACGCCAATATAGACCTAGCGTCGCATTCCTCATTCACTCGACCGAGTGGCCGTCGAATTCACTACTACTATACTCGCTACTCGGTGATCGGGCTCGCCCGGCGGATTAGTAGGCACTTTTTGAACGAATACTATTGTATAATAATATATGTATATTATAGTAAAAAACATAAATTATAGGGCCCACCCTTCAAAACGACACTAGGGCCCAATTTAGCCCAGACGAGTCACTGGACGAACAGCGTACATGTTTACTTGTGTGAACCCAAGATACGTGTAACATGTAGTTCCATCCGCCGCGGATGTTAGGAGACGATCGGATAAAATATAAGCATATGACTATAAGAGTGTGCGTACCTAATATAGACGACTTGGTGACGAAATCGACGCGCGTAATGGTTTTTATCCGTACTCGTTATTAATATTACTCGGCGCCGAAATGAAACTCATTTCCGAAAATTGTATTGACGACAACGCGCAATTTATCAGTTCCATCGCGCGTTATATCACAGCGGTTTAATAATAATATATAATAATAATAAGTTTTGCATAACGCGTTGGTGGGTCGTACAATCGTACTTATTTATTACATCGATATAATATTATAACTCATTATCACTAACCTCGGGCCGTCGTCGAATCCATTGACGACCGTTTTCATTCGGCGGGTCCAATACATTTCACATCGTATTTCGTGCAGGTACACTCGAATAAAAACACACCACGGAACGATTATTCACTACTCGCGCGAACCACGATATTACCATAATTCGTTTGTTTTTAGCGAACGGCAGCGGCGCGCCGCGAACGCGACCGAGACGAAAAATATGCTTAACACCGAATATCGATAGTACAAACGACGGTGATCGCACCGACCACGGCGAATACGATACGAAACGACGACGACGTCAAAAAACGCACACTCGAAGCCTTTACCGGCTTGTATAGACGTCGTCCGAGCCTCGACGGAATCGTTGAAAATCCGAAGGCGACGGCCATTACACTCGCGTAATGGATCGCGCACCGGACGCGATGGTGGCGATACGATACGAAACGACGACGACATCAAAAAATGCACACTCGAAGCCTTTACCGGCTTGTTATTAGACGTCGTCCGAGCCTCGACGGAATCGTTGGAAATCCGAAGGCGACGGCCATTACACTCGCGTAATGGATCGCGCACCGGACGCGACGGCGGCGGCGATACGATAGGAAAAATGCGCGAAAAACCGAATGTCGATGGTACGGTAGTATTTTAGCGACGAAATAATTTGGTTGCGCCCACGCGACCGCCGTGAGACGTGCGATTATTCGTCGATAGTTACTATTACCATCGCCGCGAGAGGAAATTGTTGAAACCGTGAAACGAGACAATGGCGGTCGGCATAAAATTCTCGAAACACGGACCCGTTCGGAGAACCTGCAGACATTAGCGCGAACCGACGAAGACTGAAGCAACGAAAGAGAATACCAGTCGACCCCCCCGCGTCAACCGAAACCGTTAAAAAATACGAACAGCCCATTGGCTGATAATTTACGAATTCATGGAGCGTAATTTTTTTTTTTAACGGTCGTTTTTTTAAACGACCTCCGGACGGACGACCGCGACCGCGTCATCCATAGTTCTGTCCGCAGCGCGCGCGGCCACGTCGTCGTCGTCGTTCCATCATGGCGGTCGAGCGACCACACGGCCACGGCGCCACGGCGGCGGAACATTCACGCTGCAACGCGTGCTGCGCGTCGCGTTTTAATATTTTAATCGGAAACGGAATACTCAAGTGCCGCGCAGTTCGCGTGATTCGCGCCGCGCCGCATGCAGCCCTGCGATAACTCGTCGTTATCGGCGTTTTCACCGAAATAGGTTATCGAATAAAATAAGAATAAAACATATTCACGAATCATGGTAAGTGGTTTTTTTTGTAACGGTCGTTTTACGAAAATCTTTCGCGACGGCCGTGGTATGTAGAGTACCGTTTATGTACTGAAGTTCTGTCCGCGGCGCAGTGACGGTCGATGACCTCATCGTCATTCCGTCACTGCGGCCACGCGGCCACACGGCGGAACATTCGCACTGCAACTCGTGTCGCGCGCGTGACGTCAAATATTTTAATCGGAAACGGAAAATGCAAGTTCGCGCCGCCTACAGTGCTGTGCTCCCGCCGTATATTACAATTATCAAATAACCGACTTTCCCAACTCGTCGTTATCGGCGGTTTTACCGAAATAGATTTTCGAATAAAATAAGCTCACCCCGAAATCATCGCCCCTAATGGCTTCCTGAATTTCCAGGTCTGAATACTGATTCATGCCTCTGCAGAGCTCTGCTATATAAAACGAAACTATTGACCAAATCTAATAATACAAAGCTCCAGTGGCTGCGGATTTTTTCCAATTTTACCACTTTTAACCCCCTTTGGGTTAATTTTCTTAATTTTTTTTTCCGTAAGATCCTTTTCCTGACAATAACAAAAAGAACAAAAAAAAAGAATTAGCTAAATCGGTCCAGCCGTTCACGCGTGATGAGGATACCTGTTAAATAGGGATTTATTATTATATAATATTATTTTTACCGATTTCAACCCTTTAAAAACAAAATTTTGAAAATCGAGTGACATGGCGATACTCAGGAAGGTATTTGGAAATATGCATGGATTACATCGGTTGATGTGGAAAGGTCTTTTTCTACGTATAAATATAATATATTAGCAGCACCCAATAGAATGAGTTTTAATGAAAGTATCTTGACCAAATATGTGGTCGTAAATTCCTTTTTTAATATTTAATTTTATGTGTAATTGAAATTTGTTTTTTTTTAGAATTAAATTTAATAAATGCTTCTTTTTGTTTTTTTCGGCTACTTCAAATGCTTTTTTAAGGATTTATTTTGCTACAAAATCCGAGCCCTACTAATGAGAATTCACGAATCATCACGAATTCATGGAAGGTAATTTTTTCGTAACGGTTTTTTCGTTTACCGAGAATCGTTACCGCGGTATCCATAGTTCCGTCCGCGGCGCGCGACCGCGTCGTCCCGTCACGGCGGCCACGCGGCCACACGGCCACACTAGACCTAGCGTCGGCGTCTACGCGCATTCCCTCGCTCGCTCGACCGAGTGGCCGTCGAATTCACTACTATACTCGCTACTCGGCCGGCGGTTTAGACACGCCGAGTACGGTAAAAAACTTGGTGTTTGGCGTACTCGGCCCGGCGAATGGAAACGGTTTCTATTCACTCGCTCGCTCAGTAACGCGCGCTATGCCTATGCAATATAATATTATTCATGTATGTTCTATAAATCTATAATTCAATATAATTGCACAGAACGTTAACAATTATTCCAACTGAGTGGGATTTTCAATCAATGACAAACTGTATTATAATGACGGCCCGGACGATACGGGAAATGTACACGATAATCAAATGTATACCTATACTCACGGGACGTTCGCCATTTCTTTTTCCTCGGCCCGACTTCACGTTTGATCTACACCGCAGTTTCCGAAATTTCGAGCACTTCACCCGCGTACGATATTATTTCCGTCACGTCGACAATGGATCGGAAGAAAAATGTTCGCGCACTTTCGATCGTTTTTACGATTAACCTACGACGAAAAATCCGCGAAAAACACGGCATCACCACACGACGACAACGACGACGACGAGAGACTAAACTGCCTACGAGCAACGGTCGTCGTAGAAAAATAATTTCGAGCACTTACGATCGTTTAAACGATTAATAACTCACGACGAAAAATTCGCGGAAAAACACCGCACCATTACACGACGATAACGACGACGACGGCGAGAGATTAAGGAAGGCATTCGGGGTGATTCCGATATTTCGTGTGTTGAGTTTGTGTTCCCGGTATTAGGGCGAACCGATCGATTGCAGTAAAACCATGGCAATTATTAAGTTCACGCGTGTTTGAGTAATATTTTATCATACTCAAAACACGTCGCAATACGAAATTCACCAAAACACATTATTTCTATATTGCGTTATGCGGGTAATTAAAGGCCATTCGTATAAAACACACGACACTTCCGCCGTGGCGGGCGATGCAATTTCTTTGTTCTCGGTGTCTGAAATAATAATATGCCGAAAACGTCATGGATAAACGATATCTATATATTTGAACGAAAAATATTTTAGCCCGCGTTTTGGAACTTGTCGCATACTTAACCTCGGTTACGGGCTGATTGTACTCGACGAAACGTTACCGGCGGCGCTGGAACCACAATCAACGGCTACGATTATTTTTCTACGGCGACCGTTGCCCGTAGGCCGTTTAAGAGGTCTGAATAGTGTTTTTTTGAAATGAGTAATAACTCGTGAAAAACTTTCTGGATCACATTTTTCTCTTTGTATACAAACGATGATAATTATTTGAGTATTTATCATCGAACCCGGGGCGAATACCGGGTAACGCTCGTTATTATTTTCTATATTTTGTCTGCAACCCGTATGATTAGTTATTAGTTATTACTTTATTAGTATCAATAATCAATACGATAAATAACGGAAGTATAATGGGATATTTCAACGCATTTTGTAGGCACTATGATGGTATATGGAATCGTATATGATATTTATGACAAAAAGACTCTGTTCACCGCAAATAAAAATATAAAAATGTAGAACTATCTGCTATATCTACTGTATTTAATTTGATTTAATAAATATATTTAAATATAAACATCCCAAAAGAATACATACAACAAAAAGTTTTAATACTAAATTGTTTTGCATAATACGTATAAATGTACATAATATAAATAAAACAAAAAATAAAAGATCTTGCCCGGAGTAGTATATTATTGTAAAATTTGCTTATATTTAAGACCGGTTTCGAATATAAAATTTATCGTCATGCAGGTACAAAATTATACATTATTATATTATTAGAAATATTTATCATTTTGATAAATTATAAAAATATTTTATAATACTTTGTTAAAATATAAAATACCTACTTGAGTAACAGGTAGTATACCTATATATAATATGTGTGTTATATAAATTATGTACACAAAATAGATGTGAACGCTGTTCAATATGATATTGTTATAACTAGCTTTTTTTATTCATCTTTTCGAGATAGTTATGAATAATTTATAGTTATCTAATAACTTAATACATTATTTAATAAGAAAAATTGAAACAATATTGATTTGAACTAAATTATCGTCTAAAATTTATTTATAAATTAAACCATGATTATAAATTATGATGAAATCAATATGTCATATGATATTAATGTGAGTCATGAATATTCGGTTTTTATAATGAATAAACTAATGTTAAACTTATTAAACGTATTAATATTCGGTGAAAATATTACCAGACGGGAAAAATAGTTTTTTTTATCAACATTTAATGTTATTTTAAATTTAATTAAGTTAAAAATTATTGATATTTTATGTTAATGTTTTTTTGCATTGACAAACATTTTTCTTGATGGTTATTTTTAGCCTAGCTACATTTGAGCTCTAGTTCATTACATCAGGAAACAAAGTAAGAATTAACCTTTGAATTAAAATTCCAGTTATCTTAATAAGAATTTTTATCCAGTCACAAAAAAAAAACCCCTGAAAATATATTAAATTAATTAACCGGGCATTATATTGCCCTCCACAGAGACCATTCTTACTAATGCAGGCAGTTAAAATCTATAATGAAAATTAAATCCCTTGTTAGAATGCTCAAGTTAATCCGTTTAACTAACTCCGTTTTAGTTAAAAGCTGCAGCAATTTACCCCTCGATCTCCTGTAGTCCCGTCTCTTTTACTTTTAATTGGACAATATTTCACCAATTACATGTACCCTTTACACATAATGTGTGTAATATACCACACACTAGCATACAAATAAATAAATTCTACGTAATATAGTGGACTTGAATATGTTTCGTTTACCCTTGACATAGGTGTGTTTATAGTCTAATAATATACGTTGCAATAATATTGTTTGCATTCCTGCATGTGACCGCCGAACCGTATACACAACAATAGGCATACTTACCTGCAACACTTCAGAAAAAAAGAGACTGCAAAAATAATTTCAACGTTTACTTTATATTTAACGCTTAAACCTATTGAAAATCGTATGCAATATCTATCGCTTTTACAATTATATAAAAAAAAAATTTAACAGTTTTGTTTGAAGTTTAAAATTATAGTAGCTGTTTCAATATATTATATAGAGTATAATTTACTTAGCGAAATATATATAACCGGAACTGGTAAACATGAAGATTTCTGCATTCGTGTGCTCAATTTCCCGAGGAACTTTGACATTTTCAAAGTTAGAATTTTACACCTGCGCTCTGCAGTAACCACCTATCGTCATTTAATTATTTTTTACTATTCATGGTCAACCTCTAATATTTACTTAACGGGTGATTATGTTTAGTGTTTACTTATAAACCACATTATGATCCGCCACGAGTCTACAAACATACGCCGACTCGCCCCTTTAAAACCTCAGAGGCGGCCGTATATCTCAAGGGATTCTTTTGTTTACACGTCACCGTATAATGTACGTGCCGTATTATTATACACGTACACTCTAGTTTCTACATTTATTTGTTTATAGTTTAATTGAATTCATAAATTTTATATTTTAACTGACATAGTAATATTGTCATATTGGTAAATAATAAATGCTCGTGCAGCTGATATTCAACAATTTGCTAATCCTCTAAGCTATAGATTACAAAGTTACTCATTAAAAGATCTATTTCTACTTCTTGGTATTGACTATTTGGGACGCTTTAGTGAATAGATAATATTTGTATAGTACATTGAATTTTTAATCTATGATTATTGCTTTAAAAATATTATGAAATATGAGGTAAATTTAAAATGTAAAATTAAATAAAATATGGAAAAATCTAATGTAAATTTTAAAATAGATATTTTATATTAATATCAATAATTATTGAAAGAATTATAATAATAGAAGTGACCAACTCAATTTTTCTCTTAAACGATAAAAATACCAATAATTATTATTTTTATAACATATTATGTAGAAATTCAAAAAAAAAAAAAAAAGTATACAATAGGTAAGTCAATTAAGACCATTATTTTGGTTATAAAATCCACGATCAACAATTTTGGCATACAATATTTATTTGTTTAATATATATATATATATTTTATTTTAAATTATAATAAGTTAAAAACATTGTAATTTTTATACGGTCTTGTGTTGAACATTTGTAGTTTGTGTTTGTTTAAGTACGGTAGGTATTTTGATTTACAACCTTGAAAATACACAGTGACTACGATAGCTATATAAAGATACATTGTTTAAAAAGTTTGATAACCGAAAAAATGTTAACAGGCCTTGAAATGAGTCATTTAGGAATGGATTTATCTATGAGCTATGGTCACATTTATTGAAAGCATACTGTGGGTACGTCGGAATCATGATTGTGGCCAAATTACTAGATAGAATAATAATTATTGTTCGTGGAATCACCGGTAAGTGGCTACATATTTACTAGCGTTATTACTCCAAACAAAAACGAAACTATAGAAACGTTGATAGGTAATAGGCATTCGCATTTCGCAATGACGAATACGTTTTGCAGAAACTATGAACCTATTAGTAATCTGTCTGTCTGGTGTACATAGTGCATATAGTAAAATTAATCAGAAAAAATTTAGATTTCATAGACGATAGGCATGACGTATTGGGTTTTTGGTCAGATTCGGAAGATCATTCCCGACCCTGTTATTCATCCAGCCCGCATACACAGTCCCTATTTTTAGTCTTTCTTTTTTGCATTAATTTATGTTACACTTGTAAACTTTGCCTATATTTTATATTAAATGGTCAGCATTTAGTACGCAATAGTTGCTAATTTGATATACATACTAACATAGTTACTTTAAAGTTTTGAATTTCAGTTGATTATAGTTCTTATCACCTAACTCAATTTTTTAATTGTATTTCTCTCGTAATTATCTATTGATTTTATAAACTTTTTGGTATAATTTGTGAAAGTCAAACAAATTAAATTTTTACTTAATAGATATTGCTCCTATGATTGTGCTAAGGTAGTGGGAGTGGTGGTTATTTAGGAATTTTTAAATAAGTAGATACGTTGAAACTATTTTATAATATTCATAAATATATCCAAGATATTTTCCTCGTGTGATAAAATATATTGGCATACTAAAAAATCGTTTTACACGAAGCATTGCTTTTATAATAGACCTTCAAACTCACTTTTCAAAAAAAGAGTATAAAAAGAAAGAAAATAGAATACAAGTTTATTTTTATTTTATCAATATTTCTTCGTTAAAAATGTTTTTTTTGTCTCTTATAGAGATAAGAGGTTATTACGTTTTTCCAATAATTATTCCTATTTCTTGAAAATAAACACTAAAATTAATTTTTTTCATTTTATGGCAATTATCAGAACGTTAAAATATCAGAGTTTTGAATCTGATGTATTTATTAGACTGAGTTTTACCCAACCTTAAAATAATTATAATATTATGTTCAAAAAATGTAATCATTTTCGATGATGGAAAATCATATTTGACACGTAGACAAAGTACAAAGTCAACAGCCAGCTAAAACCATGGTATAAAAATCGTTATCAACCGAGAGCAAACACTCGTTTTTTAAAAATAATTAACATAATGAACCGCTTCAGTTTTGGTGCACAAACCACGGTAACAGCCGTTTTTCCTGTCGAAAAAGTTTAATTTTTATCAAAGTTATTAATTGTGTTTTGTCAATTCATGGAAGAAGTTACCTAATACAATAAATTATCTAGTGAGAAGGGTAAAACCACTACATCGATTTAATTTAATAGACCCCAGTGTGTTTTATAAATATTAAAGTTATAATAATTTATTAATTTACCTTGGGTGATGGTAGATATTTTATTATTATTACCCTTTTTATCGTGTGTACTACACTACCACTTACCTATTGATTTTATTTACTTTCATACTACATAAACAGAGTATTTTTATTTTTTTATATAGATAAATAATATAATGGTAATAATAAATAATTATTTTATTATCATTTGATGTTCTGTGAATTTTGTAAATCGTTTAGAAAAAATATAAAATAGTAATAATATCTAAAGGTTAATAATTTCGAGTAATTAAATTTGTTTTAGTTTGGGTTGACTAACGCTATCTGTCGGTGGTGAAACGCGTAATTTATTGGGCGCGCAACAGTAGAGAACGATACATTCAGACAGTGTAATAACAGTTAACATTGTAGTTACTATAATGTGTCTAAGAATAACAATTTTACCAACTTCTGTTACAGTAGAACGGTTAAGTTATTCATTTGAAAACATTACGAAATTCATTACATTTTATTACAGAACGTTTAAAAGTACCAGTAAATATAAGTACGTAGAGTCGTAGATATTGTCACAATAATATTGTCATTGATATGCATTTTTAAAAACGCCAAAATTATAATATTTTCACTATTCCGTTCAATTTCGAGTTTAATTTGAAGGAGAAAAAAATTACGCCAATAAACGTTTTGTCGACGGTATTTTAAAACTTTGACGATAACCAAAACGACGATCGAGAGTACTCGGTTTCCAAGTGCCGGTAATTTAAAGTTAAACGAACCCACGATATAATAATATTATTGTCTATTATTTATAATATAATCTAATATATTATTAAATAAATTATGATTCCGACCGTATCTGTATAACATTTTTTAAATTTATTTTACAATTCGTTTGGTCGATCTAACTACTGTGCGAGAGACAGGGAGAATTCTATATTGCGTTGACGCGGGCGCGTTCGAAAAAGTTAACTCGCACGCGGAATCGAAGCTACGGACGTGTCCAGGGACTAGTAGAGTCCTAACGAAACAATATTTTAATATATTATTGTTATAAAATACACACGAGCGAAAGAGCGTCGGCGGCAATGCGGGGTGAAGGCATAAACGGTCCCGCGGGGACGAATAAAACCCAACGAGTGCGAAACACGGTCGGTCGTGTTTTTAATTAGCGAAACAACGTTGCGGGCGCGAAATTGTGCAGAACAAAATATTGTATTTTAGGCACTTCTGTATTCGAGAAAGACGCGCCACGGACGGCCATCGACGGCGGTGGTAATAATTTAGAATATTATCATTGGCCAAAATGTTTAACGTAATTAACACTCCCCGAGGACAGCGGTTTGTATGTAAAGTTTCGTGATGGGTCGAGAGAGGTGTTCGGCGGGGCATAATAGCTTGCCGTGGTGATAAACTTTTGAGAAAAAAAAATGATTTAAAATGTACAGATTATAAAGATGGGTAATAATAATTATTGACCATTGTTCAAATAAAAATGTTTGAGATGAAAAATTGTGATAGGAACTTTAGAAAATAATGACAGCATGAGAAGTTAATTTTACATAAATAGAAATATTGATTTCATTATTATTGAGAACATCTATGTGTGATCGACTATCCGAAATTGTTTAATAAATTTGGTGGCCCTGAAAAGGGCCGTTTTAAAGAACTAGATGTGTGTGTTGGTAACTTATTTAGAGCTGGTGTATTTGGTGACGGCTTTGGTACCTTCACTGACGGCGTGCTTGGCCAATTCACCGGGCAACAAGAGACGGACGGCGGTCTGAATTTCCCGACTGGTTATGGTCGAACGCTTGTTGTAGTGAGCCAGACGACTGGATTCGGCGGCGATACGTTCGAAGATATCGTTGACGAAGCTGTTCATGATGCTCATGGCCTTTGAGGAAACTCCGGTGTCGGGGTGCACCTGTTTCAACACCTTGTAGATGTAGATTGCGTAGGATTCTTTCCTTTTGGGCTTGCGTTTCTTGTCGGACTTGGTGATGTTCTTCTGTGCCTTGCCGGACTTCTTCATCGCCTTTCCTGCGGATTTGCCTGGTGGGTGAGCCATTTCGGTGAGTTTAAATTGAACGAGTTGTTGAGGAGTCAATGAACACAATAATACTCGGACGATGTATGAACTGAGTACGCGTTTGCGTTTGTATATAAAGAAATTCCGAGATACGAGGACGGGACGCCATTGGCCGATAGCACCGCGCAAACCGGTCGAAAACATCTGTCGCCCACACCCGCGGCGAGCTAAAGTAAAACTATGATTTCATAGGCAACTCTATCACGGTAAATGTGTGGTTCTTCGTCGTCATAATTACGTGTTGGTTTTTTTTTTTTCATGTCGACTGTCGATATTTTCATATAAATATAACCGAATCGCCGGTAGCAACATCAAACTGCATTCGACTTCGTTCCTGACTACACCTTCAAAACCAACTTAATCATCATCATGAGCGGACGCGGCAAAGGAGGCAAGGCAAAGAGCGGTAAATCCAAGACCAGGTCGTCTCGTGCCGGACTACAGTTCCCCGTCGGTCGTATCCATCGTCATTTGAGGAAAGGAAACTACGCCGAACGTGTCGGTGCCGGCGCTCCGGTGTACCTGGCCGCCGTCATGGAATATTTGGCAGCTGAAATCTTGGAATTGGCCGGTAACGCAGCCCGTGACAACAAGAAGACTCGTATCATTCCCAGACATTTGCAATTGGCCATCAGGAACGACGAGGAGTTGAACAAATTGTTGTCCGGCGTCACCATCGCTCAAGGCGGTGTGTTGCCCAACATCCAAGCCGTACTCCTGCCCAAGAAGACCGAAAAGAAGGTTTAAAGATACCATTTATCATCACAATCACAACTTTTCAATTAAAAAGGCCCTTTTCAGGGCCACCAATATCGAATTACCTCAAAAACATTTCATCTAACACGATAACATTTATTCCATCGGTTAGTCAATACAAATGAAAATTATTTCCATCAAGTTCGTTCTCATATTATGATAAATAAAATAAATAACGAATATTTAATATTATAATTTTTAATCACAAAGCTGTTGGTTGAACTATAACTTAATAATATTGTTGACTTAATGAAGTCGTTTGTTTTGACCAACTTTATCTTTACATAATATGAAGAAACGAAATGTAAATTTTAAATTGGAATTATTTTGATTAGTATTTAATCTTAAAACACCACTACTGAAAATCTGTTGACTATGTTTTCGCCTCCATTTAAAAAAACTGAAATGACGCCCTTGCACATGGGTACGTATAGAAATCAAGAAATGTGTTCAACTGTTTGATATGTTAATTACACTGGGATGACTGGTGGCTTGACGACAACAATGTCATCGTGTAGTCTTTAATATGAACAAAAAAATGAAAATATATGACCGAGTGTGAATAAATCTCGCAGAAAATATAGTATTTCAATGCAACGAAAAGGAATACAAAATAACACATTATTATAAAACATAAATGGCCCATGGTTACACATATGACTGTTTTTATAATGAAAGAAAATACTGTCACACAAATAATGCCGTGAGAACGACAGCGACGTTTATACTAAACCGTTGGCAGATTCATTCCTCTTGGTCCACACAACAACTGTAAAAGGGTGAAACAAAGGCCTTCATTGTAGTTCCAAGTCGGGTGGGAAATTGAAAACACCATATTCGTATGCACAGAAATACGGCTGAACGCAATATACTAAAATATAAGTATACAATATAGGTCTACATGACAGCGTAAACGAGAAGCCTACAATAAATCACACTATTTACAACTATTACAACAATTATTTACAACTATTAATAAATGATAAAAAAATTTCAATCTGAAATCACGACACGTAACATATAATTGTTGGTAAAATAAACAAGGTAAAACGTAATTGACGCGTGATGAAAAAAATAAATAAACACTGTGGAAGGATGCTAATAATACCAAATATTAATATTCTATGAGGCGGTTGCGGTAATACTTGTGGGTATACTAAGTTCGCATAGACTTTTCACTTATGTGCTGGTAAGAAAATGTCATGGCATTAATGTTTTTAAATAGTTTTATACTTAATGTGAACATTATTTATTTTAGTCTTCAACTCAGAGATGAAACTCTTATAAACTCTTATGAAAAAAAAAATATATAAAAGAAAAGAAACTAGTTCTGAAAAAAACAGTGTTTATTTTAAATAATACTTTTTAGTCGAATTTCTCCGGCGGAACCATTAGCTGCTCGTAGTACATGTTCGTCCACATTTCCTCCATGGCGTCCCGATCGGTGATTACACCGTCGTGTATCGGACGACTCGTGTCCAAAACGCCCCGTTGTTCTACGGCCGTCTGGCCGACGTACATGTAGCAGAGGCCCATAACCCACGAATGGACATCTGATAACGTCACAGCATTATTTAGTCGACGGCGGCAATTACGATGACGATTTTTATATTTTTAAGTTTAATGATTTTTTTTGGCGAGTGCCGTCGTCGTGTCCAGCGCGCGCCCGTTGCCACGCAGCCCTCGAACCCACCAAAAAACTCGGGCGCCGTCCACGTCCACATTTTTACGTGGATGGTCGCCGCCTCTTCGCGGGCGGGGCGGACCGCGACGTCTATACAACGTTGAGCTATCGCATTCAACCGACCACTCGGTTTACAAAGTTAAAAATAAAGACTCTATGAAGAAATATATAAAAGAAAAGAAACTAGTTCTGAACAAAATTATTGTTTATTTTTCAGAATAAACAATAATGAAAAACGGCCGGCAGAAACGCCGTACGCGTGGACAACGGGCGGTCGTGCCGTCGTCTCCAGCGCGCCCGTTGCCACGCGGCCCTCGAACCACCGAAAAACTCGGCGACCTCGGGCTGTACGACGTCGCCGTCCGCGTCCACGTTTTCACTCCGCTCGCCGCCTCTTCGCGAGCGGGGCGGACCGCGACGCGTCCACGTCGTCCCGCGGCTTCTCCAGAACGACCTGGAGTCTACCGCGCCTCCACAGCGATCGCCGCCTCATCGGGGCGGAGGCGGACGACGGTGACGCGATCGCGGCGGACGGCGGCGCAGCGTCCGCGTGGATCTGCGGAATGTCCAGCACGACCTGGAGTATTCCGCGTCTCCACTGAACTCGCCGCCTCTCCACGGACCGCGGCGCGAGCGGGACGGACGGCGGCTTGAGCGGGACGGATGGCTGCGTCGCGAGCGGAGCCTTCCGCTCGTACGTGACCGACGTGACGAACGGGGCGAACGTGACGTGCCGTTTCGCCGCGGCCACGTCGATCACGTTGTCGCCGGCCCGTTTCACCTTCAGGATCGACGGGCGACGGCCGGGCGACGTTCTTCCCTCGCGCTGCTGCAGCTGCTGCTCTCGGGCCTTGCCGGACGCGTCGCTCCTTTCCAATGTGAAATTGCAGCTGTCGGAGGAGACATTGAAATCGTATTATTATTAATAAAAGAAAATAATATAAAAGAAATATTTACCTCAAAGTCATATCGATTTTTTTCAGAATATGTATATATTACAGTAATATATTGTTAACAAAATAGAACTGTTCGGCGTATAAACATGTAGTGAATAGTTAACGTTTGTTTATATACCTACAGGCTTCCTGTCAACGAGGTTGTTAAGCCGAGCAGTTTTAACAACGGTTAGTGTTTTGTGCCTGTAACTAAATAATTTGAAATCTCTTTCATAATCGGCTAAAAAAACAATCACTTAATTTTTGGAATACTCTTCAACCAAATGATTATTCATACCTAAAATGACTCATTAAACTTTACTATGTGAAGTCAATTTTTAAAAATCTTTTTAAAACAACATCTCGGTCTAAATTTCTATTTAAAACGTGAATTTTGGAGTGAGCCCTAAAAAAATGTATACGAAAAGCACGACTTGCTGTAACGTGCGTCGTCCAAATGCGTCCGGTTATCGTTTGCAAAAATGTATGCACAGCGTTTCACGTCGAATTTCAATTAAATACCACAAAAATGCGTAAACGGCTGCGTTTGTATATGAATGTAATTAAACTAATTTTTCATTGTTTATACAAACAGTCGAATCACGATAATTCGCAACACAGAGCTCTAATAAAATATTTCGTTCTTTGAAATACAAAGCAATACGTTGGTACTGCAAATTATTTTTTGTACATATACGAAATATTTAGCGTTGGAAATGATATACATATTTGATATTACAATCTAATATGCTGATTTAACATTCATACTATAATATAAATTATATATTATTTATAGTATCAATTAAATGTATACAGTCTTCATAGGTTAACACTACTCTAATTATTCGTATTAAAATTTTTATTTCGGGTAAATTCATAATTGGTGGCCCTGAAAAGGGCCGTTTTAATTACGGTGGTGTGTGCATTTTTCCTCAAATGGCTAGAATAAAAGGTTTGTTTTAGAACGAGACACGGTTAACCTCCGAAACCGTACAGTGTGCGACCTTGGCGTTTCAAAGCGTAGACCACGTCCATGGCGGTGACGGTCTTCCGTTTGGCGTGCTCGGTGTATGTGACGGCGTCACGGATAACGTTTTCCAGAAACACTTTCAACACTCCACGAGTTTCTTCGTAGATCAGACCGGAGATACGTTTCACTCCGCCACGACGGGCTAAACGACGGATGGCGGGCTTGGTGATTCCCTGGATGTTATCACGCAACACTTTACGATGACGTTTGGCTCCTCCTTTTCCCAGACCTTTTCCTCCTTTGCCGCGTCCTGTCATGATTGTTGATTACTGAACGGTAGCAGAAGACTAAATAATTGTTGTCGAGTTGAGTACTGAACGAGGTATGATGAAATATCATGCAGGTCGACGTGTTTTATGCGTTTCTAACCGGTCGTCGACGGTTCGGAATATGGGCGTGGCTACTCGCACTCCGTCCAATAAACACGGCACGATTCATTCGAAAACTGTATAAATAAGAGACGTTTGCCACTCCGAACTCATTCTGTATTCGTACGCACAACTCGCTGTTATCGACTTAGTAAATCGACTTCTCCCAATCAACAATGGCTCGTACCAAGCAAACCGCTCGTAAATCTACCGGAGGAAAGGCACCCAGGAAACAGTTGGCAACCAAGGCAGCCCGTAAGAGCGCACCGGCCACCGGCGGAGTGAAGAAACCACATCGTTACCGCCCGGGAACCGTCGCGCTCCGTGAAATCCGTCGTTATCAAAAGAGCACGGAACTGTTGATCCGCAAACTGCCTTTCCAACGTCTGGTCCGTGAGATCGCCCAGGACTTCAAGACCGACTTGCGTTTCCAGAGCTCCGCCGTCATGGCTTTGCAGGAGGCCAGCGAGGCTTATTTGGTCGGTCTGTTCGAAGACACCAACCTGTGCGCCATCCACGCCAAACGTGTAACGATCATGCCAAAGGACATCCAATTGGCCCGTCGTATCCGCGGTGAACGTGCTTAATATTGTTACTAATACTATTACCTTAAAACGGCCCTTTTCAGGGCCATCAAAATATATACAAACCACCATCAACACTAGACTAATTATAACCCAACTATAAACATACATATTTGGCAAATCATCAACAATTACTGTTTGGTTTCGAATTATTTTCCAACGGAATAATGTTAATAGTACAGGGAAGGTTAGTACGAGTAGCTTTGCCATACACCGTTTGGCCGCCTCGACGCTGTCTAGCTCTACAAGTATCTTATTATTATTAAAAATTTTTTATTGTCATATCGTATCCATACGGGCAGAATAAATTAAATATGCAATCACAATTCACGGACGAGTGTTATAACACGTGCACAAGTAGTATGTCGTTGGTATGTTGTCGTATTCTGGTCGTCGCCACAGCATCGCAGTATCACCGTTGCGGGAGACTGATCGCCAATCGTACGTCTTGGAATTATTCGGATGTCTCTAAAAACAGTGCACATCGGCATCGTTTTAAATGTTATTATATTAATTTTGATCAAGATAGATTTGAAAAGACGAATAATTATTCGTTGGACGTACCCTTCGTTCGATCGGCGTCTGGCCGATTCCGAGTGCAAATTGCGTTCGGCACCAGCCGGCGGTTGATGACGTGCAAAACGCATTGCGGGTCTCACGATGTCTGACATGCTGTATTTGCTTTGTCGATTACCGGTCTTTTTAACGCGTTCTTATCGATTTCGCCTGTTTCTTAACAGGCGAGGTTTTTTTCCTGCACTAACTTTGATAGCGTAAATAGAAATACAAGCGATGAAGATTTCAAATGGTTTTTTTTTAATTCACTATGTAATATTCAATGGCAATGAAAAACGACAACGAATTGTTATTAATCGGACTATGGAAGTAGAATGAATTAATTTATCGTGGGTATCGTATGTATATACGATGGAATGTTGATTCGTGTAAACAATAATTTATACATTCCCATAGTAACAAAACATTTGGTAACCAGTGGCGGTTCGTGGGCTTTAAAACTGGGAGAACAATTCAATATGTTTATTTTTTGAAAATGAATAGAGTACAATTATTATTTAACAATTTAAAAGTTTATTATTATACCATAATTAATACCAAATGGGAAAATAAAATACTAAACACTTTAAACACATGAACAAAAACAATTTGCAGTTGAAATAGAATTGTTATCTATAATAATGAAAATATATACCACACTACCCTAGTCTTTTAGTTATTATGTATAGTTTCCCGCAGTCCGCATGCATGTCGGGCGATTAGATTATTTGTATTGCACCAGCATTATAACTAACTCCTTTGTTAAAGTTTTTCGGTCAATTTAATGGCCCTGAAAAGGGCCGTTTTAACGTTTTTTAGTTTGGTGTACATGTACAAGTTAAATTAAGCACGTTCTCCTCGGATACGACGGGCCAACTGGATGTCCTTTGGCATGATCGTTACACGCTTGGCGTGAATGGCGCACAAGTTTGTGTCTTCGAACAGACCGACCAAGTAAGCCTCGCTGGCCTCCTGCAAAGCCATGACGGCGGAGCTCTGGAAACGCAAGTCGGTCTTGAAGTCCTGGGCGATCTCACGGACTAGACGTTGGAAAGGCAGTTTGCGGATCAACAGTTCCGTGCTCTTCTGATAACGACGGATTTCACGGAGAGCGACGGTTCCCGGGCGATAACGATGTGGTTTCTTCACTCCTCCAGTAGCCGGTGCGCTCTTACGGGCGGCCTTGGTTGCCAACTGTTTCCTCGGGGCCTTTCCTCCGGTGGATTTACGAGCAGTTTGCTTGGTACGAGCCATGTTAGTAGTTGTATCAGGAACGGTAAGTTAACTGTTCGAAAATTACGATAGAAAGGAAGTACGAATGCACAATGACTCAGATACGCCAAATAACCGTTATATATACGAAATTCGAAGGGTGCGTACGATTATCATTGGACGGAGGGTGAGTAGCCACGCCCATAATCCGCACCGTCGACAACCAGTTCGAAACGCATAAAAAACGTCGACATTGTGAGATTCTATCATTCCACGTTCAATACTCGACTCGACAACAATAAGTTCAGTTCGAATATCGTTCAGAAATCTACCAACATGACAGGACGTGGCAAAGGAGGAAAAGGGCTGGGAAAAGGTGGCGCTAAACGTCATCGTAAAGTGTTGCGTGATAACATCCAGGGAATCACCAAGCCCGCAATTCGTCGATTAGCTCGTCGTGGCGGAGTGAAACGTATCTCCGGTCTGATCTACGAAGAAACTCGTGGAGTGTTGAAAGTGTTTCTGGAAAACGTTATCCGTGACGCCGTCACATACACCGAGCACGCCAAGAGGAAGACCGTCACCGCCATGGACGTCGTGTACGCTTTGAAACGCCAAGGCCGCACCCTGTACGGTTTCGGCGGTTAATCATTTACTTTATAAATTTATATCATTTTTTTTCAATCTTAAAACTGCCCTTCTCAGGGCTACTAAATACACGTTCAAAATTTATTGTGAAACCCGTCATTACCCGATCCATGTCGTTATTGGTGGTTTTTAAATTCGTATCTTTGCAATTCGTTTTTCTATATCTAAATTCTTTTTCTTTGTGATAAAACTATTTAATATTTATCAATTCGCGTGAACATAGTTTTCATGAACGTATCGAAATAATTTTGTTTAATACTGATTGGTGCGATTACTCATTGTATCGTTTTAAATAATATACAGATGTATATGTTTTAACATTTTGATTTTATTTTAGTATTTCTTTTATGGACCATATAACGTGACTTGATACTTTTCGAAATTAAAACCATTTTAAAATCACCAATTACTAATTTCCATTGTATATTATATAGTATAGGTAGACATAAATTCCCTCAACAAATACCAATACAATTATATTAAATGGTTATTATTCAATGGAAATGTTATTGGTGTAGAAACAACGAAGTAATTAAAATGGTTTTAAATTTAATCACATTTTAATTTTTTAATATTTTGTATGCAACTGTAAAATTAAGTGTATATTTTATTGCATATTACAATGTACGATTAATAGTATTTTTCGAAGGTTTTTAATGCATGTAAATATCCGTTATATAATTATGGCTTATAAGAAGATATAAACAGCCATGCGGAAGACACGATATGGATAATTCGATTATTCGTAGCCCTGAAAAGGGCTGTTTTAAATTAAACGTTGAAAAATTACATGTTTAGACAACATTTAATCACGATCTTTTCGAATCACTAGTTATACACATTAATTTCATATTTTTCATAGGAATTTGATATAATTCCAAGACTATTCAAAATGCAAAAACATCTACAAATACGGTTAATGACTTGTATTTTGAAATATAACTATGGAAATAAATATGTTTATCGAAAAAGTCTTTACTATAACAGTGTTGCTGTTATAGTAGAAATTCAATTGTCCCATTAGAGCCAAATCTGTAATTTGCTCGGTAAGTGCCAATTTTATTTATGCATATGCCATATTATTATCGGCTTATAAATATAGAAGGGAAAAAATTAACAAACAGATAACAAGACTATTAAAAATACAACAGAGATTAGCAGTTAGATAGAAATTAATGATTATATGAAGCAAATAAAAATTAATAAATAAACAAATAACAAGAAAAATTTAACACAACAAAAAAGATTTCAATAATAATAATAATAATAATAAACATTAACTAATGAACTACAAGTCATAATCGCACGGCAATTATGCCGCGACCGGGCCACACTTATGCAGTTTTACCAGCGCGTCTTCGTACTTTATGAACAGGCACGTCTCCACGATATACGTGATATTCTGTATCTCACCGCATTCGCACAGTGTTGAGTGGTAAGTGCTAAATGTGTCGTAAGTAAATCATATATAATTATATTTATATGAATGGGTGATTGAAATATGGTGGCCCTGAAAAGGGCCTTTTTATCGTAAGGTGTAAGTTAGTATAATTAGACTTTTTTCTCGGTCTTCTTGGGCAGGAGTACGGCTTGGATGTTGGGCAACACTCCTCCTTGAGCGATGGTCACGCCGGACAACAATTTGTTCAACTCCTCGTCGTTCCTGATGGCCAATTGCAAATGTCTGGGAATGATACGAGTCTTCTTGTTGTCACGGGCTGCGTTACCGGCCAATTCCAAGATTTCAGCGGCCAAGTATTCCATGACGGCGGCCAGGTACACCGGAGCGCCGGCACCGACACGTTCGGCGTAGTTTCCTTTCCTCAAATGACGATGGATACGTCCGACGGGGAACTGTAGTCCGGCACGAGACGACCTGGTCTTGGACTTGCCGCTCTTTGCCTTGCCTCCTTTGCCGCGACCGCTCATGATGATGATGATTTAGATTGTAGTGTAAGTAAAGAAGTAATGTGGACGATGAAGTCAGAACGAGAATGATGATGCTACCGGGGTTTCAGTCAAATTTATATGAAAATCGTCCCAGGACACGTACATAAAAAAAAAAAAAACACGTAAGTTTGACGATAAAGAACGACACATTTACCGATATAGAAGTGCCTATAAAAACATAGTTTTACCTTAGCTTTTCACGGGTATGGGTGACAGATGTTTTCGAACGGTGGCGCGGTAACAACAAAGGGTTTGCCATCGGCCAATGGCGTTCCGCCCCTGTACCTCGGAATTCCTTTATAAACAAATGCAAACGCATACGTTGATCATCCTTCGTTTGAAAATCATCGTGTTCACTGACTCTTCAATAACTTGTTTTTAATAAAACTCCTAGAAATGGCTCATCCACCAGGCAAATCCGCAGGAAAAGCGATGAAGAAGTCCGGCAAGGCACAGAAGAACATCACCAAGTCAGACAAGAAACGCAAGCCAAAGAGGAAAGAATCCTACGCCATTTACATCTACAAAGTGCTGAAACAAGTGCACCCCGACACCGGCGTCTCCTCAAAGGCCATGAGCATCATGAACAGTTTCGTCAACGACATCTTCGAACGTATCGCCGCCGAATCCAGTCGTCTGGCTCACTACAACAAGCGTTCGACCATCACCAGTCGGGAGATTCAGACCGCCGTCCGTCTCTTGTTGCCCGGTGAATTGGCCAAGCACGCCGTCAGTGAAGGTACCAAAGCCGTCACCAAATACACCAGCTCTAAATAAGTTACCTAACACCCACATCTAGTTATTTAAAACGGCCCTTTTCAGGGCCACCACATTTAATATACTATTTTATAACGCCATAACAACACTTTATATTAATATTATATTTGTATACTTTATAATATATCGTCAATCGAATGATTTATACTTTATAATAATTTATGACCACAGTTAGGTATTAAGTGGATTTATGAAATAGTTGAAAATAGGTTAAAAAAAATAAAATTGAGTCAGAGTTTCATTAACCCACCATCACTCACAATTTTTCATTTCCAATGTATACATGAAAATATTTTCGGGGGATATAACACTACAAGAGATAATAATTAGTCGCTTAAAATATTAAAATACAATGTTGATTATAATTTATAACTTTTTCCTTGTATAGAATTGTAATATGATAAACTAACCGTACACATGATCACATGATGGAACAAAATAAATAAATTTAATATAATATGGCGAAAATTAATTTTTATACACGTATTGGAAAATTATCTCTTTATCAAATATATTAGTATTGACGCAATTTTTAATAAACAACACGTTTTAAGTTTTTTGTGTACATAAAACAAAAGTGGTAAATTATTACGGTGAACATATTATGATAAATGATATTATCATTAAGTAGTTAATAATTGGTATAAATGTATGTTTATTTTAATAACTAATTCATATTTATCGTCAAAATAAGATACAAGAACATCTATGCATCAATTTTTGGAAAAAAATTAAAACTATAAATTGTAATTAAACGAAAATCATATTATTAAACAAACTAGTACTTATCTATGCATAATTATAAACGTAATAATACTTCGTCGGGCACTTTTGATACCATAAATTGACAAACCGGAAGACATGCTACTACAATATACAAAATAATCTTTCTTTGCCATATTTTCTGTACGCAAGGTCAAATTTTAATTGATATTTTTATTATTTTCTCGAGTTGATATTTTACCTCTGGTTTGAGGTTTTTTTTAGGAAGCATACGTATGACAACCAGAGCCAGATCTTGAACTCCCCGGGCCCTGGTGCAAAATACAATATTTTGAGGTCCTATTGACAAAAAAAATTATGCAGTATAGTAACTATAAACAGTATAAACCATCATATGTGTTTGATAAAATTCCAACTGCATTTTACATTTATTTTAATACGTAATATAATGGGTATTAGCATTAATCTCAAGTAACGCGACGCGCGACGTAGACCTTATCGTGTACCAGCGTATACAATCGAAGATTTATCATTATATACCAATATTTCTCGCAGAATGTAAAGAAATTAGAAATAATCGTCAGCTTTATTGCCGGAATCCTAATACAACATTGAAACATTTCAATGTCACGTAGGATTTTATTTTATAAACTTTGATATTCATAATATCGAGGATCACACTATTATCGGCTACTGAAATATTACCAGGAGTCGGGGTCCTGGTGCAATGCGCCGCTTGCATCAGTGCCATATCCGGAACTGGCGATAACAATGAAAATAGGCATACAATGAATCTTAGGAACTGGGATGGAAATGTCATAGCAACTTCTTTGTCATGTATGTGTAACCTGCAAAAAACATCTGCCACCGACAACAACGTCGATTCAATTACGATATCGAAATTGAATATAACACGAAAATGGCAAATATTGAATGGTATATATAATATTAATTTTAATTTATTCGATTAATAATAAAAGTAACAATTGTGTAACAATACATAATAAGTGAAACATAAATTTCGGGTTAAATTCATAATAATTTATGGCCCTGAAAAGGGCCGTTTTAAGATAAACACTGCAACGAGTTGGGTCGCCTCCTACGACTTATTTCGAGCTGGTGTACTTAGTGACGGCTTTGGTACCTTCACTGACGGCGTGCTTGGCCAATTCACCGGGCAACAAGAGACGGACGGCGGTCTGGATCTCCCGACTGGTGATGGTCGAACGCTTGTTGTAGTGAGCCAGACGACTGGATTCGGCGGCGATACGTTCGAAAATGTCGTTGACGAAGCTGTTCATGATGCTCATGGCCTTTGAGGAAACTCCGGTGTCGGGGTGCACTTGTTTCAGTACTTTGTAGATGTAAATGGCGTACGATTCTTTCCTCTTTGGCTTGCGTTTCTTGTCGGACTTGGTGATGTTCTTCTGTGCCTTGCCGGACTTCTTCATCGCCTTTCCTGCGGATTTGCCACCTGGAGCCATTTCGTTTTGTTTAAATTCGAACGAGTTGTAGAGAACACGAGGGCAGACAATCGAGTGATAATTTACCGAGTGGTGCGCGAGTTTATAAGCTATTCGCGAGGTACAGGGGCGCGACGCCATTGGCCGATAGCAACCCCTTTGTCGTTCTCGGGCAACCGGTCGAAAACATCTGTCATCCCCAACCGCGGCTTGCTAAAGTAAAACTATGTTTTTATAGGTTCTTCTACCCCATTAAATGTGTAGTTTTTAATCGTCAAACTTACGTGTGTTATTTTCATCAAGGGGTGATATTTCTATATAAATATAACCGCATCACCGGCAATGGCATCATTCTCGATTCGAGTTCGTCGTCTACTGTACTTATTTTATTGACATTACCAACGAAATCATCATCATGAGCGGACGCGGCAAAGGAGGCAAGGCAAAGAGCGGCAAGTCCAAGACCAGGTCGTCCCGTGCCGGACTACAGTTCCCCGTCGGACGTATCCATCGTCATTTGAGGAAAGGAAACTACGCCGAACGTGTCGGTGCCGGCGCTCCGGTGTACCTGGCCGCCGTCATGGAATACTTGGCCGCCGAAATCCTGGAATTGGCCGGTAACGCAGCCCGTGACAACAAGAAGACTCGTATCATTCCCAGACATTTGCAACTGGCCATCAGGAACGACGAGGAGTTGAACAAATTGTTGTCCGGCGTCACCATCGCTCAAGGTGGAGTGTTGCCCAACATCCAAGCTGTACTCCTGCCCAAGAAGACCGAGAAAAAAGTCTAATTATATTATTTTTTTCGAGACACATCAAATCACACACTTTTCAATAAAAAGGCCCTTTTCAGGGCCACCAAATTCAAACAACCATAATTTAACGAACCTCGTACGATTGAAAACTTTTTTTACTCCTAGTCAGTAATGGCTCTACAGTGAATTTTTTAATTCAAATAATATTTCATTCATAGTGTGAATGATAATTGTTTAACAATAGTTCAATTAATATAAACGACGTCGTTAAGAATATTAGGTATAGTGTTTTTAAGTTTGGTATTTCAGTCAAAACATTTAAGTAAAAGTACTCATGTATTTTATTAATATTAAATACATAATATACAACTTAAAATTATTTGATTTGTAGTATATGAATGGTAATTTAAATAATTTTTCATATTATATATTTTTCTTAAAATTATTCAAAATTTCTAATCACATTTTGATAATCGATTTTTTAGTCGTTTAATACTAGTATAATACTTTCACATTTTTATCGATTTATATTTACTCAATTATTAGTTCAGTATAATTTACAGTGGCTAATTCACAATGCGATTACCAAAGCCTGAATTCTATAGCATTATAATTATTTAAATATGTAATATAATATGATTTTAAAATATTAAGATATTTTCCATAACAATATTATGATACGAGTATATGCAATTAAAATACAAAGTAAAAATAAAAATTGAATAACATGAATATTGTGTCAATTATTGTTAAAACACTAAGAAATAGAAAAATTTAAATGTTAAATTAATAATTAAATAAATAAAATTGTGCGAATATTATTACGACTGGTTTTGATTTAAAAAATCATTGTCGGGTATAAATACTACACACTGAAAATAAAATAAATACCAGAATTTTTTTTACACTATGTAAATATACTTTGTATTTGTATGCTGACATTTTACGTTATATTCAGTCATTTTTCATACCAGCCATTGACCAAAAAACAATAATATCTTAATTCTATGTCAACAGAATGTATATACAATGTCTTTGACTATACTTTAATTGCTATACTAAACTGAAAAATTAAAACATTTTCTTTCCTCTATGTAAATATACATTTCATTTTGTATTCTAACATTTTATCTTACACCTATTGAGTGCGTTTTTTGATTCTTAAAATTGAAAATTTAATTTGTTTTATTTGTGCCTATTTAAAAACAAATTGTATCTCAATAATATTTTAAAAGTTTTTCAAAGTATCTGAAATATGCTACTCAAATATTTCAAAATATATATTCGAGTGTTTCAAATATATTCTTTGCAATAGGAGGCTCAATAATATCTCAAGACCCTTGTAGTGATTCCTATGACAAGTTTAGTATTTACAAGAAAAATCGACGAAATTTCGACTAGTAAACTAAACACATTACCCCGTGTCTATGTCAACAAAGATCGTAAAGTAACCTCACATCTATTTTGTCTAAAAGAAAGATTAAGACAACATATACAGTACAAGTACTCTTGTACTTGTACAAGTACGTACGGGATATTGAAACAAATTTTGATGGCCCTGAAAAGGGCCGTTTTAAGGTGAGTAAAATGAAAAATGGTCGTTTAACCTCCGAAACCGTACAGAGTACGGCCCTGGCGTTTCAAAGCGTAGACCACGTCCATGGCGGTGACGGTCTTCCGTTTGGCGTGCTCGGTGTATGTGACGGCGTCACGGATAACGTTTTCCAGAAACACTTTCAACACTCCACGAGTTTCTTCGTAGATCAGACCGGAGATACGTTTCACTCCGCCACGACGAGCTAATCGACGAATTGCGGGCTTGGTGATTCCCTGGATGTTATCACGCAACACTTTACGATGACGTTTGGCTCCTCCTTTTCCAAGACCTTTTCCTCCTTTGCCGCGTCCTGTCATGTTAGAAGATTTCTGAACGGTATTAGAACTGAATTAATTGTTGTCGAGTCGAGTACTGAACGTGGAATGATGGAATATCACAGATGACGACGTTTTTTATGCGTTTCGAACTGGTTGTCGACGGTGCGGATTATGGGCGTGGCTACTCACCCTCCGTCCAATGAAAATCGCACGCACCCTTCGAATTTCGTATAAATAAGGGACGTTTGCCACATCGGAGTCATTGTGCATTCGTACGCTACTCTCTTCCAACCTACATCTCGAACAGTTAACAAACCCATTCGGCTTCTACTACAATGGCTCGTACCAAGCAAACCGCTCGTAAATCCACCGGAGGAAAGGCCCCGAGGAAACAGTTGGCAACCAAGGCCGCCCGTAAGAGTGCACCGGCCACCGGCGGAGTGAAGAAACCACATCGTTACCGCCCGGGAACCGTCGCTCTCCGTGAAATCCGTCGTTATCAGAAGAGCACGGAACTGTTGATCCGCAAACTGCCTTTCCAACGTCTGGTCCGTGAGATCGCCCAGGACTTCAAGACCGACTTGCGTTTCCAGAGCTCCGCCGTCATGGCCCTACAGGAAGCAAGCGAGGCTTACTTAGTCGGTCTGTTCGAAGATACCAACTTGTGCGCCATTCACGCCAAACGTGTAACTATCATGCCAAAAGACATCCAGTTGGCTCGTCGTATTCGCGGAGAACGTGCATAATCGCTGACTCAACATAAATTCACTTTTTTTTTCATTAAAAAAGCTCTTTTCAGGGCTACCAATGAATTATTACAATTTTTTTTTCGAAATTTCTAAGAATCTATTATAATTTTATACATCTTTCTATTGACGTAAGATATAAATCAATACAATTATTTGATATATTTATTTAGTTAATCTGGTATTCTGGCAACTTATAGTTTTGATATTATAATTTATAGATAATAGTATATATTTATCAAAAAGATTATAAAACAATATAAATATTATCTTGTGTTTAATACTCATATAATGATAACAAAGTATTATCTAATATATAAATAATATTGATAAAAGTAAAAAACATATTGGTCTTTCAATGAGAGTATTATGATAAAATAATGAAAATATTAATATGTCTGGTTTTTAATACATTTCATTATCAGATGCTAACAACGCACTAAAGTACAAAAAATAATATAAATAAAGAAATACGTTTTTTTCATTTCGCCGAAACTTCGTTTTATCGTTCTGTAATTGATGAAACACTTTGCGTACATTATTGACAAACCACACTCTGTATAAGTATAATATGTTTTTCTAAAAACGCATAATTATATCTGTTACATACATTAAGATTCATAAATATTTCTAATCAAATAAATAACCTCAGATATATTGTGGTGTTTAAAGCAGCTTGTTTTTACAAAAGTCTAAAGTCATTGAACCTAAACTAATTACCTTTTTATTATTGTTGGTCACATATTCTATTTTTTTTTTCTTCGCAACCGATTTCGTGTGACATACTAGTCAAGAATATTCAATTTACAAACGTGTTTGATGTCATTTCCTTAACTCTATCTCTCCGCGAGTGAATAATATCGCAAAAATATCTCAAAAACGATTCGGTCGCGCCTAATCTTCAATATTCCGGACTCCGGTATGAAAATTATCAAACGTCGGGTAATCATAATTTTTTTTAGATATTTTTCACGCCATATTTTTTATATTTCAAGATCGAATACGACGCTTAGCTCGTAACTGTATAATTAATATTATGTAAAGGTGCCGCGTGAGCAGAAATAAACGGAACTCAAATTACGAAATAGTACGAGAAAAACCGATACACGTGGATCGCTCGCACAAAAATTAAATATTACTCGATTGACCGTTTAACTAATTTCACCGTTAAATCGGTATAAATAGTTGGAACATAAAACATAAACGATTTTATAGGGTAGACGTGACGACAGACGCGTAGACAAATAATACACTTAAGCAAAGAGTATAATACATATAGACAGTTTTTAATTTATTAATTTGTTATTGCCAGTTAGAAAGTTAGTATGAAATAGTATCTAAATAGTGCGTATAATATTATAATATACTAGATGAGGAAAAGCATATTTTCTCGGAAACAATTCATTCGATCGTTACGTTCGATGTTTTTTTTTTTTTTTGTGCGTTTCAGTCACCCGCTGTTTAAATTAAAGCGTTTATCGAAAACACCGGGACCGCCACTAATTGGATTTTCGTAGACGAGTTGAAAAAAACAGTACATACTCGATCGTTTGAACAAAATCAAAATATATACGTAGTAAATACATACATAATATATGTATACTTACCTGCTGTAGGTGATTCGGTCGATCGTGTCACTGTGAATTCGAGTGAATATTTCGCAAAAAAAAAAAAATGTTTTGAAACTATGCCGCCCCACGACGACGACGACGTTGTGTTTTTCTCGACCTTATAGAGGCGTACGCTTTACGGGAGTTAATTAATTAAAACAATACCTGCGTACAACGATAATTGCTGTGTACATTGATAATAAGTAATATCAAAATGTTCAACGTGAAACGTGTCATTTGCCATTATTATATTTGGGTACTTTGTAGACTGAATATAGTAGTATCCGCGCGCGTCATTATTAATAGCGCATAATAATTTTTAATTGTTGTAATTATTATATTTTCTACGAACTTTTGTCGTCAGAAGGTCGCGCGCGTTACTTTATAAGCTTCCGTTCAACGACAAACAGACGTCCAGACGTGGAAACAACACATCGTCGCGAAAACGGTCAAGTCTCTTGGTGAAAAAAATAAAAAATGAAAATAATATCGGCAGCTATTTCCCTCGCCGTTCTGGCGACCGTTTTAACGGATTGCAACGCGGTGAGTAATACACAACCATACGTATTTTTATTTTATTTTTTTTAATATTGAACAGTTTTGCTGAGCACTATTGCATTACTAATTTTAATCGAGAATATCATAAAATTTATAGAGTACACAGAGATCTAACACGCGTATTTTTATGACATATTACTTAGATCGTTTATATCCTTACTTTAAATTCTGTTTTCGTGATTACACTTTACAAGTTATTGAACGCGATATTATGTTTTTTTTTTTTTTAATAAGTGCGACTCATTTGTTTTTGTTTTCACGTTATTTATAGTATCTGTCCGAAGCGGCCATACAGAAAACCACAAAAATGTTGAAAAGCGTATGTTCCAAGAAAGGACCAAAGCCTGTGACCGACGGTACAGTATTTAAACATAGTCTCGAATGGGTTTTGTATTTTTAATTGAACCGATTAATATTTAAATCGCAGAAACACTAGCCAAAGTCAAGAGTGGAGAATTCGATGATAATGACAACGACTTGCACGTAAAATATTTTCAACTTTGCTTTTAAATGACACATAATAATAATACTTTCGACCTTATGGTTGAAATGTTATTGCGTTTCGATTTTAACAATAATATTTTGTTCATTTTTTCTAGTGTTATTTCGCCTGCACCCTGAAAACCATGCAGTTGGTAAGTACTAAATATAATCGGGACACATTTTCGACTCACAAACTAACGGTTAATCTGCCCGATTAGGTCTCAACAAAATATAATTTTTCGCAACTTTTCGAAGAAAAATGTTTGTTAACTAGAAAATTCAACTTATCTAGTACTCATGTCTAAAGTATTAATATTGAAATTGTTATGAATTTTAGCTACAAAAGGTACGCACATTTTTGCGATTTTCAAAACAATAACTCGATTTCTTATTATTTTGTTAGACGGTCAAAATTAGTAATTAGTATTAACCACTAATTGGCTCGAGAATAAAAAAAAAAACACTTCAAAGTATTAATTTGAAATTAATATTTACTAGAATCGATTTTGAAGCGTTCAATCGAAGTTCAAATATACTCCCCCTCCGTAGATCTGTTGTGTGCGCAAAAATAATTTACGGTACGTGGTTTTAGGCTACTGCAAATGGTCTTTTAGGTAAGAAAGAATTCAAAGATAAGATGAAGTTGTTAGCACCACCACCCATGCTGGAGGTTTTGATGCCCGCTATTGAGGAGTGTACAGGTAAAGAAGAAAGTGTAACCCTCTGTAAGGCTGCATTTAACTTTATCAAATGTTCATACACCGTCGACCCTAAAGTGAGTGGAAAAATTTTAATAAAACATTAATAACTAATAATAAAAAAAATCGTTCTTCGGTTATAACCTTTTTTTTTCAAAACGAAATTAAAACAAACCAAATCTAATATCGACTCATCGCGTAATAATTACCTAAAGTACAATTTGTTAGCTGTTAACAGATTATCACGAGCGTCGACTTTAGGACTAGCATTTTAATAAAAATTACAATTTTAAAACACTGCAAGAAATTTGTACCCGAGTACAATAATTCACTTTCGACGGAGTTAATTTATTAGCTTCTATTTTCAAACACAACTAACATAAAAACTTAAATTAAACGCGTTTAAATGAGGACTTATTTTAATTTGCCATTTTTCAAATTTGGCGAGAGCAGTTCGACTGTTATTTAAACTATCTAGTTCAGTCGTCGAGTTCATCGTTAATCTCAACTATTCGAGTCGAAAGTCGAGGAAAAAAAATTAAATTTTCGATATTAAAAACTTTAACTTTGTAACGGCTAAATTACTATCCATGACTCAAGTACGAGGTGATAATGGTTTTCGTACTCGATTATACATGAAATTCTTTGAAGTAACGCGCGCGCGTGTGTGTATAATGATTTCAGACTTTGGATTACCTGCCGGTGTAAGAGTCACTGATGAATCCCGCACAATATTATCAAAAGAGAGATCATGACATTAAACCCGCAGCACACTACTAATACCAGTCTATTATAATACGAGTATAATGCGATTAATTTTTTGTTTTTTTTTTTTTAAGTACATACTCAATTGTTTTTTTTTTTTCTTTTTTCATATATTTATAATAATAACGTAGCATATTATGTTTTGTGTAATAAAATTTACATGTACGATTAGAGTAATTAGATGTTTTTCTTCGCTCTGAATGATGAATTGAAAAAAAAAAAAACACTCACGCCCTAAGTACCCGTTCAATACGATGTGATATACGTCTTGTTCACGTTATATTTGCATCAATACTCTTTTGTTTTTTAAATCGATGCTGTGTAAAATGTGTACATTTTTTACCCTAGTGGACTCCGAATTTAGTCCAATCAATTTTCTAATATATAATAATATCACCGTAGCTATCGAGCGCGTGTTTTTATCTGACCGTAAACAATACCTACCTACTTACTTAGAAAAATATGGTTAGGTACGTCATTACTCATCGATAGATGATGACTTCTCGGCTCTATTAATTAAAATGCTTCGAACATAAATTAATTACTGATCACCGTTATGTATTAAAATATTTAGCAATACTATTTTTAATGTAGCGCTGGTCAATATGTTTAAAATAATTTACATCCCCGCGTGTTAATTCGGCGCTCCTAAAGTCAAAGTGTATCAAACGTAAAATGATAACTATTTAAATAAGTATTAAGTTTAGCGATACTCTTTCGTGTACTTTTTGTTTTTTTTTTTCCTTTTGATCACCTACATTATTTTTTTATTAATCATTAAATAAGTTAATAAATCTAACGGCCGACTGAAAAATAAAAATATAATACCACAATAGTCATTGGTCGGGTAGGTTTTATTGGTATGACACCAATAAAAATAAATGAACTAAAAAAAAAAAAATAAAAATGTTGTTGAAAAATATGAACTTATCGTGTTCTGATAATGAACAGAATAACGTACAATATTTAATTAAAATAAAACAAATACAATATAGACTTATCTCGCACGATAAAAATTAAAAGTGCATTTCATTAGTTGGTAAATAATATAATATATTAATATGTAAGTTGACCTTAACCTTAGGACTATTAACGTTTTAATACCACAACTTTACGGAGTATTGAGGAATTTATATTTAAACAGTCTGATCTTTACAGGAATTTGAGTTAATTTATAAACGTTGGTCGATTTTTCCATTGCATGTCTTCACTGCTTTGTAAACCAAATAATTGAATACTCGAGACACGTGATTGCAGAACAATTTTTTTATCACTCATCATCGTAGAAACTAATAAAAGTATTTTTCAAAAAGTTTTTGGTCGAACAAAATCAAGTTTAAACCATGAATTTGATATATTATCTATTTTATCAGAACAAGATGCTCAGTAAATAATCATAGTGTCCTATCAATGTATATACTCTCATTGATTAAAAAATTGTATTTTATGAAAATATTCTATAAAATGTTTCAATCATTTTAGATTTTAGTAATAAATTTTAATTCCTTAAATTATGCTCAGTTCGGCGGGGGAAGATTTTACACCAACAAATGAGCACAACAATTTGGCGTCGACGAAAAACGAATCGACACGATATGATATTAACACCGAGTTGAGGTGAACGTGAAATGAAAAACGTAAATGTGTGATGACAATAGTTCTATTATAATTATAACAACTGACGAGACCTTTGACACGGAGACTATTTATTCAGACGTTTCGAGAGATACGACCAAGTCAACGTTGACTTAGTTAATAAGGCAACAACTTATCCAATAGGAAGTGTATCAACAATATTGTGTCGCGAAAACTTAATTTGTCGAGTTAATACGTAATTGAATTTAATCATTTATTGCCGAATTTAAAGGAGAATTATCGTTGTCCTCTTCAAATCCGGCAGCGAAGTCTCGAAAAGTTTAAAGTGTAATTTTTACTTGTCTGCTTTCGTCGTCATTCTCATTTTAGTTGTACAGAGACGGCAGCAAAACAATGTGACGTCTGCTTTGAAACGATTGAGTATTTCGCCGTTTTTCTACCATTTTTTTCGAGTACAACGCGTCTGTCTGGCCTTCGGCGTGCTCGAAACGATAAAACGCAGACGACACTTCCGGCGCGATAAAATCGAGTAAAATATAATATAATATTGTAATAAATTCGATCACAATGGCGTTTTCTCTCTCTCTCCTCCCCGTCGTCGATTGACAATACCACTTTGTCGTACGTTTTCTCCACACACACACACACACACACACACGTCGTTATTAACATTCTTTTTATCAACCTCACCTACCTTTCCACTCGCCCGTCGATCGGAATACTGCTTTATTGTAATAATATATATATATATATATATAATATTATTATCTCGCGACGACCCGCCGCTGGCGATGACGATAGCTTGTTAACCTCTGTGTACGTGCACTGCAATACGTATATAACATACATACGAAATGCTTGCGCGAATCGCACACAATCGCCGTCGACTCCAAAGGTCCGTCCGGACACGCTTACGCTCGCGTGAAATACCCGCCGACGAGTGTATATAACACGAGCGCGCGCGAGAGCCGTGTGTAGTTCTCGTTCGACCGACGCGTGTATACCTGCATCGTATTATCCACATTAACACATCAATCCGGCTCTAGCAAGTCAAGTGGTCCAGTCCGTTCGCGCACAATGGCAAAAGTTCACGTATCGTCTCTGCTCGTCGGCCTCGCTCTGTTGAGCTCGTGCTTCGTCTCCGTGAGTATCACGTCCCGCATTGTGTGTCCTGTACGCGCAGGATCTAGACTGGGGGAGAGCGGCGGGATCCCGACCCGGGGCTTCGGATCACCTCGGCCGACGAGAGGGTGTAGTAAATATTGGATAGGTAGCGTTCGAATATTGCAGTACAGCGAGACTTCCGATATGATTTTTGAGAACTATAATAACCTCGCGGGTACGTCGATAGTTACGAGATAACGTCTCCTCATAACGAATCACGAGTTTCGATATTACTAGTAGATATTATTCAAAGGACAAACCTGCGGGTTTGGATCTATACTACGCTGTTCCGTTTAATCGCCACCGAATTACGTACGTATTGTTTTCAAAATACAATATTGTCCGACATCGACGGTCGAAAGCATGATGGGGAAGGCAACATCAAGCCGGTCCCACGCGTGACTCGTGTGCACTCGCAAAATTCATCTCTAAATAGGCTTATTTTTTTCTTGATCAACAAGTCACGAGTTACTTTTAATTAGATCTAAATTATATCGATTAACAGATGGTAA
Organism: Drepanosiphum platanoidis; assembly: GCA_948098885.1. NCBI lineage: Eukaryota > Metazoa > Arthropoda > Insecta > Hemiptera > Aphididae > Drepanosiphum > Drepanosiphum platanoidis. The sequence continues at coordinate 3,576,717 of OX402538.1, read as the reverse complement.
GATGATGATAAACACAAAAAGAAATTGTACTGCATATTTTGTTCAAGATTGAAAGCTCGTTTTAAAATAATCAAACTATATAAACACATATATCGTTAATTTATAATGCCATCAAAAAATATGGTCCATATTTAAACATGGTTAAAAATGTTATAAATTATAATGTAGTTTATGTGTATTTCTGTGCAGGGGCGATTTACAACGGACCAAATCCATCAACTGGGAAAAGAGTGCAACGCCAGCGACGGTAAAAAACATTTATATTTTGTTATTTCTTTCTCACTTTTCTTAATAGTTATAGCTATAAGCAATGCATGACATCGAAAATCGAGTTCACTTCGTTTGTGACGTATTGGTACACGGCGCTTAAATAGTATGAGGAGGCTCGTATGAGCTTCTCGAGTGGAGAAAGAGCATTTTTTAAACCATTATTCGACTTTTTTGTTTTCTACGACAAAAAGCGTTTTCGTTACATCGACGATACGTTATTCCATTTTGAAATTCGTAGAAAACGTGTATCTATCACAGGGTCACAGAGCAAAACGCTTCGTATACAATTATGCACGCCGGACACTAAACGTTTCATTTTGTTTTCGTCGAATGTATTTTCTGTAAATGCCGTTTGCTATCATAGTTACACGACTATATGAGCTCGTTTTCGATAGACTTTATTGTTTACAATCCTTTTTTTTTTCCGGAATTATCTACTCAGTATAATGTTATACTCGTAGTTTATATATCTACTTTAGAAATGATAGAGAGAGAAAAAATGGAAAAACTAATCCGACAGGAAATACCGCGATTTGAATCGTTGAATATACGATAAACGTTTTGAACTTGTCGAAGAGATAAGTAATGATTAATAATTATATTCGTATTAACGGTCACTCTCATCCACTTATAGTATACGTATAATGTAATCTCATAACACTTCCAGCAATTCGGGTCACATCATATTTCAATATTTAGACCGGAACAATACAATTATTCTACTTGTCTAAATATATTAATCGACAGTTCGATTGTCCGTCGAGGCGCACGCATTTTCATTAAATTTAAACCTGTCGTTGTATGTACTTTTTCTCTTTGAAAATCAAACGTCAAATTTAATTAATAATTTACATGGTAATAACACAACAATATCGTGCGAAATACCAATAAATACCATAATTTATACCTACTCGGTTTCGAAAATTAACTGAAACGCAAATGAATCAAACACTCGTTTACTTATTTAAATTCATACCGAATGTACGTAAATATTCACATAATAGGTACGTACGCAGAGAATAAAGGGGCTTATAAAATGCAGTTGTTATAGTAATGTCGATTCTTCGTTGAGCGTTAACCCGCAAAAGAAAGAGTTATGATTTTATTCGCGGTCGAATTAAAAGTAAATAATATAATAATTTTACTTTTAACCGAGCTTTATGGTTGTAAGGTATGAATTCATATAGTTTTTTTACGATTTATGTATGTAACATTTTATAAAACGTGTGAAAACCGTTGTACAATAGTGTTAGATATGCATAAAAACAAGTGAATTGAATTAAAATCATAGGAATCTGTTTATTTTATAAGCGTGTTTATTCGTAATCAAATGACGTGAAATAAATGTACAGAAAATATATCGAAAACAAATACCTGTCACACAAAATTATTATACCGTGACGAAACTCGATCGGACAATGTTCAAACTTGAACGTTTACAATCAAATGGAATGTTTATTTTACCGTCAGAGCGCAGCGTAGATTACGAGTATAAGGAATATTATGTCGTTTGGTTGATTTTCGAAGGATTGTAAAAATTGCTTGCAGTAGTAAAAAATTCTGTTTTTCTAAATAGATATTAAAACATTCACTGAACGCAGTTTTAAATAATGGATTGCAATCGAATGCAAAATAGATTAAAAGGCCATTCTGTTTTCTCTATTGTGTTGTGATATGCGTGTGCGCGTGTTAACCATCGTCATCGATAATTAAGTATCTACTTATCGACCGACACAATCTGCTAATCATTTTTTATTGGAAAAAACGCACGCGTAATCTTCTCGCGATTAGTGAAATTGGGTCAGAGTGCACGGTAATAGGTACACAATTGTACTGCATGTGAATACTAGTCGACGGATTTATCTTTTGTTTTCACACAGACTATCGCGAGTTTAAATCGAAGAACTTATCGAATGACATGGGTATTTTAACAGTTTGATTTTTAATTACCTTAATTAATTTGAAAAGTCACGGCGTCCTGATTGTATTGCTCTAATATTTTAAATATTTAACTGTTCACGATTTCAGTATTCATTCGTTTGATTCTAACAGGTATTTTTTTTTTAAATTGTAACCATCTGTCCTCAACCGAAATCGCATTAAATCAGGAGTTCGTTTTGTTTAAAAATTACATTTAAATTATTCAAGAAAACGTGGGAAAAATCAATAAAATTTGACTTTTAAACTATATGGGACGAACGAAGTCTTTCTTTTCGGTTCGTAATCTCGCGCAAGTTTTTCCGCGTTTATTTTCATTCTGTTTGTCCTTAGAGATTCATAGTCCACCTTTTAGAAGCAACTGAATAAATATTTCTAAATCACTTGTTACATTTATACGAGTATATATTTTTGTGTTCGGAAATAGGACTTGGACCGCAAACAATCATTTACTTAATGATGCGCGTTAACATTTCCAATATGAGACAATGATAATAATAGTTTATCAAAACTGCGAGTGATTATATATTTATAATACCGTCTGACATTATCCATTTACCTAGTCAATATAGAATTAAGTATTTAAATTTCAAGTCAGCGAGAACAATACATTTTATAAAATAATACTACATCAGTTGTTTTATTAAATATTTAAACAATAGTAAACGTTTTTCATCGAGACAATTTATTATTATTAAATAAATATGAGAAAAATATTTTACTAAAACTTTTAACGTATGTATAATCTGTTTCAGAATAACAAAGTACACGTAGAATTCAATATTAAAATTTAAAATAATTTTAAGCAATCCATAATAGTCTTCCTGACTATTCTTTTTTAAAAAAGTACTCAAATTAATTAAAAAAGAAAAGATATAACTATACATAATTTAGATAATGTACTCGGGCGAGTGATGATTAGTATTGGTGAACAATTTATTGTTCTTATTAATTTGAAATGTTGAAATCAATGATGATACACTATTGCATTCGAAAAACGATTCTGAGTGAAGGATGGCAGGTGAATTAACCGCTATTTCAATAGAGTTATCGTTTTTAATATTAATTAGTGATTTCTAAATTTAGAGAATAATTTTAGATTTATTTTCAATCAAGTACATACCATTTTTAATTGAGAAAAATTACAAGTTGTACGGTACGAAATTATATTTTATTTATTTATCTATTATAGACGATCTTGCCGTAGCCAAATCCTACACGGTTCCAACAACGGAAAGCGGAAAGGTAATAATTTATTGACAATTCATAATAAAGATAATATCATTACTGCGTTAAATGCCGAAATAGTATAGTACTATTCATCTTGATCGATCCACGTGTTGAATATTCAACAGTAAACCACGCGATTAAGGTCAGTGACAAAAGAAACGGAGTGAATCGTTTGCGTCATGTAAAAGTATAAGTAAAAAAAAAAAAAAAACTTAGAGAAAAAAAAACGGTACTAAGTAATTTCGCTACAATTTTAATTAGTACCACTTTGTATTACACGCCAATGTGAAACGCGCCTAATGATTGTTTTGTTTTCAGTGCTTGATGAAATGCATGATCGGCAAATTGGGAATGGTAAATTTTCACTCTCTGAGACATTATTTTATTTCACATAGGTACCGGCTCTGAATGTTCCATTTGTTTCAGTTGAACGACGACGGTACGTACAACAAAACTGGGACGCTTTCGTCGTTGAAGACGCATTGGTCGGAATGGTCCGCAGAGTTGACTAATAAAATAAACAACGTGTGCTACGAAGAAGGTAATAATTAAAGCAGGTTATATTTACTGAAAAAAAACACCTGAATTACAAACTAGACTGTTGACTCTATAACACTGTGTAGACACTTAAAGACGAATATATCGGTTAAAACAAAAAATTAAAAAAGCGAATAGAAAGTGTCACCGACGGATGACTTTTTTTTCCTAGTCGTTAAACGTAGTGCGATTTATGACCGGCGAAACCCATGTTCTACTCGTCGTACCTGCAAAGCTGCCAAAAAAGAAAACAGACCGTGTTCTTAAAAAAAAAATAAAAGAAAACGTTGTTGAATACCGTGACGATTTTCCTGACGAACGAGTTGACATAAAATAAATAAATAAAATAACTAGACGAACGTATATGGTGCCTACACCATACAATTCGTATAATCGTATAATTTTGTTTAATCTTCGAAACATAAAAACAAAAGTGTTATGACGATCAAAAAATATATAAAAATACTCACTTGTAAATTGTAATATTCATATTCTGAATCGCTGAAATCCGATGAAAACTAAACAAATATCATCATTTTGATTGCAGCTCAAAAAGTGCCGGCCAGTGAAGCTGGAACTTGTACGTATGCTTTCGAAATAATGGCGTGCATAAACAAACAATCCAAAGCAGTGAGTTTAGAATTTCCTATGAATAGTATACTGGTTTGTTTATTTGTCGTAAAACGCTTTATCTTTTCAGGCGAACGCGCTATAGAAGTGTGAAGACCGCAAACGAGTGGAACTAAATAATAATACTCGGGAAGAGCATTGAACATTTTATTTGTATAATCGTAATCATTATTATAAGCGATGTTAATTGCCTACTAAGGTTTTCCGTGTAATTTACTTTTTGGACGTCTGTATATATACTTGCACTATAGTCAATAGTTTTCCGGCCGCGTCACACTTTGGGATTTAAATGATATTTTCCGGTTTCCTTGATCCGAACGATATCCTTGACACGTTTGTGCCGAATAAAACTGTGAAACATCGAAAATTATTATTTTGTCGAATAAAATAATACCGCGACGCGATTGGCGAACGATGATATGGCATTTTATTCGATCGCCAAAACAATATCATATTGTTCTTCGGAAACTGTTTTATAATGTAACGTTTCCGCTTGGAAGTGGAAATTCCGCGAGTTTTAATTACTCCCATTTTTTCTCGCGGTTTTTCTTCTTTTTTTTTTTTTTCGCACACAGTCGTTTAGTATATAAACACCATTGCGGAGTAAAACGAATTATTATGTCGTTGTACTGCAGCTGAGTCCGTGATAAAACGTGAAAGTAATACAATTTAAAACCCGAACGCCGATTCAAACAACGCGAAAATGTTCGCCCTCAAAGTAGTGTTCTTGTGCTTGGCCGTCGCCGTCGTTTTCGTAAGTTCAACATCATTTTAATATCATTGTAATACAGTCGCACCGAAGTCAGTTTTTAAAATTATTTCTACCTACATCGCATTTTACTATTACTGTGTGCGATCCTAAATATCGAGTAATATATTCGAATTCCTAATATCTTTCTATGAGTTTGAAAAAATAACCAACTGTTCCTTCCAAAGTAATTGATATATACGAGACGAAATTTCGTCAGGCTTATATAGTTCAAGTGATTCTTCTGTTTATGATGCTAGCCAATATTTTCTACCGAATACATTTACCGTGATGTATGCATTTAGAAGCTCTTGTAAATCGACATTAAATGATTCGAATTCATTTCGCGTTCGATTATTGACATGATTTGTCTGATATAATTTTATCGCCAACGAATTATTAGGTACATAATATACGTTAATCGCCGGTGAGTAAGTTATGTACGCACGTGTTTCGCAAGAGAGCGGGAAGACGCTAATATTATTTGATTAATGCATAAATGCGTGAAGCTCATAGTATTATATCGATTTTCGGAAATATGAAAACATCAATGGAGAACCTATCTTTAAATATTTGTAATTCCTAGAGATTATAAAAAGATATTTTCGGGTATCAAATTTTAAAAACACACTATAATATGTAAATTTTATCAATGCGTTTATATTGTATGCGATTTCGGTATTTCTCGAAAAACGTACGTTTTTAGGTATTACTAGTTCGTTTCGAATAACGTAAAAAAGTATTGTATTTTAAAACAGTAAACATTTAATCACATTGAAAAAACAAAAAAAAAAAAACAACACGGTTTCGTGTAATGTATAATAAATCGCTTATTATATACACGGACCTGAATAGAATTATTGTGTTATTTTAGTGCGACGACAATTCACAAAACCCGAACGATCGTTCAGCGTCGATATTCCAGAGTTGCATAGCAGAAACAAAGCTGTCCGGCGGTAATTGATATTATAAATAAATTAAACCATTATATTATCCACTTGCGATAATAATCTCATGTTAATATTAAATATATTCAACACAGTTTAATATACATGCTCTAAGCGATCATTATAATACTATGTATATTGTATAGTATACATTGTATACGATATAATAATATAAATTACATTATATTAAATACAATGGTTCGCGTAAATCGAACACCTCGAGTGTCGTACAGATATCGACGTCAAGATAAATAAAAAATAATAACTCAAGAGTTTTATTTTCATGGAAATTCTTGTAATAAGAGGCTCCTATATGTATATATACCTAGAGTCGAGAAAATATTTATTACAAAATCAGTACCTATAATAAATTATGATGTAAAGTTTTATAAAATAATACTACTATGACTCGTCTCATTAAGTATAATAACACTGATTAATACATTATAATATGATAAGTTATTTTATAATAATGAAACTAGTTAGGTTATTAAAAGAATACAATAAGAAGTCTATTTTTAAATAAGTATTTTCGAAGTTGAATTTGGAAAGAGCTTTTAGTGTATTGAAATCGTTCTTTTTTTTGTATTTTTTACAATGTTGGTATTAATTTAAATCTAGGCAACAAACTAATTTTTAAACCTAAAACTGATGAGAAATTTAAACAAATTCAACTACTGTAGAATGTCTATAAATTAGGAAGATAAATATTCAAATTTCGATTAAGGAAATATATTTGTTTACCTATTCCTAAACAATTAAGTAAAATAAAACAATTGTTAAATGATTGCTCTTCATTTTAGACGCACTCAAAGGATTTCGCTCAATGAGTATACCAAAGTCACAAGCGGAAAAGGTAGATTTGATTATACAAAACATAATTTGAAAATAAAGAAGCGTGTAGTAATATAGTGTTTAATTTTCCTTAGTGTATGATGGGCTGTTTGATGAGAAAAGTTAATGTGGTAAGTACGATAACTAAAACGTTTTGTATATCATAATATATTATTTCAAATAAAAATGAAATACTACTATGGGTTTGTGTATTTTATTAAGATTAACAAAGGCAAGTTTTCGGTGGAAGAGGCAACCAAAGTTGCACAGACGTACTACGGGACAAATCAAACGATGATGAAAAAAGCAAAAGACCTAATCGATGTCTGTGCAAAGAAAGGTAATTATTAAAACGTAGATGAAAATTGCGTAAATGATTTTTAATCGTAATATTTCTATTTCGATAGAAAATATAATATAATTTCGTAAACTAAACGTACCCGGTTATTTTTTCCAAAACATAATATTTCATTTAATTTTATAAAACGCATAATTTCAACTCCATCTGGACACTCGCGAAATTTCAATAGTGAATATTTACCACCCATCACCGGTTATTACCCATTTATTGGGGAGCTCTCCCTCCCTCACACCGGTTAAATATCACGGCAAATCAATGATCACGGCCGCACCGCGACACGCACTACGCACATAAAATGTTCCTAATCGATTCCGAATCTTGGATACCTACTTATGACGTGGCAGTTCCTTACAGCTGACAACCGATAAACGATTGATTTCAATATTATTCGATTATTTCGAGTTGGCCAATATTCGTCAGACGTATTACAATACAATAAAATATGTATTCGTTTATTTTTCGGCCGATTCTTTTACGCTTTTGAATATCAATAATATTCGAAATGAAATAACGATTGTTCAAAAGTCAATCAGTTTATCTGTGACCTGAAGAACAATGTTATGAGAGAGACGTGCAACTTAAAAACAACATTGATTCGAAAAATAGCGAATTTTGGATAGACATTTTATTGTATTTTATGCGCGTATTAAAAACCAAATTCATATTTAACCATAAAACAATGGAACCATACTCCAAACATTTTATTTTAGACATTATAGTAATATAATACTTCGACTTTTAATAATCATTTGTTTTTAGCGCAATCGGCCAGCGATGAATGCTCATTAGCCGGTATTGTAACCACTTGTATCGTAGAGGAAGCACAAAAAGTGAGTCGTTCGGGGGAAATAGTGTATAATATTTTATTATATTGTACATTGTTGCGATACGGCGAAACGCTTTTCAGCAATCTAAAAAAAAAAAATAAAAACCTAATGTATTTTTATTTTATTTTGTAGGCGGGATTGTCCGGCGGACCGGGGAGTCGTTCCAGACGAAGCGTTTCACCAAAATTCCGTCGCAACGTTTAAATTAATTTCGAACTATACTCGACTACATAAGCGATCATCGTGAACGATCATTTAAATACTTTTATTGTAATAATGTACTTTATTATTATGCTACTTAATTTATAAATCCACGGCTTGTTAACATTTACGCGGCTGACACAATAAATAATTTATTTAAAATCTTAAAATTGTTGTGTTTATTTGACTGCTAGTAGTCAGTGTTGCAAAGAATAGTTGTTTACATTTTGGCGAGTTTGAATTTTAAGATTCAGAGCGTGTTCGGCATAAAGTAAAACTAGCGAGAGACTGTTGAAAAGTTGATCCCTATTGGATCAGAAAAGTAATAGACTGTATATGAGGAACAACTCAATTTTAATATCGAGGATATTTTATTGATGATAATAATAAAACAATTGACATTTATATTTATTTACCCCCACTAATCTCTTAAATTTTAAATAATGATTTATAATAGATTAGCGGGGTTTTATAGCTGATGCATTTTTTTGAATACTTTTAACATAAAATAATAAAAGTAATTGGTGTGCTGGACATAAAAATTAAATCGACTTGATAAACCTTTAGTTATTGACTTCAATAATAAATAACGCTAAAGGTAACGCAAAAATGCATAGATTAGGTCGCTTTCTGCGCTGCAGTATTGTTGAGGGGCTTAGTTATTTTTTATCAGAAATTATTGGTGGTCCTGAAAAGGACCGTTTTAATTGTGGGGTTTAGCGAGGAGTAAGTAAGTATCCCGACAACGGTTACTTTTTCTTGGGAGCGACGGGCTTCTTGACCGGAGACTTCTTTGCCTTGGTCGCCTTGACTTTGGAGGCGACGGGTTTCTTGGGTTTGACCGGCGACTTCTTGGGCTTCGCGGCCGCGGCTTTCGGCGGTTTGGCCGCGACGGCGGCGGCTTTCTTCGCCTTCTTGGCCGCCGGTTCGCCTGCGGCGGGCTTCACCTTTTTCGGAGCGCCCCTCTTCTTCTTCGGGGTGCCCAGCGCGGCCTTTGGTTTCTTGGCCGCGGCGGCGGCTGTCGCGGACTTCTTCTTGACGACGACTTTCTTCGGTTTCGCCTCGGCGGCGACGGGCAATTTGAAGTGACCGGTCGCGCCGGTCCCCTTGGTCTGCAAAATGGTCTTGTTGACGACGGCCGCCTTCAGGAACTTCCTGATGAACGGAGCCAATTTCGTCGGGTCCACTTGATACTTGGCCGCCAAGTATTTCTTGATGGCGTGCAACGACGAGCCCTTCTTCTCGTTCAGTTCTTTGATGGCGGTTAACACCATCACGGAGGTGGACGGATGAGCGGGCGCGGGTTTCTTGGCTCCCGCGGCGGCGGCGGCCTTCTTCTTGGCCGGCGCCTTCTTGGTGACGGCTGCCGCGGTGACCGCGGTCGGCGGCGGTGAAGCTACGGTGTCGGTCATGTTGTCGGATGGTACGAGATGAGTTGACTGTGTTATGAATACAATAGGAACGCACCGGAACGCTGGCTGACGAATGATGTTCCGCAAACGCAGAGTGCGGGTATGTATACACGTTGCCGTACCGACTATTAAACACCGAAGTGCACCGTCGGCGATCCAGCTACAATCGTCTCGACGTTTTTAGCGATATCTCCGCGACAAAACAATCTGTGATTTAGGTTTCGAGCTTTATGGAAAGTCAACAAAATTTCTAATCGCCGACAATCGTTTTCAAACCGATTCTTCATATCGCTACATAACTACGATCCAATATTTCGACATGTTCATACTAGTTTTCGTAGACCTTTGAAAATTGCCCATAACAATTACAATATTGCTCGAAATTCGTTAAAACAATGAAAAACGTATTGTTTACAAGTTTTCAAGTAACCACACATCCGCAGTAAGGTCGCCATTGTTTTCTTCTCCATACGGCGACGTATCGAAAATGGGACTTTGGAGTCGGTCTTACTGCGTTTACCCATCGCTGCTTGATTTCATACATTTCATAAGACTCAAACTCGAATAGTAATTTTTCAAAACAGAACTGAGTATAATAATACTTTTACAATTTTGTAATTGCTACTCTGTTTTGTAGAGATTGTCATATTTTAATCCAATGCGTGTCTATACCTATATCAAACAAATTAAATTTAGTTGGTTCATAATGTTCATATTGAATGACTACCAACTGTTATTTTATTATAAATTAAAAATTTGATAATCATTGCTTGTGGGAAATATTTTTTATTATATTTTATAATAATATAATATATAATAAATTATATAATATATTATACTCTAATTGTTTCCTGGGAGCCTTTCCTCCTGTATATTTGTACTGCTTGGTAGTATATTTAAGTGTAGTAATATGACGTATTATTTTAATATAATATATAAATATATTAATATAAATGTCTATGTTTATTTAGACACGTGGCAAATTGCTAGAGAAAATTGATTTATTGGCCCTGAAAAAGGTGGTTTTAAAAGATGTCTTCTCTAAACGTCTTAAATTCAAACTCATTATGTCTTCATTGTACACAATAGTGATGGTAACAACCGCGAGAAATAACTCGGACTACTCGATTATATAATTTCATCGGTTATTTTGAAAATTGTCGAGTAATTCTCTCGATATTGAAATCAGTTGAAATAATCCAGTGAAAAATGCTCGGTTACTCACAACTCACACACTCGTATACTAACAAGAAATTATTTTAATCGATAAATCAAATGATAATATTGATAATCGTTCCGAAAAGAGAATCGAATTAAATGAATCAGCAGTTCTATAATGTTAAAACCAGTTGTAACTTGTAATACTTAATATTATTTTTATAATAATTTAATTACAATTTTTTTTAATTTAGAGCAAAACGACTAATTATCTATAACAAGCGACTGAGCGTGTGACTTGGTAATAAATAAAGTAATATAGATATTAGTTAGTAGGGTATACTTGGTACTAAATTGACCGAGAGGTTTTTTCGAGTGCATTATTACTCAATTGTTCCCAATAGTAGTACACATAGACATAGAGAATGTCAAATAAAACAACAACACGTTGTTACGTGGTCGATTGCCGTTGTTAGTCCAAATCATATAGCAGTACACAATTAGTAATATTAGATGAACATAAAATTGTAATTTTGCTGGCCCCAAAAAGGATCGTTTTAAATGGGAAGTTATATCAATTCAAACACGCATCTACTTCTTCTTTCTTCTTGGTTACGTCAGTTTTTTTCACGGGACTCTTCTTGACCTTAGGCCCAGACTTCGTTTTCGTGACCGGCAACTATTTGGATTTGGCCGGGGAGGAGGACTTCTTGGTCGGCGGCGGTAACGCGGCCGTAGTTTTCTTTACTTTTTTCACAGCCGGTTCAGAAGTGTTGGGTTTCTTTGCCAGAGACTTCCTCTTTTTCTGAGTTCCAGGTGCCTTGGCAGCGTCTGTTTTCTTGGCAACAGGTTTCTCTTTGCGACGGTGGCCTATTATATAAGAACTATTTTATAAATATAAACAACTATAAATCAATGATCTTATTTTTAGTTTATACAATCACTTCAGGCAAAATAAAAGTATTTCATACGGTTAATTTTCTTTTACTATTATTCCCACCACTAGTTTAAAGGTGATAAATGTAAAAATCAGTGAAAATATTAAATTTAAAATGTATCATCCATCTATATAGCGCGTATATTATACAGATACATACATATGGTTATTTCTTTCTATTCCATTTCAAATTAGATAATAATATGTAAACTCATTGTAGTTAATATAATATCTAAAACCGTCAATAACAACTTCACAATACAACAGAAAACCGAAGTAGTGTTGTGAATTTGTGATTAGTGATTGACTTTGAATTAAAATTGAATGATAATAAATTTATTAGTGCCTTATAGATAGCGATTTGAAATTAGAACAGAATTGGTGGCCCTGAAAAGGGCCATTTTAGGGAATAATTCAAGGGAACAATTATGTGCCTGACGTCAAAGATTACTTCGAGCTGGTATACTTGGTGACGGCTTTGGTACCTTCACTGACGGCGTGCTTGGCCAACTCGCCGGGCAACAAGAGACGGACGGCGGTCTGAATCTCCCGACTGGTTATGGTCGAACGCTTGTTGTAGTGAGCCAGACGACTGGACTCGGCGGCGATACGTTCGAAGATATCGTTGACGAAGCTGTTCATGATGCTCATGGCCTTTGAGGAAACTCCGGTGTCGGGGTGCACTTGTTTCAGTACTTTGTAGATGTAGATTGCGTAGGATTCTTTCCTCTTGGGCTTGCGTTTCTTGTCGGATTTGGTTATGTTTTTCTGAGCCTTGCCAGACGACTTCTTCATCGCCTTGCCGGCCGATTTACCTCCTGGAGCCATGTCGAAAGTGTTTAACGGTAATCAATAGAATTACTGGGGAACAATGGTGCTGGAATACTCTGGTCACAGAAACGTCGACATATTTATTACAGAGTTTGAAAAATGTAAACGCTCCGATTGGTCGATTGTGGTTTCAATAAAGACGAGCTAAAACGTAACTTTTTCTGTGTTGACGGTTGCTCAAAAAAAATAACCTTGCTCGTCATATAATCTAAAAAGTCGATAATAAACGTTGTTTTTTACTACCAAGTCGTACGCAAAACGTAATAGTTTTAATCGTCATACTTTCCAGTGTTTACGTAATGATTGTTACGTTTCGTGTGTTCTTACCTATAAAACTGCAAAATGTTCAAAATTTCGTCATAATGTTTTTTATCATTGTATTCTTATCTTGTATTCACGTTTTCAACATCTCTGTGCGATCATGAGCGGACGCGGCAAAGGAGGCAAAGCAAAGAGCGGCAAATCCAAGACCAGGTCGTCCCGTGCCGGACTACAGTTCCCCGTCGGACGTATCCATCGTCTGTTGAGAAAGGGCAACTACGCCGAGCGCGTCGGTGCCGGCGCCCCGGTGTATTTGGCCGCAGTCATGGAATACTTGGCGGCCGAAGTTTTGGAATTGGCCGGTAACGCAGCCCGTGACAACAAGAAGACTCGTATCATTCCCAGACATTTGCAATTAGCCATCAGGAACGACGAGGAATTGAACAAATTGTTGAATGGTGTTACTATCGCTCAAGGTGGTGTGTTGCCCAACATTCAAGCCGTTCTCTTACCCAAGAAGACCGAAAAGACCAAAGTCTAATTACACCTAAAACTTTTTCTTCACTTTAAAACGGCCCTTTTCAGGGCCACTACTAATTATTGTATATCCTTCGCCAATCTCCTATAATATTTGTCTTTGTCTATCATTACGTCAAACCGCTCTAGTGTGGCGAGACCCTAACACGATATTTATTACAGAAAATAACAATAATCCTCTATGAAAAACGTCAAACGAAAACAAAATAAGAATTGAGGATTAATGTTAGCGACGGCTATTACAGGCTCTATGTCGGAACTCCATTTTTGAAACGATGCCATTTAAAGGCAAAACTACCGATAACCAATCTGTAAACGCGAGCACATTCCAAAATTTGTGAACAATGCGTTTTTAATAATTTAATAATGTTTAAAAGAAAACGAAACTTTTTACAGACCGTCGTCTAAGGTCTACGAAAACAAGTGTAAACTCGTTGAAATAACGGTTCACAGCTATGCCGCCACTTCTTTAATCGATTTCAAACGCATTTCACGCGATTCGAAATTTTGTTGACTCTCTATAGAATCCAAATTGAATGTTCCAGTCGTTTTTCTCGCGGAAAAATCGTCAAAAACGTCCGAACGATTGTAGCTAGGTCGACGACGGTGCACTTCGGTGTTTAATAGTCGGTACGGTAACATGTATAATTCTAGCACTTGGCGTTTTTCGAAGCATGAGCATCTCGTTCGCTAGCGTCTATATTGAACAACAATATTGAATTTAATTTTAATTCTCAATTGATCCTTGTTCGATAATCTAGACCCTATTCCGTATTAATATTTATAAACTGTTAACAATAGTTAATTATAACTTAGTTATACTTGGTAAACCTTCAAAAAGTGTACGTGGGTTGTATTAAGGCCTAAGACTGTTATTATTAAAAAAACATCATGTTCAGGATAAACAGCGAGTCATTGTAAAACTTAAAGCAACGAATCTTCAATCATTATTATTTATTCTCGAAAAAATCAACCGTAACGACTTGTTGATGAATACACGATTTCATTCAAATTTCATACACTCAAATGAAGTCGATCGATACATAATTTTCTCGGGACAGTGAAAATAGATCGTTTTGTTTCATGAAACCTGATATAATTACGATGACCAAAATATATTTAACTATAAAACAACTTAAAAGAATGGTTAAACCGAAGACACTGGCGCGCAGTGAAATTTCAATTAAACGTAACTCAATTGCATAAATCAATAATAGTGTCTCTACACACTTATACTAAACCAAGAATTAGATATTTAAATTCTTCCAAGTTCGTGAGTTTTTATTCCGCGGGGGCTATTGGTTAGAAATAAATCACATATATGTGAGAAGAATAGACCGATTTTAGTTAACATTATGAATCGCTTTCATACGTTGACTGCCACGTGTACATTTTTTTGTACATTGTTAACTTGCCATCTTGTGTGGGCGTTGTTTTTCGTACGTTTACCAATATTTAAAAAGAACAATATAATTTGGAATTAATTTTATTGATACATATATTTAAAATGATATACTTTCGTGTCAGGTTTTCGTAACGACAATAGTTCAGGCAAGACGGTCGTCGTCGGTGTACATAAATATCAACACGAATAGCAATTTGGTAAACATTGGTACCACTAGGGGCTATGAGTCATGCATGGAAAGTGCGTAAGCAAAACGTCGTGTTAGCTATAATAGTGAGGAGGGTTCTGTTTTATTATCGATGAGCATATGTCACGCACCACAGTTCGATGGACTAATATTGTTCGTTAATATTGGTGGCCCTGAAAAGGGCCGTTTTAATTACGGTAGGAGTGTGCATTTTCCTCAAATGGCCAGAATGAAAGGTTTGTTTTAGTACGAGACACGGTTAACCTCCGAAACCGTAGAGTGTGCGGCCTTGCCGTTTCAAAGCGTAGACCACGTCCATGGCGGTGACGGTCTTCCGTTTGGCGTGCTCGGTGTAGGTGACGGCGTCGCGGATAACGTTCTCCAGGAACACCTTCAACACTCCACGAGTTTCTTCGTAGATCAGACCGGAGATACGTTTCACTCCGCCACGACGTGCCAACCGACGGATTGCGGGCTTGGTGATTCCCTGGATGTTATCACGCAACACTTTACGATGACGTTTGGCTCCTCCTTTTCCCAGACCTTTTCCTCCTTTGCCTCTGCCTGTCATGTTGATGGTTTATTCGACTTGGACTGTGGACGACGACTGCTCGAACGGAGAACTGAACGTAGAATGACGTGGAATCGGTGACAAACGCTATACTTATGCACTTCGTACGTGCACAATGGGCCAATGGGAACGCGCCCACCACCAGATGGCGTACGTTTCCGCGCGGCCAACCAAATCGACGTATACGGTCCTCGATTTCGTATATATATACCGTTTTTCGACGTTAATTCCACTCGATCATATTATATCAACAACAACACAGTCCAACAGACAACACCATATACAATGGCCGCCAAGCCGCCCTATGATTAAATAGGTCTAAAATATATAACTTTTGTGAGCAAAGTCTAACCTGTGGGAAAATAAATCGTTATTACTTATTAGTTATTACTTATTACTAATAAATAAATTACAACATTTATAATAATAATTTAATATATTATGCAAATAAAAGTACCAACAAATATTTAAGTGTTAATATGTAAAAAACCTTATAATATATTATTATAAAATATGTAAATCGGTCCATATAAAAAAAATTAACTAAGTAAGTAGTTAATATTAATTATGAGTCATGCACAAAAATGCATCGTTTCACATAAAAGATCGGATGAACGATTCCATTCGATCTTCACAAAAATGAATCGAATCAGATCGCCCATCACTACGTAGTACCCAATACCCATGGCGGTAAGGAGAAAAGCAAATGCACGCGGTTTATTCTCAGCTGGCCTCGTGTCCTTTGACTCAGGCACAAAAGACCAAGCGCGCCTAGTTCACATTCGTGTTGAGCATAAATGTCTTGGCTAATGCGTACTACCGGCATTACAGTTTGTCAATAGATTGAAATTCATCATAAATAATTAATCTATTAAATTAAATCTATCAAAGTCTATTAATCACAATTTTAATTCAAGATAATTAAGATGTAAAGATTCCTTTATTGACTCGAGTGTATCGAGCTTATACTCGTATATTATTCGTATACATTTACAATAATATGCACACTTTTTATTATTTTTAATGTATTTAAATTTCTACATCAAAACATTTACATACTCTACTACAGTGATCGCAAACTCAAATTATCTACGAGCCATATATTTTTTCAAAAAAACTCCGCGGGCCAAATTTTAAGTGTCCTCTTTTTACTTATACACTAAAAACTGTCTTTATGATGCGTAAAAAAAAATTTACATTTTTACAATTTTTTCGTATATTTTTGTTCAAAATGTATTTTTATTGCGGGCCGTATGTTTGAGACCACTGTCTTAATAAACAGTATTTTTCCATCATTAGCATTATTTTTATTCTACTATCCTGCTGACCATTGTAAGTGCTGATGTGGCGTGCAATGATATAAATGATATAAATACAAATTAAACAGTCAGTAATAAAAGTACTTAATTATACTTTACTTACAAATAAGAGTAAGTAAAAGATAGAAATTCACAAAAATAATAAAAAAATTAATGATTAATGAAATAATTTAATAACTTTATACATAATATGTAATACATAATATTGATACATAATATTTCTAAAAATAAATACCAATATAAATGCTAAATCTTTCTCACTTCATTATCTCAAATGCAGTCGTTTACTTAAAATTCCTGACATAAATATTTCCACTATTATCTCTCTCCTCACTCATTACATAATTTATTGATATACATTCATCCATCATTGACTTAAATTATCAAAGCTACAGAAACAAGTGGACATCACGACGAAATGGCTAAAAAGACTGGAGAATCAAAATCAATCCAGAAAAAAGTCTCAATCACCTTTGGAGACAGAAAACCAAAAGACCTTACTAACCTCCAGAACACCAAGCTACGTGAGGAACTCGTTTATTCTACAGACATTCCGCTGCCTGACCATTGAGGGAACAATCTACAATCAAGCCACAACATCCATACTAACAACCAACACGCCGTTTACTTCCTCCGTTCCAAAACCACTTAAAACCCGAACAATCCTCCTATCCGCAAACTCCTGGTGCAAGATCGCTCCAACCATTTACCTCCTTCCCAATCTCAAACCATCCTCCCTCACCACAAAGGCCACAAACAGCCAAATCTCACTAACAACGTCCGATGTCCCCCGATTCCGTCTATTACAAAAAACCCTCCTCTCACACCTTCAGCATGCCTGAGGAGCGATCCCTCAAGGTCATTCTTAAGTGAGTCCTATAAGACTTCTCTACGGACGACATAAAATCCGAACTGGAGAGCCTAGGCTACTCCATAAACTATATCCGACGCTTCGGCACACCCTCAACACCTATGCCCCTCGTTCTCATCCACATCGGCAGCGGCGCCACCGCCAAAAATATCTTCGAACTTGACAACCTCCTATATGTCAACATTTCCATCCAGGCATACAAACAATCCGGCCCGGCCCAGTACTTTGCATGTCAGCGCTTCGGTCACAGTTCCCAGAACTGTGGTCACCCTTTGCGCTGCGTCAAATGCGCTGGCTCTCCCACGGCAGCAAATTGTTCTAAAACCCCGGATCAACCCCACTAACCTCCTTCAATAACTTAACACTCAAATAAATATAAATTCACTCCTCACCTTCCACTAGTAAAGGTAATGCCTGGTATAGTAAACAGCCTCGTCCTGTCCCTCAAAGCAATGCAATGTGTCTACTTAAAAATTATGGTCCATTTTCTCTAACACTATAAAACTCATAATTATTATAAATAATAACATATACTCTATAATATACTATGCTAAAAATAAATTCATACAAAATAAAATATTACAAAACTTATCTTTTTAAATGTCATTTATACATTTAAAACTGTGCTAAAAACCTAATTTTGATATTCAATTTTTAATTCACAATATTAAAACAAAAACCTTATTTGGGTACAAAACTATAAAATAATAAGTGTATTTAAATTGTAAAAACAATTTAAAATCTTTATTAAAAGTTTTAATTAGTGATTTTACTTCTAATAGAAATCTCCTTCAGGACCCATGTTTCACTGTATATATTCAATACATAATATCTAAAAAAAAAATATTGATGTATTTCACTGTAATTCAAATTAATATTAACAAAATAAAATTAATAATTACCTTAAATATGAAATTCATTAATTGTTATTCAGTGCTCTTTGTCTTCCTATATCGATTTTATATTATATAGCACCATCTGATATATATTCTTCAAATTCTTTATAAGATGGATCTTAAAAAATAATTATATTTTTTTTATAGTTACAAAAGTCAGCAGCATTATAATATGAGACATTAGATAAAGTAAATAAATATATATATATATACTTGTGTCATTCAAATTTTCTGTGTAATGATATACCAATAATGTTTCATGATTGGTTACTCCTTCTATGAAATTCTCAAACGAATCATCTACAGGCCATAGATCATACTTAAGTTTATCCAAGTCTTCTGCAGTTTCAACTTTCATGCTGGTTACTATTTCATCAGCAAAACTTTGACTGTAATATAACAATAATAAATTAATATCATATGGCATACATAGATTAGACCTATTTGGCTATTTTACTTATCTCAGAATACAATAACTTGACATAAAAAAAAAACAATTGATTAATTTAAATTGAGCTAATAAAATTATTATTTATAAGACAAATCTAGTTGATATACAATCTTTCATAAATAAAACCTTCCTAATATTATATATAAATTATTTTAATAGTTAAGAAAAATGTTAATAAAAAAAATAGTAAATAACATAATGTACTAACTTTGAAGTTGATAACACGAATTCTGGAGTTAAAGAAAGTGACCAATGTACAATTGAATGCTTTCTAGATCTAACAGATTTAACTTGATGGCTGTATAAGTTGAGTTCAGTTGGCGTATATCCAGTAGAGTCTCTAAAATACATATTTATACAAGATAATTAATTCATAGTTACATATTCAATTATTTGAAAAGTTTAAAAATTATTAAAATTCAATGAATATCTGATAATAATCTTACATAATTATGGTTGAAGTATTTTGGTGGTAGTCATTAAAATATTCTAGGCTAGTTTTTGAACATTTTATAGATTTAACATCTTCAAGTGTCTCGTTGTAATAATAGTAATAAGGTGAATCTATTTAAAATATAAGTAGAATTAGTGTCATATTAAAATTTACTTAATAAAATGCAATCAATAATTACCCTTTCCGTGATTTTCTATTGCCATATAACTATGGGATAATACTTTACTCACAAACTCTAAACCTTTTTCGCTAAAAATATCAATAAAATGGAGAAGACTATTTATAGCATACTTAGATAAAGTCCACATCGATTTTTGAAAATGGGAATAAGATTGAATAACCCTGAAAACAATTTTTATTAATAAGTATTTTATAAAACTCGGTTAATTAACTATGCAAGTGGAAACTTACTTGATTACAAATGCATAAGCTAAATCTGCTACAGCAATGTATGGTAACATAAACAATTTCACCAATTGCATTCCTTTAGATTTTAAGATTCCATTAAATATGCTATTATGTGATTCTATGTATCTATCCAAAACGTATGTGATAGAGTATGGCATTCCTTGTACTTTAGCAAACTAAACATACAACATAATTAAATGTATTATAAAACATTTTTATATTTTAAATTCTTTGAAAATTTACTGCATTATTCCATTTGCAATCAACACATGAGGGCTCATAATCAGTCACTTCATCAGTATTATTCTTGAAAAACTTTAACATACTCTGTTGTGTTAAACATACTTTGCAGATAATTAATTTATTTTTTTGTAAAAAATTAAGAGCGTCATCAAAACCTTGATTACACAATTTAGCAAGCATCTGAAAAATAATTTTCAACATTAAGTATACAGAACATAAGAACCAAGAATAGTATTAGTCACATACCTCTGGTTCTGGTGGAAACATAATTCTAGCCACTCGGAAACAATTTGATTTGGTCACTTCAAAACTATTATTTGATATGTTCACCTAAAACAAATACAAGTATAATAATTAATAACAAAGATGATTATTTAACGACCATAAAATATATGCACAATAAAGACCATAAAAAGGAATGTCTTAATAATATTTTAAAAAAAATAATAATAATAGTAATAATATAAATTCATAATAATTAAAGCTACATCAATTATTTTGCTTAATAAAAAAAACAAATTTACTAACCAAGTAATTTTGAATAGGATTGTCACGGGGACAAATGTCAGTAAGACCACTAAATGGTGAAATTGTAATAGTATTCTTATCAAGTACTGGTAAATTATCTGTAAATCCACCATCTATATACCTGTATTTACCAACCAAAGGTGGTACAAATCCAGAGAATACTGGAATAAAAGCACTTGCCAATAACGCCTGTAAAAAAAAATTATTCAAATAAACACATCAAATATATTTTATTTTATTTTAATTTGAAAAGAAAAAATACTACTATACTACCCTACATTAATCATATGATAGAACCTATAGGTATATAAATACCTATGGTTTTTATTTGTTGTCATAATTTATAATAGCTACCTAGTCAATACATCAAAAAAATAAAGATTACAGTTTTGAATCTTAGAACAATAATTCTAAAAATTATCCATTTTTGTTGTTACCTAATATATTGTATTGTTTATAAATTATAATTATGGTACTAATATTATTATAAATAAATATAATAAGTATATCATAGTATATACATATATATTATAATATAGAATAAAAACACCAACATTTAAAGATTATTCTAAAATAATATTAAGAACAAACATAATATCCTTACTTGTAAAACTTCTTCTTTACTACAAAATTCGGACATTATCACATTTTTACCATCTGGTAATCGTGTTAATGACACAAATAATTTACCACTAACTCGTTTGTGGACATCATCAGGTAAATCCTACGGAAAAAAAAGTGTTAATTTCATCCTTTTTTTTTAATTTAAAAAAATAAGTTGTCTTACCTTATTTAAACGAGTGTATAATTGTTCTGAAATATTCATAGAAGGACTAAAAGGTCCTAATGATTTTGATCTTGCTTCTTTTACGATATCTAGCATATGACTTGTCATTAATTCTGAAACATTTAAGTTAATAAGATAAGTACAAAAGTTGCTGTTAATTAAACATTTTTTTTTTTTTTTTTTTTATTGAAAATAGAATATTTACATTCTGTAATGTACAATAAGCAAATATGGTAAGAAAAATATTGAAAATTTAACTTGAAAATAACTGGGGAGGGAGACCAACCAGTAATGATTTTAGATTAAATAAATGGACATATTTTGGAATAATCTCATAAAAACTGTATTAATACAAAACAATAGGTACTGGGACAACAATTTCATTAAAATTGTCTCACAAAGAAGGATGGGGATATAATCATATTATTTTTCTCACACATTCAAAACTGAATGCTAATATTTGTCAAAGAATGATTGAACAGTTTGAATACCACTGATAAGCAAGGCACAGCCTTAAATACAATAAAATCTAATCTGTGATAATAGCCTATAGTCTATTTATAATTTAATTTATATACCATGAGGTATGTGTACTGTGTAGACTGTAGAGGCAATAAATCGTTATTGAGACTTTCTTAAAATGTATTTATTTCACTTTCACAATAGTGTGTATATTTTTTAGTATGAAATTAATTAAAAATTGATAATAATAAAACCAATAATAATTACTATGATTTTAAGCACTTTTTTCCACTAATTTTCAAGGGAGGCGCTGCCTCCCTTGCCTCCCCGGAAAAACTGCGCACTGAATTACCTTGTTAAAGAGAAAAAACTTACCCAAAGGAAAGTCACAAAGAAGACAGCACGCGGCAATGGCACCAGCGGACGAGCCACAAACTTTGTTTTCCAGAAGGTACGGTGCATACGTTTTCAAACACGACGCAACACCTATGTGGTATATGCCCAGAAAACCGCATCCGGAAAACGACACATTCATGTTGGACACAATTGCGGGAGAACTATAGTCACACTGTCAACATAAAAACACATAGAAAAACACCAGCTACGAAAATACAATTCCGGTTTGATCCGTATGATATTATAATTTATAAAATTGTAATTTAATATAAAAACGGAAATATCATGGCATACTACAACTGCTACAACACGTCATAATAAATTAATAATAAATCAAGTAATTTGCGGTACATACAATGAATATCTGAATAATGACCGAGTTCACCGCGTGCGATTCACCAACAGCAACATTCAAACTGTAACTGAAAATGTTTCGTTCTTTTCGAAGCCTATTAGCGAATCACATTTTATAATAACAATACTATCGACACGAACGTCATTACGCAAGCCCCCTCCAACCATACGACCGTCACTAAATGTCCCCCTGAGAAGCAGTTATTTTTCGCTGATATAGATAACAATGATGACGCAACCAAACTATGTACCAAACAAAACAAAATTTATTTATGAGTAAAAAATTAAATATTAATATAATTACTTTATTTATTTTCTATTTTTTAAAAACAAAATTACCTACGCATTGTTTTGGCAGAAAATCATTTGAATTTTATTCGATATCTTATGATTAGTTGTTTTTGCAAAAACAATAGAATTAGACTATAGAGGAGGACATGAGGGGAGGCAACAAGTACCTCGACTAATTTCTCGGATTTTTTAGTAAACTTACATAAATTATTTTATTATTAAATTATATAGAATTATAGACAACTATCGTGAACTCGTGATACAATGCTACACCTCGAACAAGCAACAACCAAATGAAATCCAAATAATTGTCAAAAGTCAAATTATAATATTGTGGTGGAACTGTATATATAACTATATACTAATATGTTTATTTGTCCTCTATAGACTGGCAACTTCTATTTTCTCGTAGTTTCTTGCAAAATGGACAGGGTTGTCCAGAGAAGGTTTAAACCTATTCAAATTCTCCATCTGACCAATAGTTTTTTTAATTTGCTTCATGAAAATCTACAACATAAGTTTGATTAATAAAATAAATAAATATTAGACTTATAGGTGTTGCCTAGCAACTTAACAGAAGGATGTACCTATTACCAGTATTACCTAAGATACTTAAAATTTTCCTTAATTATTATTCCTCCATGCTCAGTTTCCCGTCCCCTCTCAATTATTTATATTATTCTAATGTTGACAACAACACATCAATACGAACAAAAAAATTAATATTTCGGCCAGAGAAAAAGAATAAATAACATATTTTTTTTTAATATAGCGTCATACCAACAACAATTTGATTTTTGAACTTTTGAAGAAAGACTTCATAAAAACAAAATCGAACAAATTTCTACGTAGGTTCTTACTCATCGCCAATAACAGAGCGTCATAACGATTAACGATAACATGGTCAATTTCGATAAATAAAATAGTAGCCTACAAAAGTAAAAGTACAAAAAAACATGCGTGTTATATTATGTTGAAGAAAAATACACTGTGTCTAGCACGCATTTTATTGTTATTATTGTCTCATGATCATAAATAAATGAATAAAAATTATAATCAGTAATCACAAATATGATATAATTATTATCGTATTTGTATTTAATGGTAGTCAAACGTTAATATATAGGTATATTATTATACTTATTAGTACATTTGTGCTATCTATTATTTTATTTCAGACACTTGAGTGCCCTTGAGGCATGACAAAAAGTATCAATTATCATGATATTTGTTATTTGTTTATTACGAAAAAAAAACACATCAAACAAAAAACAATCTAATCAACGAGCATGTGTTTTACGTTTATAAACTACATTCCAATGAGTGTTTATCGTGGAAAGTTAATATTTTTCAAAATCGAATAAAATTACGCGATGTCGTTTGTTCGGAATATTAACAGCAAGTAAATATCGTACATGTAACATGTTTTGAATTTCCTATTTAACATTAGATTTAAATTATATTATATTTTCTGTATGATAATTATACACATTTACCTAACTATAGTAACTAAGTACCAACAAAATATCATTATAATTTATAATCATTGATTAAATATACTTTATAGTTTATAATAATAATAGTATAGTAAGTATATTTAATCAATGTTATAAAGCTTAATATAATATTACGCAAATTATAAAAAAAAATAGATCACTATAATAATGTGGTTACTCGTGTACTAGCCACTATAGGTATAGTCGTATAGATACTAACGTACTGTTATTTTCTAAGGTAGACAAACAATAAAATAACAATAGTTATTCATGCAAAACTCTGCGAGTTAAAGTACCTAATTATAACCTTCCGTCTTCGATTTGATACAAATATTTTTTTAAGTTAATAATTTATAATAACAATAATTTTTAATACAAAATTTAACCACTTCTACCGATGTATCGTAAAAATTTATCATTTTATCATGAATTAGGATTATAATAATTATAAATATAATATAATATAATCAATTATTGAAATATTATTATATTATCCATAGAGTGTATTAGTTCATAAATAAACCAGCTGAATTACACGTCATTCCCTGTGAAAATGAATGTCCATCTTTCTGTTAAGTTGCTAAGCAACACCTATAAGTCTAATATTTATTTATTTTATCAATCAAACTTATGTTGTAGATTTTCATGAAGCAAATTAAAAAAAACTATTGGTCAGATGGAGAATTTGAATAGGTTTAAACCTTCTCTGGACAACCCTGTCCATTTTGCAAGAAACTACGAGAAAATAGAAGTTGCCAGTCTATAGAGGACAAAGAAACATTTCTGTAAATATATATATATATTATACAGTCAATATAGATGTAAAACATATTGAAATTTGTTATTTTTTAAATATTACTTAATTAAATAGACCAACATACCTAAAACGGATAAAATCCATTTTACATCAAATTTTAATACTGTTATTTATTATTGATACCTATCTATAGTATAATATTTTGTAAACGTTTATTTGATCCAAGTATTTTGTCATAATATTAATTACACACGATTAACATTACACAAATATGCCAAATGAACCAATCATTATAAACAATATTATCTTGGATATGATAAGCCTTATTCTTTTGATTCTATTTTTTTAATTTTAATAAAAATCATAATGATGACAATTGAAAAAGCATATATTGTATTGGAAATATCTATATAGGTACCTATATGAATAAAATATCTAAATAAAACAGAGTAGTTTTTATTATTACCTTCATTACTAATTTTTCGAGTGAGCCTCTAAGAATAGTAATATAATTTTAAATTCTATGAGAATGTTTTATTTTTTACTAGTTTGACATATAAGGATAAATATAATTATAGATAAATTATGAGTATAAAAATTGTAATCGATTTTAATTAGACATTCAATAAATTGAAATAAATTATGTACCTAATATGCTTTTAATTAAAAGTGTTTGTAACTTGAGTAGGTATGTAAAATAAATTATGTGACTCATCTCCAAAAATGTCAGCAAGTACCTAGTTTCTGAAATGCATCCAATTTTACCAATTAAATATTTCCATATTATTCCTATAAAGACTATACATTTATACATTTATACAATGTAATTTAATCTATATTAAATTAATTTATGTTTAGTATGAATATGATACTATTATTATATACTTACTTAATAAATACAACAGAATGATAAATTTAATAGGTGGCAAGCCATGCCTGCACAGTGCACACGGTAATTAAAAACAACTTATACTAATTACTATTTGCAATAATTAATCAAAAGACCAACTTACAAGAATTTTATATAGAAATTGTTAAATTTAAAACATTTATCTGAAATTTATTTTTTTTTATAACTTATCACGTTTATAGTTTAAAACAAGTACTGAGTCACTGACATTCTACAAATCATAATGACAATTAAACAAAAGCAAATTTACATATGATATTTTCACCATCATATAAATAATCATATCAAATAATAATTATCTATTTCCTGTAGTCACAATAGGAATAAACAATTATTATTTGATAAAATTATTTAAAAGGTAGTAAGACGGTCATATGTAAATTTGTTTTTGTTCAATATAGGAATATGGTACTATAATATTTATTCTATTTATAACATTTTTTATTGTCATAAAATGATTTTGTGTACACACAGTACATAAAGTAAATGGCATTTAAATGTTAACAAAGATTACAAAAAATATTTATTTTACCTCTAATATAAGACTCACATAAAGGACATACATTTTTCTTTTCTTATATTAAAATAAATGTTTGAGTTCTGGACTTATTGTTATATTTTTTCTGCTTCTAATATTATACTATAATTTTAGTCATACAGTGTACATATAAACTATAAATTAAATGATAAAGATCAAAATATTATTAATACACTGAATCATCAAAAAATCATAGTTGTAGTGTATGATCTTTTTTACAACAAAAATTAATAAAATATATTTATTGTTGATAAGGCTATAAAAATAGACAGATCACAAAAAATGTTTAAATTTGATCTATAACAATAACACGTAAAATTTAATATTAATGGAATAAAATAACTTTTTAAATATTTTTGACATACAAATTATATCCTATATTGCAAACAAATTCAGTATGGCAATGTATATAAATTTACATTGCAAATTAAAATTTTTAATTCAATTTTTATTTAAATATCGGCATTGTAATAATGCTCTTGAACCTTTTTTGTTTTTCAAGACATAAATATTATTTAGCAATTTAAAATTTATTTTATTTTCATATTCTTGATATAATGCCAAGTACATTTGGTACATCAAACATAAAACTAGAGCCTAAAATACTAACTAATGATTAGAAAGCGAAACAATCCAATTACATTTTTACTAAAACAAATGACATAATTTGCAATGCTCTGCTGTAGCTTGTAGGTCAGTGTTTTCAATATTATGTGGCATTAAAAACTACTAAAATCTATAGAATAATACAAATAAAATGATATTAATAATTATATAAAAAGAATAATAGATAAAATAAAACATAAGTATTACTTATAGATTGTTAAGACAAATTTGGTTCCACGAATTAGAGTTTATCTCGTACCTGTTGTATCAATAATACTTTTCTTAAATAAGCAAAAGTCACTAGTTAAAAATGAATGTGTTTGAAGTTGTAATTCCATATTCATTATTCAATAATTTCAAATCAATTTTAACCAAGTAAAAATAGTCCTATAATTTAAAAACGTTCAAATCATATAAATTTAACACAATTTATTTATTTGCATAACAAATGAAAAATGTAATATAAATATAAATAAATATATTAAATTGAAAGAAATACGAGTCTTTAATTAAGATTTCAGTAATTACATTTTCAAGGTTCTGACCAAATTAAACTTTTTAAATAAGATAGTTTAGCTTCTGGTTCAGTCATAAACATCGAATTCCAGATAGATTTTTTAATCCATATCACTCTATATCCAAGTATTTCTAAATGTCTTTGTTTCAATTTTAGATAACCTTTTATTTCATTATCAGTTTTCCGTAGATCATTTTCAGTCAAAAGGAGCACACATATCCTGAAAGGTAAAACATTTAATACAAGTTTTAATATTAAAAAAATATAATCATCATACTTTTCATTTTGATTGTTATTTTTAGTTCGTTTTGAAGTATTTAGATTTATCTCAAAATCTAATTTATATCCATATGGAGAAAAATGATTTGTTTTTAAATGACCATTATTATAAATTAATTGGTTTAATTTTCTTTCTACGTCCAAATAAAATGAGCTCAAATTTTTGTGAACTAAAACATAATTTATGCATTTACATATTAATGAAAAATATAGTCATTTTGAATAGTGGAATTAATAATTTATACCCAATGATTGAATTTCTTCACAATACTTTGTATGAAACCATGGTACATCAAACTCTGGACAGTCAATACACACAGCTCTGTTTATTACCATCAACATTTGCCTTACTTTTATGGGATATGTGGTCTTAAACATATGATAAACAACTGCATTATAATATTAGGAGGAAATATTTATATAATTATTCATCAAATGTAAATTACCTTTGAATAACAGTTATTTAATTCATCGTCCAATTTTTCTAAAAATTCAACACTAAACAAATAATCTGTTATGGATTTAGGTAGACTATAATAATAACATAGAGCAAGAGAAGCTCGCATGAAATTTAAACCAGACATATTTAACTTATCCCTAAAAAAATAAAAAAATACATCAAAAACAAAATATTAATTATTTGTTTAAGAAAAACAAATCTTGACCTATTAATTATTTCGGCAGCATGAGGCAAAAACTCTACAAAACTTTCACTATTGACTCCATTAACAAAGAAAAGTGACAATAACTTTTCAGTATTTTCTGCCAACAAATATTTGTAATTTTTTAAATAGTACTCCAAACATTTGTTCATAATTTCAGCATCATACCAATCAGATATAAATAAATTGTAAGTTATCTCTCTTATATTCTTAGAAGAAAATTCCTCATATTTAAAGTTCTTATACCTGTAATTTAATATAACAACATATTTCAAAAATAATATTCATAAAACATTATAACACAACTTACCTATCAAGAATCTTATAAAATAACTCTGGTTCATTAACATTTAATCGATGATTGTAGCCTCGAAACAAGGAATTGAGTTGGTTAATATTTAAATTGGGTTCTTGATTTAATATTTCCAAACTTCTTTTGTTTAGGGCCGTGCATAACCTAACCTAAAAACATCAATAATAAAGAAGTTAAAAATTTGTTAACATAAAAACAAAATTGGTTAAACTTTTTATGGAAGATATCAAAATATTTATTTATTGTTTATAGAAAAGAAAATGTACTTAGGACAATAATAACAAATAAGTGTTGTTATTTAATTTTTCACTTAAAAGTTTGACAATTTTCTTACACAATGATTACACTAAGAAAAGTGTAAGTTATCAGATCAATGTATTACATTGTATAATTTTTTAGTATAAATGTTTTTATTTTTATTCATGTAATTATGTTTACTATTAAATTAAGTGTAATTCCCATGCATTTATGATCATAGCTTCTTTAAAATATATAATGCATAGTAACAAAGTCAAATAATTATTTTTTTATTCAATTTTGCCAGGTGAATTATTTTTAACGCTTATAATTATTATCTTAATATAAATATGATATTACTCTAATATATATTTAATATGTGAACACAATTTTAAATAAAATAAATATTAGGTACTTACATATTGATCTAAAAACATTGGTAATGATGTTTTCTTCTTTCGATTTAGAAATGCAGTATTAAGACTTCTACTAATAATGTAACAATCAAAGATATTATATTGGCCAATACTGTTTAATACTTTTTTGACCATTACTTCTGGTATTTCAAACCCAATGTTGGCATTGGGATAACTAACAAAAAATGAAAAAATCTTGCTATATCTGGATGGAATAATTCCTGACACTCCTTGATCTAATTCTTCATTCAACCATTTAATCATATGATTTTCAAATGCAAAATGTCTATATGATCCAGCCATATTGTTATTAAAATTCATGTACCTATAAAGTAATGAAATGTATTTTATTGGTAATGAAATAATTTCTGTGATGAAAACATTTATATAAAATTGTTTGATGTTACTTAAGTATACAGTTTATCTAACCTGTGTGGTTTATCTGCTATTTAACTGCCGCACTACGACACATTATACAATATTTTATATCAATAATATTATGTTCAGTGCTGACCAATCAGTATATTAAAGCGGTAAACCAAATATTAAATTAAAAACACACCAGTTAACTACATACTAAGTAACACCAATTGTTCTAATATTATTTAAGAGGGTAAATTAAATATATTCACCTGCTACACAATCGCAATAGCTTATAATATTCACGATGAGATTTCTTAGAATTTAACCAATTTACTACACTTGACCAATAGGCATTACATAGATTTACATCAGATGTTTTTAGATTTTTAATTATATTAAACAGTGGTCCAATAAATAGTGGAAAATTATTATTAGAAAAAAACTGTTTTTTTAATAAAGATTCTATATGTTTTCGTCGAGATGGAGACGACGATGGTACTATACCAGTCAATAATCTTAATACAGAAATATCAGTATCGCTTTCAGCTTTAGATAGATATTCAGACGTCACTTGGTGTATTTCTTCAAATAACTGGTACGGTTCATATTGCTTTAGGATAATCTTAAACAACAATCATTATAAATGTAAAAACCAGCTTAAAATGAAAGATAAAATATAACCTAATTAAATGTATTAATACATGTAATTATTATTATATCATGAGAAAAATATTACGTACCATTTGTAACTGTACCAAATCATAAAGTGTTATATTATGGATAACACCTTGTAAATCAAGCAACAAGGATCTTATAAGGTTGATGTTTTGAGTAGACACATAAGGGCTGTTTAATAGTTTAAGAACATGAACAGTGCATTTAATTTTTTCACTATCCTGAGGTTTATTATTCAACAAAGTTTTTTCTACTTTCTTTATAAAATCATCCATGGTAGAATTGATCATAAACCATGGTAAATGATACAAACACATTGAAATATGTTTTAAATCTTCATATGTGTCACATACATCTAAGATCAATAAATTATAAAATGTAAAAGAGTATGTAAATTTTTTAAGTTCAACTTTTGTATTTACTTATTTTTTCTAAAATAATTGGCCAAATGTTTTTCATAACAAATAAACCTGAAAGGTCTCTTTGACTTATAACAGATACTGTAAATCTTGAGAGCACACAAGATGGTATTTCATTTATAGGAGTCGTCATTAACATTTCATTCAGTCTTAGCAATAGTTTTTGATATATTGTACAATTTGAATCAACTCCAATTTTATATAAGCATATTGAACAATAAGATAAACATTGAATATCCATATATTTATGATGCACTTCCAATAAATTTAACAAATTCAAAAAATGATCGTTAGTTAAAATGTTTTGAAAATTATCCTCCAAAATGGAATTGGAAAGATTTTTTTCAAACAAAAATGTTCGATAATACATTATTTGAAATTCTCTAATCATTGCTGTGGCCATTGAAATATTTTTCCAATTTAGTTGATGATTGTTATTTTGTATTAATTCAAAAACATCTTTCAACGATTTAGCTTCACTTATTTTGGCAGTCAATACATCATTATTATTTGGCAGTATCATATCTTTAATGTCACGTTTACATTCAATATCTTCAATATCACTGTCAGTGTCATCTCCTTTAAAAGAATAGTAACCATATTTTCTTTGTAAATACTGACAAGGAAACACTAATTTTGAAGGGCTGATTTCATAAAATATAGAGGAAGAATTTATGATTTTATATCTTGATGATGCCACATGTATAAATTTAGTCGATGTTTTGAAATTCATACATAATTGTTTTAAAAATATCATTTTACCTGTAAAAAAAAATAATAAATAAATAAATATTTTAAAATGTTAAAATAACCAAAGTAGTGTTTTTTTTTATGTTTTAAATGTATTTTAAAGTAAGTATCAAAAATAAACCATAACTGTCAAAAAAATAACAAAATAACAAAGGTGCTAAATTAAATTTAAAAAGATTTTGTTAAAAAGTTGCTTTATAAATTGAATATAAAATCAATCGTATAAATGTTATTAACATAATTATCTTTATTTTAACAAGAATATCACAAAAAATAGAATCTATGATAATCACGATACCATAAATTTAAGTGAATTTTTTTTAGATTAATATTAACTTTAATGTTTTGATGTTGTATAAGTACATAGTAAGACTTGTTATACACAATATACCATTCTAATGGTTTCCAATCAAGTATAAAAGTATTTAAAAACTGGTATAAAAAACAGAGAAATATTAATTTACTCAGGTTTAATTTGTAACTGAATATAAAAACTAATGAATAATTATTCATATTTTAAATATAACTATCGTTTTAAAATAAATTTGGTACAAGAAACAAAATATATCAAATCAATATTGTGTTAATTTATTAAACAGGTAGTTAATACTTACTCATTTAAAAGCATCACTATCTAAATTTGAAATAATTTCGATAATAGTGCTCTAATATTAATTCTTCACATGAATATTGAGCAACATAACCGTCATAAACGTTTCCATTTTTGTCAATAAGAGTTGAAAATTCGAAATTCAAAATTATTTGAAAGATTTAAAATTTAAATTATTTTTGCTGCTTTGGAAGCTTGTACATGTGTTTGATAAGAGTATCTGATAATGGTCAGGCATACCACTTAATCAGTAATAAATTTAAGTTGTCAGTTATTTGATGACATCATCTTGGTAGACGTCATACTGAGCAATCTCATCATTCTCGTCTAGTCTTATCATTAGTTGTAGTCATAAACTCGTAAAGTCGTAACTTAAAATTCATAAATCTTAACCCTAGACACTTGTATCCTGTGACGAATGAACGACTCGTAAGTCCCTAGTCGCAGGAAATTAATTGAATAATTATATATAGTAATTTCAACATTCATAGATATAGGATTTATTAGTATCGAAATTAATTACTTACAATAATTTATTTATTGTCTATGTATCGCTTCTTCTTTTTTTTTTGGAATTTTCATAAATATTCTATCATTTATATACACTGAGACAATAACAGGTAATATAAAAATAAAATTGTTTATTTAATTTTAGTGGACATCCTTACGTAATTGTCATACAAAAAACATTTGTAGATTTTTTGTAATTTTTATTATTTCTGTTGAAGTCTAGAATGTCTGAAGCGAAAGTCAACAGTGATGACATTGAAATGGTATTCCAGCGACTTAGGTCATTACCAGGCAATAAAGTAATAATATTAAAAATTATAATTATATGTACAACTTAATAATATCAAACATGGGCGGATTAGCTTACCAAGAAACTAGGATTTTTCAATGGAAATCCCATCTGTATTCATATGAATGTTTGAAAATAAGTTTTTTTTATTTATGGTTTACATACTGTTAAGATACTTTGAAATCATTTTGATAATTTAAATTTAATTAATAAATAATATTATACTTATATTAATTGGTAAGAATCTAATTAATAGTACCATTGATTTTAGAATAGACTACCTATTATAAAATCAATGATAGTACAAATATCAAGCATAAAGTCTGATATATGTCTGGTATTTAATTAAAATGAACATAATGTAAGGTAATAAACTATATTTACTATGAAGCACTAATTATTTATATTTTTCCTCTAATTTATTCTTGTTAAATTGTAATTCATTTAATGTTTCAGACTTGTTTTGACTGCAATTCCAAAAATCCAACATGGTCTAGTATTACATATGGTGTGTTTATTTGTTTGGACTGTTCTGCAGTGCATAGAAGTATGGGAGTTCACTTGACTTTTGTAAGATCTACACAATTAGATACAAATTGGAATTGGTTACAAATGAGGCAAATGCAGTTGGGGGGAAACGTAAACGCTGTAAGAATTTCTTTAATTTTTATTTATTTATTTTATTTTGTATACTTATAAATATTTACATGAAATTTTATAGACGACTTTCTTCAGACAACACAATTGCTTGTCAAAAGATGCGCAACAGAAATATAATTCTAGAGCAGCTCAATTATATAGAGATAAACTTTTACAAATCGCTAAACAAGCAATGATAACTTATGGCACTCAGGTATCTTATAGCATTAAAATCCTGGTGAATTGGTTGTTAACAATTGATCGCAAATTAATTGATCACTAATTAAAAATGATTTTAAAATTAATACAAGTTTTGTCACAATATAAATCAAAAGTAAAGAATATAATTAAATTCAATGTTTTGTTTCAATTATCTTATTTGTAATTCAAGTTATTTAAATGAAAATATTTAATTTACGACCAACAATCATAATTAGTTACAACATAACACAGATAAGATATAACATTAATTTTTAATAGGTACATATTTGATTTAAAGCCGTTTTAGTTTATAATATTTATATTGTTTAAAACGATTTAATAAGAATAATAAAAAAAAATTGCTTGGTGATCAATTGACTAAGCGACCAATAGTACAAGCGATCAATTTTTCACGACCAATTCACTGTATACCATATGAAGTATGTAAAATACTTGATTGGGTGTGTTTTAAATATAGTATAATGACTAAAATAACAATCGAGACTAATTTTATTGGTAACATAAATTGAAATAATACGATGGCAAAACAATTCCTTAAAGCAAGTTTTATGATTCACTTATTTTAATTAAATTTATACTTCCAGTATTTAAAGTGTTTGTTCCACATTAACCTTAGGTTACTTATTTCTTTGAGGTAACTGTTCATTCAAAATTACATAGATCTTCTAGTTATATATTCTCCTTTTGGTCAACTTTATTATTAAAACAATCTTGCAAGATTTACTTATTTTTGTCATCAAACTGGTTTAATTTACTTCAATTATAATTGCTAATACTTATTTGGTAATATTTTTTATCATATTAAAAGCAGCATTTATATATTTGGAAAATAATAAAATAAAATTTATTATTTAATAATTGTTATTTATCAGTTACTAATTTTAACTTATTTATTTAGCTATTTTTGGACCAATCAAATTCAAATGAACCAATTGAAGTGAAGCAAGTTGATTTTTTTGAACAACACACATCTAATGTTAATTTATGTAACGAAAATGTTTCAAGTAATAACTTTATGTCCTTTACATCTTCAAAACAAGTATGCAGATTAATAATTAGCATAATATAAACTTTATTGTAAACATTTTAAAATTTAATTAATATTTATTTTTCTAGGATGTTGGTAATACACCTTTACTTGGAGGTCCTAAAGTTTTAAATGAAGCAGAACAAAAATCAATAGACCACAAAACTTTATTAGGAGGTCGCCAGGCACATAGTAAAAGATCAGGTGTAAGTATAATATTATAAACTGCTATGACGTTAATAAAATATATTTTATATTTATTGATTAATTTTTTTTTTTTGTATTATTTTAAATTATTTTTTAACCCTACTTTTAATAACAATATCAAAAATTGACTTATGTGACTGACGTAAATGACGTCTAATCTTAAGAGATGACTAACAAATAAAAGTAAATTTTTAATTTGTATGTTTTTAGTTAGGAGGCAAGAGATTAGGTTTGGGTGCTCAAAAAGTACGTGCTAATTTTGCTGATATAGAAAAAACGGCAGAATTGGCTGATAAAATTAAATTCAGTGAACCAGAAAAAACAGAAAATGTTGAAAAATGTGATGAAGACCAAGAATCCCAGGTTTGTAAAATTAAATGTCAATTATTTTTTTCATTTTACCAAATTATTGAAAAATTAACTTTTAATTAAAAATAGATGTCATCAATGAGATTAGCGTATCAAGATTTAAGTGTTAAGAAGAATAAAGAAGAGGAAAAATTAAAACAGATTGATCCTAAAAAAGCTGCTCAACTTGAAAGACTGGGTATGGGATTTACTTCTAAAAAGTAAGTTTGATTTTAAGTGCTTATGAATCATGAAAATGTGTTGTTGTAAAACTTAATATTTTTCCTGATAGTATTGTTAGCCATTCAGCATTAAATGATATGACGACACTTGACAAAGAAGTAAAAAAACAATCTGTATTAGATCATAATGAAGATCAATTCTATGATTGTTTTGATGAGGCTAAAACTGCTGAAGTATTACAAATAATGAGCAAGTAAGATATAATATTTTATGGTAAAACATACTTACAATAAAAACTAATTAGGTACATTTTATTGTTTTGAACAGAGCCCGTCAAATTACTAGCGATGACTTCTTTGACTTTGATGATTCTATTAGGAGTTTGAAAATATCTTATACGCCAACTAAAATTGATGTTATTAAAAACGATTGGGATAATATAAAACCAGCAAAAAAACAAACTAAAGAAGTGGAAAATGACAATTGGGACAGTTATGATTATTCTAATAGAAAACAAAGTAGAAATAATAAAACAAAAAATATTGCTCCTCCACCCGCGGATAATAATGAAGCTTTTAAAAAATTTGGTGGAGCTAAATCAATATCATCATCTCAATATTTTGGTGATAGTCAAAATTCAGTAAGTTAATTTTACTATAAAAAAAGTGGTCTCTCTTATAATAACATAGAGACAATAGACATGAAATGTCTAGTTTATTAGAATATTAACACTACCTAAAAATAAAACATTATTTCACATAGAAAAATTTTTATCATGTTATTACACTTAGTATGTATAGTCATTTTATACTATAATATTTCGTTGACTATATCATGATGAAAGATACCTGAAACGTAAAAAATTCAAGAACAACTAGAGACTGGATTAAAGTCTAGTAAAATGTTTTTGCTGTCTTTAAAAAAACAAAAAAATAAAACAATATATAATGTAGTGGATAATAATTGTAAATAATAGTGTGGTATGTGTTAATAATTCCCTCATTACTTATTTAAATTATAATTAAATTGTTTAATTTTAGAGTGAAAGATCAAATCTCTCACGTTTTGAAGGAAGTAATAGTATTTCATCAGCTGAACTATTTGGAAGAGAAGAAATGACAGGTATGAGTTCGACGTATCAACCACCAGATCTTGATGACGTTAAAGAAAGTGTTAAACAAGGTGTAACAAAAGTTGCTGGTAAATTGTCATCACTGGCTAATGGGATGATGTCATCGTTTCAGGTATTAATTAAAATTAATTTTGGATTTAATTGTTAATGAATACTAAAAAACAAAACAATAAAACAAATTAATTTAAATTTAAATTGGTTGAATTGTTTTGAAAAAAACAACATTGTATGATAACTTTAATGGTTATTTTGGGTAATGAAACAATTAACTATATAAATTAATATGCATATTATAAATACTATAAACTATATAGTATAAAATAATAAACATATTACATAATTATTTAATAAATTCTATGTCGAGTTGTAATTTTAATATTTTATACATTTGCAGGAAAAATATGGTGGCTATTAAAATTATGAATTTAATACTGAAAATTAAGACATTTCCAATTTATCATACAATAGCATAAGTGTTATATAGATATTTTTTGTATATGTATGTAAACATTTTATACATTAGTAATTCATTCAGTTTATGACATTGTTATGTATTTTAGTTAGTATATTCTGTGTTTTAGTACTATGAGTTATAATTTGAACTAATTGATATACAATTGTTTGATATAAGTTCAAATAACACTGTTTAAAAATGATAAGTACACAAACAAAAGGATATTTACTAGTTATAATATCAACTGTAATTGTGATACTAAAAATCATATTATGTCTAATCATATAAAGTCAAAATAATTTAAACCTTTTTGGATTAATTATCATTTTTAATGCATTGTATTTGAACACATGAATTTCTAACTCAAGTACTTTTGTCAACCATACTATAATTATAATATATTATTCTTAATTCCAACTATACAACTTTTGGACTTCAAACAATATACTCATGTTACAAAATATGTATATTCATGTATTTGTATTAATTCATGTTCATCATAGATAAAATAGTATGGATCTCTGTACCAAGAATCATAATTTTGAATTAAAATATATTTTGTTTTAATAAAAAAATAGTGTTAACATTTTTTACCAACATTTTCATATGAAATTGAGACTTAAGGTTAAATGTTGTACAAATGCTAAGATGGATTATTTATATATAATTTAGTATTGTATTATTATTATTGTTAGTAAACAAGTAAAACTAGTAAAGCCTGAACGGTATTCAAATTTTAATGGTTCATCATAAGAAGAGAGATATTGAGATTTTGTTTATAATTAAAAGTTAGATTTGTATTATTCTTCTATATATTTTTCTAAATTTAAAATCATAAGTATCTTTTACAATGTTAGGAGTATGCCATAATTTACTGTAATTTAATTTTAAATATTTCTCAAGAATGTTATATTCTATACTTTAAAATATTTTTATGAAGTTGTACTATGACCAAAGAAATATGGTGTTCAGTTGCCAGTTGTAGACTGTCAGGAAATAAAAAATGTGTTAAAAAATTAGAGAGATAATACTTAAAACTCATAAAGTACTAAATATAATACTTGTGAATAATACTTTTGATGTCTCTCAGATTCCTTTGCGACAAAGTTGTTGTATGTGAAAGTTCGGGCGAGGTCTGCATTATTGTTTGTGTTTCTCGTCTGTGCGCATGCCAAAAGGAGCCGCATTTTATTGGTCGATTTCAATAGTAATTGTAGGAACATAATAGAGTAGTAATATACATGTGATGATCTCCTCATTACATCCACCCTACACTTTTTTGTGTTGTGCCTCCACGGGACAGCTGGGAGGTCACGTCATGTCTGTGAAGAAAAATATGAATAAAGGAGAGATTAAATTGAATATAATGTTAACGGAGGGTTGTCATTCATACAATAAGAAAGGAATATGGGCTGCTAAGTGAAAGTAAAATGAAAAGAAGTTAGTTTTACTTTCATTACATTGGTGTTTTTACTGTTTTGATGTTTATAATTATTTGGCAGATTGTAATGGGTGTGACAGTTTTTTTTTTGAACGTCTTATAAATCGATGAACGCCGGCTGCATGCACGAAAAAGTATGACTTGCGAGGTGACTAGTAGAATATTATTATAATTATACTATTTCGGTAAAAACTTCGATAACGACGAGTTATCACAACACTGCAGGCGGCGCGAATCACGCGAACAGCACTTGAATTTTCCGTTTCCGAAATATAAAACGCGACGCGCGGCACGCCGTAGCACTGTGATGTTCCGCCGCCGTGGCCGTGTGGTCGCCTGGCCACAGTGATGGAACGACAGCGACGTGGTCGCGGGCTGCGGACAGAACTCTGGATACCGCGGTCGCGGTCGTCCGTCCGGAGGTCGTTTAAAAAAACGACCGTTAAAAAAAAAATAATTTTCCATGAACTCGTAAATAGTTTTCATTGGCTGTTCGTTTTTCCAACCGTTTCGGCCGACGCGGGCCCACTGGTTTTCCCTTCCGTTTCAGTCTTCGTCGGTTCGCGCGTATGTCCGGGGCTTTCCGAACGTGTCCGTGTTTCGAGAGTTTTATGCCGACCGCCATAATCTCGTTTCACGGTTTCAACAATTTTCTCTCGCGGCGATGGTAATAGTAATTATCGACGAATAATCGCACGTCTCACGGCGGTCGCGTGGGCGCAACCAAATTATTTCGTCGCTAAAATACTACCGTACCATCGACATTCGGTTTTTCGCGTATTTTTCCTATCGTATCGCCGCCGCCGCCGTCGCGTCCGGTGCGCGATCCATTACGCGAGTGTAATGGCCGTCGCCTTCGGATTTTCAACGATTCCGTCGAGGCTCGGACGACGTCTAATCCAAGCCGGTAAAGGCTTAGAGTGTGCGTTTTTTGACGTCGTCGTCGTTTCGTATCGTATTCGCCGTGATCACCGCCGTTTGTATCGATATTC
This sequence comes from Drepanosiphum platanoidis, assembly GCA_948098885.1. Lineage (NCBI taxonomy): Eukaryota > Metazoa > Arthropoda > Insecta > Hemiptera > Aphididae > Drepanosiphum > Drepanosiphum platanoidis. The sequence goes on along the minus strand of OX402538.1, from coordinate 3,536,443 downwards.
GGTGTTAAGCATATTTTTCGTTTCAGTCGCGTTCGCGGCGCGCCGCCGCTGTTCGCCAAAAACAAACGAATTATGGTAATATCATGGTTCTCGCGAGTAGTGAATAATCATTCCGTGGTGTGTTTTTATTCGAGTGTACCAGCACGAAATACGTTGTGAAATGTATTGGACCCGCCGAATGAAAACGGTCGTCAATGGATTCGACGACGGCCCGAGGTTAGTGATAATGAGTTATAAATTTATAATATTATATCGATGCGTTGTTATTATATAATATAATGTTAACGGAGGGTTGTTATTCATACAATAAAAAAGGGATGTGGGCTGCTAAGTGAAAGTAAAATGAAAAGAAGTTAGTTTTACTTTCATTACATTGGTGTTTTTACTGTTTTGATATTGATAGTTATTTGGTGAATCATATGGCTTTCTGAACCGCCGTCGACACTATACTGAACGGCCCTATATAGTCGGTAAGCTACTGCTGTAGATTCGCGTGTCTCTCGATCGGTCGGGTTGCGTGGGCAACTCGGCTGTCATTGGTCGGGTGGAGCGAGCCAGCTTGGCTCTCATTGGCCGTGTCACCCGCCCAGTTTTGAATTGATGAGTCACTTATTCCGTCCTTGCGCAAACTCACCTACAGTTATTCGTTTTATTACTATTACTATTGTTACATAATTATGTATTCATAACGATCTATCTTTATATCATTATATAATTAAGTACCTATTATATAATAACTGATTTGTTCGATTTTTATACGTTTCTGGTGCAAAAATCACGATTAATTTTTCTTCTTAATTTTTACTGAATATAGTCCCCCCTCAACATTTCCCCCACTTTAACCATAAAGATAACACATATTGCATCCCCAATAAAATAAAAATGAACTTAGCTAATTTGACATTTCTCAATCTACGAGTACACTAGCGAGTATTAAAAATATATTTATCACTACTTACAATGACGAAGCAAAAACATTTTATAAAAGATTTCATAACTAACTAACTATATAACCATCCAAATATACTCATACTAAACTTGGCCACTCCCAACATACCTGGCAATCCCCCGAGACGCCTGAAGCGTAAGTGGTGTTGCGATCTCTTAAGATAAATAAAACTAATTAAAAAAAAAAGCCACAGAAAGTGCCATCGTTGGGTGGCTTCTATCATCAAATTTTTCATGTCCAACAATGTAACTCTCGTCAAATATGCTCATTGTGTCTAGTCTGATACAGATTGTGTAAAAATAAAAAATCACTACTTACGATAATATTAAATGACGAAACGTGCAGCGCTCTCTGTTGAGACATCGTTAAACCAAATAAATTGGTTACCATTTTCCCTATACCCATGGTCTATCTATAGTATATTTAATTTATGATAATACCCAGTAAAATCCAGTTAAATAATTAAACTTGTAGCGTGACAATTTAAAAAACCTTAAATAAATTTTTTTTTATGATATTCCCACTTTTTATTTTTTTACAGTTCATTTTTTCTTAATTTAAATCCCAGAAATCAAAGATTTTAACATTTATATTGTTTTGTAAAAATAATTATTTAATTAATCAGAAATACAATTGTTTAAATTCATTTTTTAATTAACCATTAGGTATAAACTGTAGGCAGCCGAAATGAAAGAACTGAATGCTCCTGATCCCTGGATTTAAATGAGAATCAATATATACCTAAATATTATAATATATGAAGCGAGTATATTATAATAAATACCTATAGGTTAGATACATCGTATGTTGTATACTTGTATTACACCTTTATGAATGATCTACGACTTGACGTAGGTACCTGGTACCTAGAATTTGTACTTTGGATTATATGGGTGTTGTTGTCGTCTGCCTTCGGTAAAAATGAATTGTTATAAGGTCAAATACCTATTTAATAGATACAACACATTTTAGTGTTACTCTTGGCAACGGCCATAGCTGAAATCTAAGTTTAATAAAATATATAAGACATATAGGTGAGCCATATGTTTTCTACCCTGGTATTATATGGGTATTTATTTTTAATTTAACATTTGTTGAACTAACAATTTTACCATGGTAATTACACATATAAAATCAATATCTAGATGAAAAACGTAATAATAATTATTAATTATATATTTAGGTGTAGACCATGTTTATGTAATTAGGTGTGGGTACTTAAATTATCTTCATTAACTAAAAAACTGATTTTCTCCGTCAAGTATTTTGAAGTTAATATTTTGAAGTAATATTTTTTTTATTACCATACCTACACAACATTTTTGACAAAAAGTTTTTATATTTTACTTATACCTTATACCAACATCTTTTCTTACATTATAACAAAATTTGTCAATTTATAAGCTATGCCTGTAAATGCTGAGCCTAAATACGCTTAATTGTATATAAATGGTTTAAAAATATCCTGATTCAAATGACGTATTGCGGTGTAGATATTTCAGTAGGGATCCTGCGCACGTGTCTATCAATAAGTTAGACTGTGTCAGAAAGGAAAATAGCTATAGGATTTTCTACTTCTCGTCACCTAAGTAATAGTGCCACTATAGAGTCTTCGGTTCCTCACTTTTCCAGAATACTATTGTCATTATTAAATTTTATATTTTAAATTTTAAATAAAATACTTAATCTTTAGCTTTTATTAAATAAATAAGGTGTTTTTACTTGGTAAAAACGTATGTACTCGTATGCGAAAATGTATTTCTCAACATCGTGCCGGGAATACACCTATTAAAATAATAAAAAACTCGTTCAAAATAATATCATTGTGCTTTTTAAGTGTTACTTTTTCGGAGTAAAGAAAAATGTTCGAAAAATTTCAGTTCGCTAAAAAACAATCGTCGAAATGGGGGCGCGTAAATCGGCGTGAACTCGTCCCACGTCCCGGTTTTCGTCCGTACATCTACAATAGGGCGGATACTAGACGTTCCAACAATATTCCATTACCATATTATGATAATGTGCGATAAACGAATAATATCGAATACCACATATAAATGCTCTACAGTCTACACCCATTAGGCCTGCGCCTATATCAGCGTCTATATTGTATTGTACATTACACAATATTATAATATGCCCGTCTACGCCTATTGTAAAAACGTCGATCGCGTTCATAAAACATAATATGTACACGTGTGTTATGTATATAAAACGTACTCGTCATGACGTCACACGTACACGTGAGGGACGAAAAAATCGCGTCGACGCCTACAAAAAAAAATAAATAGGTTTATAATAGTACTCCAGTACTCGTTAAACTCGGGCCGAAATAGTTCACAGGAATACCTCTGCATAATAAGTATGATATTATTATTATTATTACTAAAATATTCTATAGATTAGATTATGCGGCACCGAACGGTAAATTAAATTATTATTATTATCATCGTACCTACTGCGGAACCGAGTTGGCGTACATAACGTATTATAATCTATTATATAATTAAAAAAATTCTTGACGGCTCCGCCTGAAGCGGGGGGGTCGGTTTTTCTGTTTTATTCCCCCGGCACTTTTACGCCCTTTTCTCCGCGCCCGCCCCCGGTCCCCGGACCCTTCTTTCCATTTCGCGCGGTCCCCCGATTTTCCGCGGCCCCGTCTTCCCGTCGCGACCCTCCGAAAATCCCCTTCGCGATAACGAACGATTCGAAAATCCCCTTCGTGATAACGAACGATTCCGCCGATAACGCTGATAACGATTCCCCGGTCTCGCCCGTGCTCGTGACGTCGCCGTTTCTTTGTTTTAAATGCTCCGGTTTTCGCTACCTCATGCATCTCGGTTAGGCAGGCTAGGTCGTTAGGTCCCCTTTAGGTAGCGTGTTAGGCTTTGATCCGACGGTCGACGGTTCGATCCCCGGCCGCCTTCGCTCCGACGACGCGCCTTTTTATTTTTATTTTTTTTTCCGTCGCGATGACTTTTTCGTTTTCGATTAGTTAAACTCAACGTTTCGTTTCGTATTATTATTGCTATAAAATTACGTTTTCGATTTTATCGTGTATGTTTTAATAAAAACGGATCGTCCGCGCGAGGAGACTTTATAGTGTTCTTTGTAATATGGTATAAAATAACATTTCTTGAAATAGTTTTCCACGATTTCTTTTCATACGCTTTATATTATAATATTGTGTTATACGACGGTTTATAATACTTAGGGTACGATCGATATTGATACTATTATCGCTTTTACCGGTAACTGTATTAAAGGCTAATAAAATGCATAAATAATATGGTATATTATTAAATTTATTCGAAACTGATGTGTGTCTGCTAGATGGCGGACGCCTTTGTCGCCGAAGGCGGCTCACCTCTAAAACCGAGGAGATTTGAATTACAGTCCCTCGATAGATTTTCAATTTAGATGAACACGATTTAATGGGCGATGATTTTCAAACGTCGAGTATTTGTTTCAAAATGTACTTTATATGAAAATACCGAAAATGAGTGTCACCTGATAGAATAAAATTGCCTTCCGAAATAGTATTACAACCAATGGTGTGTCGGGGGTCCAGGGGGCAGAGCCCCCGGCTAGGTGCCGAGCTTGCGAGGTGACTAGTATACAATATAAACAATTTATACAAATGATAGCGGCCACATAACGTTTATTATTTTATAGTCAAAAATATCGTCCGATTATCGTACACATTACGTTTTGCCCGTGTCTGCCGTCATCGCGGTTTAGCGAACGCGGTTGCACATTTTTTTATCTTTAAAAAACGGTGGGACGCGCGTGCGCTCACGAGATTACGTACCCCCCACCCGCGGCTATCCGACCGCCGCTAATAATACCTGCATTCCATTTTGTTTACATTCCATTCCATATTTCCATCCGTCCGTCGCAGTAGAGTTAAACATTATTATAGGTAAATGTGTACGTGATCGGTTTTTTCGTCTTTTTTTTTTATCATCTCCGCTGGTTCTCTAATCCTATTTCTCCCCGTTGTTTCGTTAATTTTTTTAATTGTTCCGTCGTCGTCTCGCGAAACACCGTTCGTTGCTATGCTCTTTGAATCGAAAATATACTGCCGTCTGTATGCGTTTTAACGGCGTGTCGTCACAACCATCTCCGTGTTCCTAGCCAACCGTTGACACCATCTGGTGATCCGTAAGGTGAGTACCGCGTTTTACTTGACAATCGTACTATAAAAAAAAATAGGTCCTGCACGCGACTTCCACCTACACCTCTACTGTTTTAGCCCCCATGTCCTTCTTTTGTCCTCCAGTACCTAATCACCGTTTTCCTGTCTCTCTAGATCCTAGACTGTTGTCGTCAGTGCACACGTTCCCGTTCCGAATCCCAACCTTCAAATGTCTCTTAGATCCATCCAGAAACGCATACAGTCGTATGGTAACATTAACAAAATCACCGGGTCCATGAAACTCGTTTCGGCGGCGAAATTGGCCAAAGCCGAACGTTTGTTAAAAGACGTGCGACCATTTGGCTTTGGTACTCTTTCGTTTTACAAACATTACACTCATATTGACATGCTTGACCACATCAATGATCATCTTATATTTGCGGTTACATCCGATCGAGGTCTGTGCGGCAGTATACATTCAGCTGTCATAAAAAAGGTCACGCAAGAACTGTCAAGACCCGACCAGCAGTTTGCCAAAGTAGTTTGTGTTGGTAGAAAAGCTGAAGATATATTAATAAGGACTCATAAATCAAACATTCTGTTCACCGTTTTCAAAATAGGAAAAGATAACCCTACCTTTTTTGATGCTTCAAAAATATTCAATGAGTGTACTGATGTTGAGTATATTGCTTGTCAGATTTTTTACAACACTAGTATTACTAGAGGCACATCAAAAGTTGACTGGATCTCAATCTATAACACTGACTTACTTTTGACTGTAGTCCATATTGCTAGTCTAGAAGAAGTAGAAGAAGATAATCTTAGAAGTTATATAGAATTTTCTACTGTTTCACTATTATTTTTTGCTATGGTGGAAAATACCTTATGTGAACATTCTGCTCGAATGGTAGCCATGGACTCTGCTTCTAAAAATGTGAAAAAGTTAAATGATCAATTGTCATTAGAATTTAATCGCAAAAGACAATCTAAAATCACAACAGATCTGATTGATATTGTTTCTGGAAGTCAAGTTATTACTGAAAATAAATAATATGATAAATTTGAAACAATAATTTCTTCTTAAAAACTATCTATCTGTTAATTCTATTAAACCATTTTTCTTGAAAACAATTGTAAGATATAAACAAATTACGTACTACTTATATAAATAATGATATACATACTTAAAAATAATAATGTATAAAATTGATATCTTTTAATTAAATTAATGTCATGTGAATAAAATGTGACAAGTTTGTCTTGAAAATTTGAGTTGATTGATCATGTTTTATTCTTATTGGTCAATTAAAATATTCGCATACGCTTAATTTGTTTTAAAAATAGTGTCAACGAAAAAGGATATCAAATGACAATCTACAGACCTAATTTTAATTTTATATTCCAAAAAAATTATTTTTTCTAATGATCTTACATTTGGATATTAAATTTTGACCAATGTTTGTTAAAGTTATTAATTTCATTGCACAAGTATGTAGTTTTGATGTTTTTTATATGCATTATATTATATTATTTAATATCAATAGAGTAAACAAAATAAAATAAGTATGTTTCTTTCAATTCTATGGATCTTACTTTCAAAATCACTATTTATAACATTTTACCTTAAGTATAGATCCTTATGAATTTAAAATGTCTAAGAAAAATTACTTTATAAATGTAAAGTTGGTTAAATTTAAATAATTATTTTATTTTTTAGTTATGTTCTCAAAAAAAAAGAAAAAACCACAAATATCTTCGCCAACAAATTTTGAACATAGAGTACATACTGGCTTTGATAAACGAGAGGGTAAGTTTATTGGTTTGCCTCTACAATGGGCAAGCATAGTCGGTAACAATCAAATACTCAAGAGCACCAATAGACCATTACCTCTTGTGGATCCATCAGAAATCACTCCTACAGAAATATTGGATTTAAAGGTAAAGAAATTAAATTAAACTGATATGTATTATAAAGTAAATAAATAAATATTTAAATATAATTAATGTGTTAGAGTGTTAAAATATTAATTTATTTTCAATAATATAATTAATTTAATAATGGTAATAGTATTACATAATTTAGAATAGGTATAAGGAGAAAAAATATTTGAGTTTTTATAAGGGTTTTTAATTCTTTGAACATAAGTACTTATACTTAGAAGATCATTTTTAATATTCTTAGGAGATTTGAAATTAATGCTGAAATCAACATTGTTTAAAAAATGTGACTAATTTATTTGATATTATATAATATTTAAAATGAAAATTGTATCTATTATGCTTATTTCTTTGGATAAAATAAGTAATTTAGTGACATTTTATTATGAGATTATTTGCTTTTATATTTTACCCACTTGAAATATCTCAAGTGTTCAATAAATAGTTTGTATGCACACTTACTATTAATAATATAGACAATATAGTAATATACTATCAAATAATTTAAACCAAATATTAATCATGATTGTTTTGATATCATGAAATATTATTGCCTTAAAATGTTAATGTTGAAATTATAAAATGTGCTTTGTATTTTATGAGACAATTTTCTTCAAGCTATGTTTTAATTACATCTGAAATAAATTTACATACATTTTAGACTATTGTACGTGGAGAAAACAATCCCAAGTTCAATAATAATCCTGTGAATAATCGAACCATTGAACAACCAGCTGGACTACCTAAAACGTCTAATGTTGCACGTTCTAACTCTTTACGATCTTCAAGTCCACCCCGTATTCGAAGGCAACATCCAAATGTGCCACCACCATTGCCAGAAAATGAAGTATTGGTGATGAATCAGAGTTTAGTACCACAGCATTTACCTCAGTATCCAGTACCTAACAATGCTCAAACAAAACTTGATTATAGTAATAAATATGTAAGCTATATTAAAATTATGATTATTTATATTTATTAAGTTTATGGTTATAATTATTGCTTTTTTTCTAGATTAAACCTGGAGGTCCAGAATGGACTGGTCAAGAAACATCAGTGTCACGAATAAATCAGAATAATACACCTACAAGCCAAACAATAACACCAGATCAAGGTGGATCACATTCATATCATTCTATGCAAAATGGAAATATCCCACCCATATTTCCTAATGGATCAGCAGTTGACTCACCATCTGGAAGTCAAACATCACAAGCCAACACTCCTGTACCACCAAATCGCACCCATCCTGTTATTAATAATGCTCAGATTGTTAGTACAAATAAGGTAAGAACTTCCGCATTGTTTTATTAAGTTAATTACAATTTTAATTTTTGTGTTCTATTTGATTCTAGAATATCACACAGAGTCTTACTAGAAACCAAGATCAGAACCAAAGTATTAAACCAACCACTAATGGTATGTCAACAGCTAGTACTACATCAATTCCTAGCGTAGCAACGAAACAACACCATGAACAACAACGAATTACACATGAACAAGTAAACTCCTTATTATTAAATATTAATCAACATTATTTGATTACCTGGTTATCTAAATGTGTATTTTGCTTTGTAGTTCAGAGCTGCTCTTCAACTCGTGGTTAGTCCAGGAGATCCTCGTGAGAATTTGGATAGTTTCAAAAAAATTGGTGAAGGGTCAACAGGAACAGTTTGTATTGCTACAGACCGCATGACTGGCCGTAAAGTAGCAGTTAAAAAAATGGATTTGAGAAAGCAACAACGCCGAGAGTTGTTATTTAATGAAGTTGTCATAATGCGTGATTATCATCATGCAAACATTGTTGATATGTATGATAGTTTTTTGGTTGGTGATGAATTGTGGGTTGTCATGGAATACTTGGAAGGAGGAGCTCTTACTGATATGGTGACACACACAAGAATGGACGAAGAACAGATCGCCACTGTCTGTAAACAGTGTTTGAAAGCATTAGCATATTTACATTCACAAGGAGTAATACACAGAGATATCAAGAGCGATTCCATACTTTTGACTACTGATGGGAGGGTAATTATTATTATTTAGTTATAAATGTATTTTGCTTCAATTAAATTAATATTCTATGTGTTTATTAATAATACTTTTTCTAGGTAAAAATCTCCGATTTTGGTTTTTGTGCTCAAGTATCTCAAGAGTTGCCTAAAAGAAAATCATTAGTTGGGACGCCCTATTGGATGTCACCTGAAGTAATTTCACGTTTACCATATGGACCAGAAGTTGACATTTGGTCTTTAGGTAATAATTTTATGGCTTTTTATTTATTTTTTATTTTTTTACATTTGCCATGTTAACTTTTTCTTAGGTATTATGGTTATTGAAATGGTTGATGGCGAACCGCCTTTTTTCAATGAGCCACCTCTTCAAGCTATGAGAAGAATACGCGATATGCCTCCACCTAAACTTAAAAATTCTAATAAAGTAAAATAATATTCTTTTTTTCCATATAGTTTCAAATAAAAAATATAAACAATTAATAATATGTGTACTTATAATTTAACAGATATCGCCCAGACTACAGGGATTCTTAGAAAGATTATTAGTTAGAGATCCGGCACAAAGAGCAACTGCAGCTGAACTTCTACAACATCCATTCTTAAGATTAGCTGGTCCTCCTTCGCTTCTAGTGCCATTAATTAGAGGATCCAGGCATAGCAACTGTTAAAAAATCATTCCATCCAATTTGACACATTACATCATTGAATTATCATTTGACCATAGTTCAACTCGACTGTACACTCACTAATCATATTAATCAATCAACTCGACTCATTAATTATCATTATTATCTCGACCCTCAATCATCACTCATGGTACCGGGTCCAACTCCGCCGTCTTCTACAAAGATCCATGCCGGTACAACCACACCGCCAAGGCACCAGCGCCCTCACAGTTAAGCCTTCACAACTGTCGTAGGGCCGCGCCCCCACATTGTCATAGTAACCCCACCTGCCTTACTCCAATCCCCTCCACTAGTAAATGTAATGTCTGGTGTAGTTAACGGCCTCGTCATGTCCCTCAAAACAATGCAAATGCAACTGTTAAAAGGTAAACGACTCATTGTTCATTTGTGCAATTTTTGTTATTTATTATTACATTTCTTTTAATTTCATAACAATATTCCCTTTATTTTTTGTTTATTATCAAAGTTAATTGTAAAATGTAACTTATATTTAAAATTAATAACACTAGATAATTATTGTATTTTTTTACGAATGTTATATTTGTATTTGTAATTGTTTAGACATCGAAAATGTATCACCTTTCTTTTGTCACAAGCTCAATATGACATACTTAAATGTTAAAAAATTAGTGCCTTAAATAATATATGTTTACTAAAAATATTTAATCGATTCTCCATTATTAAAATAATATTATTAAAGAAAACCAAAGATGGAGAATTTTAAGAATGGTATTTAACGTAGGAAGATGTACTTTTGTACAGTTGTAACCAGGTGCCTTTTATATTGTGAACTTTTTTCAAATTTTGTACGGAAATCATAGTTTTTGAAAACAATTTGTATAAACTTTCAATTTTATTTTATTTTTTCCCTATACTTGGTTTATGTTTTTGACATGGCAAGTATTGAATTAATATTACTTAAATTTATACGGATCATTAAATGTTTGATTTCACGGTTACTGACTGGAGTATTATAAAAGCACCACACCTCAGTGTTATGCACTATTATTGTTTAAATAACTATTAGATAATCATTCATTGTTTAAACATTTTTTTAATATAGTATTATGTTTACAGTAAGGCTGTTTAATAATTAAGATGATAAATTTATCGAACTTAAGTTAACATACACACGGTACAATGTAGTAATGCTTAAACATTCCAATAATTGTTTTGTAATTTGTTGATTGTTTTTACACTTATTTGTTTATTATTGACGGCAGTATTTGAAACGAAATTTTTATAATTTATCTTCTAGTCAGTATGTAATCGATGTAATTTTTTCTATCAATTTGTCATTGATGTTATTTTTAATTTGACCTTGTATTTAATTAATGATTTCAACAGTATTCATTATCATAAAGTAACTTATCAGATCTCTGTGTGTATTCTTTCGTTTTTTAAAACCGTTTTGACTGGTCTATAAAAACAACTTTAATATAAAAATCGTAATTTTTTAACTTGCTGTTTGTAATGAATTCTATTTTTGTAATGTAATTTTTTATTCGGTAAATATTTTTTGTTTACTATTTTAATTCAAACAAATTAAACACCCATACCTACCCAATTTTATTATGTGATATTCATTTTTAATAACGTTAAGATAATTTAATTCGATTTAAATACAATTCATACTACCATTTATTGTATTTACCGATCAAACCAAACGATTATTATTATACTTTCTTTTCTTTTTTTTTTTAATTTAAATTTAGCATTAAATATCAATTCTATATTATTTACAATCAGTATTTTTTTATTTATTAGTTTACCATTATTTATTGGCTACTTATTATATTATACATGTCTTTATAAATATACAGTTATAATTTATTATCATTAATTTAAAAAAAAAAAAACGAATCATCTGTTTAGTTTAACCTCAAACGAATACTGTCTTAGTTGAAATGTTGTTATATAGTATTAAAATATAAATCAATATTAAATATTAATAAATTATTATTATTATTACTATTTTGACAAACAATGATTATTTATTTTCCCGATTGTCCAGAAAGAAATTCTGTTATTATTTTGATTTTAGTAACCTACTAACTCTTAATTGCAGTTCGTGTTGTCGGTTTTCTATTGTTTACTTATTGTCTAAAAAAAAAAAAAAAACAGACAAAAACAATAATAGTTATAATAATATTATAATTTGTTCAAATATGTATATCAACAACAAATATTTGCATCACAAAATGATCATTTAAACGAGAGGAACATTTTTTACCTAACGTTTAAAATTTTTATCATTTTTTTTTTTTTATCTATTATTTACAAAACAAAATACATTAAAAAATAAAAAAATTATGGAGTATAATTAATAACTATCGTTTATAAAATGTACGAGCATTTTTTTTCCCCCGAGAATAGTTGTGCTGAACGTATATACTCGGACTGTTAACAAGAAGATAGAAGAATACTTAATTTCATAGTATCAAGGAAGACTAATATTATTATCAAGCACATGTGTTTGTAACATTTGAGTTCTACTATTATCTCCAAAATAAATCAGTCATTATAATGTTTATGTACACCAAACATTTACACTTCGGCTCCTAAATCTAACACACCGGCTTCAGCAATAGGCACGTACCGTTCGTCAATCTTAATCAGTAATATAGTTTTGTCAACATGAGATCTCTTTGACAAGTCCCGGTGATTTGGAACCCACTGGTGCACCACCTGAAATCAGAGTCGAGTACAATAAATTAAGTGAGTCAACATTATACAACTCGTAATACTATTCAATATTCATACCAGTCCTTCCATTCCTTTTTCTGGTAGCCAATCTTTCCAGTGACTCCGGCCCCCTCTTATTCGCATTTTTTCGTCGGGCCACACTACATCTATTCGTCGGCCCAAGTTTATAGCATCGTACACTTGCAACGGATCCAAAATCTATAATCAAACAACAAAATTTTACTATTGATAAAATAGCCCCTAGAAAGTTGTTGAAAATCCAATGCAGTATGTGTATCAAATTCACCAGAACTCTGTGTTGAATCGGAGAATTGTCATTGGGATTGCTGTCAACTGACGCCTGCGGTGAACTAGTAATTGGTGACTGTGACGATGACAACAGTCCGGCCAAGTTGGCCAAACCCGCAGAACCCGGTTTACCGGCTACATTAGCTGTGCTACCTCTTGTGCCACCACTCCTGCTACTGATGCTACCTCCAACTGCGCTGCCACTTCCACTCATTTCTATCGACTGACTTCCCGGTGTTCTGGTTCCATACCCAGAATGTCTATTTAACTGTGTCATGGCATAAACGCCTTCGTGTCCGAATCCACCTTCATCGTGTGACTGTAATGAACTACCACTTGAGCAGCCTTCAACACATCTGCTTTTTAATCTGAATACAAATAAAAGCCAATTACCACTAGTAACATATATAATGTATACTCTATTTCAAATAAGGAGTAACCTCGACAGGGTCAGATTATGCTCAACTGTTTCCCTGACTGAGTCAAACGCATTATTTTCATGCGTTTGACCTTTGCACATTGTACCTATTTGAAAGTCACAGTGTGTAGTATCTCTCATTGAATGGAAAATGTATTTTAAATTATCTTTACATGATCGCAGTCGATACTAATCTGCGGCTATTCGGAAGCCTGCATTTTCAGAACAATGAAGCCCATGCGCAGAAGACGGCAGCCGAGGTTAGTTCTTATTTGGAATAGAGTAATAGAGTATAGTTTATGCCGTTTATGGTGAACTTACCTGGACCACACTCGGACAATAGTTTTCTTAATTTTTCCTAAACTTATTGAACCACCAACCAGCGATGACAATTGTTCATTGGTCTCGGCATAGGAAGTAGTCAGAGGCGAAACAAAAATGGGATAACCAATAGGTTGGTCACACGATGAATTTATTATGTTTCGTAAAGCTTGTTTTGCATTTTGTATGCTGCCACGTTCAGGATTACGATTTCTCAAATATACAAGTTCCTGTTGTTGACCTGCCCAAAGACCTCGTACACATTCACGATTTATTTTTATGACGCGGAAGCTTAAGAATCGTTTATTCAACATTATCACTTTATACTCGTCCGATCCTTCATCCAGTATATGTCTATTGAAGAAAATACATGAAAAAACAAATACATGATTAAAATTAATCAAATATTTTAACATTTTAACATGAGCATACGTGCATACGAGCTTATTAAAATTACTTACGACAAAAATGTGCTGAATTTTTTTTTTACTCATTTAAAATAGATAATCTTTGCAAGATACCATGTATGTTTGTCAGTACAATTAAAAAATAATTGATTAATGTTTTTCTTTCTTTTTACCTTAAAGCAAGTAATGATGGCATTCCAGATAAAACAGCATTTCTCCAAACTGGGTCACCTTCGTGTGATATAACCAAGTTTCTTTGATGGTAGTTAATAGCGTTGTATAAGGCTGCTGGATCTTCATATTCATCAGGAACCATAAAATGATTCTATACAAAAAAATATATAATTATCAACAATTGATTTGAATTTAAATAACATTCATTAGATAAGGATAACATACTTGATGCAGTTTCAATGACATCCTAATTGCTGGAGCCAAAACTTTACGCATTAAATCCATGTCAGCAAATATCCATTCATCTCTCGATGATGTTATGCGGAAATCTCCTTTGAAAAGAGCATGTAGACCGTAGAGGAAAAACTCGACACTAGAAATCATAAAAATCTTTAATTATATGTACATATTTTTAATCAATTGGCAAGTAGTAAATTATTACATACCTAGACATAGTAGTGTGTGATGCTAAACCTAATGATCGTCTACCCAACAAGCTGAGCGCAAAACATAAAGATACCACTAAAGAATCTTTACCTTTGTCTATAGTGATTTTTCTTATCTAAGAACAATGAAATAATTCAATAAATACTAAGTAAAAATAATAAGTATAAATGTAATTATAATGAATTGTTTAAAATTAAATTTGTGTTGTTATTATTTATTCAATAACAATATTAAAATAGCTGAATTTATGTATTGAAATTGTATGTTTAAAGTACTGATATTTGTAGTATTTAAAAATAAATGATTGATTAGATATAAATATTTATATTTCAACTAACATTGTCTGTTTGGAATGCACAAAACCGTATCCACTCTAAATAGACTGAACAAAAACTCTGGCGAGTAACACCGCACGATAGCAAATCATAATCTTCATCTATATTTATATTGAAAACAGGGTCGAGATCTACAAAACTTCTGTTTAATGTTGGTTTAAGGCCTTCTTTGATCTCATCTGATGCCAACCACTGTTTAAGTTTCGGTGATCGTATTGCATAATATATAATACTCTATAATATATTAATAAAAACATATAAAATTATGTAAATATTATGTTAAAGCAAATGTGTTATTAATTTATTATAAGAAATTTACCTTTATATAAAAGCTAACCAATACTTTTCGAAAATCAAACACTTGTAACATTGATGAAGCATTTATATCTGATATGCTATACCCTTGCACAACATACTTAGCTGCTACTACTTGCCAGGCAAGCCAACGTTGTCCAAGAGCAGCATTTAAAGACAAGATGTGAGGAAAATGTCCAGGTTCGCAACAACAACATCCTGAAAATAATCTTGTTTATTAGTTATTCATTATTATTACATAAAAAATGTAATAATATAGTTATTTAACACATAGAGAATAAGGACATAATTAACTATAAAACGAAAGCTCCAGAAAAAATAAAATTTTACCGATTACCGAATGGATTAAAAATTACATATTATTTAATATTTAGTATAATTTGTATTTCAAGTAAAGATATCATTTAAAACATTTGTCACTGACAACATTGTTTATATATTATATTTATTATAATAAATGAAGATGCATATTAGACTAGTTTACTTAATCAATTATTATACAACATATTACTTTACACTGAGTATCAGTGATTTTAAATGATAATGTTAAATGCAATAAATTCTGTTTATGATAAATGTTAAATATTTAATATGAAAACAATTTAGTTACTATTTTAAAATTATTTAAAACTGTTTTTTGGTCTTAATTTTATGGTTAAAAAGTAGTTTTATGCAATAAAAATGATTGAAGCTTCCTCTAAAATTTAACTAAATGTCTTTTTATTATAATTTTTTACATTAATTATGAAATTAGTTATAAGAAACAAGTAAAAATTGTATTTAAATAAATAAATAGACTATACGACATGTTAAATAATTATGTAAATAAAGATGATATAATTTATATTTTGTTCTTACCTTCATTATCTCCAACACCTTCAGATATGGCTTCAACTTCTCTTTGTTGACAGTAAGTGCCACGAAACTCAAGTCCACGCATTTGAAAAGTAACAAAGTTGTTTCCCATTTCAACAATGTGAACCAGACAATTCAAATAATCAGATGCTAAGACAAAACAGTCACCCTGTGACACATTACCCCAACGTCCAAGTATGAGATCACCACAAAGTGTATTTTGCAATAGGCGAGTAAGATGTTCATAAAATATTGAATTTAAATTATTATCATCTGCACCAAGATTTCGTTCTAAATGTGATGACAATTTAGTGTTTGAATGATCAACTCGTCTAGTGTTATAGTCTCGTTCCCAAAATTTAACAGGTCGTGGATAAGACGTTAAAAATATAGCACTCCCTATTATATCAAATAACATATTTAAAATTTGTAATTAAACATGTTTAACTTAATACATACCTAAAAATGGATATAGCGGTGAAGAAATCAATGCAGACAAAAATGCTTGAAGGAACATTATTGCAGAATGAGGTACCGAAAATGGTTGTGCAAAAGCGTGAAACGCTGAACCCCATGTGATTTGCCATGGAGCTATGTACGTAATGACAAATTGCATCTATAATAAAATATGTTAATTAATAAAAAAATCTAATTTAAGTAAATTGTAATTACCTTGAGTAAAAATTCATATATTTTATCATAGGCAATAGCAGTAAGGTAGTAGTCAATAATGAAGGTTTCAGAACATTTTAAATTAACACAATCAGATTGAAAAAATAGCACTGCAAATGCTAATATATTATACTGATTGGATTGTTGAGAAAATGAGCACCGTAAACATTTCAGTGCACATACTGACAATACCAAAGAGCCTAATAAAACTCCCAATTTGTTAATGACATTTCCTCTATCAGATGTTAAACAGCCAATAAACATCAGTGGATAAAGAACGTTTCTTTCAAAGAAACATAAGTATACATAAACCTAAAATAAGGATTTTTTTAGATAATTACACTTCAAATATTTTTTAAACTTAATAATGACACTTACTTTTTCAAACCACATAATTTTGGTCAATTTCTTAACCTCATATTGATTGTACTCAGATTGTTTTAATATAGGATGAGCAACACACAACCAAGGCAACTGTTTTCGTAATTGTGGTATTATATAGTGTAGTACAAATCCAACACTAAAAGTTATATACCACATTACCTATAAATTAAAAACTAATTAGTATATAATATACGTACAGAATATATTTAATAACTATTCATATTTTTTTGTTCAAAAATATTCTTTAGCTTTGTCATAACAAATATTGAATGCTAGGGTAAAAATATGCACTCACTGGATTTAACTCTGGTTGCAGAGCAGAAAAAATATTGCTAGAATGAATAACGAAAACAATTAAAGCGATAATTGGACAAAAAATTAAATCTGTTTTCAGTCTTGCATTTATTGTGTCTTGTAACTGTTTTGGCCAGTTATCTTCAATTTCTATTTCATCATCTAGTTCTAACAAAATATTAAATACAATATTATTCACTGACATTCAAACATTATTTGGCTTTTATATCATACAAAAATATAATTTACCAGACTTTGATTGTTCTTCGTTATCTCCTTTTTGTTCAGAGCCCTTTTTCTTTGATTTCTCAGTTTCTTTTCTAGGCCTAGGGCATTCTACATCAGGTCTAGAAAATATATCTTCATTGGGCCATAAATAAGTTTTCAGGATATTTAATATAGGAGCCGGATCACTGGAACTGCGACTTAAATGGTAAGCGATGGCAGTGAGCAGTGCACAAAATAAGGAAAAAAAGACATTTCTTGATGATCCAGACCATTCATTTAATGCCACATAAGCAACACCATATAAAATAGACACAGCCAAACAACTTCTTAGAACACAATACGCAGATGCTTTGAGCGAACTAGTAGCATTACCTCCGAATAAATGAATATCAATTTGTTCCAAAGTAAACATAAAAAAAGTATTAACTTGTGGTAATAAACCCAGACTAAATACAATTGGTAAGAATAATAAAAAGTTTGATAAAAAATCACGAATAATTTCTAATAAGTATAAAATATGTAAAGTAAATCCATAAAATTTAATTTGGTAAATTATTTTGCCAGATTTTAATTGAATGTGTGTCAGAAGAAGTATAGATGAGAATAATATAAAGTAAACTGGACGACTATAAACAACAATTTTATTAAAACCATGTGTAGGAGAAGCCACATCTGGTTGTACAGATTTTACTAAGGAATATTGACAGCCAGCCATGACAAAACAAAATATAAACGCATGGATGTCTTGGTAAAAATTATAGTGTAGAATGAAAGCACCTAAAACTGCGACTGCTGTGGCAAGAATGATGGTAATAAATAGTTCAAATAATGTTAAGTTACGATCGATGGCAGTTAATAGTGCAAGACGATCAAAACGAACTTTAATACACATTTTCTTGACTGGTTTGTAAGGATAGTAACGTTTAGGTTTTGGCATTCCAACATTACTATTGAGAAATCCAAATCGTAATTGCTGAGGTATTACTGGAAACTCATCTTGATAATCTGATCTATTATTGTCATGTTCATGTTCTAAGCTTTCTTCAACAGGTGTTATTATTGGTGAAATATTAAAATGACGGTAATTTGATTGGTTTTGCGGCCAATATCCATCATCATGGTCCTGGTGTTCGTAAGTACGATTGACTTGAGGAAACAGCCTTACAGGGGAGTGATTAAAAACGAGATCATCTGTGGAAACGTTCCGTCGAGCTGATTTAATTATTGAAGAATTGTTAATTGACATCTCACGAAAAGTATAACTCATCCAATGACCATATTCATCACGAAAAAAATGAACCGACCTATGAAAAAATTCGTTAAAATATTATGAAGCTGAAACAATGATGAATGTACACATTAATTAAAATATATTGTTTCTTAAACAAACCCTTCAGATGTATCTTCAGGACCAGCAGCAAAATTAACACCATCAGCAGCTTGTAAAAATGAAGAACGAGATGCATCACGAGATCTCATACGGCGACCGGTTCTATTACTAGAAATATTATGATTAAGAATAAGGATTTAACAACATTTACTTTCAAAAATATCTACCTTAAATGACGATGTCTCATTCTACTTCTGAGTTCTGCTCGATTGTGTATAATATCAGTATTATGATCTAATGAGACTTCATTTTTTACGGTAACTGAAATCTGATTTTGCTGCTGTGATTCAGCAGTTGGATTAATAGCTGGTTCTGAATTTGTGGGTAAAAGAGAACTAAGTTCATTGTGAGAACCAGCCGATGAAGAAGCACCTTCATTCACATTTAATGTAGTCATCCTGTAATGTTTCAATTGCAAATAAATTTCTTTCTATTATTTTCTATTATATAGTAATAATACATTTTATAGCATAATGAAAATGATTATGAATGTAAGTATTAACTTAACTAATATTTCTAATCAATGATAATACTTACGCATCGGGTCTACTAAGAGTATTATTGTCAATCCATTCATCAGTAACTGTAGGATAACTTTTAGAATCTGTACCACAATCCATATCACTTTTTATCTTGTCACACATGCATCGCCTGGATTCTGTTAAAATATTATAAATATAATAAAATGATATAAACTTATATATATAAATACAAATAGATGTAAGCAACATTATTTTAATTTCAAATAATTTAAGTTTATTTAATTAAATTATTAAACAAATTTTTCAGAATTTAATTTGAATTTTAAATTATTATGAAAAAAATTATATGACTGAGAGCAATCATTGACTGAAATGTATTCAATACATTTTAACATTAGATATTTATTTACAATAGACAATACAAATAGTGGATCAATAACTGAGTATATGTAGTGAATTAGAATAATATTGCTTACGATTTATTTTTTAAATTATGTACAATATATAACTAAAATTAAATATTTGAATTGGTTTGTAGAATATTATTATTACCACTAGATTTATTTTTATTAGTTCTACGGTGTCTTTTTCTATCTGAATCATTTTTTACACTTAAATGAGGAGTTGAGGTTGCTTTTCTTTTTTTATTTGATTTTTTTGCTAGTAAAAAAAAATTTATTAAAAATCTCCAAGTAAGTCAACATTTCAAATTTAAATACAAAATAAATCTTACCATCCTTAACAGATTTGACTTTTGGAATAGCACCAGAATTCTCAAACCCACCTGATGATGGAATTTGAATTTCTTCTTTGCTTCCATCTTTTGATTCAGATTTATTTTCTATAATAATTAAAACTGTATTAGGTATACATTTCAAGAAGAAAGTAAAAATAAAATAAATAATTTTTATGATTTGAAAAAGTTTAAGAAATCCTTTGTGCGTGCTTATACACTCACTAGAATTGTTATCCTCAGAAGTGGTAGTATAGTCATCATCAGACAAAGTAAAATGCCATGGTACTGATCTATTTTTATCCAGCTTTTTCACTTTACGCAGCATGTTCAAAATTATGATGTATATTATTTATACATTATAATAAAACTTAAAATTGTACACTTTATAATTA
The DNA here is from genome assembly GCA_948098885.1 of Drepanosiphum platanoidis. Classification (NCBI taxonomy): domain Eukaryota; kingdom Metazoa; phylum Arthropoda; class Insecta; order Hemiptera; family Aphididae; genus Drepanosiphum; species Drepanosiphum platanoidis. The sequence goes on along the minus strand of OX402538.1, from coordinate 3,515,876 downwards.
CCTTTAATATCATTAGATTCTGATTCACTTTCTGTGTGCTCAAATAACCAATCAATACATAAAGTTTCTGGCGATTCCAATGAAGGTTTTATTTCAATTTCTAAAAAAAAAAAATATTTTAATATTATTTACTTAGAACAATTGTAAATTAAACAGACATTTAGATTATTTTAAAGATGGCTATATATTAATTATGAAATATAAATTAAATATCTATAGAAGCAAATTGGGAGCCATACAACTTTTTTTTTTTAAATAGTCTACTATAATATAACAGAATAGTATCATAAAAAACGAAGTCTGTGACATATCATTCAAACACATAAGTAGTTAACTAATTAGTAGGGCATTTCAAAATGCAAATCAAATTTCAAAACTTTGAATTCAAACTAATTACTGCGATTTACCTTCAGGTTTGTTTTCTTCTATCAACGCCACTTCAACATCACTATCAGCTTTAAAAACTCCTTTAACTTCAGCACATATTTTTTTCCAATTATCTTCATGGCAATTTAATAACGGTGATCTACTACCTGCTTCTTCATCATCATCACTATCAATTGTTGTGTGTATTATTCCATGACTAGAACAATGTTCTTCACAGTGTTCAACAATAGGATAGTCAATATCACTTGAAGTAAAAACAAGTTGATAACTAGATGTTCTTCCAACCTCTAATATAATAAAATAAACATTTTACATTATACATTTATATTTCATAATTATTTTTTATTTTATACCTTTATCTTTGGTAAAAGCATCACTAGATGTTGAATAGTCAGAGCTAGCAAATTTTGGATCTCTTTTAAATGCCAAAGTGTTGTTTTCGCTGGTGAAACAGTCCTGAAAAAAAATCAAAAATTTTAAATGAATTTAAACAATTCATTTTATTAATTTAAAACAATATGTATGTGCTATATTATAGACTTACCGTGGAAACTGTAAGAAAGTCTTGACCATGTTCTTCCCGAAATCTCCATATTTCTGAAAGACTTTGTAAGTAGCGAAGATCGTTTTGTCTAGTGGTATGTCCTTCTTTTGTTTTGTCTACAAAACTTTGCCCATCTAGATTAAATAAATTTTATTATTACTTAAAACTATAATAAAACATTACAATAGTTGACATACTTAAGTTTTTAAAAGGCCAATCACCTTTGATTTTTTCTTGAAGATGTAATCCAGAATCAGTACTAGTAGAACTACTTTGTCTCTCAACAACTGTTGACATATAACAAATATATTTAATTTTCAAAGTAAATTATTTTAAGTAAAACACCTTACTTGGTTCATTTCGATGGTATGCTGCACCGGATGTTGACGGCTCATTTCTTTCCATAGAGTCCCCCCCACTAAGTACTTGCATTTCAATACCTTCTTCTTCCCTATAATGATTATTCAGAACAATGAATATATGAGTTGATACTAAAATTACTTGATATTTAAAAATCATTACTTGTTTGGTTCTTTAAGAGGGGCACGACGACATTCAAGTTCTGTATTGCTATCCTTCTTGGAGTCTTCTTCTACAATATATTCGGTTGTATCGAACATATGATGCAAAGACCAATTTATAAGTTTTATAATTGTTATAATTAAACTTACAATACTTGAATATAGTATCCATACAAACACGTCCGATATATACTACAAAACATATACACAACAATAGTATTAAGAAATGTCATTACAGGGCTATAAAAATATTAATTTATAATTTACCAAGTGAATAAAAAATGGTAAACAAAGAAAAATGAGCCATAAATATAGATGGAATGTGTTGGTAAAAATACTGTGTTTTGGTTCGTAGTACCATCCTCCTGTGAACGATGCCCAAATACCCTGACGCAATATGTCCACACACTGAGAACCCATCTTCTCTATCAGTCATTTGTGCTTTGTGTAACTTATCAATTTTGAATACAAATATACATAGTCTAGAACAAATGTAAATAATATACTTTATAAAGATGGTAATAGGAGTTATACAAGTGAGTAATTATAATTCAAATAAACTTTAAGAAATTACTTTTTAAAGTTATAATACTAATATTAGCAATATTATATTATATTTTACTAATATTAGCAATAGTACGTTATATTTTAGACAACAAACCAAATAACCAATTAACTATCAAAGATAATATAACAATTATTTTATTCAATTAAAAGTATTATATGGGTCATGAACATGTAACAATACTTTATTTCAGAAACATTTGTTTACAAATGCCCATCACGTTGACTATATCATATACTTTTCATAGGTAATGTCAGATTAAAGTGTTCCACAAAAATAGAGGACATTAATAACAAATGAACAATATTTGGTATTACAAAACAAAGAATTCATACAAACATTCAATTTGATTAACTAAATTAAGATTAGTTTGTATTTAATAGCTTATGTTGATTTATCTAGTATGTAGTATCAGTAAAAACAAAAACATTCAATTAGAAATGAAAAAACTTGTGTGTATACAAACATACACACACAAATGCTCTGGTATTCGCAAATGTTACGACAACAAGTAAGTGCAAAATGAGTCTCTACATCATTGATGACTTTAAAACGTTATCAGAAAATTCAACTACTACTCTAATGAAACGAATATGAAATCAACTTCCCAATGTCATTTTAAAGAAACGATAAAAAATGTAGACACGTGCAAGTGCACTAGTACATTATTATTACGTACGGTTACAATACACACGCTTGTCGTCATTTAAATTACTTCACGTACACACGCTTACAGAAGGCTTGTCGTAGACGAAAAATAATAACGAAACCGAGGGCGACTCTGTCCGCAAAAATGGACAGTGAATAATTGTTATTATTGTCGATTTAAAAGCGACACCGCCGTGAGGTGTTGATCGCGTTGAGCGATTAATATGAAAATTGATGATTTCGACAATAAAATCGTCTTCGCAAAGAAAACGGCGACGCACGTTACAACGTGCCTTACCTTAACCGCGTGAAATTGGCAGCATACTCGCGAGCGTTGGACTTGAGTCGTTATTGAAATTATTACTGGTAAAAAAAAAAAAAAAAAATTAACAACAACAATACTAAATCATAATTATTGCGATTTTTAGTAATAATAATATTCTTCGTGGATACAACAACTATATACCACTATAGTGAGGAGATAATGTGATAATAACGAAACGAGGACTTCGACCTTATCATGATATTTCGTTATCAGCGCGATTTCAATCAGCAGCATTTTTTATACTATAAAAAGTACAATAATAATAATAAATAAATAATAATAATAATAATAAATGAATAAAGTTAGAGCACCGTTTGCGAATAATAATTATGATGTAGGCACATATAATAGTAATATAATATAATTATTATATAATACTAATTTTGACAAGTTTTTTTAGGATTTTTTTTCTCTACGATTCGCTCCTTTTTCCTTTTGCGATCGAATATTAAATTCACATACATGGTTTTTCAAAGATAATATGTATATCTCTATCGCCTCGTGGAATATTTTTATTCCATTATTCAATTTCATCCTGTTGCAAAACAGGATACAACCATTCCGATTTGATGCGCTTTGTGCACCGAGTGCACCACAAACGTATTCGATTTGACCAACAACACCGGGGAACCGGTGCAGTATTTTGTATTCGATTGAATTGCACCGACAACACTCGTGCGCACCTATATAGAATCTGTGAGTGTAATAATTATTATGAACTAATTTTCTCGATAACGGGACAAATCGATATAATATTTATGTCAAGGTGTATTCTTCAATACACCTCGATTTATGTGTACAATATTATCTAGTATCACTATGATTATTAATAATAATAAACAATAATTATATTATATTGGTATATTATTTTTATTTTATTGCCAATAATTATTATTAGTTTATACTGTTAATTATTAGTTGTGAATCATGATAAATTGCTTACATTGGTAGACTCGGGCGTATTATCATGCTCATTATCTTCCGAGTCACTGACTCATCTGATGATGAGCAAAAAATTTTAACATTAAACGTCAGAGCCAGTTGTATTCAAATCCTAAAGTTGAGGATTTCGTAAAAAAACGTTAAAAAAAATGATAAAATATGACCCGGAACATTATCTTATTTTAATTTTAATATTAATATATAAAATTCAGTGATTCAAATTTTACTTTTTCAGTTTAAGAGAAACTTTAGACTTTTCCGATATCCCAACACACAACGAATAAAATAATCTCAGAATTCGAAACGAATGACTATCATCCTAAAATATATACTGCTGGAAAACCAACTGTCTCAGCTGAAGCACATATATTAATGTTTCTATGACGAGTCAAAATGATGTAATAATTATTTGAAGACTGAAATAATCATTGATTAATGTGATGTTTTGCCATCAAGTAAGAAGGTTTGTGCATCGTTTTTCAGACGCGTGATCGGTAGAAGGTAAGATTATCGGTATCCTGTATATCTTAATTCGTGACTTGTACGTTTTCAACTGCAATGCAGCAAGCTGCGCTTAAAGCAAGTCGCCATCAATCGCGATTTATCTCAAACCGCGTTGTTATACGTTTGTGGTACAGATAGATTACTCATAGACATTTAAATTAATTACACAGTTTATATGTCTATAGATTACTCTAGGGTTTAGGGTCATAGACAATAAACTAGATTGCTAAATGTGCTATGCTCACTATTAAAACGAACGGAACTGTCATTTACCACTATTATGTTACTCCGTGGCAAGAATTATCTCAATTCATGCTCCGTGACCGCCGCCACCTATGGTGAATTCGAATCTATAAAAAAAATAATCGTGTGTGTTGGGTTTTAATTAAAAAAATGATTTCATTTATTCTTCGATTTGACTAATTCAAAATTCAAATAGTTTAACAAACGACAAAATATACCATAACCGTTCGTTTGTTACATACTTATTTCATACCTATGTGGTTGCATAATAATTATGGTCAGTCAATTCTTCAAATTTTAACCTCATTTCGTCTTGTATATTGTACTGTGTTCGGTTTATAACGAGTGGTACTATATAAGTATTGAGGTTGGTATAAAATTTGGAACAGCAGCAACTGTGGTTTTTAGTTTTCTTTTCTTTTCTTTTCAAACCTGTCGTACGTAAAAAGCAAACTATTATAATATGTGCTCAAATACGAAGGAGCAAAATCGACTCCACACAGAACATGAATTATGGATAGATAAAAACAGTAATTTAAATAATGATTATTTGAATAAAATCTAAGAATATTCAGCGATAACAACTGTAATAATAATATTGATACTTAAAAAAACTTCACATTGTCTTTGTCATTGTCTAGGACCTTACACCCAATCGCACAAGATTGAGACGTCTCATTTGAGATGAACGTTTTAAATTGTAACTAGAGAACCTTCAGTAACTGAAAACATACAAAATAGGAATGAATAGTATTCAAATTTCTTATTACAAACGAATTATTCAGCGTTGTAGATTACGGTCTTGGGATATTTTCCATAGAAGATCATGTTCTAAACTTCTAAAATAATATATATAGTTGTTGTCGTGGTTGATAACGGTCCGTGATAAAACACAAAATTCCAACAAAAGGCGGATGGCTACTTCGCCCATTATCACGAGCGGGCAATCTAATTCATTATCCGTGTCTGTATTTGTGGTTGTTTTTTCGTCCAAGTTGACAACCTGCAGCTACTCAAGACGTTATCGGTCCCGTGGCCGCGGCGGTTCATTCCCATTCGTTATTTTTGATAAAAACAACATAAACGATATTTTATCTAAATATCATCTACATTTTTCATTAAATATATTTTTATTATAATATTTATTTTTATTTATTATTAGTCGAATAGTTATTATTATCACTATTGTTTTCTCAACTCTATATTCAATCACATGTGAGGTATTGTTTTCGAGTCGACTCCCGCGAAACGTTACCATTAGTGTAAGAAAACCTAGTTTAGGCGTGTTTGCAGCTACCCATTTTTCCGTATTATTTTACAATACCGGGCTGTAGAAATCTAGGTATCTAGATAAACGAACAGATTTTTCAAAATGAATTTTCCCCCGACGGACGAAGAGAAAATGGAAGAGGAGAAAAAGAGCTTCCAACGAATCATAACAGCTTTTATGTTCTACAGGTAACACATTTTTGACAATTTGTGTTGACGATTTCATATTAATGTGTTCGTTTTTAATGTTTTATAAAAAAAAACCAATTTTGTTTAAATGTTGAGTTTGAAATTTAAATTGGTCGTAGACATTCGATGATTTTGTTAATTATTTAATCAATGTACTTCTTATTTAATGTGTTTTATGTTTTCAAGAAATTAAGTTTTTGTTTTGTAAAATTGTAATTTAAAATTGTAAAACTAAACAGAAAGTTTTGATGTATACACTTTATTATGTTAAATGTTATAGCCGTAGAAGTTTCACCGTATCATGTACATCAGCTATTTGAATCGGCCTGACAAATTACAAATGTGCTGAGGTTATTATCTTATCTTCTGTGTATATAATACCTACTTGCTTCGGATCATACATTGTTTTTTTTTCCATTTTGATTTTATTATCTACATGTTAAAATAACGCTAAATGTGAAATCGAACAAGATTATATTATCTAGAATTATTATCAGAAACAAATGTGTTTTATATTTTTTATAGCCATAACTTATTTGATAGGAACTTAATAATTCGTTGTTAATAGCTGTAAAGCTCTAGTCATATGTCTTTAACTTAAATTGTACATAGTTTTAGGGTTATTTAACTTAGTATGAATAAAAACTACAAAAATTTAATATACCTAATCATAATTTTAAACTATTAACTTATAATCGTAGAAAATTAAATCATACTCATAACATTTTAATTGTTGTTATTTATTTCTATTCAATTATTAATATATAATAATTATGTTATACTTAAACTTGTTTATTTTTTCTCAGAAATCATTCTTTGAGCAGGCTCAACAAGACTATAAACTTCTTGAAATCATTACCAGAACAACATCAGAGACTTTTGATTAACTATAGTAACAGTTTGGAAACTATTAGACATTGCGTAGATTATAACTATAATGTTATATTAGAAATGATTAAAGATACAGCATGTCTGTTTGAAAATCAAAACACTCCTAGTCTGGATGGCTGGGTAATATCGATATTCAATTACAATGAAGCCTCTATTTACGGACACCTAGCACTGACAATTTTTAAATTTCCTGTTTGAAAAATATTTGTACATTTCTATCTCCAATAAAGGATTTTATTATACTTCTGTATAACGGACAAATATCTATTTAGTCTCGAGTGTCCGTTATATAGAGGTTACATTTATTATAAATAATATAAGTAATAATTTCCTCAAATTCATCTCAATATTCAATATTTGATTTTAGCATTCAACTGACGAATACAAACCGATTGAAGCGGATTTAGAAAAAGTACAATCGACTTTAAAACAGTTTGTACGAGACTGGAGCACTGAAGGTATCGAAGAACGTAAGACATGCTATAAACCTATTATCGACGAGATTCTAAAAGAGTTTCCATTAGAATCGTATGTATTAATATAACTCTGGGATTAAATTATATAAGAATTTTCAATTAAAATAAAATAATTTAGTGTTACAGCATCTGAAATCAAAATTTTGGTACCTGGTGCTGGTCTTGGAAGATTGGTTTTTGAAATTGCTAAATTAGGTTATACCAGTCAAGGAAACGAGTTTTCTGTATTTATGTTAATAGCGTCAAATTTTGTACTAAACAGGTAATAATTATTATTTTCTTACAGTTTTAATGATTTCTTTAATAATTGTACACACTTAACAGATGTCGCGGTGTTGATATGTATGTTCTTTACCCGTGGATTCATCAGTGTGACAACAATTTGGAAACTGAACATCAAATGCAATGTATTTCATTTCCTGACATCAATCCAGCAAAAGAGTTGCCACAAAACGCTCATATATCAATGGCTGCTGGAGATTTTTTACAAGTAATTTCTATTGATAAATATTACATACGTCATTTAATATATTTCTATGATTAAAGGTTTACACAGATAAAGATGAATGGAATTGCATCGCCACTTGTTTTTTTATCGATTGTGCCAATAATATAGTTGCATTTATTGAAACTATTTATAAGATACTTAAGCCCGGTGGCATATGGATCAATTTAGGCCCATTGTTGTATCATTATAGTAATGTGTTTGATCAAAACTCGATTGAACCAAGTTATCAAGTTATTAAAGAAGTGATCAAAGGGATTGGTTTCCAATTAGAAGTAAGTGTAGATCAATAATAGTTTCACAAATGTACCTACTAAAATAAATTATCTTTCCGACAGAAAGAAATATTGAATGTACCTACAAAATATGCACAAAATCCACAATCCATGCTACAATACGAGTACAAGAGCGTATATTTTGTATGTCGAAAACCGAAATTTTCTTTAGCTATTGCACAAACCCCTTCTGAAAATGAAACAAATGAAAACGGACATCATTTCTCTGCTGACGAAGAAGAAGTCAACGCCAAAGACTTTGATAGTGATATTGACGATCATGATGCAGAAGAGACCAATTGAAAACTCAATTGATAAAGACTTAATTTTTTAATTTTAAGATATTTGTGATGATAACAATGATAATAATATAAGACAAATTTCATTTATATCTTAAAAAAAAAAAAAAAAACATTTTTAAAAGGTGCATTTTGTTAAAAGTATATTGAATCTCATTCAATAAATATTTGATTAATATATTTAAGTTAAATACATTAACATATTATATTGAATATGATACATGTTAACAATATTTATAATTACATTAGACATTTTAGTAGATCTGAAAGATAGGATTTTCATTGCTCAATTATAGCAAAAAATAAAAATAAATATATATTTCCTGAAAAATCATTTATGTTAAGTTACTTATTATGTTAAAAATAATAGATATAAACATTAGTTCATTAAATGAAACTCACTACATTATAATTGTTACCTATAATAATTACTTGACCTAAAGGTATATTATTATATAACTAATAAATTATTATTTTGTACACAAAATGTATTAGTATAATTATTTTTACAAATCTTAACTCTTTAAAAGCAGTATGAACTTTTAATTATAAATTCTTATATAGAACAATTTGAAAACGAAATTCATTTCCCATGAAAAGTCACACAGTCATTATATTTTATTTTTATGCATGTAAAAAAAAAAAAAAAAAACCGTAATAAAGATGATATTTGATGGAAAAACTTTATTTTACTTTACAATGTAATCCATGTATGTATACTGTATACAGTAAGAAAAAGAAACTATACTAATATTATCTGAAAAATAAAATAAAACAAATTACAATTATTATTATGGAGATTACGTACCAAAATATTTCACCTTGATTCTGCTTTGTGTTTAGGTGGTTTAAAAATTTTGATTTTTTTGCTGGATTTTTTTGTTGATTCTTGAAATGCTTTCCAACTGTTCACTCTACTTTCCCTCGACTCCTAAATTATAAACAAAAAGAAGAAGTCGTATGATCAAAAGTTAAAACTATTGAGTTAATTGTCATACGGTTATTATTAATAGTAATAAGAAGTAATTGTCAATCATTAGTAAATGATAAGTAAAAAAGTAGTGATGCATACTATATCACTATTACTGATTTGTTTATACTAATTTGAACAGTTTGAAAAATTTAAAAAAAAAATAATGTTAGCCATTTCATCAAATATGTAAAAGGAATGCAAAAGGTGAATTTATCATCTCAAAATTTATGCCACTGTTTTGAATTATAAAAATATAGCGTGAACTAAATAATATGGAACTATAAGAATTATTATAGTCTGAGCGTTTTAAGAAATTAGTAAACAATGAAATAAACAATAAAATAAAATTATTGGTAATTAAAAATATATATTAAATTTAATATTTCAAAGGCCTCATTTTTAAGATCTATAGAAAAAAAATGTAATTATAATTATTTAATATAATACAGTTTGTTTTAACTCGAGTACATAGATTATCAATAAAAACAAACTTAAAAGGAAATTATTTAGTAAAACTAATAGTTAAATGTGGACTAATATGTAATGAATAATGAATAAATCTTTTATATTAGTAATTTAAAATAAAGATTTTGACTATAGAGATTATATATAATCAAATATCTAGATAATGATTATTTTAATATTAAAGAACCTTTTAATTAATTTAACTTCCAAAACCTTTTAGTTAGAATATTTTTTAGTTTACAAATATTTCAATTTACACATCCAAATAAACAAAAAAGTTATATCGGTTCAGTTTTTAATCACTTATTGGTTTTATTATCTAATGCCTTTATTCCCTACAAATAACTATCACACTAAGCATTGATTTGATACCTACTTAAAAAAATTATTGATCAGATAAACTTAAAAATAAATATATGGTTAAATTTTAAAAATTGCATTAATTTAAGTGACGTAAAGAAACTTACATCAAAGTTCTTTTGCCATTCTTTGGACATAGTTGCTTTTTGTTCTTCTTCTATTTCTTGCTCACGTTTACGTTTTCTCTCTTGTAATTCTCTTGCTTCATGATCTTTTCTTTTACGTTCCAGATCAGCAAATAATTTACACGTTTGAACATATACACTACGTTTCATAATAGCTGGATCATCTTCTTCCACAGATGTTTCTTTGCCTTCTTTTTTTAATTTCTTACGCTTTTCTGTAATAATGAATTCTGTCATATCCTTGGCTTCCTGTATGATCTCGAGACATTTTTTCCTAGATTCGTCATTATTAATTGTCCGCCACGCCCTATTAACGGTTTCAAAAGCACTGTTTGCTCTTTCTAGGTCATCTTGGTTTTTGTCTGGATGCACCAAAATGGACAGCTAATGTGAATACATTTAAAACGTATTATCAACATATTTGCAATAGCAAAGGAAGGAATGTCTTTAAATGTATTTACTCTTTTATATTTTTTCTTTGCGTCTTCCAATGGCGTGTCGTGGTCCAACTGAAGTACTTCATAGGGGTTTAGGTTGAAATACGAAGCGCCAGGCCGCAAAAGTCTATCGATCTGTTGCTTGGACGTCAATACAGAGTCACGTTTCTCTATTTCTTTCACCTGTCGTCAACAAAATGATTAATATAAAACAACCGGCATTGCGTACGATCAACTCACTTCAGTATAAAACGTGTCAAAGTTTTCACTCTTCTTTGGCGATTCGGGTTCCGTAGACTTGCTGCTAGCCATCGCTAGGCTGTAACCACGGAATGCGAAATCTATAACGAGACGTCACAACCGATTTATTTCACAACGCATTTGAAACAAAATACATGCGGACACGTCGGACATCAGTTCTCGAAGAGTGCTTTAAATTTCTTTCAAACTGTCGCGATCTACAGAAACCTTCATAATGAATACTATGAAGTAATAATCCTAAAACCAATCGCAGATAAACAATAATAAATTAATAACGTTATCAATCGACTATTATCATGTTGCCGTATTTATCATTTTTTCACAATAATAATAATAATAAGTAATAACTATACAAAATGCAAATAATATTATTCCGGCAATGTTATAGTCAATGTACTGTACCTACACCACTTTTAAATTTGTCATTTCGCACATTTTAAAAACCGACACGTGTACGAATCGCGAATTTTCGTTTTGTAATCGTTTTCTACGAGACCTAATTGATGTGGCACCGATAAAATCCATTATGTATTTTAATTATTCTATTGCCAAGGCGTTTTCGGTAGACTTTGTTAAATTTACACAGGTTTGTTTGTTAAACGGAAAATTCACACCTGTTTGAAGAGGTACACGTTTCTTCTGTCGGGGTCAACGATTCGAATTCTGAACATGAATAATATAACGTTATTGTTACTGTAGTCCATTTGTTTACATAACAGTGTGTCGATTTTATATTAGACTTCTGCTCGTTGTCAATGTTATTACCACTTCAAAAAAATAATAAATCATTAAAATACATGATATTTATGGTCGTGCAGACGACGACGACGTTTAACTGAAACCAGCCAATCGCTAAAAACACAGTTACACCCTCTACATATTGAAAAACGACTTACCATCACCCTTCTCTTTCCTTTCGGGCGTGTTTTCGTGTTGGCAGTCGATTAATTTTTGGTTTTGAATGAACATTGGGATTTCAATGATTTTTTTTCGGTCATGCGAAATCTCTTTTTTTTTAAACCCTATTATTATAAAATTTGTAATATAAATTAAACATGTATACCACTTTGGCTGAATTCATTTTTTGACTATCAGATATACATTTAATGAAATAAAATATAAGAAAAACAAACAAATATTTAAAAATATAAAAGAAAATAAATAGATCTTGCCTGGAGTGTTAATAAAATTTTTAATAAAACTGATTTCAAATAAAACTGATCATCGGGTTCTTTCAGTTAAAATAAATGGAATAAAACCAGTTTTATTTTAAATTCAGAGTGGAATGAGGAATAAATTGATTTTTAATTGTTCATTTAAACAATTCATGATTTTCGATCAACCAAAATCTGAAGTTTTATGTAAGTAATTCGTTGAAAAAAGTGAGTCCCGACAAAGTAAATTTTATTCCAAATAACTATTAATGAATTAACTAAACTTCAAAAAGTCCATAGTTAACGAAATAATAAACCCATCATATTATGCACTTTTTAAGTTAATGATGATTCATAATTTATACAGTAAAGATATAAATAAATATTAACTTTGTCATTATTATCAGAACCAGTGACACTCTACGACTGCACCTTAATGTAATTTCAAATTAAACGTGATTTTAAAACAATTTCATTATTTAAGGTTTTATTTATACCTATGCCAAGTAAAAATTCACCAATTGCACTGTGTAAAAAATTATAGTTGAGCTTAAATTCCTTCGTTAAAGGTTACAAGAGGTCTGTGAGAAATATGAACTTGCTTTGATTAAAATACTAACTTTTTTATCTAAATCAAAATATATAACCGATCTTTTAAGATTTAAATTATCGTTTTTCATTTCATAAGTACACGTAAATATAATTATTAAAGTATCGACTGATCAAAAAGTTAATACATTAAAACACACTTTAAATACTCAATAGTTGCAAGCCTTTTATAGTTTAATGTTATTTTACTTTTGTATATTTTGTGTTTTTAACAATATAATTTAAATAAAAACATACATTATACACATGTATGAATGTGTTAAATTTATGAAAGGTTATTTATTTCAAATAAATCAATAATAATAAAAATATATACACAAAAACCTACTTTTGCATTGTTGTTGATCTTCAATAATATAAGTAATTTATAAAATTACTATTAAATAGTTATAATTTAAAGAAAATTTCTATAGAATTGATTAAAAAAAATTTTAAAACTAGGCTAATTTAGGAAGTCAAAAGATGGAACGTCATCATATTGTTGTTGCTGCTGCTGCTGTTGTTGCTGTTGCTGTTGTTGTTGTTGTTGTTGTTGTTGAGGTTGTAGAGTTCTACCTTGAGCAACAGGCACTTGTTGCATTCCCATCATTTGTTGTCTATATTGAGGTTGCTATAGAAAAAAAGAAATTTATATAGTTTTACAAAAAAAAATTCAAAATTGTAATCTTTAAAATAAAAATAAAAAAACATGTATATATATATGTACTTGTTGCAGTAAATGCCTGAGACCAGGATTACTAGACATGACAGGTCGCATTTGCATTCTCTGTTGTGGAGCGGTGTTGCCCATAATTTGTGGTGGTTGATTTCCAGGAACCATTTGCCTTGTTTGCTGTTGCTGTTGTTGTTGCTGCTGCTGCTGCTGCTGCTGTTGCTGTTGTTGTTGATGGATATGGAACTGTTGGGTTCTCAATTTATGCTGTTCTTCTTGTTGATGCTAAACACAAAATTATCAAACTTTAGAGTAAATACTACAGGAACGATTTATTCTATAATTAAAATGCTCTTCAGAACTAACAATTGACCAACACACTGAAAAAGTGTACTCACTTCCAATTGTGCTTTTAATATGGTCTCTTGCATTTGAGCATGTTCCAGATTTTGTTGCATTTGAGGCACATTCATTTGATTACGTATCTATACCATATAATACCATTTAAATATTACTAACGTCTAAAAATAATATACTTAACGTACTTCGAGTTGAGACTTCAGTATGTTTTCTTGCATTTGAGCTTGTTCAAGACGTTGCTGCATTTGCGGAATATTCATTTGATGACTTTGTATCTAAATCGATAAACATCGGTATGAAATCAACCCTAAGGACTTAGATAAGGTTTTGAAAAAAAATACCTCCATTTGAGACTTGTACTGTAATTCTTGTTGCTGTGCTGCTTCTAATGTCTGTCGAAGTTGATGTATCTTGGCTAAATTCTGTTTCCTAGCTAATTCGATATGTTCACTATATTGATTTTGAGACGGACGAACGCCTACATTGCCAACAACTCCGGGGCTCTGTATAAAATAAAATAAGATAATACTTAATAATATAAGGATGAACCAGACGAGAACTGTATAAAGTATACATAGTTTTAATTCAGTTATTTTACTTGTATAGGCATGTTAGGATTGTTAACTGATTGTCCGGCCGGTTGAGGACTAGGCATCATTTGAACCGCAGGATTAGAAGGAACGACTTGATTCCCTTGAGGTGCAAAATTGGACCCCATTAAATCAGCTGTTGCAATAAAAATTTAGTCAGTAAAATTTTATATTAAATTGCATCGTTTTAATTAGTCAATCACCCAAATTTGCTTGCGATTGATTTTGCAAGGAAGCCGTCAATGCATTGCCCGGCATAAGCCCAGACATCTGGTTGGGTCCTGGACCACCAGGCATATTCGGCCCAGGCGGCAATTGCATTTGACCAGACATATTGCCTTGAGGGATTCCCATTCCACCCTAAAATTGAATAACAAAATATAGTCGATTTGAATAGAATCGAGGTAAATTTAGAGAGATTTCAACAATTATTCCATTACGAACAAAGTAGGCGTCTAATATTTTTATCGTCTTATATCAATTTCAAATGAAGCCGCTTGAAAAATTCAGAACTTGAATAATTCATTCAGTACCTGGATATTTATTTCGAAAAAAAATAAAACTTTGTAGTTACCCTCAAGTAAATTTACATATAAAACACGGGCATTAATCATAATGAGACTGTCTCGGTCAAGTAAAAAAAAGTATCCAACATGATATCTCTTCATCTTACTATAGTACGTTGATATATGGGTCAGAAATAGGTATTAATTTGTACAGGTCAAGTGGAAAACCAAACCACTCGAATAAATAAAATACAGATAGTCACTATTTGTTGAAAATAATTGATCACTTCAAATTTCAAACCTTGTGGAGAGAAAATTAATTCTATCTTAAACATTCTTATCTATGTACACTGCGCCCTTGCAACTCTCTCGGACGATAAAACTAGAAAAAAATACAGCTGGTTTCAGTTTTGCATATTTTTAAAATAAGTATTAACACGTGTAAGAAATGTAATACTCATTTCCTTTGTGTTTGGTTCGATTGACCCAATTGTATTTAATGCCATACCGAATAATGTAAAACGCCTTACTTCTTTTTCCACTATTTTAGTTTTTTCACATAACTCGTGTAAAATCATCCATTAAAATCGCGTGGATTTTCAAACTCACAAATATGGAAATAATTAAAACAAATATAAAATATTTAAATAATTGAAAATATTAAAATGTTTTAATTCGATCCTTATAAATGCAGTATCAATATGAAACAATTTATCTTGTAAAAAAAAAATTCAATACATTTTTTACATGTAGAAATCAATTTGTTATTTAAAATAAATGCAATTAATGACAATGATAATCTTCAGTAATACTTTTGGTGACCATTGAAGAATATATTTTATAAAAATTTATAAAAAGTAGATATTCATACTATAATTATCTTTACTAGCTTTATTGGAAAATTATAAAAACTACCATATTAATACAATTTTCGAATTAGTTTAATAATTAAGTCAGTTGCATTGTTATGTACAATCTTAACTTCTAATTTAATATGATGTAGTTAGATAATATCTAATATCCCTAAATTAAATCATAAACAATACACAAATGCAAAAAAAAAAAAAAGACAAGGTATTTCCATAATTTATATTAAAATAAGAATATAAGAATATTCACGGATGAAGTAAATTAAATCAAGTTTTTTTTTTACATTTGAAAAAAAGGAATACTTTCTGCGTGACTGGAAAAATTAATTATCTAGCTATTTATCAAAGTATCATAATATAATTGTTATTTTGTTAAATTTAAAAAAATATTGGTTGTTATTAGAATTATTTCCTCTCAACATAAGAACTGAGTTCAATTTCATTGGGCATTCGACCGATTGTCACATCAAATCTGTCTTGAACGCTGTTCAGAACTTTTGCATCAGTTTCTTCGCAAATGAATGTGATTGCTAATCCTTTGGTACCAAAACGACCAGCTCTTGCTACTCTATGTAAATAAGTGTCCGTATCTTCAGGCATGTCATAATTAATGACAATGTTTACACGTTCAATGTCCATTCCTCGACCAAACAAATTGGTAGCTACTAATATTCGCTTTTGAAAATCTTTGAACTCTTGGTAGAACTTTAAACGATCTTGTTGAGACATACCACCATGCATAGCAACAGATGGGAAATTTTGTTCATTTAGAAGCTCTGTCAATACAACACAACGTTGAACAGATTTCACAAAAATAATGACCTATAATGGGAAAAATACACGTTAGCATTCATATTTAATAATAAAAATTCATGGAATACAAAAGATTAATATGATATATGTTTACCTGATTGAATTCTAATTCGTCCAACAAATCGAATAGTTTTTTATTCTTTTCCTTTTCAGTGAGTTTGACATAGTATTGTTGAAGACCGTGTAATGATAATTTTGCATCGTCGTCAACATATACTTCCAATGGCTGTTGCATAAACTTTTTACAGACCGGTCTTATATCCTTGCTGAGTGTTGCACTGAACATCATTACTTGTTTGTTGAATGGTGTATTTTTGAATATCTCTTGAACGTCACTTCTCATGTGTAAAATCTCCAACATTTTGTCACACTCGTCCAAAATGAAATGCTTCAAATTGTTTAAAACCAATTTCTTTTTCCTGATCAGTTCCAGTATACGACCAGGAGTGCCTACGACTACATGCGGCTTGTTGTTTTTCAATGTATCTTCGTCTTTTGTTATGGGTACACCCCCAAAGAAGACACTGACCTTGACTGCCGGCAAATACTTGGTGAAGCGCTCAAACTCTTTACTAATTTGGAAGGCTAATTCTCTAGTGTGGCACAAGACAAGCGCGTAGACTTCGCTCTCGTACACTTCCAACTGTTGCAAAGTGGACAAGACGAACACTGCGGTTTTGCCCATACCAGACTTGGCCTGGCACAGAATGTCCATGCCCAACATGGCTTGAGGTATGCACTCGTGCTGTACCTCTGACGGATGTTCGAAACCACAGTCGACGATCGCCCGCAGTATTTCTGGTTTCAACAGAAAATCGCGAAAACCCGAGCTGTGTATAGATACATAGTTACCCTTTACTTCTTTTTTGGCTAGTTTTTTATCGTCGTTTTCAACGGTTTCGTTCTGCTCGTCTTCTTCGTAATCCAAAAGATCATCGGCATCCGCCATTGTGTATGTTGTTGTTTAAGGACGAGTGGACGCGTCAAACGACGTGAAATGTGCAATTATTAACGAAAAAAACTAACACAAAGTGAAAAAAATACTGGTAAAACGGAACGAGTAATCGGCAAACGACGCGTGTTTATATCGATCAATACAAGTACAACAGACATGTTAGATCGGCGTTTGACCTCAGTGTGTACACATTTGGGGAATTTAAACAATAGTTTGGCAATACCTACGGAACTAAGCGTCAAAACCGCAACGGTTTAAACCGGACTGTTGGTGTAACCTAGTTGTATGAATTATTACTCAGTAGTGCGAGTCGTCAGTTATAGATGGCGCCACAGAGACAACCACTAATGTTTGTAAACATTTGAAAATTCATATACCCATCTATCCCCGACGAGGCGACGAATAATTTACCAATATTCCAAAGTAATATTATTAATATTATATTAAATTATGCATAAATGTAAATAATTAATGCGAAATTATTCCAATAAATAGAATAATCAGAGAAAAAAAGAATAAATAAGATCGATTGTTATTACGATATTTACCTAAATACATGTTTAAAAATTATTTTGGATTTTTAAATTTGAGTTTCAAACAAAGACCAATTTTACAGAAATAATTAAATTTTAAAACGTATAGTTTTGCAAAGGCGAAGCGAAAAGTGGTTGAAAAAACCAATTATTATTAAAAATATACATAATATCTTGAAAACGTGGACATTTTTACAGATATGATAAATATAGATTAAATTCATGTTTCTAATTGTTTTTTCAATGCATTTATGTGAGAATGTCTCTGCGAATGATTAATCAATGCTGAATTCACCAAAATAAGAACTCAGAAGTTATGTAATACTTTCCATTATATATTTCATGAACTACCCGATGAACCAATATCTTAAAAGGTATCAAAGTTCTAATTCCTCTTTTATAATTAATATGAAATATATAATATGTTATAAACATTTTATATTTTTTTATTCTCTTTCCTTTATAATATATTATTAATATTATCTAGAAGAAGATACCCATTATAGTTGTATCAAAATCCTTTGGTCTTCGTTTTATATTTTAATAAAACTGTTATGGTTTTGATTACAGATCAAAATAATAGAAAAGTTTTGCACGCTTATTTTTTAATTTGGCTTCTATTCCAAAGGTCTATAAACTTAGCCTATTTTTCAATGTGAATTTCGTGTCATTTTTTTACTACAGTAAAATCAACTTTCTGATTGATTTTACTTTAACTAACATGATTATTATTAAAAATATCGAATAATTAAAAAATTTCAATTTTTCAATAGGTAAGTAAATAACCAAATAATGACAGAACGGCACAATAGTATATTTAATATAATATAAATAAAAATTTACCTGGCCTTGACGCAACATTGCTGTGGAAGCTTTTTGATGTTGTATAAGTTTACGCAGTCGGTCTACAAACGCTGCTTGATCATTTGGAATAAAACCTATGAATGCTTTTCTGTCTGGTGTATAAAGCAAAATCAAGACTTTGACATCACAATTGTGTGAAGTAGGAGCGCTGTTAAAATGAACACATCCAGCCTAAAAACAATGTGACAATGTATCATTATAATATACTCATTGATTTTTTTATTATTCAAAAATAAAACTTACATATCCACTGGTCATGTACTTTGTCAAAGACTCTAACGCTTCACACGGCGTTGGTTGAAAAACAACAGATTTTGAATCTTTCAAATGAGCGCCTCCAATACTTCCAATTAAATTTTTAGGCATTAATTGCATGATCAACTTTTCAGGCCAAGTTTCTGCTTTCCTGTAAAACAAAGAATATTTTAATTAAAATATTGAAGATATTCAATTAGTATGTTAAGTATTGAATTTTACAGTTCTGGTTCCCCATTTTTTACGCTAGCTGAAACTATACAAGGAACATTTCTTGTTATTTTAGGTAGTTCATTTATGGGCTTTGATTTTTCTATCCATTCTAATGTTCCAGTCCAAATTGTTTGTCTTCCAGGTCCATTCTACATTAAAATAATATTTATAATTAGGGCTGGGATTTTAATGCCCTAAAAAACTTCAAAAAATGCCCTTAAAAAAATGCAAAAATGACTAAAAAAACTAAAAAAATGCATTTAAATTATATTTATTATAGGTTAAAAATTAGAAAAAAAAATTTAAATTACACTACAGTATTTTTTTTTGTTTATTGTACGTTGTTACTTCTTTAGTTTTTTTGCGTCGGTTGTTTCGTCCAAAGAAACCCAAATTTTTTTATCTCCTACATATTGAATTATTTTATTCATGGTATTATTGTAACATTTACTCACATAATTTTTTATAATTGACGATATATCAGGAATATTGGTATACTTCTCTAAAAAACCTTTTAATATTGGATTTTCAAGTTTATTAAGTGGTATATTGGCCGAAAGAAAGGCATTAATCAAATCATAAGAAAACGGAGATAGCTGATTTTCATTTATAAATTGCATTGTGGATATCTGTTGGTCCGATTTAAGTTCTCGACGACGTAATCCTGAAACGTGTTTATCTTGGGAAATGTGTTGTACAACGGTAAATTTTTTTTCAGAAGCCACTTTTATTTCACATATTTTGCAAAATAATGTTTCACCGTCTGTAGAAAAAATTTCTTTACCGAAATCATTTACATATTTTGTTAATCGATTTGATTTTGACATTTTTACTTTCGGCATATTGAACTTATGAATCACACGAAAAAACACGACACGACGAAACACAACGAATGCTATCGAGACGACGGACGTACTAATTGGTTACTAATTCAGTAATAGTTATCTAAGCCTAGCTATGATAAAATTGTTATCATTGTAATCATTAATTTTTTTATTTAATCAACTAAAATACTTGTTGCTGCTGTTGAGCTTGTTGTTGCTGTTGGTTCATCATTCGTAATGCAGCTTGTTGTTGCTGCTGTTGTTGTGCTTGTTGCTGCTGCTGTTGTTGTTGAACTTGCTGTTGTTGTGCCTGTTGCTGCTGCTGCTGCTGCTGCTGTTGAGCTTGCTGTTGTTGGACTTGCTGCTGTTGTTGCTGTTGAGCTTGTTGTTGTTGTTGAACTTGTTGTTGCTGTTGAACTTGTTGCTGTTGTTGCTGAACTTGTTGTTGTGATGCCACTAAAAATTAATTTAACAATTAATAGTAATTTTATTTTGCTTTCACAATATTTAGACAAAATATTTATTTATAAATATACTTTTAGCCTAGATAATATTAACCATAGTATTAATTATCATTTATTATACTAAGTATTTAAAATTTATATACATATACATATTGATCATATTATATCATTGAATTTTCTGTTGAAAATATATAAATTCAATTAATTATTGTAACAATTGTAAACATACAAGGTTTAATATGTACTATATTTAAACAAACTGGTCTGGGTAATAATCCCAAGACAGTTCAAATTTCCAACAAATCAAAATCCCAATAATTAGCATTATTTATATAGGTTTTACCTATTTTAATACTTTAATTTAATATTTTTAAAGGAGTTCCATATTTATAATATTATTCAAAACACATTATAAGTAAACATGTTTATTACTTATCTATTAAATAAAATAGGTGGAAATAATTATGTATATAATAATTAATATATAATATTAATATATCAATCAGAATCTAATATCTAAAATATATAGTTCTTACATTTAAAAATATTTTTATTTAATTTTTAACTCTATATTAATTTGCCAAGATTTTGACTCGTTTGCCAGAATTTCGAACAGATTCCAAAACAAAATATATGCACAAGCAATTAATTTACTCACATCAATAAGTCATACTGTATTGAATAATAGTCATTATCATAGCTTCAAAATTCTGGCACGGAAACACACTTAACAGCCATATTTGTCTGACTTTAAAAACAATATAAAAAATTAAATTTTACAGTTTTGCAGTATATATATATATAAGCCTAACTGGTTGGATAAAAATTATTTTAACGCTTAACGTAACTACCAAAATTCATCAGGGTGTTTTTTTACATAAATAAGACGAATAATCTAATTTAGGAATCATACATGATTACGTCATAATGCATACATTAAGTATGCAATCTAAAAAATTTAATGTGATAAGTAATTACTAATTTTTCAACAAAGCTTATAAACGACACATAAGTGATCTTTTTCATATAAATTAAATTTGTTAGTTTTAACTAATACATAAATGGAATTTTAATAGTTTAGGTGCATATTTATTGAATATATGTATATCCTATGTTTCCAGGAAACTATTGAAATTTGTGCAAATAATCATCGCCAAGTGTAAATGTAATTTGCATAAGAACGGGCATGTAATAAAAATAAAACTTACTATCTAATCTTTGTTGGAATGTAGGTGTTGTTAGCTGAGCAATCAATGCACTTGATTGATTTGGTTGGCGCTGTTGTGATTGTATCATTTGCCAATTGCGGGGTGCTTGATTTGGCCTCACAAAACCACCAGTGTTTGGAATGTTTGAGAATTGCTGGTTTGGAACTTGATTTACATTACGACCTAATTGCTGTTGTAATTGTTGTTGCTGTTGCTGTTGTTGTTGGGCAACAACAACAGCTTGTTGCGCTGCTTGTACAGCTTGTTGTTGTTGGTGTTGATGCTGCTGCTGCTGCTGTTGTTGTTGTTGCTGTTGTTGTTGCTGTTGCTGCTGCTGCTGTTGTTGTTGCTGTTGAACTTGATTTTGCATAGCCAACACCTAAAATTTCAATTTTAATTTTACATATTTTTTTTGTGATTGTCAAAGGTCTATAAAATAACAGATTGTAATTTTCCAGAAGTAAATAATATTAAATAGAAATATTTATAAAAAATGGAAAATAAACAGAATAGTTAGATTAATATTTAATGGTTAATTAATATTCAACTTAATCATTCATGAAATAAACAGTGTTATACTTGGAAGGACTCAGGGGACTGAAAACTACAACTATTTTTCTAGAAAATGTAACTTACCTCTATTAATAATAAGAAAATGTAATAAATTTATAATAACAATTTAATGAGATATGTTATTATATCATATAGGACTCATTCTTATATTAATTAATGACTTAATTTAATAATTCACTAAAATGCATAATGATACAACTATTTATAATTAATTATTTATTGAATTTAATATTAAGTTGTTTGATTACACACCTGATTATTAGCTCTGAAAGGAGGACACGGAGCTACTGGTGATCCAATGTTCACGTTTGTAGGCAATGGACTTGTCATGGATAAACCAGAATGGGTTGTAGGAGGACCTGGACTCATTGGACGTTCTTTTAAACTATAATGCATAAAACAAAAATCGTACAACTATCTGATATACCTAAATATTATGAAAATGGGAAAAATATTTAAACATTAAGTCTACGTTATTGTGTCAGTAAATTAACTAATTTAATAAATAACCTGTAACCATTGAGTAAAACTAAATGCCTTGGATCTTTGGCATAATTTTTGTTCTGAGAAATTTGTAAATCGCCGCCAGCTTTTTCAAATAATTTTAATAATGCTGGAGTTTTTCTGGCTGACAAAATTGAAAGCAAAATTCCTTTCTAAAACATAAACATTTTAATATTTAACACAGTGACAAATAAAAAAGTTAATTGAATTCCGTGTATGTATGTATATGTTAATGTGTGTAATGAAGTACATAAAAATGCCATACTTCTTGAAAGAGATTAGCCATCTGATCGACACTACGTCCAGCATAAGCTTCACATTCCATAATTGGAAAATTATATGGTGGTGAATTACATATGAGTATGCAATGTCTTTGTTTAGCTTCGCGGAATTTTTGCAAGTCCTCAAAGAAAACCAATGCTGTTGCTAAGCCTTCACCCATATAAGCATGAGACTCTGCCATGCCTCCAATCATACTGGAAAAATTGATCAAATTATGTAGTAAGAACATGAAAGGAAAAAACCATAGATCTTACTCTATTTTTTCAATCATTTTTATGACTTTCTGTGGACTAGTAAATGTTCCATATGTACGACAACACGGATATGGTTTACAATCATTTGCTTCATAGACTACGATACCATACATTGCACTACTACTCTGTAATCCCGTATAACAAATAATTAAGTATTATGAAAACATGTAAGACAAATTTTTTTCTAACCTCAGATAAGTACTCTCGTTCTTCAATTGGGCCTTGATTAAAATACCTTAATAAATAAAATAGAGAATCGTGATCAATAGAGAAAAATAATACAACATTGTCATTATTTAGAAGCTTACTCTAATGTTGGAGTCACGTAATTGGTTTTGAGTTCACTGATGTAAGTGTTCATAGCTGTTTTCTCTATTACAAATATAATATCTGTTTGAACAGAATGATCTAAAGGCCCTAGAACCATTTTCGAGTAATTATAATTGTTAATAATTATATCGAAGAAAATTTTTTAATATTTTCACCAAATATATTGGTAAATTGATTCACAGCGTTATTCTAAATCATAAATACGTTTACGTCGTTTATGAGATTGTAAATACATTTCTTTTTCTTTTTTTTACTGATAAAAAACAATAGTAAATAGTAAATACAATCACGAAATGATACTCAGTTGATACTACGTTATCATAAAAACAAAAATATTATCAAAAACCAATTGCATTTGCCACTTGGAACTTGGATTCCTGATTGCTTGTTAGTAAATCTGAATTCGATTTGGTCGTCATCTGTCTCGAATGTTCAAATAAAATTCATTCAAATTTACCGGCGTATAAAATTACCCGTTTTACGCATACCATGTAAAAATTCATTATTTATTATTATTAGAGACGTGAAAGTTGATTGCATTTCGGTGAATAAAATGGACTCGAAATTACCGACGAAAAAGGCCAATGAGTTTGCCAACGAACTATTTGAAACGTGTAACTTGAATGAAATAGAATCTTTGCAAAATACACTGAAAAAAGATGTTGAAAAAAAGGCTGACCAGCTCAAATCTTTAGTGAGGTTTGTATAAAGATTTTTTTTGATTTTTTCCAACTAATCGGAAAAGAATGTTTTCAAACATTCCTTTTTCTATTCATAAAAATGTTTTGTTTAGTGAAAAATATAGAGATCTCATCGATGCAGCCGATACAATTAGTTCTATGGCAATGATTATTAGTGATATAACCAATGTCACTGAAAATTTATTGAAAACGAAACAAATTAATCATAACACAACTTTAGACAGGTTAGTATTTGTTCTAGTATTGAAAAGTACAGATGGATTTTAATTTGATTTCTCTTAATTTAGTAAAGACAACGTACTTGATAAATTTGCTGCTCAGTCAAAACTTTTAATTGATCTTTCTGAACAAATATGGGATTGTCTAAAATCGAGTAATTATTTGACTGCAACACAACTGTTTCAATTTGCCTCGTGCATCAAAACGAGTGAGTAAATTATCATTTTAACTTTGAAGACGAACAAGTGTCATTTTAAATAATGAAACGAATATGAATATACTTTGAAATATTAGTTAATAATTTAACTTTCTATAGCTGTTTTATAATTTTGTTTTGTTTTTAGGTCTTGATGCAGACATAGTTAAAGGGCTCAAAAGAGGTAAACCATTTTTGGATCGAGTGTGGTCTACAATATCTCATTTTCCAACAACCATATCTGAAAGAACTAGATTAGAATTGTCTGGTCACATTCCTCCCGAGGTAACATATTTTATTGTTTTCATTGTTTGAATCAATACATAATCATTGCGTTGATATTACACAGAAAGCTGCATGCTGTTTTATTAGCTTGTCTATATTGGAGGCATTAGATGTTCACTCTTTGGTTAAAGAATTTATCATATTGCGTTCAAATATGTTGCAACACATATTAACAGAAGGAAGTTCAATCGACAAAAATATTGAAAATAGTTCCAAATTAATTATTAACACTATATACAATTTATATTTATGTTTTACGAGTAAGATAATCTCCGTCTCCAAAATATTATTGTTTGGTTTTTTTTTTAGTTTTATAAAGTAAATAAATTATATTCTTATTTTTAGATTATGACCTTTATAACAGTGGTATAATATACACGAAAGCTAAAGAAATTTTGAGGGATGGACCAAGTGTACTGTCATTAGTAGAAATTGATTATTCGTTGAAATTTGGACTTATGTATTTACCAAATTCTGTGAAAGAATTCAAGTATGTATCCTAATTATAGTGTTTAATATTTAATTTTAATTATAACTTAATTAACATAGGATTGATTGTATGCTAACTCCAAATGAATTGTCAAAAGAATATATAACTAATATCGTAACTAATTGGTTGCATTGGGCAAAACCATTTGTTTGCACCAAAGTTACCGAAATTTTAGAGAGCGTTCAATCATTTTCTACACTTCGTCATTTAAATCAACTATCAACAGTAAGAATAAATTGAGAATTGTATTAATTAATTAAACTATTGATATTCATTTTTACCTTTTTAGGAATACCCTCAACATTGGACTGGTATATCTGAACAAATTTCATTTGAATCTGATTTGTGGTCCGAGTTATACTGTCCACTTTTTGCTCAAAGAACTAAAGTTTTACTGACCAGTCACTGGGAAAACGTTTTTCCCATTATCATATCGGATATAAAGAATGCCCTAAAACAGTAAATATGCACAAAAAAAAAAAAAAACCCAAGAAATTTATCATCTGTATTCTTTTAGACCAGACGAACCGTATCTGCAAGATAGTTTATTTTCCGATACAAATGAATTTTTAGAAACTCGTTCAATTGGCTGTTCAGATAGGACAGCTGAACTTTGCGCATGTATTGAAAGACAAATTTTATCGTTATCAAACATGCTAAGTGAATTATATTCTGAAGATGAGGACCCTTGGGCTCTGAGACAACACCAAGGAGACTGTTGTAACAATTTTGTTATTAGGTTTATAAATGTTATAGTATTTGAATCATATGGTTGTGTTTAAGTTTACAGTCTGTTTGTTTTTTGAAGGTTGGGAAAAAGTATGACGCAGTTAGTCGAAGAAGAAACATTAACTGAACATGGCATATTATTGATTGCTAGATTTTTATGGTGCTTACCAGTGTTATGCCCAACATTGAAACAGTGTTTAGTATCATTAAACCAACAGGTTAGACATTTCAAAAAATTTAATTAAACTTATCATATCAGGTATGATTGAAATTAATAATGATCGTAACATAGAGATATCCTTTCTGGTGGTATGTTTATTTATGATGAGTATGTAAAAGTACTCATTTATAACATTTTCAAAAATGTATTCACATATTAGTATAGAGATAAAAAAGAAGCATAATATTATATAATATTTGCATACCCGAACTAAATTCAACTGTGCATCATTTGATTCTCAATTTTATCACTCTTAACAATTTATTTTGCTCAGTTTTTTTTTCATTCTTAGTAAACTTATCCACAAACAAATCTATTGGAAGATATGGCACCCTCACCCCCCCCCCCCCGTCCCTTGTAAGCATGGCTCTACGTCGATAACATTAGTTTAAGGCATGTGTGGAGAATATAGTTGACCAAGTTTTTTTTATCAACACATGGAAAACTTAAGCCCCTTCTCCTTTTTTTCCGTTTTAGAACTGAAAACAGAACTAATTTAGATAAGATTTACATATTTAACTTCAAATATAATAGTTATTGTTATTATTTTGATATTTAATATTAATTCTAATTCTGTTTCGTGTTGTTTAGTTTAATTTCTGGACTTTGTCGAAAGAAGAAATCCAAAATGCTTCCATGGTCGTTTGGAGTAAATGGACAGAAGTTGTAACTAATAGAATGTTTATTGGTTTAAGAGGAAATATTTTACCAATTACACTTGGAGAACAGCTCTCGACTATTCCGGTATGATGAAAACATTTAACAATGGGATTATAAATACTCTTTATATTCATTTGTTCGTTTCTAGAAATGGGAAATTATAGATATGGAAGTGGAAAGAGAAAGCGGAGAACTAGTAGTGTCTAAATTACAAGTTCCAAATCAACCGTCATTTCCATTGCAAAACTTTATTCACAATATGATCACTTGCCTCGCTTTGACATTACCTCCCAAGTATGCTCGCTAGACGTTGAGTTTTTTATGATTACTTTTGTTAATGTTATTACCTTTAGGTTTGTCCAGGAGAAAATGATTGCTTTGTGTATTGAATGGATATTGATTGAATATCGCGATAACAGTTCACTTGAAACTACACTGAAATCTAGACATCAAATACAAAAGTTATTTGATCTCAAGTATATCAATCAACTTTTCATCGGCATTGAAAACGAAGTAACCATAATATTACCTATGACTATAATATAGTAATGACATGTTGATTAAACGATCATAATGTGTTTAGAGTTTGTCAACACTTTGTTCGGAGCAAATGACAGCAGTTGAAAACCAAATTGACCCAATCAATCTGGATGTGTTGCACGAATACATTGTTAAAAATGTAAAACGCGCCGTTGTGGCCACCAAAGTAATTAATTTAATTGATGTTTTTACTAGTTATTAAACATAATGTAATGCCGTAATTATTTCCATTTTCAGTGCATTTTCAGAACCATGTACCCAAGTCAATTGCCATCAGAATGTTCAGACGAAGCAAACAACTTGATGTTTAGCACATATAGATTTAAATTATTCCTGGTCACCGACTCGTAAATGTCTACTAAATTGTTATGAAACATCGATAATTTATCATTATTATTTATTATTATTATTATTATTTAATATGTATTATTATATTTAATTGTTTTTTTTTTTTTTTAAATTCAATAATTATTTTAAATAAATCTGTTTTATATATTACTTAATTATGTCAAATAAACTGTGAGTATATTAAGTTTTTATTTCTTTATTCAATAATAAATAAAAAGTAAGTTTGATTTTTGAGCAAAATGGTTAAAATTAACGGCGGAGTGTAAAACATGATTTTATTTGACAGAAAATATTAACAGAAAGGAATAAGACTTGAAATTAGTTGAATGATTATAAATATTTAAAATAAGTTTGAAATGGAAATGAAATTTAAATTAAAAAACAAAATGAATTAGAAGGCATTATCATTGTACTTACATAACTTTATGTTGCCATGATGATCATTTTCCATATGAAAATTCAGATATAATTTTTAGAAATGTTTCTCAACAGATTCTAATGTCTGCAGTATTTACAAGGTCGGACGAAAATTGTATTTTGAATTTCTAATCAATTTCAGGCCTTAAATCCTTTCCTTGCGGAATATTCATAACAGTTTTGTGCCATCTTGCGAGCTTTTAATGTACCCCTAATTGTTTTTATTTGTCTATTGCATTTGGAATATCTTAAGGTTCAAAGTTTCGATACCACTCTGTAACTGCTGATGAAGTTTTATTATTTTGTTCGTCCGTGAAAATTAATTATTGGACTGCAATAAACACCTCGAAAGCCGTCCAAAACTTAAGGGACCTTGAGCATAAAATTTTCTAACTCTGTTCATCGCGTGTGCAACCTAGTAAAATAGTGATACAAATAAGCCAATTTATAATCGACATCATAAATTTATTCATCTTTTTTTTTTTAATCATTAAATTTAAAAAGTTACTTGAACTGTTTCGCGAAAACTACCTCGTGTTTTTAAAATCCTTATCGTATCACTGTATTGATATTATGTTGAACAAGGTGTACATTTTTATGTTCCGTGTGTGATACATATACAGCTAATACTAGCTCTAAGCTACAGCCCTTTTGAACATTGTTCTTTTTTACTTCCCTTTCTTATACCATCGGGCTTGTACCTACTTAAAAGGACCACAGTCCAATATTGCCCAAATCCAGAGACAAAACTTTGGGACGCTTTTTTTTTTAATATTTGTAGTGCATCAGAGCCTAATTCAAACACATTCTGAAGTATAATGTAGCATAGATTAAATATATAATATTAAATATAGATTTAGTATATTTAATCTATGAATGAAGTAAGTATTACGACCACACATTAGTATAGAATATTCTCAGGGTTTCTATACTTTTATACATACTTATATTTTTTTATTTGTTAATTGCTATTTTCTCTATTTTTTTTCTCAACGTTCTGAAGCGCCAACATTCTAAAAACGACATTGAATATCAGAGTAAAAGTATTTAAAGGATTTAAATATTACCGAAAAACTTATCCGTCATTAAGTTAATAAAATTTGAAGACCTTTTTCAAAGCAATATTAAATAATTTTTAGTTTCTAATTAAAAGCCAATATTCAGTGTATAATTTATTAAATATTATTTTATAACATTACCCACAATCTAGAAGTCTAGCTGATCTCATTCTTAATTTATATATATATATATATATTAGTTATTTTAATAATTACAATTTTTTTTTTCAATTTTAATATTTTGTAAAACAATTAGGTGAATAAATAAAATAAACGCTGTAAATTCTTCTACTTCAGTTATTATTATTATTATTTTTTTTTTTTTTTGAAAAAATATATATATTAATAATATGTATTTTTATAATAATAATTAATAAGTAAACATGTGGTATACTAACTTGACAAAAAGTATACATTAATAAATTTTTCATTGTAAATAATATGTCTATTTAAAAGACCATAAAATAGATTTATTTATTATTAATAATTAATAATAATAAGAATAATAATAAATAATAATTAATTGTTTCAAAGCTTTTGTATGTTAATTATAATAATAAAAGAAATGTATAATAATAAATAAATCAAGATAATAATCATATAACAATAATAATAAAATAGTGTTAGGCATCAAAATATTGTTCGTGTTTTTATTTTAAGACAAAGATATTGAGCAGAAAGAATTAAGTGCCCCCTCCCTTTGTTTTTGGAATGTGAAAGGAGTGTTCAAAAATTAGTAACATGACATCTTGCCTAAGTGCATGATCACATTTTACCGGGCACATAAATATAATTTTATCATAAGCAATTATTTGCAAAACAATAAAATTATATTTCAATAAATAAAGGTACTTAAAAAATAAGGAAATAATAAATTTAATAAAAACTAACTAAATTAAAAAAAAAAAAAAAAAAAAAAAAAAACATTTTACATAACTTGTTCAACCATTTTTGTTATTACAACCTTAATAAATAATATTTAATAATATTTTCACGATTAAAAGACCACAATATAAAATGGACTTATAACACTTGACACATAATGATCTTAGACCCAAAAGGCCTTTTAAGAATATATAATTTTAATTACCCTGTACAGTATGAACACGTGTTTACATGTTTTCGAACTGATCAACTCTACGTTTTGTATTACCTTTCCTTATTTCACGCAGAGTCTTATATTTATCTCTTCCCTGGCGCACATTTTCACGATGAATTTTATCCATAGCAGTCTCCTTGGTATCATCTCGTGATTGGGCTAAGTCTAGTTTTAACATCTGTAAGTTCACATACAAAAAACAAATATAAAGTACATAAATATTAATAAACAGCATTAAATTAATTCAACTATTACCTTTAATTGATCTTGGAGTCGTTCGTTACGCTCAGCAAGTGTACGGCGTTCTTCAACTGGATCAACAATGTCCATATCAGTGTCTAAATCTTGTGATTCATGACCATTGACCATTTCATCATTATCTTCATTTTCATTTTCTGTTACATGATGATGTTTGGGCGTTGAAGCAGCAGCAAGTGCTGCGGCAGCAGCCTCCTCCTGTTTACGTCTTGCCTCTTCAACTTCTTCCTTTAAAATAAAACAAATTTCTTATTAAACTATTGGTTCAAGTAAAAAATAGCAATTTAATATATCAGTGAAGTGTTCAGACAAAAATATTGATTCTACCTAGGGCTTGTCCAAATTACATCAGTTTCAAGAAACAAATATCATAATTATAGTCAGTCTTACCTGTAAACGTCTTGTTTCTTCATCTTTAGTTTCAACTTCCGACTGAATGCGCATGACTTCTTCTTGTTTAGCTTTGATCTCGTCTTCTAGTTTAGCTCTTTCAACAGCTTCCATGTTCTTTGATTCTTCTAAACGCTCCATCATTTTTTGAAGTTCGTTTTGTCTTTGCTCAAGTTCTTCTTTGGCTAATTGGAGTTTATTTAACTGATCCTCCAAACGACGAATCATATCCTGAACAATTTATTAATAAATTAGTTAAAATGTATACAGTATTAATTTTTAATTATTTTAAATACCTGTGCACTGAGCAAATCTTGTTCACGTTTAGAAATTTCTGCTTGCATTTGTTTCAAGCGTTCTTCATATTCTTGGTGTTTCTTTTCTGCTTTTTCTCTGGCAGCGATTTCAAGTTGAAGTTTCTCTCTAAAAATGTATATAAAAAAAAAAAAATTAAAGATAAATAAATATATATCGGTTAACTCTAATATATATGCGTTTATATAATTAATATTTTAAAAATTAATACCTTTGTTGTTGTTTGGCCAATTTTTCTTCTCTTGCTTGAGCTTTCATTTGTTGCACATCAATGGTGTCAGGTTTGCGTCTCCTCATATATAGCTCGTGATTGCCCATACAAAGAGCCAGAATACGTTTATTGATACGAACACGAGGAGCAAAGAACACAAAGTCTGGTGCTTTTTTATCAATAGGCTTTATGATAAACTTTCTATCATTGAATGAAATATTACGAATTTCTGACCAGGGAAAACCAATTTTGGGAGTTAATCTAGAATATTAAATTATTTTAAAACAAATTACAAGTATTTTATAAATAAAATAATCGTCTTACTTGTCATCTTTTTCATATATATTAAGACCTAAAGCATCAACACCTAAAAATAATTCAGTTCCTTTTTTGTTTAGAATGTCAAAGTAGTTAACTCCATACATTTCAAGATCTTGGGCTATTTTCAAATATTCCATCATAGCGTCTTCGCGTAACATGCCTCTATGTTCATGCCACCACGTAGTAATGCTAGATTCCCATTCTTCACGTGTCATTTTATGTTGATCCATAACACTAAAAATCATATTTTTACATAGTTATTAACTTTTAATTACAGATTCATTTTTAACAATTTACCGTTGTGGTAACAAACGATCATTAGTGAGAAAACCAGGAATATGGGTGAGTTTGTTGTAATCACCATGTCTGGCTTGAACAGCATATGAAGCAAGTAAGACAGATGTTTCTGATGGGCAATAAATTTCATCAGATAAAATGGCATTTTTCACCTAAAAAATTAATTATATTCAAAAATTAAAAATTGACAAAAATTATATCAAATTTATTTAACTTATTGTTAACAGTATATATTATTGTTACTATAAAGCATATTTTTATCTAAATACCTCAAAATTAAATTACTTGTTTTAGTTGACCTACAGATGTTTTTTCTACAAGTTTTCGAACGTAATGCACTAAATTAAATGTATAGGTATTTCATTTTTTAGTAAAAGGGGCCCCCACTCAGCAGCTGCTCCTTCAGTTCCATTCTTAGTCAGCACCGAGTGTATATTGCATAGATATTAAAAAAATATTTCTTTTTCTACTTAAAAATCTAAGAATAATCAAAATAATTTTGTAGCCGAGGTTTTATCTGACTATTATTTTTGTTTTGATTTCTCATTTTATTTGAATTAATAAAATAACAAAAAGAAAGACTGTAGTTTTAGGTGCATATAATAAATAATCAATATAAATTAAATTAAGAGATAATAGCATCAATAAAATAAAAAATTTGAACAATTTGTTTGACAAAGAATGCAAGTTTACTTTGCAATAGAAATATATTTTTAAGATAAGAGGATATTTTAAGTATTTATCATATTGAGAAATAGTTTTAGAAATATTTAAATGAAAATCATAATTTTTTTCTTAATATAAAAACGATATCAATTGTTCTATTATAATTCACATGGAATTCTATATTTTAAGGAAAGAATTTCTTGACAAAGAAAGTAGAGTAAATGTGTTTAAAGAGAGACAGTTTTACAGGCAAAATGATTTAAAATAAATCCATGCACAATCATCTGAGTAATATTGTATTAAGACTTAGCAGTTAATTTTAAATTATTTATTTATTTGGAACAACAAATTATTTATTTTGTTAATCGAATTTTAATTTGTAAACCTAATTGTTTATAAATTTTAATCCAAATTAGTTTAATAAAACTTGCTTTATGATATAATTTATTTCAATAGACACAATTCAAGAACCTATTATAAGAAATGATAACAAAAATGATGAATTTTATCATTCCCCATACTCTAAGAAAATGTTTTATGCATTATGT
Organism: Drepanosiphum platanoidis; assembly: GCA_948098885.1. Taxonomy (NCBI): domain Eukaryota; kingdom Metazoa; phylum Arthropoda; class Insecta; order Hemiptera; family Aphididae; genus Drepanosiphum; species Drepanosiphum platanoidis. The sequence goes on along the minus strand of OX402538.1, from coordinate 3,481,892 downwards.
CATTAATCGTTTAATTGGTCTTAATGACTAAGGTGAGTAATTTGCCAATTAAATGGTTTAATACATAAAAAGATCATATTATCATATTCATAAATTAATAATTATATAGGTGAATGTTATGAATTATTCATACTTTAATACTGAATAATCATTGATGAATTATATTCAACTATTTTTAATTAATCTTTGAGGTAGATTAGCATTTTGAAAATAATTATAAATAGGAATTAAAATTCAGATTTTCCAAAGAATTAAAAATGTAATATTACATCTTTTCAGAAAAATCACAATTATTATACCATTGATTTACAAAGGTGTTTTATTTAATCCTTCAAAATCCTATCCAGAAAAAATATTTAATTCAACATATTGTTATTTATTGTTTTCTTAATTTGCACACAAGAATTTTAGATTTTAAACAAAGCAATAGTTGCAGAAATTTTACAATGAATTTTTTTTTCCTACAAAACTTTTCCGGATTTTAAAAATGATAATTTAAAATTATCCATTAAACCAGAACTGAAACTCTTACAAAAAAAAAAAGTTAAATTTCTTTAAGTAAGACTATTAGATATTTTTTTAAATTCTAACACATCTTATTACTTCTATCAAATACTCAATAAGTCAAAGTAAGTCTCAAATGAATCGACTAATGTTATAAACCATTATTTGAATACAATAAGGTACCTATAGACTATATATTTATTTAACGATTTGAATGCATATAAAATTTAAGTAAAATATATGTAATAATTCAATTCTAACCTGTAGATAAAATAATCTCAAAGTGATATCTTGTATAAGTTCTTCTGCGACATCCTCTGGGTAAAACTTGGCTCGGAACTTAAATTGAAGTGGGTTTTCTTTCTTAACATCTTGACTCATGACCTGAAAATAGAAGGTATACAATTTATTAAAAACAACAGAAACAATAAGACTCATTCGATGAATAAAAAAAGGCGTCAATATAATATTTATGTGCAAATCTAAATAAAACAAATTATAAAAGAATGTCAGGATGATATATAGTATTTAAAGATAATGGGATCATAAATAATACGTTCTACAAAGACTATCAATTATTGAATACCCATAATTAAAATAATACATATTTTCTTCCAACTATATTTAAAAGAAAATTTAAGTTTACATATTTTCCTGAAAGTTAATAAAAATATATAAAATACTGTGTGCCCTAGTAAAACACGTTTTAGAGTATAACTCTATAATTTAGGACCCACATACTACAAAAGATTCTATTCAGAATCCAAAGGAGATTCTTAAAGTATGCCTGTTTTATTTCAGATATTTCATGTCCCTCTTAAACTCCTGTCAAAAAATATCTTGATTTAGTTTCTTTAGATGACTGTATAGGGTGTTCAGTATAAAACTTCCAAGTGGTATATTATCTAATGCTTAAGACTTTTTTGTTCTCTATACCTCTGATAAATTTTTAAATTCTGTAACATTCTACAAATAGAAAAATGGTAGAATTTAAAAGCAATTACATAAAAAATGTCTATCACCAATGCAGATTCCATTTTCTTACTGTAAATATGTATCTTTTATGTTAATTATTTTGTAATTTCATGGTTTTTGTTAAGCATTATTATTATCACTATTATAACCCATTATTATTATTAATTAGTATTACTATTATTTAGGGATGGGCGGATATTAATATCGAATATCAGATATTGTTTTTTTTTTTTCGAACCTTAAGTGAAACCGATATAGAGTGGCGTATCAATTTGTATGTCATGATTATAGTGTTAATTAAAGTTATATTTTTATATTTATTCGAAAACATCTGGTAAACTAGTAATAATTAAAGGTCTTTTAATATTGGATATAGGTTGTTTTTTTTTTTATATATTGATTTATGGACTGGAAAAATAAAATATCGACCCATCCCTACTATTATTGCCATTTATATTTAAAGTGTATTTACTAAATTCATCTCATTAAATATAAATAAATTAATATTTATTAATAACTTTCAAAGTTCGTTTTTTAAATTTATGAAAACTAGTCGTTAATGTTATGTATAAAATAACTAAAGCATTTTTAAAATAACAATGGAAATCAGCGTTCTTCAGAAGTTAAATTAATCTTTTTTCAACATTCACAGAGAATTGTTTAAATTTCGTACAATGAAGTTATTTATATATTTTAGAAATCAAATTATTTATTTTCCGTTTATTCAAAAAATATAAGTAATTTAATAAATGTAAAAAACGTAATAAAGGTAGTGAAATTGTGTGAAAATTGTTAATATATTATATCTCATTAACTTGGAATATTACAATTCGTAAATATGAATGTACATTTATTATTTACATTCCGAAAAATTGCTTTATAACCAGTACCTTTTTAAAATAAGTGATCATTAAATATAATCTGTACACCTTACAATGTAAAATATTTGTATTAATCACTGAATATTATAGATAACAAAAAATTAAGCACATTATTTATTATAGCTTTTAGTACCTATATCTTATACATTTATATCATAGCTAATTGTTTACAACATAAAAATGTCATAAATAATTATCATAATAGACAACCATATGTAAGTAAAAATTTGAAAAACCTTCGTTAAAAATCCAACATTATATTTTTAGTGCTGACCTTGAAAAGAATTTGTGCCATGAAATAGTGACGTGAATAAAAAAAAAGTACGTTTTTAAACACATACAAAACTCAAACATACATTTCTTAGGAAATATAACTGCTTTTCCGTCACTTATGCTATGACTACAATTAAAATTAAGAAAATATAACGAAGGTCGAGATCGTGACCTCTACGTGAGGACAAGATATGTTTTTTTTATGCGTAACTAAATAAAAAAAAAAAATTTACAGTGGAATTTCTTAAATTCATATATTTCACGGATGCATAATATTTCATGTACCCGAGAAAATTATAATACAAACTATATTGTTATTAGAATTAATAGAAAGTAGAACAGTTAACTAAGCTACTAAATACACGTACGTAGCTATCATCGTTTTGAAAAGTATAAACTATACTGCATATATCATTACCTAAACATGTTCACAACCAGTTTTTTAACCTCGGTTTACATATATTTAAACATTTATAAATATTGCACTAATTAGATTTTTATTTTCATCTTAGAAACGGTGCTCATCAAAAAATATACTTTTAAATAAAACGAACAATTAAAACCAATGCATATTATGTATTATTATCAAAGTGGTTATATTTATTTATTATAAAATAATATTATTACCTATACACTCTTTCGATAAGTCGACAAAACAAAATATTGTTTGAAACGTAATATTTTTACTTTTTAGAAATGTATAATAACAATATTAATAATATACTAATACACATATTATAATATAGTTCGAGTATCTACAAAACGTTATATTGTGTTGATTTAATTCATTTGTTTAAGCGAGGCTTTAAGGTTTTAGTTTACTAATAATACAAATTACATACCTAGGTATGTAAGGAAACTACATGAATATAATATTAATAATATTCACTTGTATATAACACAACTATATGTGTGATGGAAAGCCATAAAAACAAATTAAACAATGTGGGTAAACTCATTATTATAATGTCAGCAATTGTGTAGCGAAGGACACTAACAATACAAATGGTCAGTTGGAAAATTAGAATGACTGTAGGGATACACACGCAAAAAAGAACGGAATAATATTATAAATGTATAATGCGTGTATGTGAGGTGTGTGAGCAACAACATGTACCGATGATATTGGACCGATCAAGACAATACATGTTATGCTTATCTAATAACACACGGTGTTCTAAAGGAAAACAATATAATACCTGTAGCCAATATTTATGCCTTGGATCAAAATAATCAATCGAATCTGCTACAAGTGATTTCCTGTTGTTCCAAATATTCCACAATTTTTTGCAAACATTTTCAGACTGCGTTCCATGTAAAGTAAGAAAGTAGTATGCGAAAAATTGTAATATCCGGAGAAATTAAACCAAGAGTTTACTGAATCGATTATGTTGTAAAATCGTAATATTAACTTTAAAATCAATGTTTTTGATAAACATTTATTTATTTAGGCTCCGATCAAAGAAATTGGAAATTGATATCAATCGATTTTAAGATTATTTTAGACATTCTATAATTTTCATACACACTTATAAGTTATAAATCATAACTATTACTTCTATAACTTTATGAAATGTAAAGACATTAGCTACACATACTCGTAAAGTATGTTATCTACTGTAAAATTAAGAAGTTATCATTTTCGTAAAGTAAAATTAAAATAAAAAAAAAACATGAAAGTATTACATAAATCAAATATAACGGAACGCGTCGCATACCATTACTGTACTAAAATGTTAATATAAAACATTCGTCTCCGACAAATTTGTTCCCGTTCGGAATTTGAATAATTAATTGTACAACTAATAATTTGGGGAAGATTAAAAAAAAAAAAAACAAATTGTGAAAGTATCAAAATTAATTCAACGAAAACATGTGTGTTAAACCTTACATTCAATGAACAATTATTGTTAAATAAAGCTTTTTTGAAACTCGAATACGAGAAATCCGATTTAACACTAAAATATGTACTACCCATATGCGTTCACGTCATATCACATCTATTTAAGATATTGTTTATGAATAATATTTACTTAAAAATTAGTCATTATTATTTATTACTGTAAATACAATAAATATTAATTTAATACACACCGTACAAACATAAATCACAATAATATAGTTTCGCAGAGCCCGATTGATTTTATTAGTGCGTAACACATGGCGACCGGCTATAGAATTCAAGACTAATGGCTATAATTTATAATTATAAGTATGATCAAACATTATAATTATTACAATTTTCTTCTCTCACGTTTTTCTTTGCCTATTGTAAGGTATTTATGCGATTCTTTAGACACAGTCATTGGTATAAACTACACGCGATTTTACTGGCACTCTGTGACCTTGACACAATGATGTATCTTCGTTTTAGAAAGTAGTATGCGATGTATCCGAAAGACAAGGCCAAATATCGTAACGCTCAGACACTTGGTAATTCTTTAAATGCCTGTGAAATGCTAGCGGAATAACTTATCAACGAGGAAAATATTTTCCAATAGTTCTCCATTCCCCCTTTCTATAATTGAAATATTAAAAATGAGTCCTTTGAAAATGTGCATCTTCGATTTGAAAATGAACATAGAAAAATATTTTACGATTACACCTAAAGATATAAAAATGCACAATGGTAGGTTAGCAGTATAGTGAATAAAAAGAAACCACGTTGACAATAATTCCGAGAGAAATCGGCGTTTAGCCGTCAATTAAAATGGATACATCCGGTTTAACCGGGCTTTTTAATTAATAACGAAAGTCACGGATAGTGAATATAGGAGAAAAAATGAAAAAATCAAACATCTATTAAAGGTAATATTTTTATGAAATTGCCGTAACGTGACTGGAGCATGCGGAATTGTTATTTCACAACAATAAAAATATCGTATTTCCGACCATTGAGCACGCAAACATTTTAATAGTAAATTTAATTAATTCGACGGTTTATTGTGTAATTTCGACTGTCTGACCTCCTACTTGATATGTATTCTTCAATGAACCGAAAGGTAAAACCGAAAATAAATAAAATTTTTACGAAAGCACGTAATATCCACGAATTATAATATAACGACGAGACAACATAATATAATATTCCAAATATGATTTCTACGAAGAAACTTCAACGTTTCTGTTTGAAAACCGTGTAGGTAGTACAATAATATATATATATATAATATATTAATATACTTGAAAATAATGAATTGTTTATAATGTTCGTTTTACCAAACGTCTCGAAAAAAGAAAACTGAAAAAAGCATTATTTAATAATTATTGTTGAAACACAATTTTTACCGACAACACCTGTTGCACCCCTTCTTTGCGTGAATATATATATATATTTATCCGAGCAGGTGGAATACAACAACAATCAACAAGTGGGTAAAATATTTAACGGTCTGTAGATAAAGAAAAAAAACCTACTCCTTGACAATCGTATATATAATATTATATATACCTACACGTCATTAGAAAGAAAACATGTTCCAAAAAACGAATGTCACAAGTACGTTTATCTCGAGTACGCGTGTATTTGTACAATGATTAACGGAGATGTTTGCTAGTACGAGTCTACGAACTATTATTCGTGGATTTGCATAACCTAATTGTTTGATGACATTAAACTGTGACTTTGGCACATGACGCATTAGTCACACGCTTAGTAGTGGCCGGGGAGTCACTTCGCGTATCGAGAATGCTAATACATAGACGACGGTGTTTTTACGATGCAGTTAGACCACAGACGGGCGAGGAAAAAACTCGATGACGACGAAAACCCATAACCTGGTAACACCTCAAGGTCGAACAGTTACAAAAATTTTACATTATACCTGCGATTCGAGATTTCGAACGTGATCGTCGTCGAGGGTTTTACGACGACAACTATCACACTGAAATATAACCATATCGAATACAATATTATGTAAAGAGGCGATGCACGCACGCCGGAGAGAAATTGATTCTCGAGGGGGTTATAAATATATAAATATAAATGTATAAATGTATATGTATATGTATATATATATACACACAGACACACGCGTTTTAACAAAAGAATCGAACAGTTACCTTTTTGTAGAGTTTGATCCAGGTCATATCGCCTTTGTTATCCGTGTACTGCAGCCCGAAAAACCATACCTCCCTCAGGCCAATGGTTTTTACGACTTGGTCGAACAGTTGTTTGCCGGTGGTAGTTTGCTGAATAGCAAACTCCAACTCGGCATCCATTGTGGTCACCCTCACGTTCATCTGGAAAAAAAAACGTAACGGTCGAATTGTAATATATAATATATATGTTACACGTTATGCACGGTAGGCGGACGGGTGGCGGGGTCAACCGTTCTGCGAGGTATCCGTTTACGCGGCGTCTAGCGCCCAAACAGGCAGCATTCTTACCAGTTACCACCTTTGTGAATCTACTAAATTGGCGGGAAAACAAAACGTAAGGACCAAAAGAAAAAATATTATATACATAATATCGCGCCAAATAAATCGTTCAACCGAAGGAATTTTGATTTAATTTTTTTTATAGTTTCGTGTTAATTTTGACGTGGCGTGCACGACGACGACGACGACGACGTGGGTTAAAATATGTGCAGATATGCCGAGACGTGATATTTTTTTCGTCGCCGATAAGGAATATTATAAAACGAATCGTTAATTTCCTCTGCCAACGAATTTCTTCGGTTCGCAAAAAATGTAAACACGCACAGGCACGCGCCCGCACACACATTACGTCGTCCTGTGCGAGCGATTTCGAGGAATTCACAGCGAGTACAATGCGGATGACATATCGTCGACCGTCATCGGTCGTAAAAATAGTTATTAACGAACGTCGTCGGTGCTAATAATAATCAGACACCCGATAATAAATTTTTATCGCGTTTACGGCGGCCAACGACGGTACGGTAGTCGACGATGAATCGTGCGCGGCGTCGTCTCAAGGACTTACAGTTTTTCCGGACACCATCTTGTCGGAGTAGCAGGTAGTGTAGTCCTATAGAAATGGCACCACGGAGCAGCAGCAGCAGCAGCAGCGACGCACAACGTCGTGGGTAATTTTTTTTAGCGGACGGACAAGCGCGCACAAATAGATAGATAACCACCAAAATCGCACACGGCCTACCGGCGGCGGCGGCGGTAAAGACGAGAGAGAGAGAGAGAGAGAGAAAAAAAAAAATGAATCGGTTTGTTAAAAATAAAATTAATTAAAAGCGACGTACGACTGTAGTAGTTGGCGCGTCAGAGTGAAAATCGCGACTGTGACGGCGATCGGGTGGGCACGCTGCCGACGGACGATTTAGCAGGCACTACTGGTGAGTACTGTGGGTAGGCACTCGGCACACAGACCGGGTTACCTGCGAAGCGGCGGCGACGACTTTGACGAGTGTGTAAAACCGTAGAGAGAACAGGGCGTGGCGATGCGGCGGCGGCGGCGGCAAAGAGGGGAACAGACGACCAGAAACCGGTTGGGAAGCGCTGTCGCTGCGCTGCGCGCGGGCACCGTGCACCGTCGTCGCCGCCACCTGGTTACGGGCCAAGGTGCTGTGCGTCGGGGTAACGGCAACGACTCGTCGTCGTCGTCGTCGTGGTCGTCCGTTGAGAACCGAACGGAAAAAAACACTTTACGAAACCCTCAATGAGAGTTTGTACTGTACACACCACATGCAACGTATTTTTTTTCCCTTCCTTCCTCCGTCGCGCCGTTACCGCCGCGATCGAGATACTTGGAATTTTTTACCGAGCCATTCATAATCATAAGTTTACGTCATAGATAAGGCTCGCGCGAGACGTGACGATCCACTTACTTGTTTGGATAATCCCCCCCTCTGACACCGGTGTAAAACGCGCATTCTATAGGGTAAGGTTTTATGTAATCGACGGAATTATGAGTAGAAAAAAAAAAAAAAACCCATATTATGAACCCAATACCTATCATAATAATATTCTCGAGAGATTATTATTAAACTACGGTGAAAAATAGCGCGCGCGCGCTTATAATTATTATTAATATACAACAACGATTTAGGAGTCGGCATAATAATAATAATAATAATAATATAAGAAACGAGATTCGTTTCAATATTATCGATGAACCCTTGGAAAAGAAAAAGCCAAACGAAGAGAAACTTAAATATTTAGTAGACGTATATTATCATAACGTCATCTTATGCCAAGTCAATATTAATTGAAACGTGTGTATAATAATTTTAATTTATTACACGGCTATGCGATACTTTTACTTTCTTTGAATATTCAGATATTTTTCTATTGGCTAAAGAAACATTATATATACGTATATTTTATCGTTTACTCATGCCAGTTGGTATTAATTGGTGTTTATGGTTCAATGAAACAATGTTTTGATAATAATTTGTTCTATAAAACATAAAATCTATTATTTTTAATGGTCAGTTATCCAAATAAATAACGTGGGAATGTAGAGCTTAACGAACTACTCAAACACGATAAATATGGTTTTTGCAAGTTCAGTACATATTTGACAGTTGTCAAATAAAAGGCATAACAATTTATAGTGAAAATAAATATGAAATATTATCACTTAAAATATCATCGGTTGAATTCATAAAAAATGTAGACAAACTTTAGCTTGGATAATAACTAATATTGGAACTTGTATAATCGTGTTTTAAGTTGAAGTCTCGTTAAATTAATCTATGAATACGTCGGAAAATATTTTACAATAAAAAATTAATTAACAACTATAAAAAAAACAATAATAATTATTGATGAAATGATATAAAAAGCACTAGTAGAGTACAAGGTTAATGGTTATAATTTATAAATGCAGCATTTAAAATACTATTGTTTCATGAAAAATAGAAATATTACTTATTTAACAATTTAAAAATATCATAAATTACAAATATGATATACTCGTATTTTTGGTAAGAGCCCCAAAAATAACAATGTAAAAGGTAAAAACTGGTTGTAATATAACCATAAAGACCAATGATTATTATTTATTAGTTTATTACATTGCAATAAAGAATAATTGTATTTTCAATCGATTAAATAAAATAAAATAACTTATGAGATGATAAATAAACAACCATACATATCAAGCAATTCAAAAACTAACGGAGCTACCTAATCTACCTGACAAAAAATTATAGAAAAAGTATTAACCTCAATGGAAGCATCTTTAAATTGTTTTTATTACAGACTGAAAAATTCACTTTGAACAGACAATATCTATACAATTATAAACATAAAAAAGAAACTAGCCACCCAAGCGAAAAATTCAAGTTGTCTACTTTAAAAGTAGGTAATCTCGATAGCATAGATACAAACAATTATTATTTAAATAATAATTTAAATTATTCTAATTATTAGAATATTTTTGATATTAAGCTTTGTGTACATACAACATATTATGGAATTACCAGATCGAAAACAATGAACGAACATAACAAAATATATTGAGACAATAGTAAATGATTGTTCTTAAAATAAATAAAATCACAACAAAAACACTTCGCCTGGAGCTACGTGTAAAAAAAGAATCTCGAAAATGTTCAGCACCATAAAGTTGTGATATCATTTTTGTAGCGCAAAACTACTTGGCGAGTACAAACTTAAATAATAATAATAGTGCAATAATTTGTTGGAAACTTATTTTGAATGCTATGATATCGTCATAAATGAACAATTGAATTCAAAAGAAATTCTCCTAAGTTCAATATTTAGTGCCATTACTTTCTGAACTTTACACATGTATATTATTAGTTATCTATTTTTTTTTTTATAGATATTAGTAATGTAATAAAATATATATTAGTTGAATTTTTTTAAACCAAGAACAGCGGTTAGTTAGCGATGGTTTTATAATATCATAATGTATTTTAAAACGCTATTCCGATAATTGATTGCTTTATCATAGTTATTTCTAGCTTTCTAGGTATTACCTATCAAAACAAATAACTAGTTTTAATTTAAAACATTTGTTTACTTAATAAGTTTATTCATCGATAATACATTATATAATAAGATTAAGCTTAACCATTAAAGCAGTTGATATCACAATTGACAATTAATACACGAATTTCCATTTTGTTGTTAAATAATGTTAATTAAAAATGTCTCATAGAGGAACATTTATATCCAATTGAAAACAATTACCCTACACATTAATTGATTTCAAGTCATTAAGTTTCAACTATAAACATCCATTATAGTTCTTCATGAAAGATTTAAAAATATTTATTATGGCATACACATAATATAATGTTTATACTTTCAATGCTTTCAACAGTAATGATACTATTCAGCGTAAAAAGATTTTTAAAGAATTTTAAGATAGGAAAATATTCATATTTAAAATTTAAAATTTCAATCTAATAAAATTTGAATATTCTTAGCAAAAGATAATTTAAAAGCAATATATATTATATTAAAAACATTTAATTACAAGGTATTTTTAAATATATTAGATATTTAATTTGTTGATCATCTGGTATGGAATTAAACTTAACAAAAAACCAGTAGGTAAGGAAAAATATTCAAAAGTTCAAGAAAATTTGCATACTATAATACGGTTTTTAATTTATTTTTATCTTAATAAATTGCTATTTATGAATGTTCTTAATTTTTAAATTCAAAAGAATTGATAAACACTAAGATGTTTTTATATAAATTTTCTGGGAAAATATTATATTATACATTTCTTAGATATAGAAATTAGTGACAATTTTTTTGTTTAAAACAATTTATTCCAATCAAAAATTTAAACACATAATTTTATAATTGTTTTTATCTTAATTGTATTATTGATATTAATAAATAATAAATTGAAATATTATAACTAAACCTTAAAAACAATCAAATTGTAATACTCATAACATAATCATTGTTATGTTACAAGTCAGTATCAATACGATATTAATTTTAATTATTTTAATAAAATGACAAGAATAATTTAAAATGTGGCTTACACATGTTATGGACAAAATCCAAATGATTTGAATTGAGTTTATAAACGGATTACATTAGAATGAATTATGTCACCACAACAGTTGATATTTTAGAGTTATTAGATAATAATTCCAATAATTTGCTATCCTTCAAATAACCGGAAAAATGACCTAATATCACATTTTAATTTCACTTTCGATTATATTACATTAAACAGTACATACTGCATATTTTGTTCGGCCGCACAATATATTTCTAGACTTTTTATTTACATACCAACGTTTTTATTGTTTGATGAAACAAAAAAAAATTATTTACGATGTGAAAATAAAAATGTTATTTTGATTTATTTTAAAACAGCGTTATTTAATATAATTTTAACAAAAATCGATTCTTTACAAAAATACTCAAGTAATAAATATTACTGGTTATAAATAATAACTGGAGGTATAAATTTAATTCAAAATTAAATCGCCCCATGTAAAAAGTCTACCATAACATGAATAGCTATGCGGTAGACCTAACAAGCAGATCACAGGATGTAAGAAGATAGGAGTCGATCATTGTACATAAGTTATATAGAATAACATATTGTTATTATAATTGTTGTGGTTACTATAAAACCTATTGTTTAAAATGTAAAACGAGTAGGCCTTTACAAATCTTTTGTATTGTAATACCGCCTAATACATAATACCAAATATGTGGGTTGTATTATTATTACATTAGGGATATTAATTCTAGGATATATTTGCTAACTGTATAAACACAACAATAATATCAACACAATTATTATAAATATACGTATATTATTTATTATACTATTTAGTTATGAAGTTTAAAAATTACACCTATAAAGAATTTATTGATAAAATTATCAGACATTTTCTGAAATAGATTTCATTGATTGTGATATGGTATTGAATGCTATATTTTATTAAGTAAAAAATGTATTATATCAGGCGTGCATTTATAAGGTAACTGAGAAGACTTAAGCCCCTTCTCCCGAGAATGTCTAGAGAAATTTTGTTAACTTGACAACAATACTTTATTTCATAATTTCCATAACAACATTACCATCAACATGCCAAATATAAATTTCAATTAGTTTTATCTAATTTCATATAAATAATATCATCACATATAAAGATTCTTTATTTATCTTAGTTCAAGTTGTTAAATATGCCATGAAAGATAACATATAAAACTGATTGAAACTATTTTTTAAAGATTCTGCCAAAGCTGAATAATTATAATATTTAGATTTCTAAATGGATTTAGGTAGAAGAATCATTAAACCAGCAATATACAGTACACCATAGATACTTCATTACATTATTTTATAACTGTATGCTGAATAATGGTGATATATCACAACACACATAATGTTGAGAATACTTTCTATATTATTTCCTGTATAAACAGCATCAGAATCTAGTTTCTTAACATTAATAATCCTAAAAGTAAAAATGTATTTAAGGAATATAACCATAGAAGATCATCTTGTTGAACTAGATTAATTAAATATCCATAAAGGTATTAATATACCAGATTGCAGAAAAAAATCCTCCGAAAAAATTAATTCTATGCTCATATCACATATGTGCAGTAGTACAGAGATCGGGCAGTAAGTCAGTTACTTGGTGACTATGCTCGATCAGACATTTAAAATTTTAAATAAGGAAATTATGTTATAGTCAGTTATTATATTACAGTTATCGAAACATTATATTATTATCGGTTATATTTTAAAATTAAGACAGACATAAATTGTATCCAATCGTTCAAACAAAACATAAATTTATTAATTATAAATTTATTTCCTTAATAAGATTAAAATACTTTATAATTAAAAATGTTTGAACATACTACACATATGCGTCTATACAAGCATAGGATTAAGTTTTTTTCCTACTTCAACCACTCACACAAATTAAACCTCTGTACAGCAATGATTTGCCTCATTATGTAAACAAGGTAATTCATTTGATTTATGTAAAACAAAACATTGTATTCTGCATTTAGGTATAAACTTTTTCTACAAAATATGCATTATAGTCAAAATTAACTTACATATCTGTTAAACTTTAAATAAGATAACATTGTCTGAATTACAGGAATAGCATCTTTTCAAGGGCTTTACATTTTTTGGTCAATAAATTATAATCAATCTACAGTATTCTTTATAAATTTTAAGTCTTGTAATTCATTTATTGGGCTACTTTTTAACTAGGTAACAAAAAGTGACAACTTTAAATTCACTTTAACTTTGTTTAGCTTTAAAATTATTGAAATCTAAATGATAAATTAAAAATTAGAAAAATAATTCTACATACATAGATTTTACTACTCAATAAATCAATTGTTTTTAACAGATAAACCATAGCACTAGTGAGTCACATACATCCTCAAGATGTATCTGCTTATTCAAGTTTATTTATCTATTTATTTAATGATTCATACATCAAAATCAAAGCAAAATTTAATGTAATAAGGGTGGGGATATAAGAGTGGTTGATGAAATGGCTATTTTAAGCATTATTAGGTATTCAAGTTCTCAATTGAATATTAATTAATGTTTTTAAATCAAAATAAAATTGTAAATAATACAATTATTTCAGAGCAAAAAAAATAAATAGATCTTATGAAAATATGTATCATTACATCATTATAACATGTTTATAAAACTAAAAAAATAGTAAATGTTATCTCAATAATAGTATACATTCAGACATATGACTTTAAAATATTGAAGGATAGAGTGTACTCTGGCTACATAAAAATCAGCTAAACCCACTTTATTCGATAAATGAAACTGTGATGATTGTGATATAAGAAAAATGATAAATTAAGAAACTAAAATTAAAAATAATTTTACTTGTAAATAAAATTCTATAATATTTAAAATTAAATTTCAAGAAATTTAAGGAGAAATATTGATAATTCAAAATTATATATAGTATCATTGATTATAGAATAGAATGTATTCTATAATCAATGCTAGTATGAATTATAATAATGAGACAAGTAGTATTCAACTAAAAAGTTTATAAATCAATTAAATTAATAAGTTATAATATTAAAATCAAAACTTTAAAATAAGTACTATACAAATAACTATAAGATAAATTAAATTTATAACTTGTAACTACATTTTAGAAAGCAATAACAAAAATGGCTCCTTTATGTACAATATTCATATAGAAAAACATTTTTTAGCTTAAGACTCCCATAAATAATAATAAAACAATATAATTAATTTAAGATATATCATATATTATAATACAAATTTAAATTTCAAATTATTTGTTATATAATTTAACTATATTATTAGACCTAGAAACATTTAGTTTGCAATAAATGAGTAATTATACAATAGATAAGATAAAATGTCAGTTTAAAACAGACAATAAAATAAAATATAAACTTAAGTTCTAATCAATTTAATATCTAGGATTCTATTGTACAAAATACTAATAATATTACGTAAATGTAAATGACACAAAACCAAGAGTTCACCAGATGGTACACATTATCTGTTGCCAACACAGAAGGGGCCTTAAATGTTTTTTTTTAGAATATTATACATCCTAAAAACTATACATTATATAAGGCGACATAAATGTATATCATTTTTTTTACTGCAATTAATTTTCCATCTTAAAAATTAAAAACTAAAATAAACATATTATAATATTATACTTGCATTGAATATGAATACACACAAACATTTTTATTATACAGTTTTTGAACTAAAAGCCACAAGCACTGTTAAACATTAATCATTTTATCACAGACATATGATGTCATCGAGAAATCTCAAAAATAACCACTTAATATTAATGACATGTATTTTAAACCTAATTTTAGTAGGTACCTATGTAATATTATTTATTTGGGTATGGTAAAAAGGATAAATAACTTACTGATTTCGGCATATTGAATCGTTGTTATGATTTTTCCAGTATAGTTATATGAATCAACCATAAACCTAGAAAAAAAAAAAGGGTTATTATATTTAGATAGATTTAATTTAAGAGCAAATTATGGATCAACGAAAACGACAATAATGATTGAGCTAAACAATATCCACGGCGTGCACATTGATAGCTATTTGCAGCATGAAAAAATAACTTTAGATTCGTTGGTAAACGAAAAAAAAACTTATTTGCTCATACTGAAATATTATAACGCGCCACCTCGTTAATGGCTTAAAATCTGCAAATAAAAAAACTATGACCTACCAAACGATATTATGTTCAAGCAAGACCAACGATTCGGGTTGATCAGATGCAACCCCGCCGCAATAATGTGTCTATAGAAAATAATCTAATTGAACGGGCGTGAATATGTATGAAAAAACACTGGAGAGTATTGACGGTATTGGATAAATAATATGAGTATTCAAAAACGATATGATTCTCGGCGGTACGTTGAAAATGCAACATGTACGTCGATACAGACGATCATCAGTTACATAATCAAATGGAGCACTGAGCCACCGACTGGCGGCTCTCCTACATATCGAATACTATAACGTTATGCATGATTGTATGCACTTATCTCATCTGATAATAGTAAATTAGCAATGTCCAAAGATTATAACCTCTAATAATAGCGAATAAATTACAAAATACTGCACACCGTAATAAATTATACTATATAGTCTATTAATCACTTATCATATTGTTACAGTCGTTGTCGGGTAAATAATAATAAAAACAATATGTAGGCGTCACATGCCGAACACCGCGCGAACGGTGACGTCCAGTCTCGGCCGGTCGTCGATGTAGACCGCGTGAAATGGTATTTCAAAGTTCGAAAATCCGAAGAAGAAAAATTAATAATAAACAACGGCAACACAGTACTAACCCCGGTGGTCGCGCAGACGTCGTTAATCTTCTCCGGTCGGGCGGCAATTCTCCAGCAATGCGGGAGGAACGGTTTTTCAAACGACGGATCCGGACGTATGTACGTGCACTACGCCGCGCGACGATATGTGCGTCTGGTCGTACACGCCGCCGCGGGATGACGATTCGGTTTTAATTTTAATTTTTTTTTTTTTTTTTTTTTTTTTTTTACGTTGGAATATTTTCAAAAATACATCACGCACGGAACGGAAGTGGTAGGAAAAAAACGTAATCACGTCACGTTGACTGGTGTCGCACGCACGCACGCAAATGGACCCGGTCGGAAAACGCGGGCGGCCCGTCGACCGGTGGCAACACTGCACGCCGCACGGTCGGGCGTCAGTGCTGCCGTCGCGGAGGGGAGATAATTGACAGCGCCGGCCGGCCCGTCGCGTTCGCGTTGCATATTCGTTTCGCCGTGCGAAAAACGAAAAAAAACAACGCACACGAATAATAATATAATATTATATTCGACGTCCTGCTCCGAGACATTATACTTAAGGCTTTTGTCGATCACTATCGTTTTACCGTGATAAACTGCACAATGGGAAAGCGATATTGTCGAAACGTATCGCGCAATAGAACACGATAACAGAGTATGAACAAGTTATGTTTTATTTGATTTTCATATATGTTTTTTAGAATAAATTTAGCGCGAATAGCCCGGCTTCGCCCGCCCACAGATCGAATTAGAAGTGAAATTGATTAAAATTATTCTGTATAAAAATTAAAAGTTTATCTATTTGCAAGGTCATAGATAACTCTAGTCCATTAAAAACATCTATAAATCGTATCTGGTATCTATGTTTATTAATTTTATCGATTAAACTTCCATCGCATATTTTCGTGACGCAAATTTATATTTTCTAAGAGGTTGGTTTTAACGGTTTTAATGCCTAAATCGAGTTTCGTATAATGAAAATATGTCGCGGAAAAATGGAAAGAGGTTTCAGACCAGATTCGCCCCTCCTCTCCCTAAAAAAAGCCCAATATTTGATAACACAAATAGGTATCTATCTATATTTTTTAACACCAATTTTTTACCAATACAATAATGACTTGATACTTGATTTTTCTTTTCGTTATTTAAAATTCACAAGTTATATTGTATTTGTAATCGTTCAATGATAACAGTTTGATCATAAATATAAACATTAATTTATTCTAGTTACTTTTATATTATACCTGTTGGCTATTATAACGGCGATTTTCTCCCCTAGTCTCCCATTATAACTGTCGGAGAATCACTGTAAAATACCCATTTTCAAGGAACTTGAAGGAAATACTTCATATTATTTCGAAAAAACTAATGGTAAGTCAACTCGGGCTACACAAATTATTTCATCAATAGGCACTATAATATCTACCTACGTCATATTATATTGTTATCTTTCCATTGTAGTTATTTACATACAATGATAACATTCATTCAATGTAGATTATTCGATGATTCTCGCGAGTACAATATGCAATTTTTTGAGGTGTGGTCAGTTATGCGTGCTAATAGCTATTTATATAGGTACTCGTGTATGTTAGATCTGCACATTTATATTAGGTAGGTGTAGTATGTGTTAACTGGTATAATACTATACTACACCTTACTCTATAATCTATACGCAGTTGTAAATATATAATTTTTCTTTTTTTTATCGCTTCGTTTTAGACAAATTATAATTTGTACAAGAAAAACGCTAATGGTCTCATTGGTCAACGTTCGTATTCCAGAACTGTGCTGTTACTCTACTACTACTATATTATAAATGATTTGAATTTGTTTCCAATAAAGGGACGAAAAAAACTTAATGTTAAGTCAACGTTTTTTCAAGTTTATAACAACTGTTGGGCAAATAATAATAGATCAGTATCGACGTGACAACAATTAGGTACAGTTCAAACTTACTATTTTACAATTCAGAATTCAATAATCATTGCAGCTGATGCGAATTTAACCGACGATGACGGGATTTATTTGAAATCCTGACAAATCAAAATGTCGACAGACTGAAGTTATAACTCATAACTATAATAAAAATAATTAAATGATTATAATAATAGTAGCATTTTGAAACACTCAGAACTTATTGATATTTAAATGTCATAATTTTAATCTATCTATAAGTTATCGATCTAATTGGTTTTAAGTATATTTTTATTTAATAAAAACTTAATGGAGATTATGTGTTTAATTATTTTTTAAATAATTATGTATTTACATTATTTAATGTTAAACTGTAGGAAATTAAAATTTTTGAACGTCAAGATTTCCGTTTCTGGAATCTCGACTGAACTTATCTCGACACTATATCGGTGCTTTAGGATCCCAGTGATCTGATATGTCGAAAACTTTCTACAAAACTGAAACACGAAATTTCGTGCACTGGCGTACTTTGATTTTGAAATTTTAAAATCAATGGTTCTATATTTGGCGATCTTCTAAGTTCTAAGGCTGCGTGTTATATTAAATAGATATTATTTTTACAAGGAAATATCATTGTTGATAACTCTAATCGTGAAAACAATGACCCATAATAACGACTACCAATAGACGGACCCAATCCATGGACTTATGTCCTATAAAGACCTAACCAGAGATAAAAAAAAAAAAAATCGCACCTGACACCTGACCTAATCTGACACCGGTACGGAATCTAATACTGTCTATGAGACCGTCTAATGCGTATAATTTCTTTAAACTTTTAAACACTCCTACGATTTTAGCAACCCATTCAATAGGTAACAAGTCATAATCCGATATGCTCAACGCCGAACGTCCGTACGAAATGGAAAAACGCAATTATGTATATGATATACTTACATGCACGATGACGCTTTAAATGCTACCGATACCAAAATGATTATAGCCCTCTGCCCTCTGCCGTGCCTATTATTATGATTCGACTGTAATACGAAATACGAATGTATTAGGTTTGATTAGCAGACAAGTAGTATCGATAGTATCAATTATTAATATATATTCGCGAGTACCTACTATTCAATAATCAAAAACTATACGAGTAGTATTATATAGAATAGTATATTCTATATAGATTGATTATAGAATAGTATATTCTATAGTCAATGGTAGTAGTGTAGTTACACAAGTACCATGGCTACACTGATACTGAGAAAATGTAAAAATATTGTTGAGTTATTACAACAACTAGGTCTCAAAACTCAAGTGTTTTAAGCTCTCTTTAAATAATATATCGCGGTGACCACAATTTATACCGTTGGACGCGGTTAATATCGTTTATAAGTGACCAATCGTTGACTATTTATAATTCATAAATATTATATTTTTAAACTATTGAATATGAACTCTCGAATTATCTAAATATAGGCACTACACGACTCGACTCTATTATAGTTAATTAATTATGATTTCTAAAACAAAATATAATATGGTGTACGTACACATACGACGCTAATAACAATAAAAACATCATTTCCACCATCAATAATCGTGTAGTTGGTTCGTACAAATTGTAAAAATTTAACAGTAACGCTACGGTATGGAAAACATTTTTTTTTTAGGGTCTATTATGACTATAAATCAATTTTATTGTATTCGGTAATACGGCGTTTTACTGTAATTCATATTTATTACTTACTATTATTACCAGTGTCTCGTCCAGTAGTACCTACATAACACATCCGTCGAGTGAACAAGTTCCTTGTTCCTTCTTTGTAAGTCATCGTGATTTTTATTTTATCCAATTTGATTTGATGTGTTCATGCAGAACCTATTAACTATCATATACTCGTATATTATATTACATGCGTTGTACGTTCAGTTTTCGATTTGAGAAATGCACAAGAAATAATAATCAAAATGAAATCAATTAATAACATTAATTAAATCTATTCTTATTTATTATTCATACCGTCCGACTCTATTTCCCCTACCTCTCTACCCCGAATCGAAATCCCATACACAACATTGTAATGGGTTAAAAGCATCCGTATATATCTCAAACGTTGCAACAACAACAATAATAATTACAATTACCGCGTTATTGATGATTCCTCGACGGAAATAATATAATTTATATTTTATTATTTTAATTTCCATCGTGTATGATCATAATTTTTTATAATAATATCTATATTTTTCTAATTTTTCCGATTTTATTACCTTTTTCAAGTACAATAAGCGATTGTTTTTTTAATAAAAATAATTTATAAGTGAAACCGTTGAATATGTTCTCTAATAAGTATAATAAGTGATTTAACATCGACGGGAGGGGAATCGTTATTGAAATTATTGAATTGTTATACCGATAAGGTATAAATTATAATTTAAAATAAATAAAAATTAATAAACGTTAAAAATAACAAATATTATATGTATTGCAAGTTGCAACACCGTGTATTCTCGTATGTTTAACTTGGCAAAACTTAAAATGCATTTCCTCTCGCCTTGTTCCACTTTGGAGCACTAATGGTCATGGTCTGCTGTCGGTTGATTGAGCAACAGCTGCAGTGTATCAATAAGGTTTGATAAAGAACACAAAGTGCACTGTCCAATTTCAATACGTTTTTGATTATTTCAAACGCGGTCGATTGAAAAACAATAATTAGTTATTTAATAACGTCTATACTTTGTATGAACGTATGTGTAATTCATACTCAATAACTTTTGAATGAAAATGTAGGATCGAATAATAATGATTTGTACGTTACATTAAACGTTTAATAATAATTTATATATCTGTTTATTATATTTTTATGGGAGATATGTATATCTAGTTGTTCCCGGACGATTTACATTTTAATAACATAGAGAAAATTATTAACGTCTACATTTGTGCCCGGGTCGGTTATATAAATAACGTACATGGTAATTTAAAGTTCGTATATTTTAGTTCTATTAACGAATATAACGAATAGTCGCGTTTGTATATTTTATATTCAGGTTTAAGGATTTTTGAAGTGATATATATATATCTCATATATGTATGACGTACGTGTGTATATATATATATTATATATATAATATCAAATTAGATGCACTAATGTTGATAGAAGAATCATTGGATTAGTTGATATTTTAAAACACTGGAAACTCAGCGGTAGCCATTAAATTTGAAAATGCTATTCGTTTTCCTTCTTTGTTGTAGTTATTAGGTAAAATTATCTGAAAGAAAAAATGAAAATTAAACACATTTTTGTATATTACAGAATTTTTTTTATGTTTTTAATTTATTCCAAAAAATGAGTTCTATATTTGCGTATGGAAACTAACCGGCTGTAATGTAAAGTTCACTGTTTTCGCTTCGTTATGGTGTTTGTTTTCGACGGTGACCAATTTGGTGGAAGACAAATATCCATCGATCGAAGCGGTAACGCGGTAATCGCCGTTTGTGAGCAGTCTGTAATAGTCACCGTCTTGCACTAGAATTTTTAAAAAAACAAAATTTAAATCAAATACAACAGTAGACGATGTATATAAAAAAAAAAAAATCATTATTAGCAATTGTATGAACTCATACCAGATGTAACATCGTGTAAGATTGGTGACATCATGCCGTTAGTTACGTTGACCACTTTTAAAAATGCATTTGCCAATGGTTTCAGCGTAGTCGCGTCTTGAACGAAACCTTTAATGCCCATGTGCGACTGAAAAATTGTAATTTATTAACAATTTTTTCGATTACACTCGAAATGTGAAATACGATTATGGCAATAAATCAACACTTTCGCAATCCACTTTTCACAAAGACGTAAATGTGTTATTAATTTGTTAGATAGATACCGACTGTAAATATTGAATAATTTTATAGATGTTAATGATTTTACCGTTTATAATTGTGTCGAAATCATTTTGGTTTGTCGACGATATTTAAAAAACACAAGACTAGTTTTTCATTTAAACTATCGAAGATAATAAATGATAAATTCACAGAAACAATCGTGTCGTATCGCGTAGATACCTCTATAGCTATTGATAATTAATCGAGTCTGTTCTGCTACCACTTGTAAGATTTTAAGTATCCAGGAGTTTTGCCTGGCGGAAGCGTTGGTCGACGATTAAAAGGGGGAAAAAAGTATCCCGAAGTAAGACAAAATTGTGTTTTATTTAAAAATGCGAATATTCGTAATTTTAACGTACCTCTACTTGTATTATTTTAATAATCGTCTTATCATTAGGATAACTTGGATGTATACAAATCAACGTACTATTTATAAATATACGTTGGAAATAAGTCATCTACTAGTCTAATAAGTCATCGACTATAGTAATTGTATTTGTAATATTTATAACATTTTACATGATATTATATTTGATAAATTACAAGTATATACGTTAGTAGTTATTGACATACCTGCCAAATCAAGTTGATGAGTGCGTTTTTGTTTCTGTTCCATTCCTTTTCTAATTCGCTCTGTTTTGTATATTTATCACAACCCAATTCTAAGGTTATTTCAAAATCGTTGGAAGACAGGTAGTTAAAATCTTGCATGCCTAGAATATAATTCACGATGTTACATTCACGTCACACTAAATGTATACTATTATCTGGGCAGGATCTAAGCGTCTAAGCCGCCGGTTTTTTATTCCTATAAATACATTTATTCATTTACACACGCGGCATAACTATATTAATATGTCATTTGAGTATTTGACATGTTTATCTACGAACACCTGATGTGATATTTTTGAAAAATACTTTCATAAACCATTTGCTACGGTCGCATAGGTACATTTATATGTATATTAAATGGAGTAAAGGAGTTTCGTGTTATTAAATAAATATATTACATTGTAAAACAAATGGCAAAGTTAAATCTTTCCGATTTTCAACGTTATGCTTAGGTGAAGACGGTAAAATAGCTTAGGTTTTACCTTGTAAACAATTTAGTAGCCATAAAACCCCGAAATAACTTATTTTATATTAAAAAATATACATAAAAACGTTTATTGGATTAAAAACGGCATTATCATTCTCTACAAGCGAAAAACTACATACCAAGACAATTTTAAAAAGTAACGTCTATAAAATATTTTAAGTGCTTTCAGTGCTTCAATTTTCTATCTAAAAAGTTACTAAATGAAAATTTTGGCTGAGATTTAATAGTATATCACGTTCTCCGCTTCACTCGGAATATTTAATAAAATTATTATCAAATTAATAATTATTATTATCAAAATATTTATGCGCCGGCGAATTATGCAACATGTGAGATAAACATACATGAATGACGTTATTGTCAGTCTCCATTGAAAACAAGCATCTAGGGTTCGCATAGGAACATAGTACAATAATCGTGCGAAAAGGACATTGTACTCGCGTTGGTCTATTTCCTTACACACGAGTAACCTAGAAAATGCATACACTCTGCACTATTTATGCAATTATGCAATTTTCAATATCAAAGTAAATTAACCTGTAATTTTACTGGCATAGAACTATGTTACTTATTATTTGCATATTTATATTATATTTTACACCTGTAATCTGTGTATTTATTCGTTGCCTCCTCGGAGTTTTCGATATTGAGATTCGAATGACCTACCTCATATTATAATAGAAATGTTTTTAAATAATTTATTTTAGGGGAAAACAACGATAAAAATAAAAAGAATACACACATAACCGTTTCATGATTTAACTCGATTCTATTAGATTAGTTTATAGAACACATCGATATTTTACAGACTAGGTATGTAATAATAAATGTGTATTGTGTTTACACTTTGTGAAGGCAAAAAAAGACAATGCGGGTATAGTGTTCTATCGTAATGTTCAATCGTACATGTGACGTTTAATTATTGAAAAACTGAAAAGGCTCCCGAGTGACTTGAAACGTTACAAAAGATTAAAAATACAATTCAATCAAACGCACGTAATATTATTATGTATCTGATGGTCACAAATTCATGTACTCTCACGCCATTGTGAACTAATCTCTGCATAATATGTTGAGACCAATAAAGA
Organism: Drepanosiphum platanoidis; assembly: GCA_948098885.1. Taxonomy (NCBI): domain Eukaryota; kingdom Metazoa; phylum Arthropoda; class Insecta; order Hemiptera; family Aphididae; genus Drepanosiphum; species Drepanosiphum platanoidis. The sequence goes on along the minus strand of OX402538.1, from coordinate 3,457,481 downwards.
CCCATAATATTAGATTTATAAGCGACTCGGACAGTTATTTATTTGAAAAAAATACCCGACGAGTTTATAAACTTGAACTATAAATGCCACATTTAATCATCCGAATAACCTTGTACGTTTTTATTGAAATAACAACTCTCGATTTGGTATACTAGTTTAAATTAGAGTATTTTATACTGTTATATAATAATATGATTTACGAGTAAAAACACTAAAATAATATATTCTCACCTCCTCTAACGCTGTACCATTTAGCTCCATTGGTTATACCGCCTTCTTTGCCAAAATTTGTGTCGCCTCCTCTACACGGCATTCTGTTCGGATTGGCCATGTCCGCGTGGTAATTTGCATAGGACAACGCTAACCATCTAAATATATATATTATATATATATATAATGTATTATAAACACGTGACGAGTATAGATTTTTCCCGATAATTACAAAACGGTATGTAATTTAAACGCTCTCGAGTATTTATGATATTTATAACGATAACTAAATATAATTAATTATTCAGCGTTACTTGAAAGTGTCATCGTCGGGACTCGTGGCGTATTCTCCTTGTACATTGCCGTATCTACTAGAGTCGTACGGATAGTTGGCTACCAAATCGCCTCCGTGAAGATTGGCAGAAGCTACAAACGGTATGGACATAATCATTTGCATTACAGCCTTGGTTTCCGGTTGTACCTATATGCATATGCGGGCACAAATACACAAATTCATCGAATACGTCATATTACGCCTGACACCATTTAGAAATTATCTGTATTCTTTTTATTATTATTTGCCGCCGAAATAAAAAAAAAAAAAAAAGGAAGACTAGATACAATTATGCTAATTACTGATCGTTAATACTTGAATCAACAATTCGTTAACTACTACCACATATTAATATTTACCTGTTTAACAAGACAAATAAACTAATTGCTTAATAAAACTCGTAATTTATGTGCGCATTAATGCGTTTTAACGTGTATATTATTCCGAGGCATTCGCATAATGTTATAAGTAGTGTCTCAACACTACTAGGTCTTTAAATTTTACTGCCAATGAATTTAATGACAAGTTATAAAAAAATAAAAATTCGTGTTTAGATAAAGTATCTAGAAAAATCTTATTCGAGTAGGTAAGGGTAAGAAGTAAGGGTAGGAGTCGATTTTTCATTTAAGCTCACGAGCGAAAAAACCAGAGGAACACCCCTAATTATAGATATTGTTTTTGAAAAAAATATACGTATAAATTATTACCGGTTGTGACAAATGGTCCACCATTTGCATCAAATGATTATTAACGTCGTTGTAGTATGCTTCGTTGTCGAAAACAATTCGGTCTAAATCTGGGAAATTCCTATTTAGATCTACACCTTCGGCGTTGTCTCTTCCGATTAAATAATTGCTTCCTCCCTGTAACGATGCATTTGACCGTTTAAAAATAAGACGTATTTTATGGAATCGATCACAACGAATTACATACATCGTCCGTCGATCTCTGCCATCCGTCGGGATTCATCGACGGCATCAGGTGAATCTTAGTTTTCGTAATGAGTTTCACGATTTCCTCGTTTCCCGCTTTAAATTCTTCGCAAAGGTAATCCGCCAGTTTCAACAGCAATTCTCTTCCGAGTACTTCATTGCCATGCATGTTGGCTATGTATTTAAACTCGGGATCCACTGGGAAATGATAGAATTAAAATTATTATATTCGTTAAAATCGTGAAAATATTATATCAACTATATATTGCGATTTTATATACTCGGTTGTTATTTCTTACTTGGTTTATGTTCAGTCGGGTGAATTGAAAATACTATGACTAAAAGTGGACGGCCTTCCACGCTGTTCTCCGATAGCCTGTAAATGCTAGTGATGCTCGGGCATTTTTCGTGTATCTCCAGTATTGTGTCGTACATTTCTTCATTGTTGTGGTGTTTAAATTCGAATTTCTTTTGCTCCGACGAATGCACGTGCAGCGCAGAAGCGACTAGCCACAACAGAGCCCACGCCGACATCCGAGGTAAACTGGAAAACAATCGCGTTTTCGATTAATATTTTTCAACGCGAAAACCGATGTTAATTAATTATTATAACGTTTTTACCTGAACATTGGTGTTCGTTTATTTTCCACCGCCAATCGTGGTACGTCAATAAAACATCGTGTCCAAACGCAGGCGGTAATTTAAACGAGTATATTATATTACTGAATAGTGTACCCGCACAGTGACTACAGATAACTTATAGTAACGTCCAGCTGGCTGTAACAGAATGGCAACGCAAGTTCACAGTCTGAGCATGCTCATAACGTGTATACGGCCGAGACCATCCCACCCACCGGGACTTCTGTTTATTGATTTCCCACTAAATTACGCCAAGACCTATGGAAATTTTTGTTTCCGTTCTAAAACAATTAATAATTAACATAATTTTTAAATGTAAACGTATTTTGCGCGTTCAAACGAGATTTAAAAAATTAATATCACCAGAAAAACTATATAATATTTTAATAAATTACGTAACGATCGTGTTATTGTTACGTTTCGCTCTTACTTTTTTTGAAATGTTTAAACCGCAATAGTTACCTTTGTGTTGCAACTTGTAACGAAAACTTGGTACCACAAAACACAACGAAAAAACTTAATAAGTTAGTTATTAAATTAACAAAATATATACAAATGTATTTGACTTTTAAGTTTGACAAAAATTACTCACGTATTGTGATGTACTTACAAAAAAAAATGTTAGCACTCGACTGACTGATAATGCGTTCAGCGTTATTGAAACAAACACAAATATAATAATTATGTGTACATTTACCGTGCACAAATATATTAGTAGATACGTATATTGTTGATGATCAACAGTGATTTTATGTTAAAAAAATTGTTTCGATTAAAGTCGACGTAACGAATAACGAGTTTATCGATTGGGTATAGAGGTAGCTTTGAATTATAAATAATTATTAACGATTACCTACAATTAAACAGTGATCCCAAGGTTATTAAAATAAAAAGTAAAACGAAATTTTTACTTCCTCATATAATAATTAGTTATAAAACATAATCCGACGTCAAAAAATACCAAAACTCGATGTGTTTCACTTGAAAAAATAATTTAAAACTTAACTAAACATACCTACAGTCATACAATAAGTATGGGAGCATTGATTTTTAAAAGTTTAGATAGAACTAGGTAGTTTTTAATACGCTTACTATTTCACAATATCTATAAAAATACAAATTAATAACTAAAAAGTTAGTACCTACTACTACTAAATACAAAATACTAACTAAAAAGTTTTCAATTACTTATCATTTTACAACAGAACACACATAGATCAGCAGCACAACCGAGTTTCCGGGGAGTTTCAGTTATGTCAGCACTTATTATAGTTGAATTTAATAAATAGTTCTTTAAAATGAGATAATAGTTCTCCCTTTACCCCACACAAGTTCTGTACAAAAAAAAAATCAATTAGTTTTCGTGTAGAACAGTAAAATGATTATAAACACAAAAAAAAATACCATTCGAATTAGTTTTAGATTACTTTAAAACCGGGGAGGGTGTTAAAATCGCAACAGTTGACTCCAAAATATCCCCTGACTGAGCTATTGTATAAGGTTGACGAAATATATTCACACCCAGACTAAACCTAAATTTAATATACAAGTCGTGGACAACCTTGAAAATACAAGAGTTATAAGAAAGAAATAGGTATTTTTTTTATGTCTAATTCCCGATAATTGCATTCCATATTTACATAAATAAAAGGATTAAGAATACCGATGTAATTACAAAACCAACGTGTCCTTCGCTCTACTCTTGATCTTAAATTCTACTTTTTTTGGGAGTAGTCGTTTATTTGCTGTCCCTCGATACAAAATCGCCTCGCAAAGTGAATAGATCTCACTGCGCCTCAGAGTAATCACAAATACTATAAAAATAAGATTTATAATGTTTCAATTATTAACAGATTTGAAGTATTTCGAATTAAATTTCATTTTAATAATACTACTGGGTAATTAAAACGAAAAATCGAAATTGCTGTCAATTCAAACGAACTTTATAAGGTATAACCAACCAAATTTGATTTAGAATAATATTGAATGGTTAAATTGCTATCGTATATATTAGGAGATTGTATGCATATTGTTACTGTTTTTATCAATTAATTTGTACAAAAATCCATAATTTACTTGATTCGTATAGTCAAACCGACTCAAAATACTACGATAGTCATTATATAAGATAATTACTAAATAAAATTACAGACAGGTCATAACGATTAGTTTAGATATGGTTGGGCAGTGTCCTGTTTCGTTCACCTTTGTGTGTGTGTGTGTGTTGTATTATTTTTCTGAAATAAAAAATAAACTAACGAATTTAGAAACAATTTTGAGAGGCACGCGGATTAAAAACGTAGTAAGGTGTTCATAAAAGTATATTATAATGTTTATGCGTTTTCAGTAAGATTTCAGTGAGCAACTGCCATTTAAAACTTGGTTTAATATTAATAACGTGTACACGGTAAAGTCTAAAATAACTCGTTATCAACATTGTCATAATTTTTAATTCGGTTTTTTAAATAATAGAAACACAATCATATTATTGGAATACATCAGTAGTGTCGGAATACACGATTTATTACAATATTATCTCTGTACTACGGCGACAAAAATGACAACGACGAAGTAGATACGTAGATACCGCGTTCGTCCACTACTCGGCCAATTATTTCAACTTAATGTATAGATAGCAGTCCGAAACGAGAACGTACTTATCACGCGGCCGCGAAATCGTCGTTTCAAAAAAACCGCCGTCCCACAATGTTTACTAATAATTTAACAGCTTAGGTATAGGATACGTATATTTCACAGTCGTGTGTTACGAGGAAAAACGCGCGTGTTTACAAATCGAACCGCACGCATAAATCGTTGCACAACAGGTTATTACATTATTAGCAAACTGTTTTGGCAACACGAAACCGACAATATTATTATTCAACGCGCTGTTATTTTTTGTATATTATTGATATCTCTCGTGTCCGATCCTTACAGAACCCCCCACATACGTAACAAGCGCTCGTTCGGTTGCTCCGCGTTAATAATATAAATTACTTCCGACTGGAACAAACCAACAGCTATTAAGACGTCATAATAACGTTAGCTCGTAGACCATACCGATAACCTTGAATCTGTATTACACGTAAAAAAAAAGGTATAACGACTTCAATAATCACTCGGTCGTGCGTAGATGTTTTCTGGAGTAGCCTGCAATGTTTGTTTTTATCTAGAATTGTACGTACTAAAGTATAGTAGGTACCTGTACTCTAGAACGATTAAATTTTAGAACAAATACAAAATCCACTAGAAATAGTGATAATTTTTTAATTAATAAAAAATATTCTAAATCATCACCTACAAATGTATGCCTCTCGGTTATATTTGTACTACTTATATATAAATTAAATGTACAGTAGAACCTCGATTATCCGAACTAATTGGGACCGCACCTAGTTCGGATACGCAAAAGTTCGGATATTGGAAATATAAAATAAAAATATTTATTATTATTATTAATATTTTATTAGAATTACATTATTACATTACATTATCAGTAATACATTACATTATTAGAAATAAATAAATACATAATTAAATACATTACATTTATTTTATTATATTTTATTATAATTTTTTGACATAATTATCAATTTTAATTTGACGAATTCGGATAACAGAACGTTCGGATACGCTAATTATAGTTCGGATAATAGAGGGTTCGTATAACGGAGGTTCGGATAATCGAGGTTCTACTGTAATTTTATATTATTCGTAACTATAATTAAAATTTATTGTATCCGTGTTAATTTGTTATAATATATTATATATAAATTGTTGTAAATGGAGTTTTTTTGTAAAAAAAAGATAATAATAACTCGATACAGCCGTAATAATTTTTCCTTTTTTCAAAGAGGTTTTTTAAGAAGACCCTCACATTTGTCGTCTCCGTCTTACGAACGGTAGATTATAAATAAAGGTACTTTGGTATAGTAAATTATAGTGTTTATAATCGACGGTCCAACATTGCGTTCGGCATGTAACCAATTTTGTGTGTTCAGCTTAAATATCAGAGTGACCTATTATCAAACTTATAAAGGTGAGAACATTATATCCGTGTTCTCTCGTCGGTTTTTACGGCGTTTTAATTTTCGAGCTAGTCGCGAGTACGTAAAATACGAATATTATTATGTATTTAAAAACGCTCGCAGTAGGTAAAGATTCCATTGATATATTAATATAAGCCGCAATAAGTGGCGAACACTACTTAATATACTATATTACTAAAACCTAAAGCACGTATAACGTTTAAAACGAAATCGTTGACCTACGGACCGGACGATTACGATTTTACTATTATATACAACCGTTTAAAATTCTTCTACTCGCTAAAAATAAATTATTCGAATATAAATATTGTATTTTACATAGCCCCGCGAGTAATAAACAATAATAATAGAGATTTCCTCGTGGCATTAAAAATATGAAGACAAACATAATATTATGTAATATAAAACATAATATTATTATAATGTACTTACGTGTCATATATTTTTCAATAACAATTTTTCTCTGAGCATATCTTTTGAAAAAATACACCATTAATTTGTCGAACAAATGGACCAGACTATTGACACCGCCATGATTCACGAGTCAGTGTCTAAACATAAGTTGAAATTAATATTTGTAAAATCGTAAACTTTATTACACTGCAAAACATGAGAAATATATTTACGTTGAAAACAATTTTTTAATTTAGATAAAAGTCTTGTTCGTCAACTTCACACCGTTCGGACCGGTATTATTCCTTTTGCTCGCATTCCCAGCCAAAGCCATCAATCTAATGAAAGCGTACAGTCTAATCAATACACGTTACATGTACACCGAAATGAAAATAAAATGCAGAATTCCGAGTGCAATCTCGGTTTACATTTAGATTGTCGCATTAATAAACAGCGACTCGACCTTATTTAATTCAGTTATATTCATTAAGATGTACAATAAAACACAGACAGGAACAAATTCACATTTATCGAGCATAGAAAAAAGCTAAAATAAGAATCTTCTGAATGTCGTCATACGTAGTTGCCGGTCACCGACGAGCAGACAAAAAGCAGATACGGCTTCTGTCGAAGACTCCGACCAAAACTAATAATTTTAATTCAAACTCTGATTTCTGTACAACGTCGTGGGTCGTCTTTCAAGAAGTTTAGATGAATCGATTTCCGACAACAAAATTTAGTTTGAAAAATATTTGTTATAATATTATATTAATATTGACCGACGATTTGATGAATTATTGGTTCTCGGAAACTGCGAAAAAAAAAAAAACACAATGTTTGGTTTTGGCATGGACTTTTATATTAATTTTTTTCAATAAATCATAAATGATCAGCGTATAAGTTAATCGAAAGAATAATTTTTTTATTTTTTTTTCGGCAACGTATTACCAAACTGCAAGTAAACAGATTTGTAATTTTCGACACGCCATAAAACCACTATAAATTCTAATTCAGTTGCAGATTGAATACAAATTTACAATTTAATTTGTAATTCAATGTTCGCAAATCAATAATTTTTATTTATTATTATTATTTTCAATTCACTTATTACAATACAAAAATTAGTGTATTTACTAAAAAAAAGTACTTACTACACTAAATTAGCAGTAATAAAAATAAATACTAAATTAATGTTTATTTGTTTGCAGGATAGTAATAAAAATTAAAAAACATAGAAAGCACGATAAAAAAAAAAAAATTAAAGATTTGGTTTGAATGCTATACAGTACGTAAGAAAATATTTTAGCAAATTAAAATTAGGTAAAATGTTATCCAACTAAAACTTCTTAATTTCAGTATGTAATTAAATGATTGTAAATCAATAACTTCAAAAATTGTTCTTAAAAAAAAAAAAAAAAAAATTCACCTTAACATTTAAAAATTATTTATGATCTATAACTAAAAGTTATACTCTGAAAATAAAAAATATGATTTTAATTACATTATAAAATAAACTAACAACATAGTAACTAAAATATGATAATGTATTGCTAATATGTTTGCAAAGGAACACAGTAAATTATAACATTTGAACACATCACTTTTTTACCTACGATTTTTAAATGGTGTATTGTGTTACATATATAGCACAACAAAATGAGTGATATATTAATGATTCGACATTAAAAAAATTAACTAAAATTAATAACTTTAACCATACCACCTTACACTTAAAACCATACAATTCCAATTTACAAAAAAAAAAAAAAAAAAAATAAATTTTGCCTCTACAACTAATGAATTTTAAATGCATATAATTTACTTTACCGAAAATTAATCGTTTCAAAGACAGTTATTAATGATGTTAAATTAAAAATAATAAAACTAATTTTTTGTAATATTAATTTACTTTTAAATTTAAGAATAGCAAATTTAATTTTGATGTTAAAATAAAAACAATAGTTTCAATGTTTAAAAATTATATTATTATTTTTTTTTTTTTTTACTAAATAGTTAGTTTCTAAGTTAAAAAAATTGTTTTAAGATTAATTATACATAAATACATAATCAATAAAAATTATATAAAAACGCACACAATGATTTTCCAATTATTCTAATGTCTATCAATGTAAGTGATTTATGATTAAAGGTGTTAAATATGTAAGCTTTTTATATATAAAATCATTAAAATATACATTAGTTTGTAGAGCATGTCTTCAAATTTAAATACAAAAATGAAATAATAAAAAGAAAAAAAAAACCTAAAACTTAAACAAATTCCAGAAAATAACTTAACTTTTAATAATGAATAATTGACCATTATTTTCAAATCACTAAATATTAACCACAATATTATTACTATATACCTAATATATATTAGAAAAATTTTTGGCTACATAAATTATAAAAGGAATAATAGTAAATTTAAAGATGATAAAAAAATAATAATAAACAGAGAAATATGAAGGAATACAAGATAAAGAGGAGACAATATTATACATCACTTTAAATTTAAAGTTCAGGTTTCGAATGAATGAAAGCAAAAATAATATTAATTTGGGATATTAAGTAACAATTGAGCTACATATATAAACTGTAAGAGAACTCGTTTCTAGTTCAACGGCGTTTCAGATTTTTCACTTGAGTCTGATTCCGTCTCGCTATCATCATTCATATCATTCAAGTCAACTTCTGCGCCAGAAAACATGTAACTCCTTTTTTTCAACATGTAGTATTTATTTGCTAAATTGAAAAATAAATGATTTACATAAAAAAATGAGTACATGTATAAATATTTATATATGAAAAAAAAAATTATTAGTATAATTACATGGTAAATAGGCGGCTAGACTAGATTTTTGAGGATCATCTGGATCAATACCGCTATCTCTAGTAGAATCGGTAGATAAATGTCGCTGTTCACCTGAAGAACCAGGAGTAAATCTATTATCACTGACTGGTGGCGACATACTATTGGCACTGTCTCTTGTGGAATCAGTAGAAATTTCACTTTCCACAGTTTCAACTGTAGCTGTGTTAGACCTATAAACAATTTCGATTAATATATACATAATTACACACTCATATATATATAGATAAATATAAGTAAATTATAAAATATTTCATTTGATTAAATGTTCAAGTGTACCTTGGTGACGATGTAGGAGTATTTAGACTTTTAGTTTCAGTCAACTCTTCTTTACACCAGCACACCTCGGTCCAATCTGAGCCAAGCCTGTTTAAATTATTATAACAATTTTATAAAGTTCACAACTCAATACCTGAAAGATTTAAAATTCATACATGCGACATAGGTGATCAACAATGACATCGCTATCACCAAGAAGTTCCACATCAAAGTTCATGTGTGGTAGTCTTTCACGATTTATTAATATTTGCGGAACATGTTTGTTTAACATATCTAAGAAAAATGACACAATAATTAAAATATAATAAAATATTTTATTTACAAACAAATCATTAATACTAACTGGGTATGCGAGCAACCGGTCGTACTTTTAGTGATGATCCAATTACTATCAACAAATCACAATTATTTTTGTCGTCTTCAATTGCCTTGTGGAAACTATCAGGAAGACCTTCTCCAAAAAATACAATATCTGGTTTCATAATACCTAAGACATTATAAAATAACTTATTTAATGAGTTTCATCAAGAATTTATAAATGTATATTTTACCAGCACTATCAATACATATTGGACAACGTGGGATTCTTTGTTCAAATACATCAGGTCTTATAGTTTCTGCTGATACCTTATGACCACATTGAGTACAAGATGCAGTAGCAAAAGATCCTATTAAAAAAAAAGAAAGAGAGATTCATTAAAAAATGGTATTGTTAAATAAAATAAATTAATATAAGTATTTTACCATGACATTCAATAACATTCTCAATTCCAACAACTTGTTCTAATGTGTCGATGTTTTGAGTATAGTTACGTAATAATCGTTCTTTCTTTTCCAATAATTTAATAAATCTGAAAAATAAGGTTAACATTTATTTAATCTTATAAATTAAAAAACAAACAATTGGGACTTCTGAAAATTTAAACATACTGATGGGATGGCGATGGTTTGAATTGCCCTGGATAAATTTCTCTGGCAAATTTAAAAAATGGCCTAGGGTCTTTCCTGAAATAATCTATACAAAACATAGATTGCGGATCAGGTAAGTCAGGAAATTCTGTAGCTAATCTAGCATAAACTCCATTATGACTTCGAAAATCTGGTATTCCACATGAAACGGAGACCTATAAATATTTAATTATTGTAAATTATTCGATTAACTATAAATTTTAAATAACTTACACCTGCTCCAGTAAGAACCATGATGCGAGAACTAGTTTTTAACAATCTAACAACATCTTCAAGAGAACTAACACTTCTTAAGCGATTACGTAATGGAGAGTCATCAGTCATACTCATGATAATCTGTTGAATAATTATAAATTACTTACGATTTAAAATTTTGTATAAGATTTGATGAAACTTACTCTCCATAATGTTATATCTTCCAGTTGAGATGGAACAGAAGCTCCAAATACTTGATGTAACAAACGTCTTGGGTTTATGCCACCCATGATTTGTCGTTGTACCCAACTCATTGAACCTAAATAAATGTTGAAAATTAAGTTAAATAAAATCATGTAAAATAAATAAGTAAAAATAAAAATGTAATAGAAAATATTTTTATTACCAGGAACTCCTTTTTCAGAATCAGCGTTTTCAGAATGCGTGCTAGAATCTGAGCTGGATGTTGATGATGAATCATCATCCTCTGGTTCTTCTTTAGTGTCTGAACTTTCATCAAATATACTTCACAAAAAAAAAACACATTTTTTTTGTTAATTATTAGTTAAATAAGCTAATAAAAAATTATTACCTCGAATCTTCAGGAGATTCTGGCAAACTCGAAGACATAGTAATAGGTGTGGGCGAACTTGGTTTCAAATAATTTGTAGATAGTGTATCTAAAGATTTGTATGATTGCTGATACAAATTATTGGCTAAAATTAAAAAATTAAAATATATTAAAACACCATTCGTTTAGACTAACAGTTAATAAAAATATAATATATAATAATTAGAATTTAAAATTGTAGATTTTAGAATAACACATTATTTAATTTTTCAATCAAGATTATGAAAAATTGTATGTCAAACAAAATTCAAATGTCTTAAATTAAGTCCAAATTGATAGCAATGTGCATAAAAGATAAGAGTAATCATACCTAAACCTGAAGATTAAAGGGGTAGCCACACATATTTGAAGTAAATCTCTTGATGTTTAAATATTATCTAGAGAAACATGATAGTTAATCAATTAAGTTATGAAAACAAAACATTTTATAAAATATAAATAACTAAATGAATGAATAAATGTTTAATATAACAAATTAATGTAGAAATTGATTGTATCAAATACAATAAAATATGAAATAGTGTATTCGAACGAATATCATACTATTTACAATGTTTCAGTTGATATTGATAACGCATTAACAAATGTTATTGTATCTAAAACACTATATTATGTTATTACAGGACCTATCAAATGTGAAAACGTCAACAGTGTGAGGTGCCGCGAGCGAAACGAAATTTGACGAGAGTGGATCGTCATTAAAACGATTTCGCAAAGCTGTTGGAGAGGAAGGGACGATAATTAATGCTGACTACCGCAAGTAGGGAAATAGCAACGACGCAAAAAGTACGATAAAAAAATATTTTTAACTATAATATAATATGCGATTAGGCACGTAGGCTGTGACGAGCAAGTGCAATGTGCAACAAATTATAATATATAATATGGTTGTCGAGTGGAAGGAAATGGACGATAATAATATTATATTAATATTACATTATCAACCGGACGCGGGTCGCAGATAACGCCGGCGGGGTCGTTATCATCCGGGCGGGGGTGGCAGGGCAGCCGATTTCGACAACAATAACATTCGCGGCGAAACCGAGCGAAATCGAACGAACGAGGATGAATGACAATGCGCCGAGCCACCACGTCGACGTCGAACTTGGAAAAGCCGACGGACGCGCGCCGTGGAAAAGAAAGTGAACCGGTGACGTCACCGTCGGCGGAGCGGCGGGCGGGAGGGCGGGTGGTGGGGGGCACGCCCTGCCGCGGCCGGCAAAATGTCGGCACGCAAACGGGAAAAACATCGGCCATCATGGCGGGACGACGGGCGTCGGAAACTTTTCGCTGCAGCACTTACCGTAACAGTCGCCGGACGGGAACCCCGTGTATCGCTGTCCGAATGTCTCGAAATGCGAACTTTGGGCGATTTCGTCGGCGAACGAGTACCGCATACGTTTCGCAGGTGCCGCGGCCAGATCCGTGTCGAAGTCACCGTTGTCGGACGCCATTGCCAGTGTGTTTGTGTGTGCGGGCGCGGCGGCGGCGGAGACGGCGGTGACGAGGACGACGACGATGACCCACCACCAAACCGCGCGAACGCTCTGACGCCACTGCGCGCCGACCAATCGCCGGACCGCACGGGCGCACCGCGGTCGCGGGCCAATGGAATCGGATGGAGGGAACACGCGGCGCGCAGTGCAGCCACGCGCCGGATTATCTCTTTCGCCGCGCTTATTCGAAAACGCGCGCCGCCGGTCAAACGTCAGTTTGAGTCTCGAGAGTTTCACATTGTGACGATTACTCTTGATATCGTCCGCTGGTCTGTGACGTAAATATCGCAGGACTAGTGTGAACGATTGTGTATTACACGTTTCGATTAAATCGCAATTTTTGATTCTCACTCGGCACTCTGATATTATTTATTCGAATAAACGTGAACGAAGCAATCGCATTTTTTTCAAGTGCAAATCTGTCTAGAGTTTTTTAGACCACACCAGATCATCGATTTCAGGTACTACATATGATAATCTTCAGGTAAATTGCTATTTACTTCAGCAATGTGGCTAGGTACTTAGATTAGCTGGTAAATAAACTCGAATAATTTCAATCACATGTTGATTATCATTGAATGTAATGATACCATTTTTTTTTTAGAGCATTCAATGTTTGTATGGATTGTCTGTAACATCTTTTTTCCAAATCGTTTCATATTCATACACTTTTCATCTTTAGTCAAACTGATTTCCTAATCTCATGAATTACAGCAATAATTACAATAGATAATGTGCCATACTCGTATATTAGATATAGGTTTTGACTTTTAACAGTTATTACTTATTTGTATTTAATATAAATAACAATTTCGTTTTGCCACGACAATAGAAGAATAATTATACTTGATACTTATAAACATTGTGAATTAATAATTATAAATTATGCTACTTTAATAATAATTATTATAGAATCAAATTACAATTTTTAACTTTACCTTGGTATTATATTATGTGAGTTATGATGATTTTATTTTTAAATAAATATTTTGTTAACATTTCAATTTTTAAATAACTTATGAATTCAATATTGAAAAAAATCAAAAAAATCATCGTCTTTGTGAACAATTTTACAAAAGAGTAATCGACACAATATAAGTATCTACCTAATTTTTACATGCCCATCACGATTTCAATAAAAGAAATAAACTGAATTTCCTAGTGTTATTGTATAATAGATGCGACGGGTGTAATATTGTAAGACTCTATGAGACTTTATACAGTTGTCCTGTCGACTAAAAAATATTCTTTGACGCGAACAAATTTAGGCGATAAATAGATAGACGATGTAATTTCTAACAATTTGATATCTACCTGTGGGTTTTTCTATTGTAAGAACATTCTTTTAAATTTTTAGATAATACTAATAATTAACACAATATAAGTATCTGCCCAATTGTTGCATGCCCATCACGTTTTCAATAAAAGAATTAAATTAAAGATTGAAATTCCTTGTGATATGTTCCTTATAGATGCCATGGGTGTGACCACCCATATCAGACATTGCCGTTGATTATCAGTAGTCAGTACCTATATATATGTGTTGTCCTGTGGACTGAAAAATATTCTTTAAATGAATTCATGCGATAAATTATGTAATTTCGCATAGTTTGATATTTATCTGTGGGTTTTTCTATTGAAATATGAACATTCTTTTAAATTTTTTTCAGATATCATGGTTATGAATCAATATTAGATTCTACATTTCTATAACAAACATCAGGTACCACATAAAGAATTTTGACAGCGTTATTATCATGAAAAAAAAAAGAAAGAAAGAATTAAAATTGGAGATCGCCAATGTTACAAAGGTAAGATAAAATAAAATTTTCCTTAAAAAGTCTACAATATATTTTTTTCATTTTGCCACGACATGACACCTACCCAAAACGTCCAAAAATGTAGGTATTTGGGTTTTGAAATGATCTTCAGCTGTCACGTGTCTGGTGAACAATGGTGCCGAAGTCCATGTTGAAGTCGGGCTGATTATTTTACTTTAGTAAAGATCAATCCATAATACTGTTTCACATTTTGTACCCAGTACTTTAAAGTTTTTAACTCGTCGCCAAAAACCATACGGTTCACAAAATCATGCTTTAAATAGGCCAACTAAGTGTTTTCAAAATGATTAAATTGTAATAATTTATAACAATAAAAATTTGTGTTATATTAAGTTATCTAATTAATATAAGTACTCGATTTTTATTTTAGCTTTACTTATCATATCTGAATACTATTATTTTATGCAATATTAATCACCACAACCTAATCATCAATCTTTACATATTCAAATTAAAAATTAATTATATTTAAAGAGAAATATGAACTTAATGTAAATAAAAATCATAGATGCTCATGTTGAGTAATTATTATTAGAATACATTTTTGTATTATGTATTATTAAGTATTTATTGTTATGCTTATGTTTGTTTGAAATAATTGTTTAGATTTTAAATAGTTTAAATATAAATAACTATGACGATTATTTTTTAAGAATGTATAATGTAATTCAAAATACATTTGAAAAGGTAAAATGCAGTGCCTTATTGATTTTCACCTATTTATTTGAAATATGTTACCTGATCATATTACTTTAACTTACTCTTTATTATTTAAACAAAATCTACAGTAGTTTAATATGTTTAGTTATTATTTAAAATTATGTGTGTTAAATTTACCATTCAAAATATTTCAAAGATAATATAAATAAGATTGTTTATTTAATACACTAGGTCGTTATGTTGTCAGAATAGTATTGAAGAAATGTTGTATGCTTTAAACACAAATTTCATTTTTATTGAAAGAATAAGGTGAATATACTAATGATATAGAATTAAGTCCAACAATTTTATTAAAGAAGTGTTTTATTTACATTCACAAGCATTTGGACTGACCCGCAAAGTACATTCATTCACTTCTAACAATCATTTTACTGAAAAAAAAAAAATAAAAAAATATAAGGTCATAAAATTAATTAAAATCGATATATAAACAAATTATGAATTTACCTTTTTGCCAGATGTTGCACCAACTTTAGTCTTTTTGGTACCACGGACCTTCTTCATCCTGTTCTTCCTTTCCTTTCTCTGTTTTCTGGTTTGAGTCTTCTTTTCGTATAGTCCATGCTGAAAAAATTATTAAATTGATATTATATATATATATTACAGCTTCATATTATTTATGTCTCATAAATTACTTAAAAATAAAAGGTTTTAACTTACCCTTTGTAATCTGTATTTTGGTTCAAACTTCTTAGCATGATCTAAGGTGTCATAGATTAGAGCAAAACCTGTAGATTTTCCACCTCCAAAACATGTTTGGAAACCGAAAACGAATACAACATCAGGCAAAACTTTGAACATCTTAGCTAATTTTTCACGGATGTCAGTTTTCTTTGGGGAAGGTTTTCCAGGGTGCATGACATCAACCACCTTGATAATAAAAATTTAATTTAAAATTAAATACAATTCAAATCATTCTAACGAGAAAGTAAGAACTAAAAACATATAATTATAGTTTACATTTTATTCAAATACTCAAAAGTGAATAAATATAAATTTTGTTTACTAGGAATATCAAATGAAGTTGAGAATGTGTACATCTTAACATGATTACTGTATACATTTGAATAACCTCAAATATGATCTATAATTAAAGGGTCAGTGGGAATGTGCTATGAAGCAATTTGTAAATTGTACAGTATTAAGTAAAAACCAAAAATGTATTACAATTTCTTTTAAATATTATTTGGACTACACGTAGCACACTCTCTCAATTTTCAACTATTTCATCATATTCAATTTCACTATCTTCAACATCAAATTTATATCATATTTATATTTCATGTACTTACATTTTTTTTAATTTCTTTTTAAATTTACTAATATCAAAAAAAAACTAGGTATTTTATTACGGTAAAAAAATTACAATCCTAAATTTAATATTAATAGAAATTATTTATAGAAGTCACTATGTCTTTGAAGCATACACTCACACATATCTAAGATATAGAATGTAGCACGTATTAATTGTCAACAAATCGCCGGTTTTTAAATTGATACATGATTATATACGATAAGAATATTCTGGGAATTTACAAGTACCATTAATATATCGACATTGTGTCATAACACATTATTCTGTAAAAAAAATGAAATTCAAAAAAAGTGTTTTATACTTTATATTATTTTATGATATTAACAGCACCACCATTCTATAGAAAATAACATTTATTTATTTATATTTATAGAATTTAATTTAATATATTAAATAAGTATTGAAATTGGAATATAGAAATATTGACTCATGTTTAAGTAGATTACATACAATTAACTATACATTTTAAAATATGAGATGCCACTACATTAGTAATAATAAATAAGTTATTAAATTAAACTAACAATTTAAATTATTGTAAAATGCAACAAATTACAAACATTGGGTGATAACATTTGAGCTGTAATTAATAATAAAAAAATACATGAATAGTGCATAGATTGTACAGGATTTATTTGATCTATGTAGGAGATATTCAAATTGTTTCGATAAGGTATACCTAGTACACAATCTCATTAATACAATAAATACAAATAAAATACCAAAATAGTATTATAACTTACCATTTGTTTTCTGCATAGCAGACGGTTGGTCATGAACTTGCGGGTCCGAATTGTAGCAGTAGATGTGTTGGCAACCTATAAATATTAAAAAAAAAAGAGTATTATAATCGGCAACTAAAATTTCGTCAAATAGGTAAAACGGACTTTATAACAGATTGTTGTAGGAAACAATTAAATGTTATAATTGAGTTAAAACAGTGTACGAATTTGATTTCGGATTTGTATTTGTGGGTTATCAGATGTAAAACTGATATTGTGTATTTAAGCATTTTTGGACCGAATACTTTCTTTCGAGTACTGGAAATTTCAATAATGTACAATTTAAGAACGCCAAGTGGCTCGAGCGTGATGCCGAAAGAACTAATCGAAGTATTTACAGTCGGGGATGAAAATCTGCAAGCAGTTAGCATAGCGTTCGGATCGGCAAATATTACGAATATTCCGGCATACGCCGGATCGGGGAAACTGCGAAATAATCGTCAAACAAGTCTGATAGAATTCGACGGCCGATTCCGTGGGAATCCTAGTAGTCTACGTCGTAAGATTGAGATGGATGAAAATTAGAAATCTTACCATTTTGGCTGTTGAAAATCCGTGAATTGAGGATAACAAAACAAACTACATCTGAACACTAAACGTGAGAGAAAGAGTGAACGACAGGGTGCCGTTCCGCACTTCAGCCGATCACAGTCAGTCGTACCGGACGGACTGAACATAGAGCCCGGATAAAGTGGTCGATCGCGCCAACGTCCGACAGTTGGCGGCACTGTCGCCGTTTGTTTACCAAAATATTTTACAATCACTTTTGGTGAAAATTTCCGCGGTCAGTGTTACTGTCGTTAGTAGTGTTAATTTTCTTCGTCTTTGCGCACCTCTGTTGTTTGTTTACTCGAAATATCGAATATAATCAATTTTAATTGAAATGTTTTAACTCGGTTCTCAGTGACCGTGTGCATCGACAACATGAGACCAGATTTCTGTGGTTTTTTCCGGTCCTGAATGCTCCGGCAATTCGGCAATTCAATTTAGGGCAAACCCGGTGTTGACCATTTTTTTTTCCGGTGACATTTTCCATCGTCGTATTCACATAAAATGCCGGCCGCCGAAAACGGTGCTTTGCTCGCTGAAAAAAAGGACGTAGATCGGGCACCAATTATCAACGGAATGGAAACTCTACCCAAGACAAAACAGGTAATTTTTACTTTGACATATTGAATGACTTCATCGAAAAATGAACTATAGGGTTTTTATTTATTCGTACCACTTAGGTATATTTACTGTGTCTCATACATTATTGTATTTGCTTAAGAGGTTTATCAAATTATTGACACCGGCAATAATGATTAAATTGGAAAAAGGTAGTTATCTAGAGAACTGTATGTTTGTAATTGTACTTAACATTTTGGTTATTGGCTGTTAGTGTACACTTGGATCATACATGAAATATAACAAAATTCAAGTACATATGCTATATTTTACATATATATACATCTCAAATATAATAATATGTAGGTAAAATAAATCTCTGACGGTTTATATTTATGTTACATGATACAATATTAAACATTACTGAATCAAATTACTTTAAAATTTTACTTTTTAATATTTGATTATGACAGTTATTACAATTATAACATTATGTGTTCTGTAAATCAACTGTGATAAATGATGCCTATTTTGTTTAGGATGAGTGTTTTATGGTTTCAAAAGATTGTTTTTACTGATGTCTAAATTAATTTATACTGAATGGATAAAATAAATTTCCGGTATTATAGGTATATAAATAACAATAATTATTATTTGCAAAAAATATTGAACAAAAATAGGAAAAATAGTTTTATATTTTACTATGTTAATACCAGAGTATTAACATAGCTTATATTAATATTCCTGTTTTGTTAAATATTTTTTCAAATTATAAATGTTATTTATATATTCCAAGAGTTTTTCCTAAATTTGAAAATAATGTTTTTTAGAGTGGTTCAAAATTATACTTAGCAATGTGGGTCATAAATGGGCATACGATAGCTTACATATTAAGGTGAATACTACATTTTATAATCATTCAGTATGAAAAAAAATGTTTATATAAGTTAATTCTTAGTTACTAATATTTTATGATAAAACATTTTTAATAGTTTATTGTGTCCATCTTTATATCAAAAATATTGTGTGTAGGAGTAGGTAACAAGGTACAAGTAATATTGTATGATCGGTCCCATATTAAAGAGGGAGGGGTAAAAGGAGCATTCAACAGTTCTAAGTGGCAAATTTTTAGGGATGGTAATTTTTTTGAATGCTAAAATGATAAGATGATTTATATAGTATAATTAATTAATAATTTATAACTTAAAAATCTGTACTCTAGTAGTATTTTTGGACTTGTTACATTTTTGAATTTGTTGCGGAGGCAATCAATTCTGCCATAAAATTTAAGAAAATTCAATGTATAGGTGATTTCTAGAGTAGTTACTAATTACTGTTGTAATTTATGTCATTTTTATAAACTCTGAATAAAGCAAAGAATCTGTTCGATAAAGTATATTTTTCTCCTATTTATCATCACTTTATTCCCAGTACAATTGTTTTAAACATTTTCTTTACTTCTTATAGTTATAATTTAACTCAATACTAATTTGATTGTATTGGTGTTATTTAAGAAATTATTTGAAGTAGTTTTCTATGTAGTTTTTATTTAATATTTATTAATAAATTGGTGTTAGTACTGTTAGTAGGGTAATATTTAGATAGATGAGAAAATTTACCACCAATAATTGATTTAGGTATTAACATTTGTTGAGTTTAATTTAAATTTGATCATATAATATTTATTTATTGTTTTTTTTTTTAAATTTGAAATATGACAAACTTTATTAGGTATTTTCATAAATATTGTTAATTTTTTTAAATCTATGATATCCAATTTCAAAATTATATTTTATACTGAACCCCACTCAAAATCGTATTCTGATTCTGAATGCAATTATTTATCATTGCTTTCAAATTTAAACAAATAATTAAGACAAACATACCAAAGAATTTACTTGGCACCAATAACACCTGGCAACAGTATACCTATCATATTAGATTTTTAGTTATTTTTCAAAGTTTATATTTGCTTATTTATTAAACATTAATATTTAAATGCTTAAAGTCTATTGCCAACATGTAGTATTCTTTACATGCTTTTTTTTAAATTACGAGTACATTGTTAGACTTTGGAATGACTAAAATATTGCATGAAATGGCAGAAATTATAAAATTTAGAATTATATATTAGAGGCGCCGATCCAGAACAAGGGGGGGGGGGGTTACAATTTTAGCCCATAAGCCTGATAAAAATTCGCGTAAATATTAAAAAAAATCAATAGATAAATATTATATCATTCAAAATTACTATACATATAGCGGATCAATTGTCATCATTACTGTCACTATTGTTTTCCTATGTCAGCTACATTTATATTTTCACGAACAGTAAAAAATTATCACAAAAATAAAATTGGTACCACAATATTAATCTAACATGCATTGCAATCGGTAAAACCCTTATAAACATGGCTGTGGATTGAAGTATTGTAGTTCTTATAATAATAAAATTAAACGACGGTTATTATATAAAACAACTAAATAACTCGCACCTTTTATTACAGTATTTTATTGAGTCAAAAAAGTTTAAATTTAACTTTTTGTAGACATCTCAGAATTCCCAGTTTACGGAGGGAGAGGGAGGTGATCGTCCTTTGCACTTTCTTGTTTCTGCGCCTTATATATTATTGACTTGTGAAAATAAATCTAACATTTTGAAAGTATCTCATATTCAAATAACTTTATAAAACAGAATACATTGGGAACCATTGGTTATAATAATATGGAAAAATTTCCTGTAAACAAAGCTGTACGATTGTCCATTATTGAAATCGTTGGATGGATAATTTTGTTGTTTTTTAATTTTGATAATTAATCGTAATCCTTATAAGTATGTTCGCACCGTTAATAAAGTATATTTCTTGGAAATCAATAAATTAGCATTGTTATAATTGATATTGTGAACACACATGGGTGTATTAATCTCGAAAATTACTTTCATGTCGGAAGTTAATTTCACTAGGTAACAAAAATTGTTCAGGTCAATATGGAAACAATGGAATGTTTTTTTTTACCGCAAGGACAAATGTTTTCGGCTGTACTAGCATTTTCACTAGACCATGACGCAATAATCATCGTAAATAGATAGTTCTTTTGAGTGCACTAACATTTTTTAAGTATTTTTCGGGGTTTTTTTTATAAACTAAATGAAACAATTTTTTATTTTTCAAATATCGTATAGCATTTATTATACATATTTGTTGTTACTTTTCTTCTATTACATTGTGGGTGATAATATCCTTGTTAATGCTACCAGCCTACAAAACTGATATACGTGTATGCGTACGCGTACCTCATTCTCGGATACTACAGCTGTACAATGTACCTTATGCAATAATAATGAGTTCCACCAGTCGCCAGCTATAATGATTCCCCTTGGTTGACGTTAGAACATTGACCTCGAACATTATTTTAGGTTGTCCTTTAAAGTTCCAACTTATTTATTAGGTGTTGTTTTTATTATATGCTATTTTATAAAATTATTTAAAACATTTCTGTATGAGATACCTATTTTATCATTAAGATAGTTTGTATAATCCTTTGTAGCCAATAGGTACGTGGTTAAACATTTAATGAAGTACAAATTTGGTAAAAATATTAAACTATACTTTTACGTATATATATATATATACTGTATACTGTATAGTAATAAGTAATAACTAATAAGAAAGAAATTGACTAAATAATAAGTAATAACTAATATTTATCACAATTTATTGTATCTATATATTATAATAACTTATTAATCGAATTGCTCATTTACAAATTTCGAGAAATAATTGATTCTTTATATAAGTTCTAATAAATAATACCGTTTGGGATTTCAGGAATTTAGTTTATTCGTGATTTACATAAACTATTTAGGTATCAATTTTAATTGAGGTTATCAATGAATTTCGCGGTGAAAGTAAAAATTTTCAAAAACCTTGAGATTAATTTTAGATACACGGTGTATGTCAAGTAAAAGATGAATCTGAACTATAGAATTTTGTATTCCGGATGAACTTAACTGTTAGAGAAGAAATAAAAAAAATTTAACTGACATCGAGAAACCGGTTATAATGTACGCCATCACAACTAAACTAGCGTTAGTCGTATAGCGTACTGTATTATCTACCCACAAGTATTTTAACCTTATCCTTGTGTATTATAGGTTTTTATCAAATATAATATTTTTATAGGTGTTCCCTTGTTTTTAAATTGTTCGAAATTGTGAAATTAAACTGTTGTCTGCTTGAATTTATTATAATTTAATATTTGAGTGGGAGAAAGCTATGCATAAAAATAATACATACATTTAGGCATTGACGTCATTGTTTATTAATATATTTTTTTATATACGTTTTAAAAATCTAAAATAATAAAATAAATGTTCAAAAATATTAACTTTGTTTTGAAAGCTATTTATGCCCTTTATTTATTAACGATTATTATAAGATTATTTTGTATAGATTGAAGTTTTGCTTGAAGTGCTCTGTGGCTTTTACCTATTGCTATTTTGTTGTTGAATAATCATTTACGAAATTTGTCCGTAATATTATCGAATTTCTACTACGTATATTTTTAAATATATTATTGAATCTTCTTCTATCATATCAGATAAAAAAAAAATTGAAATCAAAAAGATAATTTTGTGACATTTCCCCCGCATTAAAGTAAATTGTTTTAAAATGTACACATACATTTCCATGAACGTTTATCGTGGGATAAACATTTTATTAAAATAATAATCACATTAATTCCAATGGAAACAAATAAGAATTACTTTGTTGTAATTAACGCTGACGATTTTTATGAAAAATATGGGTACTATTATAATTATATGTCGTATCATAATTTAATTAAATCAATAGTTTAATTGTTATGATTTTATTAGTATGTATATTATTCATAATAACTTTTTGAATGCATTTTAAGAATTGTTTTATTGTTAACACATTTTGAAATTAAACTATTAATATTTAATTGTACTTAAATAATCTTATTATCAGACAATTTATAGATTGAATTCTTATTATTTAATATTACGATTTATAAAATACTCATTCTATGTTATCAACAGTTAAAGACAAAATCTTAATACAATTTTAAATATTTTTAAACCAAAAAGACTTGAAAAAGCCACGAAAAATTCAAGAAACTATTTTGCTCTTTTAAAATATTTGTTAGTTTTTTATATATTATAATATTTTAACGTAGGTAGCTTCTACAATTGACGTTATGCATCGTAACATTTTATTATTATGCATAGCGCATAGATTTAATGTACGCCTTAATTTAAGACGTACCTATTTTAATTTATTTTACTCTATGTTATAGGTATTATTTTAATTTATAAGATTGTCAGAAATTAAAAACATAGATGTAAAAATACGTTTTTTAGCGAGCCATATCTTTAAAAGCCTGCAATTTTACTATTCGAACCTACATTGCCTTTATACTTACATATTTTTCGTAACTTTAGAATGAGATTTCTTACTTTTATTTTAAATGTAATTATTTTCTATTTTTGTTTCAGTTGTCATTATATTTCTATTAAGTTATTTTTCATTAATTATTTTCGTATATTTCGTTTTCAAAGAAATTAGTTTCCAGTTCGTTATATATGTCTATATCCTTTTAGGACTGTATGGATATGTTTTTGTTATATGAATTCGTATATTATAGGTTCACCAATTTCATACATTATTTACTTGATTAGGTTTAGTGTAAGACTTAGCACTTTTTAATCTCTAGTCGTTTATGTTATGAATAGTCACGTTTTCTAATAAATAATAATGACTGAGCTAAACTATTTTAATACTGTGTATACAAAATTATGACTACATTTTATTTTTTTCTATTTTGATCACGAATATTGTATCATTTGTATGATATATAGTCGAATTGGAAATAAATTGAAAATATTCCTACATTTTTGGAATATATTGTAGCAATGTTTTTTATAATCACTTAACTGATAGACAAAGCCGAGGGCAAAGCTATGGGTGTGTGCTAAGTGTGCCAGGTCACACCCTTATTACATACGTATATAATTGTATTTATTGATATTAATTAATTAAATGACAATTTCATGAGGCGAGGATAAGACATTTTTATTTAGTCGAAAAAGTGATATCTACCTCCATCGTCGTATTAGAGAGTTAATCTAAATCTAAAAGAAAATATTAAAAACTTTATACTCTAATACGAATCATTTAAATATGTTAGTAATAGGTTATATTTGAAAATCTTTAGGCATTGAATCTTTTAATTATCATAATTTTTAGGTATTACATCAATATGTAGTAGCAGCACATGGCTCTTAATAATAACTACAAAATAATAAAAATAAATAAATTCGTAAAATTCATAATTAGAATACAAAATAAAAATTTCGATAAATGAAGATATATATATGTGCTAACCTTACCTATACTTTTGACTAAAATATAGGTACAGGTAATTATTTACTTGTATTAGGTATAATAGTACTTCTACAATATATAATATAATAAATAGTGTTACGAGATATTATTTACCTATCCATTGATATATTTGTTTTCTGGATAATTACTATGGTATTCTGAGATTTTAATTTTTTGGTTTATGGGCCTTTTTATACTATTTGTATCCTTGTATTTATTTTAGAATAAATAAAATATTTAGCCATAGGTAATTTTTGTTAATTTGCAAATTATAAGGTATTTATAACTGTTACAGCCACAATTTTTTTACTATCGATCAGTGTAATAGTGTAGTAGAAGAATCTATCCAATCAGAATCGATTATTTAACAATTTACCATCACGCAGTATTATAAATTACAATTTTCTTATTCAGTAGCACGAACAACAATCCATTACGATTTAGTTAGTATAATTTATTTTTATACAGTCATCTTGAATTACGTTAAACATTTAAATGTCATATACTTTTTTGGGATGTCCTAGAAAACATTCTTTGAATTTTAAATACGCAACAAATGAAGAATCCTGTACAATATAAATAATAAATCAAATTGCTTTTAATTTGTTCTAAGTTTAACAAATATCATACACCACACTGGAGTGTGATACTTAGTTGTATATTATTGTACTATGAGAGCATCACTATCATTTAAACTGATCACCCCTTCGACCTTATACGCACACCTGGACAGTTCATTGTGTTTGAAGTCAACCTGCAGCTAGGAATGTACATTTTATATTTTATAGTTTCTGATTCGATCAATAGCTGCTTGTACACGCTACGGTTGAACGTTATTGGATTTTCATTAGTATTATATTATAAGTAGATTTTAAAACCGATAAGTTTACAAACAGTGTAGAAGTATTGTGTGACTGTTAAAAATAAACATGTCCATATAGATACATAGACGTAAAAGAGGAATTTTGTTTGAATAACGTTTTAATTCTATTTGAAACGTGTACATATGTAGGTATAACTTAATAGGTATAACTTAATAGGTATACAGGTACTTACAACTTTTTTCAAGTATGAGTTTAAAAATAAAATGATTAATAGACCAATCAGACCATTTATAATGTATATAAATCGTATATATATTCCCTTTAAATATTACATAAATCATAAATAATATAAATATTTATTATGGGTTATGACAAAACTCTTCATCAACATCTGTTTCACGTGGGTTGTTACTTAAATTTATTATATTAATCAGAGCGTTTATGTTCCGAATAAAAAGCATGGTATCATCGGTGTTTCATTGTGACCCGAGATTGATGTCCTCGTTATTTTTGTTTGCGAACAAACCTAGTACTAAAAGATTAACCGGAGTAACAGAGGTATCTTATTTACCTATCGTTGTATAATGGAGATTATTTTCCGTTGAAATAGTTAATATTAAAACTATAGGCATGACAAGAAATTTGCTCATTAATGCGAGTGGAAAACGAATACGTAATATACGTACGTATTATATTAACATACATTTATGTATTGTTTCGTGAATTCGTGCTGAAAATGTTTAAATCTTTTTTAATATTGAGTATAACTACAGTCTATATTTTATGCATCGGTACAATTGCGTGAGTTTAGAGAATATGACATTTTAACAAAACAACATATTATTATATAGAGACTACCATTTGCGATACTGCTTTGATGACATGTCTACTTCCATTGCTCGCTCGTATTATATTCTATCGTATTCATATTCATAATAATTTTAACAATAAGAAGACGTTCTTCTTCCTTTAGTTGAATACGCGATGACGTCTATTCGTGTTTAAATGTTATGTGCCATATGTGATAAAATGATTTGAATAATAATTATTATTGTAACCAAGGATGACGAGAGACCTACATGTAGTTCGTTTTAGGGTTTACGTTTGAGTGTTTGATTCTTTTTTTTTGGGTGTACCGAAATGAAAAATTATTCGACATTTCGTCATCGCAAACATCGGCTATATTGATTATCTTTGTAAATTGGTCTATTATTTAATTTTTCCACGTGTGTTATTTTTTACGCGAGACATTTTTTCGATGCGCGTCGGCAACGTAAAATAAAAGTCCAGTTTATTTAGGTCACTGGATGCGTCCGCGACCAGCTCAATAGTTCTCCACCCATGTAATATCCTGATATCCACCGACCCAGTCGGTATTTCGATTTATGTCGTGTACAATGCAGATTAAAATCGAGGTTTTCTTTTATCAGACACATTCGACTATTAAAACGTATTGAATTCTACTTGTAATTTATTTATTTGCATTAATCAATTTGTAAAATCAATACTATAATACAGATCATTAATACTTTAGTATTAATATTAATATTTGTATTTTAAATATTTGAAGTGTTCTTTTTATTGAGGAGTTACATCGTTGTATAAACTATTTAGCCGAGTTAATTATCGAGAAATTCAATTGTCGGTGAATTCAAATGTAAGATCCGATTTAATATAAACAAGCGAGTTCAAAATCTAATTTTAAATGTTCCTGGGTATATACATAAACGCAGACTCCCCGGATATTACAAGTGTTTTTTTTTTTATTTTTTTTGCTGTTGATTATGTTTTAATCAGGAAGGATACAAAGACTAACATAGAAATAAGCCTATAGACTTATGGTAAAATATATTGGCAGTAAAACAAAAATGTGTTTTCTCAAGATTTTTATACTCTAGGTACTTAATTAGTTTTCTATAGATGCAAACTACATAATATTTGTGTTGGTGTAATATAGTTTTATTTTTATAAAATATTATAACTGTTGGAGATGATAATATATATCTAACATATTGCTTGATAATTATTTTTACTGTTTAATTCAATAATAATGTTTTCTAAAGATATAAAATGGTTTATTTAGTACTATTTCTTACCAGAAAATTATCAAAATAATTATTATTAAGTACCTAACATACTCATAATTTTGGTG
Source organism: Drepanosiphum platanoidis (assembly GCA_948098885.1). Lineage (NCBI taxonomy): Eukaryota > Metazoa > Arthropoda > Insecta > Hemiptera > Aphididae > Drepanosiphum > Drepanosiphum platanoidis. Next base: position 3,429,334 of record OX402538.1, on the reverse strand, counting down.
TTTTGATCCTGGGCAATAATAAATATAACAAAATATTTTTTACTAGATATTTTAATAAAAAAATCATCATACTAACATATTATTCTTATACTTCCTAAGTAATCACATATGGTTCTGTTATTAAGTACTTTTATTTTAGTTATTGCAAATATATTTTATAGTTTAACTAATTATTTTATATGATAATAATTTATTTATTATTCAGCTATATTATTTATTTTATGTTGAAACGTGTTAAATTTAGTTACATTATTTAAAGTAATAAGTATAACAATAATAAATTGTTTTTTCTATTTATGTTAATTATTATTTATCTGTTTAAGGTGGATCCTGCTACTTCGTATTTAAGAGCTGCAAGATCAGGAAATCTAGAAAAAGTTTTATTATTACTTGAAAGTAGTGGTGTTGATGTAAATACAGCAAACGCTGTGAGTATTTTTATTTTTTTTTATCAAGTCAGTATTTATATATTTTGTATTTGTTCTACTCAGAATGGACTCAATGCACTTCATTTAGCTGCAAAAGATGGACACGTAGATATCGTAACAAGTCTATTAAAAAGAGGATGTTCTGTAAATTCTGTAACCAAAAAAGGAAATTCTGCTCTTCATATTGCATCATTAGGTGAATATATGACTGTCAATACTTATGAACTAACATGTGTTGGTAGCTAGATATGTTTTTTATTGATATAAAACATAATTTGTTTTTCAGCTGGTCAAGAAGAAATTGTTAAAGTATTAGTGGAAAACAATGCATCTATAAATATACAATCGCATAGTGGTTTTACACCACTTTATATGGCTGCTCAAGAAAACCATTGCAGTATTGTTGAATTACTTCTACGGAACGGTGCTAATCAACTTTTAGTAACTGAGGTAAGTTTTATTCAAATATATTTCTATTTTCAATATAACATTATGATGGTAATAGATTTGCCACAGACAAAATTAAATGACATTCACAAATAAATAGTAGGTAGAAACAGGTTGATTGTGTTCAAGGTTTCTCCTAACAATTGGGTCTATTTAACAATTTACTCTTGTTGGTGTTGAATAATAAATGACGCGCATGGTGATGAGGAAAATAAGTTAAATGTTCTTAATTGGAATTTTTTAGCAATGGACCCTGATAGTTTTGTTTTATAATTGTGCTTATCGCATGTTAAATACAAATATTATGTTTTGTTTATTCTTTATCCAAGGTTATTGAAATATGTAATTTTGTAATGAAACAACTAAAGTTACTTAAAGTCTTTTGCAATGGTACTTTTTTAGTATTCAAGTAACCATGTATAAATGAACAACAGTGCTCAAATCGTTGGATGATAGTATGTATTCGTGAAAATCTACCCTAACCCGGGATTTCAATAGTGAATTGTGACTAGATAAAAATTTTCATTTATTCTTTTTGGATAAATTATTTTAAAATATATAATTTCAGGTTTTAATATCAAATTAGTTCTATTATATTATTATTAAGTTCATTAAAATAATTTTTATTTAATTTTATGTAATCACTCACAATTTGAACACACAATTTTACGAATATAAATCTCTCCTCGGTTTTGATACTATAGCATACAGAGCTTTACATTTTTTTCATGAAATAATTAATCGCTGTTTTTAAATTTAAAATGATATTCAAGACTGTTTTTAACAGAGATAAACAAAAGGGTACCCAACGTCAAATCTTTGTACCTTGTGTATATATTTTTTCTTTTTTAACATGTTGATTTGAATTTTCAAGTACTTCATGTTTACATAGTACTAAAGAAAAAGCCGAGTAATCTATGTTGACCAAATACTTAGAATAGATTCATTTTTTATAACAAAAAATATTTTTTTTATTCAGTACTGAATATTATCACTATTTTTAAAATGAATATATTAAGATATTTATGTTAACTATTCTTAGATATTATTTTTGACTGAATGATTTTTTTATTATTAAATTAACACAATAAATACAAAGTATTAATAAATAAAAAATATATACAATAAGAAATCGCATATTATATTTATTTTATTTTTAAAATGGCTGAATTTAAGGTTAAACAGTAATTCAATTTTTTCTTATCAATGTTATTTAAAAATATTTATAATATTATAATTAAAGTTAAGCATTGATTAAATTACCTTTTGTAGTTATATTCTTCGGTACACATACTAATTTTAAAAGCAACTATATGTATAAAAAGTGTAATAGAATTGTTCCTAATGTTTATTATTATTTATTTCAGGACGGATTTTCACCCTTAGCTGTAGCTATGCAACAAGGCCATGATAAAGTTGTTGCTATATTGTTGGAAAATGATACTAAAGGCAAAGTAAGATTACCGGCTCTTCATATTGCTGCCAAAAAAGATGACACCAAGGCTACTAATTTGTTGCTTCAGGTGATAACAAATGTATTCTATTAATGTTTTTAGTCATGTGTTAAATAGATAATCTTACTTGAAGAATAAAATAGGAGAGAAATAGGTAGTAGGTTTTTTTGAAAGGCGGTTAATAAAAAATTACTATTACGAATAGTAGTTTATATTAATATTTCATATTTGTCCTCAAATTTATTTTAATAAAAAAATAAATATGTTTCTACAACTATTAGAACCATATTATTTGTATTTTAACTTATGGAATTATAAAATTGAAGATGTTATGTTTTTAAATTTAATTTAGATATATTTTCACCATTTAAAAACATGATCTGAATTGATATCTTTCAGAATGATCATAATCCTGATGTCACATCTAAAAGTGGCTTTACACCATTGCACATAGCAGCGCACTACGGAAATAATAATGTTGCTTCCATGTTGGTCCAAAGAGGTGCTGATGTAAACTTTACGGCTAAAGTATGTATTGAATAACTGTTTTTAATTTGATTATTAATTGAGATATTTTTATAAATAGCACAATATAACGCCATTACATGTAGCTGCTAAATGGGGTAAATTAAATATGGTTGATTTATTAATACAATTGGGTGCAAACATTGAAGCTAAAACTCGAGATGGACTCACTCCTTTACATTGTGCAGCGAGGTCTGGACACGATCATGTTATTGAACGTTTATTGCAAAGCAATGCTCCTAGAACATTGAAAACAAAAGTATGTTTAAAAATATATTAACAATTTGTTATTAAAATTGGACATTAAAGCTTTATGTACGATGATTTTAGAACGGATTGGCTCCTTTACATATGGCAGCTCAAGGAGATCACGTAGATGCAGCTAAAGTGCTTTTAACCTACAAAGTGCCCGTCGATGATGTCACTGTGGACTATCTTACTAGTTTACATGTAGCTGCTCATTGTGGACATGTTAAAGTGGCAAAAACTTTATTAGATCATAACGCTGATCCAGACGCCCGAGCATTAAATGGTTTCACGCCTCTTCATATAGCTTGTAAAAAGAATCGTATTAAAGTCGTTGAACTTTTACTGAAACATGGTGCATCTATTGAAGCTACAACAGAAGTATAAATATAATTATGATAAATATTTTTGTAAACATGTATTTATCGGGTTTTTATTTTCAGTCCGGTTTAACACCATTACACGTTGCTAGTTTCATGGGCTGTATGAACATAGCTCTAGTTTTAGTCAGCCATGGTGCTTACCCAGATGCTAGTACAGTCCGCGGAGAAAGTCCTTTGCATTTAGCTGCTAGAGCTAATCAGTCAGACCTCGTGAGAGTATTGGTGCGTTCCGGAGCAACAGTAGATTCTAAAGCTCGACATGGCCAGACACCACTTCATGTTGCATGTCGACTTGGTCATACTCAGATTGCTACATTACTCCTTCAGTATGGTGCTTCGGTGGACGCTACAACTACAGATTTGTATACTCCTTTACATATAGCTGCTAAAGAAGGACACGATGAAGTAGCAACTGCTTTGTTAGACAGTGGAAGTTCTTTAGTATCGACAACTAAAAAAGGTTTTACTCCTCTTCATTTAGCTGCTAAATATGGAAATATCGCAGTGGCAAGTATGCTTTTGGAAAAAGGCGCACCTGTGAATTCTCAAGGCAAAGTAAGTAAAATAAACAATTTTATTTGATCATTTGTATTTTAAAAAACTTATTCATTGTTCAAATGTTTTATTTTTATTTGTAACTTCTCTACCATTTTCATTGCATTCATTATCTGTGGTTTTCTTGTTTACTGCTCAATTCAATTGATATAATTTAGAAAAGAATTAATCATTTTACAAAATATGCACAAATTCATTGATTTTTCTTCCACCTTTTCAGATATTTAGGATTGTTAATAATAATATTCATAAATATTATTCAAAATTTTTCAATCAAATATTTTCTTTTATTTAATAAAATACTTTGATTAATAACTTGGTTTTTGAAATTTAAATTTGATTTCTAGTTAAATCAATTAGATTCATTTTATGATTATATTTTAATTAAATCTTATATGATTTAAATCTTTGGTTTTATAAGCTTGGATTTAAATATAATCAATTGATTATTTATTGTATATTTTTTTTAAGAATTTCAAACTTTTTAATAAACTATAGTTTGCCTAGAATTGGTTTTTAAAATACAAAACTAACATTGCTTTCGGTTTCAAAAAAAATTATGATTGTATTGTACATATTTGCCAGCAAACCAATTTTGTATTTTATTTTGGTCTTTGTATATTGTCCAATTTTACTTTGGATAAGTTAATTTTCTGACAACTTTTTAAATGATTATTTATGATTATCTATTTATATTATAGAGTTTGTCATTAAATGATTGAAGTTAAAAATAATCAGAAATCTGTAATTATTCATGTGGTTTCTAATTAATACTTTGTAGATTATTGAATTTGGATTTCTACTTGTCTTTTATTCTTTTTAAAGAATATTGATTTGAAATAAAACATGAATATTAGTTACATTATACAAATAATTCATTTAATATTGGTCTTTCAAGTATTGAATGTCAGTTTTTTTAAAGTGTATTTATATTTGGTTTGAAAATTAGAACGGCGTTACACCGTTACATGTGGCTAGTCACTATAACCACCAAGACACGGTATTCTTACTTCTTGATAATGGAGCATCACCACACATGGCAGCCAAAAATGGTCACACACCGTTGCATATAGCTGCAAAGAAGAATCAGGTAAATATTGCATTATTGTTGGGTTATATTGTTTGTGTTGTAGAGCATATCTGTGTAACACTTGTATTCCAGTTGGATGTTGCTTCTACACTGTTGATGAACCAGTCAGATGCGAACGCCGAGTCTAAAGCTGGGTTTAGTCCGTTACATCTGAGTGCACAGGAAGGTCATGTACAGATGTCAAAACTGCTATTGGAACACAAGTCTGAGATCAATCTACAGTCAAAGGTATCATATGACTGATTACTTTATGATGAGATAATCAAATTTCTTTTTTATACATTTAATCATTATTATATCTGTCCTTGTAGAATGGATTGACACCTTTACATCTTTGTGCTCAAGAAGATAAAGTTCACGTGGCAAGTGTATTAGTTGAAAATGACGCCAATATAAATGCAACTACTAAGGTGAGACAAAATCAAATAGTTTTTATCGAATTAATAATTAACAAAAAAAAAAAAAAAACCTGTAATGTTTTGGTTTATTTCTATTTCAGACTGGTTTCACACCTTTACATGTAGCATGTCATTACGGCCAACTCAACATGGTGAGATTCCTTTTAGAAAAAGGCGCCGATGTGGACGTCCAAACATCATCGGGCTATACAGCCCTTCATCAGGCCGCCCAACAAGGCCATACAGTTGTTATTACGCTTTTGCTTCAAAGCAAAGCTTCTCCGAATATTCAAAATATGGTAAAGTAATGTGAAATACGTTCGCCAGTAATTCGATAAAAATTTGAATTTTATTATTCAGCAAGGGCAAACTCCATTAAACATAGCTCACAAATTGGGATATGTCAGCGTTGTGGAAACGTTAAAAGTAGTAACGGAAACAACTATAACAACTACGACCACCAGTACGATTGAAGAAAAATACAAAGTCATTGCACCAGAATCAATGCAAGAATCATTTATGTCCGATTCTGAAGATGAAGGAGGTAATGTTGAATTATTATGTTTAGTAGAAGTAATTTTAAGCTTTAAACTACTAACAAAATAGTGTATATTTTGTTGTTACTAACTGCATTTAAATTGGTGGGAAGTTTGAGAATACATTGAATCATAAAGCTGAAGTGGAGCTTCTCATGGGCGGTTTGCTTTTCGTGTTGATTATTATTGTTATTTTTTTTTTTGGGACAATTATTTGAGACAGGTGGTGATGATGTCTTGTCGGTGATCATGAACGATTACGGCAAGCCGACACATGCGCAACATATATATCTTCCATACTATCAAGGTCGAAGCGTTCTATGTAAGTTGTAATTGAAAATGAAAAAAAAAAAAAAATGAAAGATAGGAATAAATGGCACTTGCGCTCTAAGATCTCGCTTTATTATGCTATCAGCGTCATGCATTGCTTAGGTGTTGGCTTATTATGGTTTTCATTTAATGTGGATATTATGCAAGAGTCATATGGTTATTAAGAAGATTAAACAATTTTTAACTAAGAATTTGTTTTACTTTATTTTAGTATCCATATAATCTTATCATTTTGTTAACCGTTTAAATTACTATCTAAGTACCTATACATATTTATTTTATACATTTTCAAAAATTAAATAGTGAATTTAGAGATTGTAATTCATGTTCACAAATTGTTTATAATATTATATTATTATTATGTGGCATAAAATATTATATACTTCAGAGTCACTTCATAACAAAACAAATAATATTATATTGATTTATTAACTTCCAAATAGCTGTTTATTTTAAGCCGTGGAATGAGCGTTTTAAATATTGCCTATCATTTTCTAGACAAAAGTTATTAGTTGATTTTGTTTTTGGTGTGATCGACAAACAACGTGTGATTACATTTTTATAGTCATTCATGTTTATTACATGGGATTCCAGGGTGTGTGCATTTAAAATACATAAAAGTTTATTGTAAACTTGTTCCGGTTGTTTAAAATCATCGTAGGTGTTTGGCGTGGAGGACATTACTTTTACAGCTACTTAAACATTTTAATTACATACTGCTTGCATGCTAAATAACTGCTACATGTTAAGTAGACATTTATATGTTTATATGTATATATATATATTTTGCATTATTTTTTTTTTATCTATATATCTAATTTTAAGTTAATATTTTATTGACAGGCATAATTAAATAAAATTTCATCATTTTAATGTTTATTCGTCGATAATTAGATTGGTTTATGCATTAATAGAACATTTTACAATAAAACTACTATCTAATTATTCAATGGTATAATGTGTATCTAAATTATATATATATATTAATAATATTATATATTTTTAACTCATTTAAGTATAAGTTTAAAACCAATTAAAGTGTTGTAATATTATTGTTATATTATAAATTGTTTTTATAAACAAATTTCTAACTAAAAGTTACAGAAAATATATTTTTTTAAATATGATTTGCCATACAATTGGTAATTTCATTTTATTTTATTTAATTAATTGTATTTTTTTAAATTTAATTAAAAAAAAAAAAAAAAACGAAATCCGCCATATTTATTATGCTTAAAATAAATTGTAAAAACTCCATAAATACGTCTTCTTCGGTATTATAATTAATAATGATTAAAATTATAAAAACAAGTTTTATTTTTTAAAAGATAAAACATTTGTTTAATGAATGTGTACTTCAATATTACTATGTAGTATGAGCATATGTATTACGGACATACATTTATTATTCATTTGAAAATAACAAGAAATTTAATTGTAATAAAACTTGAATAAAGACGTGAAGTCTTTATTCTTAAGATAAGATACACAAAACAAATAAACCTTGTGACTTTGATTTTATTACAATTATTTATCAACCATGATATGAATGAGATGATAATTTTTTGTTTGTTCATAATCATATTTGGAATGGTTTTTTATTTTTTTAATTTTTATTATGTTATATCAATATATTTATGATTTGAGTGAATGAAATTGAATGTTAAATATTTATAGAATCTTAGTAAAAGTATTTATTTTTTGAACGAAGAACTTTTTTAATACTTTGCACGTTGCAGTATATTTATATATTTATACGGATGTATTGATTTTTAATAGACGAAGATCCAATGTTGAATGATCAGCACCAATATCGTTATATGACTGTGGACGATATGAAATCGTTAGGAGATGATTCATTGAAGATAGATGTTACAAGGGATGAAAAGACGGATTTGGCAAACGATTCAGGTGGTATGTATTATAAAGTTCATCTTTTCTTAGTAAAAAATATTTGAGAAAGTTTTGTAACTCTATTACATAGGAAGAAAAGTCAAATAGTATTTTAGACAAGTTTTTGTTGTTGCTAATTTCCAATTAATTAATTTCTTTCTCCATAATTATAGAAAACTTAAATTCTTGGTAAATTCTTCAGATAAATTCGTAAACTTTAAATATTAAAGATCTTTTGAGATGTACAAAAGCTTCAAAAGTTTTATATTTTAGTAAATGCGTACACGTATTAGGCGATCAGGTTGCTCTTTTTTTTTTTTAAATGTATTCAAAAATTGATTGACTATATATTTTATTTCTTGCTGCTATTTTCAGATTTTTTTATTTTATCAAATATATAAATTTGAGGTATGCTATGACTTAAAATATTACTTTAATATTTACCTCGATTTATTTTAAATTTACATGTTCAAAAACAAACAAACATTTAAAAACAAAATGATCTTTTCTGAGGATTGTGTTTTAAACTTAATGACTTATAATAATTGAATTTAAATTTATTATGATAAAAAACTATCTCATGCCGCTAGTTGAGGTAAGCAAAATTAGACAATTACTTAATGTCTTTTAATAAATATCTCTGTTTGGTTTTTAATTTTTTTCCTATTTCGTCAGACTAACAAGAATCATTATTTATATTAAATTTATATCATAAATATCTTGATATTTTTTTAATTAAATTACTTTTCATTTTTATAATTAATCATGATTTTTTATGCATATGTATTTTTTTTTTTATTAACAGTTGCTAACGAGTATGTAAGTAATACACATTATATTTCACCTCAGTATTCGCCCAACCCCTCTGGTGGTAGCATACTGTCTGACAACGTTGACATCTGTCGCTCTCCAGTAAATATTGGGTAAGTTTTAAGTTTTTAATATTAAATTAATTTGCGTAAAATAAGGCTTCTTAACAAATTGTTTAGAATATATTATATTTATATCTAATATTAAAAAAAGTATGTAAAAATTTAAAGATATCGGGGTCGATCTTCATCAACTTTTTACATTTAATGAGGAAATGCTTTACATCATTAATATTATCGTTTTGAAATCGAAATCATCTATTAGCTATAGTATTAAGCTTATTTCACGGAATTTTGCACTTATGGTTAGTTGTACGGCATTATTTGAGCACTGGCACAATAATTATAATAAATATGTTATTTGTGTTTATTATAATAAAATCATTATTTAGAGATTTAGTTATTGTCATGATAATAATTGTTCAGTTGCTAAACATGTATGTTTATTATTATTATTATGAGGGTTAAACATAGAAATTAATGCTATGAACTAAAATTTAAGATATACAATATAAGTAAAATATTAGTCATAATAGAATATTATATTATACGAATTATGTCTTACATATTCATGAAAACAAATTTAATTTAACTAAAGCAAACAGTATATTTTGTATAACTTTGTTACAATGTTAATATCAGAGTAAATTTGCTGTTGTTGATCATTTGACTTCTTATAACTTTTGTTATTATAAAAATACAGTTGAAGATGTACATTTTGTTCTCGTCTAAAACTTGATAATAGGTAAAGTGGCTTTTATTAGCTGTAAAACTGCAATAAATAAATTAACAAGTTATTTGTAAGTTGGCCAAAGTTAAAAATGTTTTAGTATTTATTATAATTAAACTTATCTCAGATCATTTATCCTTGCGCTATATCATTTTTTAGCATAAAGGAAAAGGTTCTCAATTTTAGTTCAGACATTTAATTTTGGTTATAAAAATTCAGCAAAATCTAATTGATTAACATTATGAGATGTATACTCAATAAAATGCTTTTTAAAAATTAAACCTTATCAGTTAATGTAATTAATTTAGGGACATTAAATTTATATTTAGGTATTGAAATCAAATTAATGATTTCATACCTAGAAGTAACGTAGTAGTTTATGCATTTTTTTTTTTTCATTTACCGTATTAAAATCAAATATTTCGTGACAAATTACACTGGCTATTTAAAATAAACATCTAGCTTTTAAAGCATGATAAAAAATTATAAGTAGCTTGATATTTATGTCTGTGTAATTAATTATGTACAATAACTATTATTTGTGTGCGAGAATGCATTGTTATTTATATGCATCTTGTGCATTGGAAAAAATCCATTAAACACGTCCCGATTGCATTTTATACCGACAGGTTGGATAGACTAGAAAGATCGTTGGCAATGCTCGGCCCTTGTGGAAATACTACTGGAATGTGGCGCGAAAGGTAGACTGAGTGAATGTTTTTGAATGAAACACAACAAACACTAACTCGAATCTTAATTTATTCTTTTTCCTTACTTATTTTTCATTAATGCTCTGTTTTTATTTAATTTTTTAATTTTTACATTTATATTTTGATTTTAACAATATTTTGCTGTGCTCTGAATGCCATACAATAGGTGTGCGTGCTATAATCATTTAATACATTATATTTTCGTTCTATAATTGATAGTATTACCTGTTGTTCTTATATTAACCAACTCATTCACATATTTAGAATTATTACTTTTGACTGTTGAAAGTATGTTTTCACATTATGGTCGGGGTTTTGTAGTAAGGTTTAGTTACCTTAGTAGTGTACTGATATTTGTATGTCGATAAAACTATTCTATACTAATACTGCATGGGTAAACTCTTGTAATTTAAATTCACTATTAGAATCAGTTCTATAATCAATACTCTTATAAAAAACTATATTATTTTTATAAATTATGTGTCCATAATTTTAATATGAAATTCTTTAATGGACAATTTTAAAACATACAATTGGTAATATTATGGTTTGTAAATATGACATTTAATATTTAAAACCTATGGTAATTTATATATACCAAAACATAAATAATGATATTATATATGTCACAATAATAAATAATGTGATGTTTCATTATATATATATATATATATTATATATTAAAGACTTATGTATATATTATATACTGCTTTTGAACAATTTCGTTTTGAAATTCATCTGTTCAACATTGTAAATAACTGCACTAATTTTAAATTTTGTGTTTTGAATTAAATTTGAACGGCATTGGCATATGTACAGAAAAAGCCGCTGGAAAAAGTAAGTTATTAAAACACACGATTATCTTATACTCAATAGAGTGTGTGTGTGTTTGTGCGTGTGTATTTTTTGATAGTAAGATTAATATAATTTGTTTTATATTTAACTTATAAATGTTTTCTCTAAATATTACTTACATTTTTTTTTTTTTTTAGCATGATAAAATCCTTTAGGCATGAATTGACCTTTGATACACTTAAACGTACTGATTTTAATTAGCACTTACATCTCTAAGTCTTTTAGTGCACCATTTTATGTGTTTTTATATTGAATATTTTTTAAAGATGTTATTAAATAGTTAAATTTATTTTCTAGTTTCCTTGTGAGTTTCTTGGTGGATGCCCGCGGCGGGGCAATGCGGGGATGCAGACAATCTGGTGTAAGAGTTATTATTCCTCCTCGAAAAGCACCGAGTCCCATGCGAGTTACATGCCGATATTTGCGAAGAGATAAAATGGTCAATCCTCCACCATTGATGGAAGGAGAAGCATTAGCTAGTAGAATACTTGAACTTGGACCGGCCGGAGCCAAATTTTTGGGGTATTATAAAACTTTAAACTATCAATATTGTCATTGTTGTTAATATAAAATATTATATATTTGTTTTTAGACCTGTTATTATTGAAGTACCTCATTTCGCTTCGTTAAGAGGTAGAGAAAGAGAATTAGTCGTGTTAAGGTCAGAAAATGGAACGACATGGAAAGAACATACTTTGGAAGCTAATGAAGAAGCCGTGCAAGAGGTGCTTAACGACAGTTTTGAAGGAGAAGAGCTCAGACAAATCGAAGATCTCAGAACGAGTCGTATTGAAAGAATTCTGACGTTAGATTTTCCTCAATATTTTGCTATAGTTACACGGTTTCGACAAGAAATTCACCCCGTTGGCCCAGAAGGTGGAGTTATGTCCTCTACTGTTGTACCTCAGGTGCAAGCACTATTCCCGCCCAATGCATTAACTAAACGCATTAAAGTTGGCCTACAGGTATGGCAAATTTGTTTTCGTATTCCTTACAATTGTATGATTCTAATAAATTTTTCATTTTTATTTCTTAATCAGGCACAACCTATTCCTGTTGAATTGGTTACAAAATTGTTTGGTAACCGCGTTGCAGTGTCGCCCGTCGTCACTATTGAACCTCGTAGAAGGAAATTTCATAAAGCTATTACTTTAACCATTCCTCTACCACAGGCCACCACTAAAGGAATGATTAATCAATATTCTGGAGACGCTCCTACATTACGATTACTCTGTAGTATGTCAGGTTAGTACAAATCTATTGTGTGATATTTAATTTGATTGGATTTAAATCTAAACAGTGTATACTATGCACACAGGCGGTCAGTCTAAAGCCCAATGGGACGACGTGACTGGTGGGACACCTTTAACTTTCGTCAAGGACTGTGTGACATTTACTACAACTTTGTCCGCGAGGTTTTGGCTGATAGATTGCAGAAACGTTAGTCAAGTTAAAAATATAGCTACACAACTCTTTGTCGAAGCTAATTATGTTCCATTTATGGCAAAGTAATAAAAAAAAAAAAAACAACAGATTTATTTAACAGCATTTATTACAATACGTCCTATTATTATTTTTCAGGTTTGTAGTATTTGCTAAGAGAACAGACGTTATGGAGGCTCGTTTAAGGGTGTTTTGTATGACAGACGACAAAGAAGAAAAGACGTTAGAAAACCAAGAGCATTTCGTCGAAGTGGCCAAAAGCAGAGACGTCGAGGTGCTACAAAACAAACAAATATATGTGGAATTGGCTGGAAATCTGGTGCCTATATTCAAAGCTGGCGAACAACTGGAATTGAATTTCACTTCTTTCCGCGAAAATCGTTTGCCATTTACTGTTCGCATACGTGATTTAGAGGATACAAATGTTGCTCGTATTTTGTTTATGCGCGAACCCAAAGTAAATCGAGGTGACCCTGCTCAAACGCCTTTGTGCGTGTTGAATGTGACTGTTCCTGAAGACATTATTAATGAAACATCCAAATCGGAATCAGACTTGTTGAGCCTCGATCGCAGCTACAATTTGTATGAAAATGGTTTCGGTATGACAATGTTTTAAAGTGACTTACTGTAATTTTATACATTTACAACAATAATAATTATTTTACAGAACAAATTGACACGATACATCGAGCAGACATCCGTCTATCGGATATTTCAAACATGCTGGGGGACAAGTGGCCTTTGTTGGCGGCTGAATTGGGAATCCTGCAGTCGGACATTAATATTATTCAGTCAGAATACCCCGGTAACTCTCAGAGGCAGGCTATGGTCATGCTTAGGTTGTGGTTGCAGACGTTTGGACAGCAAGCTACTGGTAATTCATTGGAAAAAGCATTGAAAACGATTGACCGCGAAGACATAGTAAATCAATGTATACACAACATTGAAATTGTAACTGACGACATGGAAAAAGCAGTGGCAAAAGTGCATTTGGATCAGTCAGGATTTGATTCTCTGAAAGAAGAATTGGGACCATCTAGGGACGGTTCTCTTGGTCGAAAAACTTCGCTCGTTAAGGTTGGTATCAATTATCGATGACATATTTTATTTTTTATTATTTAATATTTGTTTATTTTATATGATTTTGTATTACTGTTGAATGTTTGTTTCTTTTAGAAGGTCAAAAATATAGAACCAGCCAATGTTGATCCTTCTACTACTAATGTAGACGAAGAGCTAATAAATGCTTTGAATAAACAAATACTAGTCGATGAAAAGATAAAACCCAAAGTTCTTGGTAAGTTACCTAACCTAACCTAACCGTTGGTGGTTATTTTCATTGATTTATTATAATTTTCAACGTTTTCCAGATGATAAGTATGCTGCAGAAGTTAAAGAGTATGATACGAAAAATTCCAACGGAGTGTCAGACAAAGTAAACACTCCACCACCTAGTCCAGCCGAGTACTCAGACAAAAATGACAAGAGTAAGTGTAACCTGAATAATCTAGAATCAATAAATTATATAAACGAACCGTTTTGTAATAGGTAAAAATGCTTCCAATTGTGATGACGACGCGCCCGAAGAATGAAGTTGACAAGAATATCACTACAACACACGGACTATCGAGAGACTATAATAGGTAATTTATGGCAGATCTTTAGGATTTTTTAACTAAATTAAATCGCTAATATTAAAAAAAAAAAAAATTTTTTTTCGCTTGTGCACAAGTGTTCATATTAAATCAAACGCTGATTGTTTTTCTCTTGTTGTAGAATACTCTTTAACTATATATTCTAACCAAGCTTAACTGCTTAATTATGTTTGTATCAAGTATCAATATTGTTTGTAAATTAATCGAGTAATTGTTTTTTTTTTCTTTTTGTATTAGCCAACGTGTTTGTATTTAAATATTTATTTTGAATATTGTATTTGAGTCGTTTAAATATGTACAACTGGTTTGTGACTTTATTTTTTCAACGTCAAATTTATTGTTACAATTTATCTTAGAATTTATTTAATTTCATTCATTTTTATTTTTTATTTTGTTTTTTTTTTTTTTTCCATTTTTCATTCGTACATTTAAAATACTAAATCCTGTTTAATTAATTTATTCATGCATATTGAAATTCTAAAGTATATATATATATATATTTATAAATAAAAAAAAAAATAAAAAAAATTGTAAATTATTATAGAGTACACAAGTTATAAGTTATAATATTTATTTTGTAGATTAATAACTGTTTGGAAGACATTGTTCAGTTGTCTTTCGAAGAGATAAAAAAAAAAAAAAAAAAAAACAGAAAACAGAAAATCAAAAATAAATAATGAACTTTAAAAATTATACTTAACATGTGCGGCGCAAGCATCTAAATCATAGATTAATAACTTAACACAAAGAGACACGCCATAATACATAGATACGATTATTATAAAAGATCAAATAAGTGACATGATTGTGTTCGAGGAAGATGTTATAGTTTTTTTGTTGTTGTTGTTATGTAATTAACGTTTCATTGAGTTATTCGTATCGAAGCATTTCCTGTCATTCGGTCATCCTGCCACACACGACCGAGTGTAATTATTCGCTCGTACCCGATCCCATCGCTTGTTTGACGTTTTTACACTATGATATCATCGCGGCCTCTTTTCGGGTGAATTTTCCAGTACAAAAAAAAAAAAAAGAAAAGAAAAGAAAAACAGTTTTGTGTAATCGACGACACAGCAATACGGTCCGGACGATTCTTCGCGTAGCTCTGCCTGCCGTCGACCGCTTCGGGCGCGTGTCAAAACTCCGAGTCCCAGCCGGACGACTCGTCGGGCGGCACGTCCCCGTCTTCGGGGTAAACGTCGAAATTCGAAGAATCCAGTGGGTTGTTGATCTGACAAAACAAACGACAGAGATCATCATCGGGGTAAAGTCGATCGAGCCACTAGAATTTTGTATACTCACGTCCGGCACGATCGGCGGGACGATACTCTTGTTCCTCAGACCCGCCCAGTCGAAACCTTTGAACCACCTGCAGGGACATAAATTCAAACGCGCCGCGTTAACCGGCGAAAAGTATTGAAATATCGAAAACCGATGGCGTGTAAATAAATCGACAGGCGCAGCTGGTGGACAGGAGACCGCCACGTTTTCAAACGCGATCAAAAACGTTTATCCGGGTACTGTGTTTAACGGGGACGGATACTCTTTTTACAGTCATGCGGCGGCGGTGGTAGATTACGGACAACAAATGGCGTTTAAATTTCGTA
This sequence comes from Drepanosiphum platanoidis, assembly GCA_948098885.1. Taxonomy (NCBI): domain Eukaryota; kingdom Metazoa; phylum Arthropoda; class Insecta; order Hemiptera; family Aphididae; genus Drepanosiphum; species Drepanosiphum platanoidis. The sequence continues at coordinate 3,413,180 of OX402538.1, read as the reverse complement.
AAAAAAAAAACAGTTGAAATAATCACACGTCTCCGGGGGGGGAAAGGACGAGTGATCGTCTCCTTCAGATCTGTGTTCAAGTCTCTGCCGCGCGCCCCTGTCGCTTTATCTACACGATCTAACGATAATCGTAAAACCGTCGGCCGTTTCATACTCGTGCCGTCTGATGTCCTGTATGCCGCCCTTTTGGTAGCCGATCCTCTCCGTCGGATCGTTGCGGCACAGTTGTTTCACCAGGCACTGGGTCATTTTGTTCATCTGCCGCGGAAAGTTCACGGATCCGATGCCTTTCAGTATCGCGTTGTAAATGTCCATCGGGTCTTGGCCGCTGAACGGCGGTCTGCGCCAAACGAAAAACAGAAAGAAACAAAACCGTACTGTTAAAAAATGAGAAGCAACACCTAGACCTAGAAAAACTAAGTCTATCGTTTTTGTTTTTTATACCATCGCGCACTCGTTTTTAACTCGTTAAAAAATGTTTACAAACCCACAAGTAGACACACCTATTATATTTATAATTTAAAACGCTCGACGGGTTTTTAAAATAATTTTTAAATTTGAGCGCAAAGTATGTGCACAGATGACGAGGGCCCTGCTCGCCCCGGACGGTTCTGTTCTCGAGACACGATCGAGAAAAGAAGAACGACGGGTATGTATAGATTATTTGTTTGTCTTGGATGCAAACTGTTTTATTTTTTTATGATATTACTATTTCGAGTCGGAGAGGTTTCGCGTCCGTCGCGCGCACGTCTTTTTTTTTTTTTTTCATAAACTTTCAAACGTGGACGAAAACTATTACACGTCGCGAAAACATCGATCGATTAGATATTTTCATATTTTCCACGCGAATTTCAACCCCGTGGTTTTCTCGATCGTACGTATAACTCGTTTCCGTCGCCGTCGCGGTAAAATGTTTTCACAATATTAACCGGATAACGAACGAAACTCGAAAGAGAAGTTTCGTTTTGTAACCATAAACAAACAATAATACAACGCATCGATAATCCTTTATCTATTATAAAGTATAAATTAAAACGTTTAAATTACGCTATTTAACTTTTTTCCAACTTTTTTTCACACACAGTTGTTCCAAATACCTTCCTGAGTGTCACCACTACGCCCGATTTTCAAAATTTTGTTTTCAAAGCGTTGAAATCGGTATGAATAATATTATATAAAAATGAATCCCTATTTACCAGGTATCCTGATCACGCGTGAACGGCTGGACCGATTTAGCTAATTATTCTTTTTTTTGTCGTGTTTGTTATTATCAGGAGAAGGATCTTACGGAAAAAAAAGTTAAGAAAATAGAATAAAGTAAAGAAAATTAACCCAAAGGGGGTTAAACGGGGTAAAAATGGAAAAAATCCGGAGCCACCGGAGCTTTGTGGTATTAAATTTGGTCAATAGTTTCGTTTTATATAGCAGAGGCCCCTCGAGGAAGGATTTTTCAAAATTCAACTCCTACGGGGGTTAGAAGGGGTAAAAGGTGTTAAAAATGGAAAACGTTATTTCTCGATCGGGTTTTTTTGAAACTAATCATACATAGTAATGAAAAATCTACCAACTTATTTTTCAAAATCCAACCCTTAAAAGGGGTAAAAGGTGTTAAAAATGTAAAATGTAATTTTTTTGTTCAGATTTCTCTGAAACTTGGCATACAATATATTCTGTAAATCTATTAACTTATTTTTCAAAATTCCCCCTCAGGGGTTGACAATGAAGTACGTTATTTCTCCCTCATGCCGGGAAAGACTTTTCACGGGCTAGATTTTGAGATGCAACGATCAGCGAGTGCGTGGCAATTTGCATTTTATGTAAATAGATTATTATGTCATCGAAAAACCCGACGATCTTTAGCAAAAGGTATTGATTTTGCAATATCATATATTATTACATAACTTTCACCGAAATCGCGTGCGTGCGATGAACAATAGAACGAATACAATAGAAATTTTTTCATTGGACGGTCGAATAACGATCGCAGGCAAATCGAATGTCATTGGTCGATATATGCAACGTCATATATTATTACATAACTTTTACCGAAATTGCGTGCGTGCGCGCTCCGTTCCTCTTTCAATCGTAGACGCCGCCGCGCCGTCCCCACATATTTACAGCAAGTTGGTTATTTTTTAAACTACAAAATTCACCAGAAATATATGGCAAAACAACGTTTGCCCGGGTCCAGCTAGTACAATACAATGCATATTAATTATATTTCACTCATTGAAGAAAGAAATAATACGTTTTCAATTCACCGATTTCAATATATGTCATACTATACGAGTAAGTGCATTTATTTTACACCGAACAACAATGAATTCCGGTTTTTTCGACCCCTATTTTTACTTCAAAAGCGTGTTTTATAACAAGTTAATGAGCGCTTTCGTAAAAAAGGAACTGCATTCTTTAATAATGTATTATGACGCGTCATGTTTTACAAAAATTCATAATAATTATTCACAATAATTTAAAGTACTTATTCTGAGAATTACATATTATATTTCTTAACTTTTTATGATAATATAGTATTAAAATTTCAATTCGCAATTGTTGGACGTTCATTAGGTATCTGGTGGTATATTTAGTAGCTTCTATTATATTTTATCGAATAAATAAATTACATAACCGATTTTATACCTAGTTTAGGAATTAAAGTAAAATGTTGTTTGTTTAATTTAAGTACAGATGTTGATTAAATATACAGAAATGTCAAAAAAAAAAAAAACCAATATATTAAATATACATATTATGTATAAATTAACTTTGATTATTCTCTATATTCAAAATCTTTGATCTGCAGGTTGGTTGATTTTGAGTAGTTAAATGTTTTCGCACGGATTAATATGAATTTTTATTGCATTAATACTAACGATCTATTTTATATATATTATCTCTTTTTTCAAACCCCCCTCCTTCCTGCACATTATGAAATCCTGCGCACGGGCCTGACCACAGTAGCACCTATTTACTCTCACCGTGACCTTTGACCTATTACGCGACTATACTCACCTATCGTGTTCACGCCGGTCGATCCGTAACGCATCGAATTAACATATCGTTTTGATCTAACTCATTCGCCAGTGGCGTATTTACGGGGGGGGGGGGGTGAAAGATCCCCTCCTTGACCTTTTTTTTACCGATAGGTATAATATAATGTTATATATAAGAAATTTAGACAATTCGGTTCCGGTCTCGTAGAGGAAATCGGGAAAAAAATTCGGTTCGTTTCCGCTTTTCAATGTTTTATTCATTATCTATACCCGGCGCCGCCGCCGTTTGTTCGTCTTATTTACGCATATGCGAGTATATGTATAATTTCGTATTCGTCAAGAGACAACGCGTTGGCCCCTTTAACGTCTCGAAATCGAATAATCCTTTTCCTTAGGTTTTAAAATAATTCACACGCGGTTTCTAAGACCCCCCGGGGGTTCTAAGGATTTTTTCCCGCCGCGGCCCAAAAGCTAAATACATTTTGTATTTGAGATTCATTCTGATCGTCTCATACGGTTATACCTTAAAAAATTGTCATAAAAACCGCGAGTTTTCTTTTTTTTAATCTTTTAATTTTACTCCTTTTTATACTGTTATTGCCTATTTTGAAAATGCCGTGTAGGCACGAGGAGTAAAAACCTATAGGTATATTATTTTCGAAACCGCGGAACACTACGAATACGTGAGTACGCAATAAGATAACGGGCTTTTTATGTTCAGAAATCGACATAAAAATGGAAATCGTATTCTTTTTTTATACGCGGGTTATAAAATATTTTATTTTTTTCAGGTACCCTATATAAAATACGAGTTTTAAAAAATATCACTATAAAACGAAATTTTATGTCTGCTTTTCAATTTTTAAACCCAAACATAAACGTGTATTGTTTTCGGCGGAGCAGCCCATTTCACGTTTCCCACTACCCGATTAGGTCGGGATTTCCGTCCACGTCAAGGTAAAAAGAGCTTAGCCGAGATCTCGGTTCCTTTCGGTTCGGTTTCAGTCCCCGAGCCATACTTACATTCCGGCCAGCAGCTCGTACACGAGTATCCCCAGAGCCCAGAAGTCCACGGCTCGGTCATGGCCTTTGTTCAGCACCACTTCGGGGGCCACGTACTCGGGCGTGCCGCAGAACGTCCAGGTTTTCTTGCCGCGTGGCTGTAGCTTTTTCGCGAAACCAAAGTCCACCTGCGTCGAAACAGAAAACACAATACAAGACGTCTGACTTTGTCCAATATTCGCGTGGGCGAAGAACGTCGGGCCACTAATCATCATGATGGTCGCGAATAGAAACGTCATCGTTTCAGCAGTTGATTTTTCCGTGTTTTGCAGGGCTAGCTAAACCTGACCGGGCCGTTTTAGAAATTATTACCAATGTTATTTTACGGAAACTAAACTCAAAACGAGTGGAAAACAGGATAATAATAACAATGTTTAAAAAAAAAAACAGCCCCGCAAAAACCAACGCGCCCGCGTATAAAGGTTTGGAACTTTCAAGACATATTTTCCGTCACAGCGTGGAACACGAAGGAAATCCTTCAAACGGTCGTGTGCAGAAAATCGTACGCAAAAAAAAACAAAACCCATTCGAACACGGACCCAAATCGGCCGAATCCACTCTCGATCGATGTACACTCGAATACGTTTGATTATCGATTATATTATGTTCGCGGCGATTTCGAGCCGCCGGGAACTTTTTCATTAAAAGAAGTGTCGTCAAACTCAACGTAAAACGTTGAAAGTCTAGACTTTGATGGGTGGTTTTTAGCAATGTTTTTGGCTGCGATATTTTGTGTTAATTTTCGTCCTTGAAAACGATCCGCCGGCCCGTAAAAACTCGCCACATCACTGAGGGACGTATTTTACGCGAATTAAAAACACGTCTCCGGGGACGCGCGCCTTACCAGTTTCACGAATCCCTGGCCGTCGAGCAACAGGTTTTCCGGCTTCAGGTCCCTGTACACGACGTCGACGCCGTGCAAGTAATCGAGCGCCTCGACCACGCACGCGATCACGAAGCACGCGGCGTTGTCGTCGAAACACCTGCGGTCCCGGAGCAACGTCCACACCTCGCCGCCCAGACACGCCTCCATCAGCATGTACACGTATTTGTCGTCCTTGTACGTGCGGTAAAGTCTGCGGGTTAAAAAACGACGACGGAAAGCCAATGTGTTATCAAACGAGTATGGTATAATATTGGAATAGAAAAACAAAACGCGTCAAATTAAATTCAACTGTAGACAGTCCGACAGATGTTACCCAATCCGTCGGTCGTCGAGAAACGTATAACGCCGCGTCGACTAACAAGTCGATCGGCCTTCAAACGGCGCGGTTAAACACGAGATCCGACGTCGTCGGACGAATATGATATATTATCAATACTCAAACACTACCGAACGATCATAACGTTATCGATATTGTCATTAAAAAGAATCATACCCACGCGTCGAGAGGCGGAGAAACTATAAAATATTAAAAAACTACCGGAAACAATACTCGTTTGCTCAGTTTGCTCAGTTTGCTCTTAAGTTTCGCGCACGCTCACGAGTAGTATATTAGATATATAGATTAAATATTAAAACTAGTTTAGTAGTTATGACTAGTCGAGTATATTATATTTCAATCTATGCGCTAACAGTACTCGCCTTCGTGTGATACGCAGCCGAATCCTTTCCGTACGTTTTCACACGACGACGTTACACGATTAATCGTAATAACATTATTACTAAGCGCGCGTTCACTCACTTGCCGATGAACGGGCTCGTACACGATTCCAGAATGCACTTCTCGTTGTACACGTGCTCCTGTTGTTGCATGTCGACGATCTGCTGCTTTTTCAGTTTCTTCATCGCGTACGAGCGGTTTCTGTCGAGCTTCATGCACACCAAGTCGACCCGACCGAAGCCGCCCACGCCGATCGTGGCCACAGTATCGAAATCCGTCAGCTCTACGCGGAACAGTTCCGGGTAAAATTTTTCTAGAACGCAATCACCGAACGGCGTTATTACAATCTGATACTCGACAATGGCGACGATATGGTTTGAAAAACGTTTCGCGTATATTCGCAGCGGCGCGATTTGTTTTCCCGGCGCTGGTTTTACCACGGAAATAACTCGGCACCATCGTATTTTTATTCTGTTTCGCGTATCCGAACCAATTTTTCGAAATCAACGGCGGCTTCAACTGCCCCTGTTTCGTCGGCCCCTATATTGTACTACTTCTTTTTGACAAACATTAAACCATTTGAAATTGTTGGAAATCACAGTAGAATACAGTGTACGAGAACAAATTTTACCGTCCGAATAATTCTCTGAATATAAAATTATGCTAATATTTGTGCATTAAATGTGTATAAAAACGCAGTTTACAACTAAGTAGGTGTACACGTACACTTAAAAAGTGTTCCAAAACACTTTGTGGGGGCCCTCAAACGAATACGCTGCATATTATATAAATTAAACGGAGTTTTGCAGCGGTTTGTAATAAATTTTCAATTTTTCGTCTAATAACATCGTGTAATACGACGCTACGCCGAGAGAGCACTTGTTGTTCGACATTTTTTATTATATATTATTTAGCCATTAACGACCGAGCGATTTATTGTTATAGTTCCTATCGTGTGCGCCGCGCGTGGTTTTTATTTTCAAGTGCATTGTTCGTGTCCCCGAATAATTCAGTGATGATCGTCGTCAATGGAGCGTTCGCGAAAAACTGTACGTGAATTTTAAAAAAAATTATATGAAAAATAAAAAATAAAACATAATTGAAGTTTAAAAATGTTTGTAGTGGTGGAAAGTAGAACGATATCGGCACGAGGAAAACACGCGTCCGACGACGACGACGTACGTGTCGTACGCGATTTGACGAAAGAAAATCGCATGTTTCAACGAGGGCCACCGCCCCTTCCCCGTACCACAACAACTCGCTTAAACTCGGAGTGCTCGCTGAAAACGACTTTATCGCATCGTTTATGCTCAACGATGTTTATGATTCTTACTTTCCACCGTTGCCTGGACCGACGGTTTTCGCGGGACCTCGGTGTACTTTTTGTTCTTCAATTCTTCCAGGTTGCCGATGAAGTGCACGAAAGGCCTGCAACAATGATTCGTAGTTTTTACCCATTTACAGGGTCAGTATATGTATATGCTATCAACGACACGCGTTCATATTATATCGTTACTACGCTCTGCGGGTCGGACGAAAACGATTGAAAAACGTTCGGAAATAGAACGCGGTTTTCGATAATGCGAAGTGTTTCGCGGAATTCGTTCGATCTCGATATCTGGGACGTTTCAAGGATTCCGGGGGTCTCTTCTCACGGCGCTTGTTCGTAACGAAGCGCGGGCGGAAAACGTACGGATTTTCATGCGATTCAAAGGGTTTGTTTTTCTTATAAATTATCATACCGAGCAACAATTAATAACAAGAAAACAAATCCTCCCACTATGTTTTCGTCTACGCCCCGCTGTCTCTGATCGCGCGAACAGGACGGGACACGCGCCGTATCGCGTTAAAAGCCAATCGTTTTACCGCACGACTTTTGCGAAATCCAGCGAAAGACATAATTCATTAATTATTATAATTGAATGGAAAAAAAAAATAATGTATGTAAACTCTGAAAAACGAGAGCATATTATTATTGTAATATTGTCTGATATTAACTCTCTGTCCAGCGTGAGACATTCCGCTCCCGGGTGCATGGCCACGACGTTTGCAGTCCTCTTGTCTTTTTTCATCAGCGCCACTTCTCCGAAGAATTCTCCTTGTTCCAGTTCCCCGAACTCTTCTTCTTCGTCTTCGCCTGAAAACGGTGGTAATTTATTTTGGAATTTTTATATTTATCGAGGAATGGACGAGCCGGATAGATCTCTCTCTCTCTCTTTCTCTCTTTCCCGAGGAATTTTTTAAACGTCGTTGCGTCCAAGCGTTTCGGCCAATCGTTTCGGACCGATGAAAAGAGTAATTCGACGAAAGCGCGAGACGTTAACGCCGCCGCCGAAAGACGGACCTTTCTAACGACTAAATGCCGTTTAGAATGTTTAATTTTCCATTCGTCGCGAACGAATTCAACTAGTTTATATTGAATATCTTTACGGGGGTAAACGTAGTCGACTACTTTCGACGATCGTAAAGTATCGCGTGTGATATCCACCCCAAAGACGTATCGAGCAATCGACACTGGCACGTGCCCTCGATCACATTATAAATATAGTGACGTAAAGTTATTTGCACATAATTTTTCGCGGATTACACACGACTGCAACACGTGCTCTCACCTTTATTGGTTTTCGTGACTTTCACTCGCCCTTCGCTCAGTATGTAGAACTTGTCGCCTAAAGTGTCTTGTTTTATGATGTAGTGCCCTTCCGGATAAAATTCCTGAAACAGATTTACAAGTGTTCGGTGAGAAAATTACAATTGGCTATTTATCGTGTTTTCGCGAGAACGTCCTGTCGAGCAGAAACGGTTTTATTTATTTTTTCTAAGGAAGGCAGTGTCTGAATAACGTTTTCCTTTTTTCCACACAACATAGGATGTTGTTATTGTAATTATGAATAATTTGTAATTGCGATTTTTATAAATTCAAGATTTAAAAATGTTTGATTCTCAATATTATTACTCGACTAGGAAAACATTTGATAATATTCTACCGTTCGGTGGTTTATATTTGTATTACAATAATATAATATCACTTAATATATTTGTAATACGTAATAGACCGCGTAACAGTCGCGCGCATGTGTTTGATAATAGAATATTTTTCAATTTTAATTTTAAAGGATCAGAATACTGTGAGCAGGCGGGTAGTTGAAAATTTCGAACGAGTAGACGCCAAGAACGACGGACCCTCTTCCCCGCTGAATACTTGCCATCAAGCGACGACGGTTGTAAATTAGTTATATTTTACTAGACCCTCGTAAGTGCATTACTTTCGCTACGATTACTAATTAGATACCGATCGAATACGACTCGTATGAAATTAACATTGACCGTTTGTCCATTTAGAATAATAATAGATTCTTTGCCGTTCAGAGTAAATTATCAGACTCGACGAAAAAGTGGTTTTATTTCGAGGACTCCGAGAGTGGAAATCTCGCCCGCAGGACAGCGCAAAACCTGCCGCGTCCGATCAGTGTCAAGTGCGTTTCTATTGCAGTTTATGCGCAGTGCATATTGTATAATATCATTATGTAAATCGCACGTCTACGTGACGGCACGCGCAATATCGCGCTCGCGTATAATAATACGGCGCAATACGTTTTGAGAACTTTCGAACGCGTCGACGTTGACGTGAATGTCCACGTGCTAGAGGAAAGTTCGACGTTTCGGGGTTCCCGTCGTCGCCGAGGCCTTTTGTGCCGAGGCAAGGGTAAATCTCGAAGTTTGTTTTCATCCGAACGTAAAGGCGTGTGTATATTTTCAGCGTCAACCCGCCGCGTAAAAGGCCCCTGTCGCGATTTTCCTCCTCCGCACACCCCCGACCGCTTGAAAATAAAATAATATTATAATATCATGATGTAATTATGAATATCTGAATAAAATATATAATATCGTCTCGTTCGAACGGCCGATAATAAAATATCGTTTCGTTTTTCAAACACACGACTAACACGATGCACGTATACACACTTCACGGACGATATATTATTTAATCTTCGCCGACCATGATCATGATTGTTATCACGAGAGCAGAACGAGCGAACGACATCGAGTCGAACGCGAAAAAAGATCTCCGCGTTCCCGGGCCGACGACGCTGGGTTTATAATAATATTATGTTTTACTAAATAAAGCACCAAAACACGCAAATACTATCAAACATTCTCTGAGACGTGTTTCATTATTATAATAATATGATTTCAAAGGCTTTTGTATCTCTAGTAGAAAAGAACCGTATCGAAAGTAATTTGTCGCTATGCAATTTCTAATTTTCGGTGGGTATGATCGTTTTAAACTCTCGAATTAAAATCCTATACGCGCTCGCGTTCGGTTACTATATATTTTCTAGATCGCCGTCGATTATTCTTTATCGTCAGATATCTTTTGTAAATGAAACGTAAATAATCGTTGTATTTCCGTAAAGTTTGTCTAGAGAAAAACGCGCGTCGTTAAGAGATATTTTCGAAATGGTTTAAATTCAGTAGGGTATACCTATATAAATATATCGTGTGCGCGTAGATCTACACGTATAATTATTATCTATTTCGCGCAGAGAGAATTTCGAAATGTATACACGTATGGGGATCTATTATGTATAATGTGTCGCGGGTATATTCTTCGATAAATCACCGGGTGTAAATAAATCTCTATTACGGACGGGCGCGTAACCCAAATAATAATTATAGGGCGAAGGACATTCCGAGAGCCGCACTCGCTAATTATTATTCACTCTCGATACCGGCGATATTATAATAATTTCCAAATTTACGATTAACTGATTGAATACGATTCGATATATCAAACAGTCGCGCGTATTTCACGCCATACCTGCTACTACTGTCCCGCAGTCGGCGCGTTTCGTTTAAGTACGTCTCTCATACGCGAGCGTCACAATAATAATTACAAAAAGTAATTTTATTTTCTCGTCGATCGCTCGCGAATTTGGTATTGTACGACGTATTCGTTTGTAAAATGTGTTTTTTTTTTTCGTCTGCAGAAAATGATTCCGACCCATACGCATTATTTGGAAGACGTGTGACCAATTTTCAAGGTATAAATTTGTTCATTTAAAACGAAGGTTCGAATTTTTCTTTAGTACCGGCCACCGAGTATATCAAGGCCAAAAATATAATGAGACTACTACTACGACGACGGCTGTCTGAACGGACGGTATGTTATTGTGTGAAAAAAAAAACCCGTCGATAATAATAGTAATAACAACAACGAGAATAATACGCGTTGTTGGCCGTCTACGCCCGTGAAACGGAGGAATTCGATAGTTTTGACAATATCGTTCGGAAAACGCGACAGCCAGTAGTAAATTGGAGTGGCTAATCGTTAGCGAATCGATCGGAAACATCGATCGGCCAAAATGGCATTATTCATATCGTTTCAAACAGCGCGTACGCGTTATAATAATATAAACGCTCCGAACACACGTCGTCGTCGTCGTGACAAATCGAATTACAAAAAAAACACCGATCGGACGCGGGAAAAACTACGATAGGAATTATTGGACCGCCGGATATCCATCACAGGATATCTTTCGGTCGGAGAAGGATTTTCGCAAAGGTTTCCGAAATATCTAGCCGTCCGGGCGGCGGCGTTTCTCTCGAAAAGACCGTTTTTGTTTTTGTTTTTCATTATTAGACCGCCGTATTTTGTTTTCGACCGTCTCGTCACGCGCACGCCGCCGTCGAAACACGCCTATTCGCGTTTATCGCCCCCATAACGTAATTGTATATTTTCGAAAAATTGTCCGCACGTCAAATGTTTCGTTGCGAATAAAATTCAAATGACGTGTCCACCGCCTCGTGGCTCGCGTGTCGCGCTGCACTATCGAGGTTCGCCGACCCTGGCCCATATTCCGGATTTGCGCAGACGTTATTATAACGCGCCGTGTTTTATATCTTCGGCGTGTTTTTCTCCGCGCCGACGGAGGCGCGTATATCGATAAACGTGCGACGACACCGTCGACGATATAGTGTTATTTCCGTCGTGTTCATTGTCCGGCGCCGACGAGTATCGATAATAACCAGGGTTCGGATTTTATAGCGCCAAAAATTCTAAAATATGACCAAAAAAACCGTAAAATATGCTCTATAAATATGCCCTAAAAACATAAAAAATAGCAAAAAAATAAATACAAATCAAAATAATTACAGTCGATGGTGTATATTATAGAATCTACAATCGTATGGAACAATAACAGATTAGAAGGTATAAATGAATAAATGTATATTCGACATCGCCGGGCTGTTTAAAAAGACACATTATATGACGTCATGTTAAATAATATCATATATTATTATTTATCCATTTTCAATATGAAACGGAAACGTGGGAATTTTTCTTTCGTTGGATTCGCGTAAATTAATACTATTTGTCGTTCAACATAAACGAGATTTATGAAAAATACAAAATACAGCGTTGAATTGAGAATACAATTAGCAAAAAATAGCATCAAAACTTCAAAAATAGCACTAAAATTCTTCAAACGTGCAAAAAAATAGCAAAATTAAACATTTCATATTCAGAGTCCCTGATGCATAAAACAAATTTATTTAGACCACTCTGCTATTTTTATCTCTATCCTATAATAAGTAGCAAATGCTATAAAATCCGAACGTCGTTGTTTGACGAGGCTAAACCGGGACAAAGACGTTTTTTTGTTCCCCCGTCATAATATCAATACAAATCAGCTAAACATATCAACAAAAAACTTATGTACGATAAATATGATTGTGAGAAAAACACGTGAAATAAAGTTTGTATAAACGCGGAGACAGATTTGTTTGTATTATAAATCGAAATAAATACGACGAATAAAAGTCGAAAATGAAATCGTGGTCGATAAATAATTATACCGATCGCGCGGACCATAATATATATAATATAATTTTACGACGAGATCGTCGAACAATTTTCTCGCGCGGAACGTTCTTCCGGACACCGGGACACGGAACAATAATAAACCAGGTTTTCCGAGACAAAACGGTAGCCCTGTTTGTATACGCACACTGCACTTATGTATAATAATTTACGATTTATTGCGATTATTAATTATGTTTTTACGTGTGTAAACGGTGTCTTTTTTTCGATAACCGTTATTTATGTAACTACGTATACTAATTTTGTTTCAGGTATAGAAAGACTGCTCATCTCTATGATCAAAGCGAACGAGCAAATAAAACGTTATTAATAAGTTTACTTTTTGTTTTCACGCTCAAAGTTGTCGAATCAACAGAACCTTATATATTACGTATGTTTACTTTATCGAAGAAGTTGATATTTCCATCGAACTACTACTACTACTACTACTACTATTATCTACTAAAAAACTACCCATTTTATTCTAATAGCTGTGAAAGTAAAACACTTTTAACCGTCGTCGGTTGGTGGCGGGTGCATACCACCCACTCGTTAGTTATTACAATCAATTTATTATAATATAATACACTTGTGTTTACGTTTAATTTTTAATTATAATTTAAATCTCGTTATGCGCTGTTAAAATAATGATGACGTTGATATTTTCTGTTTGTTTAAAAACTAAAATCGTTAATACTTGGAAAAGGTCGGTTTGTATAACACGTAGTAAGTTATTACGCAAAGTACATAATCGGAATATTCAATTAAAAGGCGCTTTTAATTTCCTTTGCAGTTCGCCGCGTTGTTTTGTACCTTTTTCAAATTTATGGTCACGGCGCGGCGGCGCGGCGGCGTTGGCTACAAAGAACGAGGCGAACACGTTGTTTTTTTTTTTTTTTTTCAAATCCATTGTTATGGGAATCGTTTTGAGTCGCTGCAGTTATATTTATTTATACGAGCGTTATATATTATGGGCGAGTATACAGTTTGATTGGATAAACATAGGTACCACTAAAAGCGTTTAACGACGAGACCAACTAATAAAACTGTAAACAGTAGACGCGCGGCGGCGGCGGCGGCGGTGTGAACTTTTGCACACTTTTGTGTTGTGCCGCGGCTTATAATAGTATTATTGGGTGTATAATAAATGTGTAAATCGTGTCGGTAAATAATAATTTTATTGTAACTCAATTTCTTATATTTTTTACCATTGTGCGACAGTTTGAACACAATATATCAATACATATTCGATGTCGACAAAAAACGCGAATCGATATACATCTCCTAAAAAACATACTCAACGCCTTGGAATTTTCGAAACGACAGGGTTTGCAAAAAGGTTTGAGTGACCTAGGGCAGTGTTTCTTAACCTTTTGGATATCACGGAACACCAAACAATAATTTTTTTGTAATGCGGAACCCACCTTAGATTAGCCACCTCTGATCAGTAATTAGATTTTTTCAATGCAATTTTTAAATATTTTAATAAAAGCGCTTTCGCGGAACCCTTAAGTGATCTCCACGGAACACAGGTTAAGAAACACTGACCTAGGGTATCGCGAGGCCCGTCGAGACCGAATATCTACTGCCCTTTCAACGGGGCGCTATTAAAAACGCGAATTTCCAGAATACGCGATCACAATATTCGTACCATAGTCGACGGTGCATTTTGCTCGGTCAAAGTGCTCGGTGAAACGGACCTTGCATTAGATTTTCGTCACGAAATAGAAAATCGACCGGAGCAAACGAGGCGCGTGTTATTATATAAATGTTTATATTCACATCGAACCGTCGCGCTACGTCGTCGTCGTCGTCGTCGCCGAGCGCACGCGTTATATCTCGCGGAAACATTGTCCGAACGAAATTGAACTAATTTCTACTAACATTAAAGCCGTAGTACCTCTTTCAAGACGTCGGCTATCTTGGATAAGATCTCCTCGTTGAGGTCCTTCATCAGCGGCACGCTCTTCAAGAATCCCACTCTCTCGTCGAACCTGCGCATGGCCGAGGTCTTCATGATTTGCTGATAGGCCATCCTTTCCAGCGTCCATACCCTGACGTCTTGCGCGGCTGCAGAGAAAACACGACCCGACGGGTGAAAAACACAACGGTCGTTTGGCGATCGCCGCCCGCGATTTCTATACACGTACCTCTCACAGATGCGGTCCGCGGACAGTTGTACAGTATGGCCATCTCGCCGAAAACCTCCCCGGGTCCGATGGAGTCGACCACGCGGCCGCTTTGGATCACGTCGAACTTTCCCTCGTCGCCCACGTACAGACAACACCCTGCGGCGAGCGGGTCACAACGGTCAAAATCGTTTTTATTTTCGATATTTTATGATCGACGGGGGGGGGGGGTCGTGTATTACGATATATAATAATACGGGGGCGCGAGACGAACGCGAGAGAATTTAGAAAATAAAAGGCGACGACGGAAACAAGACTCCGGCGGATGCGCGCTATCGATAAATTTTTCCCGTGCACCTGCCATTCCTTTGGCAAAAACAATTATTATTACTCCGAGCGAGGCAGGTTCGAGTGGATCGGCTTCTTTTACCGTTTGATCATCGCAACCCGTCGGCATACTCGATTTCATAGAAACGTAATTTTCCCGACGTTTATAAAATTGATTTGCGCGACTTTTCGGTAAACTTTTTTTCCCTTCCCGTCGAATAGAATAAAGAACTGGGTTTCTGGGAAATCCCGTATCAAATCGCATTGGGATTTTCAAACGTCTCGCGTCCTTTACAAATATCCCACATGACTGATACTATTATTATTGTATACGTCGCATTGCATAATATCACTCACCCGGATCGCCTTTTCTGATGACGTACGCTCCGGCTTCGAAGTCTTTCGGGTACATCACGTCCACTATCTCGGAAATCTGGGCGGTGTTTAGGTTTTTCAGAAATGGATTTTTGCACAGAGCTCGTTTAATGAGATGTTTGGTCCTGTAACAGACCCGCCGAGCAATGTTATATAAAATATATAAATATATCAAGTTGATATAATATATAGGTTGATATATTATATAATATATAATATATAATATAATATATAATATATATATAGTTGTTATAATATATAGGTGTTGATATTATCAACACCTATATATTATAACTAATAATTAGGGATGGTTTTTTTTTTTTTTTTTAGTCTGAATTCATTGATATCCACGATTTGGTGGCTTATTCTCGACGAGACAATTTTTATTTAAAAATGTTATTATAGTTAGTTATTATAGTTTTTGGACACTAATCGTACCAAAATCTATGCCGTCGGGCTATAATAATAATAAATTTATAACAAAATATTATTAAATATATACAATTATTTTAATACAAACTATTAAATATGTTTAAACAATAATAAAATAAAGGTCTTGCCTCGAGTATTGTAATAAAGAGTGCAAACATTGTCTATTTTTTAATAAATTTATATATTTTTATCATTTTCGCGTGGTGTGGAGCGTGACATTTTCATAAACGATTTCGATAAATTCGCCAAGTTCAAATTTATGGTACCAAAGTAGAATACGTTTTTTGAAGAATTTTCAACTGAGATTTTCAAAAATTGACGGTAAAATCACTCGAAAACCAATTCCGAACAATATACGTATGTAATTATTAGTTAAAAAACACATTTTCTTTTTAGCCTTTCTAATTACTATTAAAATAACAATATGTACTTGATGGGTTTGGACTGTTTGGGGAATGGCAACGGCGTGCTTTCCGTCAAAGCCGAACACTCTCCCGAGACGCCTTTCTTCTTGTCCTGCAGCCGGTGGTGTTGCGGCGACGGCATGAGACTTTGATTGGACAACACGCTCTCGACCATATTCTGCGCAAAACAAAGTCGACGTGAGTTATTGTCATATTGTTGTATAGCGATCGCGAATCCGATAGGAAAACGCCTATTATTCCTATTCTCAGAAGACTACGAAATATTAATTTCCTATTGTTAGACGCACACAAATATATCGATTTGTGCGTATTATAACGTATTTAATTCGTATTATGCAGTGGAAACGAGTTTGGAAAAAACGTATACTCTATTCCATAAGTTTGTAATTTTGTTCAATCGACATTGTTATAAAAATAAACACATAGCCATTAATTTCATTATTTTTTTAATCCGATTTTCAGACGTTCAGATTTCTCAGACCTAGAGGATTATTATATTTCGACAAAACGTTTCCCGTCAACTCCTTCATAATATCCGACCACCTGCAATCATCAACGGGTGCATTCAGTGGCGCGCATACGAGGGTTCGAGGTCAGTCGAATAGTTTTGTGGGCCATGACGGGGAATCCGTGGGTTTTGAGTAGTGTAAAACGAATCGCGTAATTTACACCTGAAGTGACCACACGTTTGTACTTTGGAGACTTGGGAGGGGGCAGGCTTTTCTGCAGACACAGGATTTTGCTCTTTCCTTCGAAAGAAACGCGTTTTTCCCGCCAGGCAAGGAGTAGCGCGAGTTTTTTTTTTTGTCGTCGAAATTCACCGCTAAAAAGTCGGTCGGGCCGACGACGACGACGACGACGACGCGGCGGGATCGTTATCGTCCGGTTATCGCGGTTTCCATATTGCGTCCTGCAAGTGGGTCAGCGACGGTCGACGTCCTGCAACGGCAGATATACGCGCGCAGGAAGTGCCGTACTGCACACACGATAATATATAGTGTATATTTATAATAATATCGTTAAAACGCGAAGGAAAGACGATAAACGGCAATAATCGCGAGAGTCTCGTGCTCGGGGGGGACACGCGTTGTGGAAACAATTTTGCTTTTTATATGCGCGCGCGCGAAGGTCTCTCTCGTCATACGGGTATCGCGTCCGGGCGGAAAACGTATTTTATTTCCATACAAACGTTGTTGCACTAATAGAATAATAGTAATAAACCCGCTGCGACGTAAAAATATGTGTACCGACTGTGTTATTATATTATTGTAAGCTGTGCCCGCACTACCGAACGTAATGTTTTATGCGTGCGTAGCGAAATAATATATCATGTTTATACTTATAATATACGTATAGTGTCGTGTATTCCGTGCTCGCGTCCTGACGAATAATAACAGTCGCGGGCGGCAAAAAAACCGTTGCTGGCCGATCGATTTTTTTCGCCGACGACGACGGCGGCCGGTTTTCCACGTTAAAACTTTGCCGCGAAACATTTTTCTCTCCCCCGAGCCGACAGTCTCACTCGAGACGGAGAACATGTCGTGAAAGCTAAATCGGCAAAATCTAACACGACCTCGTGTATTTATGTACGGGTACCCGAGAGGACGCGCGTACACTCGTATACTTTACGTCCGAGACGAAGACGCGGAAAACCGTCTCGACACGGATCGTCGAAACGATTTCTTTCGAAATCCGAGTTACACTGGCGTCGAAAAAACCGTTAGCTCGGGGCGTCCGGAAAGATCGTGTACCATCACGAACTCGCGCGCCGAAAGAAGAAGAAAACAATTCAAAATGTCACCCGAATCCCCCGTTTTGTAGCGCGGCCGAGTATGAGAGTCGCTTCGAACGCGTAATAAGACAAAAACGAGACCGCGGTTTTTCGTCAACGACAATAATGTGGTAATCGTGCGATCGATTTTCATGCCCCGTGCCCCCGAGATTTTGGAACCGCCGGGAGGGAGGGCTGGGCTGGGGGTTGTAGCCGTGGCGTGAAATAATCACGCGATTCGTGTCCTAACCTCGGTGTGTCGCATTACGGGCCGCCACGACGAGTGGCGAGCGTGTACAACTAAATTATATTGCTATCGGTATTTTGTCACTGGCACACGACTTTATTAGCCGACCACCCCGTTTTATCAGCTGCAATCCACACAGTTTTTCGAACGCAAGTAGGTTATAACATAGTCTCGTGTCACGTGGTCGACGAAAATCAATTGCGGTATAAACATAATCAGTGCAAAAGTTTTGAGACAGCATTCGAATTTATAGTATTTATTTTTTTATCGGTAGCGAGTTCCTGTAGTATTTTACGCCAACAGAACAAATTATATTGGTACGAATATTATGGAAATAAAAAAAACGATTTATATAATTTAAGCTGTAAGAGTTCTGGAAATCAGCTCTTTTTTGCAGGACTTGCCAAGGATTTTCCCCTAACGATCAAACACCGAATACATTTTATTGGGATTTATACGAGATCCCACTATACCCTCTTAAAATGTTCTTT
Source organism: Drepanosiphum platanoidis (assembly GCA_948098885.1). NCBI lineage: Eukaryota > Metazoa > Arthropoda > Insecta > Hemiptera > Aphididae > Drepanosiphum > Drepanosiphum platanoidis. The sequence goes on along the minus strand of OX402538.1, from coordinate 3,394,456 downwards.
TTTCTCACAAACTTTTACGTTTGCGAAAACAGTAATAATTATCAAAATCCCAGACCGTTGAAAAACACTCAAACAAGTGGGAAAACACGAGTATAATAGGAATCTTTTACAAAATTACGTATGTTTCAGTTTTCAAACAAATCAGTATCGACGACGCGTCGTCCTTCGTGGAGCCCACTGCACTTTAAACCGTTTCCCACTGCTCAATCAGGCTGGTAAGACCAGGACCGTTAGAGAATAAGGACTATCCTTTTTAGCGGCGCTGGCGGATGAGCCCGAGGGTGCGCGATTTCGAGGACCGTTTGCGTTCAAAGACGCGAGCTTTTTGCAATCCACGATTGTGTGCAGACCGACTGAAAAACGAAAAGACGAAAGAAAGCGATCGCGCGCTCCGAGGTGGTAAAAACGCGGTGCCCCCGGGCGGGTCCTGCCATCCTTCCGCTGACGTCCTCCCCCCCTTGCCCGCGGGTGACTCACGCGTATGTCGTCGACGGTCCGGCCGAGGCGTTCGATCGTCCGGTCCCGCTCGTCCATGTCCGTCTTCAGGCGTTCCACCTCTCTGGTCAGCTCTTCCATTGCGGCGTTGTTCGGGTCGACAGCGGCGCCACTGACTACCGTTTGGCGAGCGCCGGCCGTCGCTCCTCTGCCGGCGCCCGTCATCGCGTTGCCCATGCACAACAACAGCGCGAGGCACATTTCCTACTCCTACTCCGCGGCTCGACTATCCCTTCTCCCGGCTCCGGCGATCACGATACTGTCGCCGTTTCGTCAATTGGACCGCAACAATTTCGCCGCCACGGCGTGTAATTATCGCGTACGAAACAATGGGTCTGTTGCCGTCGTCGTCGTCCTCGCACTGTCGACCCCACGACGGTAGTACCTGCTGCCGCGCGCTCGCGCCGTATCGTACTGGTCACATGCGGGCGCCGACGCCGCGCCGCCGCCGCCACCGTCGTCGTCGTCGTCGTCGCCGCGTCGTATTATTTTACGCGTACACGACAATAATAATTATCGCCTTCGTTATCGTCCCCCATTATTATAATTCGTAATATATTATGATAATATACGATGCCAGCGGGCTACCGTTTTTTTTTTTCCCCCGTCGGGTCACGGGGCCGGCCGCCCCGACGCCTATGAGCCGAGCGCGATTAGCATATTACAATATCATCGTTTATTGTCGGTATCGCGTCCGTTCCCCGACGTTCTTTTCGATAAAAAAAAAAGCGTGTTCGCGTAGAAGAGGAAACGTTTATGACGTCCTGAGGAACTGGGTCGTTGCTCGCGACACTTCTTGTCCGTCCACCGCCCCCGAGATACTCGCGACAAACGAATGTATTTTTATTTTTTCGATATAGTACATTCACAATCAAGTGAACAATTAGTGAATTCGACAGGAAGGACGGGGATTCCGGATACCTTCCGGCCAGGGCACGTTTAAAGAGCACGTCTTACGACGATACGATTTTTTCGCTGTTTCGCGGACGACCGAATTTAAATAAATTCTTCTTTTTTTTCACCTTCTCACTAGCATTCGTCGCGCGTGACGTATATGCGAGGAAAAAAAAACCCGCCTGACCGTACCGTTTTTAGTGACCTATTTAGAACAATAATCAAAAGTGGTACGCAGAATTGATTAAAAAATATACAAAGAAGTGGTACTCTTCCACCCAAGCCAAGCACTGCCCTACGCTACGACGAGTTTATGCGTGTGCGTGTAGAAAACATACATTATTGTCGCCGAGGAATTTGTTTTTCGAGATTTCGTCTTTTTCTTCCGTTTTCTCCGCACGTCCAGTGTTGTTATCACGCGACAACGCGCGCGCGTGTGTTTGCGCGCGATAAAAAAAAACCGTTTTTTTCCCTCGCACACACTGCTCGCACTACACTGCGATTATTGCGCTATAGTTACGCCGATCGCCGTCGCCGCGGTCGTTTGTCCCTGCAGCGCCGTCGTCGTCGCGGTGGATTTTGCGCGCGCCGTTCGTGTTTTCCTCACGAACAAAGGTCCTCCTCGGCCATGGTGTACAGGCAACTATGTGCCCCACTCGTACGTTTCTGCATTTGTCGCGTGCGCATAATTAGCGCCGTTTCCGTGTTTTTTTTCTAGGCCAGCCGAGGCCAGACTCGCCCCACTCTCTGTTTCGAGTTTTCCGGCGAGACATTTTTTTTCACACCGTCACCGGTTTTTCACCATTAAATAAATATTGATATTATCTTCAAAAATATCAATCAACAAAAAAATTTGTGCACGAAACATAATATACCTCTACGACTTCCAACAGTTTTAATACAGTTCTAGTGGTTTAATTTTCAAAATGAAACAATATTTGAATTCAGAAATAAGTTTACTTTGCAACGGTCGGATCACATTTTTCAAAAAGCAAATAGTTAATAAGATATATTTTGATATTGAACATATTGGAAATTTTGTAATTTTCAAACTTTTTTTTCTCGTGAAAAATAGGCAAAATTTAAAAAAGTGCTCCGACCGTTGCACAGTAGAAGTGTTAAGCTTTACAAAACTGTTTTCAAAATTTCTGTAAGATTATTACAAGTACCGTTTTTTTTGGAAGTCGTAAACGTCTTTTTGTCGAAAAATTGATGTGGTTTTCATAAACTCGTACTTTTTTTTTTATTAAATTTACCGAAGCAGGTACATTTTAATAAAACATTAAAAAATATAAATTAAATCTTCTATAAATATTAAACTCGTCGCACCGAATTAAAATCAACATATTATCGGGTACTCGTTCAACGATAGTTACGCGCAATAACAATAATTACAATGATACATTTTTACGCGTATTTTTATGAAATATTTATAAATTCGTTAATTACATACACTGCGGGCGTAAAGAGAACTGAAAAATAAATAGAGATCAACGATCGTAAAATGTATACGAAATTAATTAAAATGTTTATTAATGAACCGAGTTTTAATAGTAGTATTTTAATTATTCCTAATTATTTTTGATGTCAAACGTAAAATTCGGTCGATACGGGACGTGTGCATTGAAATCGACAAGAGAAAAACAAAATATACAAAAGTACAAACAAACATTACAATAATACGATAATGCGGGTACTTATATATTATTATTTTCATTTCTATGCCATCGTAATTATTATAATTTCATATTGTATTATTTTATTTGTTTTAGATTGCGAGCGTGACACGAGGAAGGCGTAATTATTGATTTTTCCATTGACGTTTTATTTATTTTCCAACCCGACTCTTCTGCTTTCGTAAAGATCCAAACGACAGTGGAGAGAAACAATCGACACGTGCACTTATACGGTATGATAATCACACGGTAGAAGGGGGGGGGGGAAACGAGAATAACGCACTGAGAACGAATAATAATTACGAATGTACCAACACACATCGGTTCATCACACTTTACACGGTCAATGACACATTACGTACACTGTCCGGTTCCGGTAGTATGCGTTATGGCGGCACACATTTTAAATATTATAACCACTGTAGGATTTAAGAGATTATAACCATTGAAATAGTAATCGGTTGATATTATGAGCCAGTTAGGACCGAGTTAAAGATCCTATAGAAACATATTATTATTATGACGTTACGAAATGACAACGTCCACTGTAAATATTAAATACTAATAAAATATGTCTAATGCGTCTGAATTTAATATCACTAGAGTAATTAATGTTGAAACTAAACTAAATATTATTCTCGATCGAAAGAAAATATTACAGTATATTTTAACGTTTTGTTTTAACTTTTGTTTTTTCTGTTAATAAAAGAAAGGTGGATCGATGGAGTTTTGTTTTTACGAAAGCAACGCGTACCTACTTATTACGTATATCTTTTTATTTTGTTTTCAATAACACTTTTTAGTTTTATAATTATTATTATAGTCTAAGAAGAGGTTTTAAAAGTAAAAGCTTTCGTTATTTTTTTCAAAAAATATTTTCTTAATACAAGTTTATAATACGTAGAACATTGAACGTCATAATAACGATGTGTATAAAAAAGACGAATCCATAGTAGTTTTTTTCAAAAGTATTTTACACCGATCTTTGATGAAAAGTTTTAACAACAATTTTAACATGTATCCTTTGGCATTTAAAAATGGACGTTCTTAAAATACAATAGCTCCATACACGTGTATAAAACATGTTTACACGAGATAAGCGCACGTCACTCGTGTATTGTTTTACACGAAAATAGAAAATTAATCGATTTAACAACTATTGAAATTTTCTTTCGACCAAAGTACGTACTTAATGGACAGTGACGCCCGAGCTCCGAATACACAATAATATTATACTCTCGTTTCCCAAAAACGATTTTATATTTCAAACGGACATTTAGTTTGCGCGTTCTCCGCTTCTAATTTAGAAACGTAACGACGAGACTTTGTTATGCCGACAGTATTATTGGCTCGATTAAACGAATTAAAATATTAATATCCGCGATGATCATCCTAATCGACGGGCTGATCTGTTAACGCAATGCTCTCATCAAATATTTTGCATATCGATATATTATTTACAATGCGTTCGAATAGACGGCTATTGCGTTTTCGACTAAAATACGCGTTATAATATTATATCTTCCAGCGTGTCAACAAAACTAAATATTTCAGAAGTCGTATTTTCGGCATACCTGCAGTCAAAAAGAGACTCGGCATAGTGATCAGTCTGAGATCGTGGAATTATTTCTTTTTCCTCGTTCGCGAGATCGAAATAACAATTAATTTAACACTCGCCTCGTTCGGTTTTTTTTATACGTCGCATATTTCAAGTTAAAACGACGTGAAAAAACTTGAAAAAAATAAATAAAAGACGAGGCGCTCACTCGATTTTTATCTTCGTCGGAATGAAATAACGCAGTCTCGAGTTAAAATAACAAAAACGTATTTGAACGGTTCTACAAAGAGTTTTACAAACAATTTTATCGAACGCGTGGCCTTTAGTTGGGCAAATGTCTGCAACATTGCACGTCGTGATGAGTAATTATATTTTTGTTTATATCATCGGTCATCGGTGGTATATGTTGGGCGAAAAAGGACTGTATTCAAAAAAAAAAAAAAAAGAAAAAGTTTTTACCAATATATTATTATCATTAATCACGCGAAAAACCTCCGCGTCGTACCCAAAACTAGTTTAATTTCAAACGTTAAAAACGTGTACGGTCAAGTGCATTCTCACTGGCAGGTCAGTTGAAAAAATAGGGTTTCATTTGAGATCGATAGTTGGATGATTCGGCCACCGATTTCAGACGCAGAAGGGAAATCTAATAGGTTCGTAGAAAAAACGTCACCCGAAACAAAGTAGGTGTACCGAATATGATTTAGGCAGTGGTGAATCGTAACGAAGCTTTTGCGGGTCCTGTCGAAAAGGATAATAGCACAGCAAAAATCTGGCCGGTAAGGCGAGTGGGGAGCACCCTGCCCGCTTCGGACGGTCGAAACAACGATATACACGCGTAATACATTAGGCGAGTAAAACGTAAAAAAAAAAAATGCAAAACGGGGCACCCAACAAGTGTACGTAAACATGTGCGAGTTTTACTGCGGTCGCGAGATTTATCGGAACAAAACGCCGGGAAGGCGTCGCAGAGGAGTGTGTCGTAAAAAATAAATCGCACTTGTTTACCGGTTCGGCCGACGACGACGACGCGTCTACAACAAAACGCGCGCCGAGTGCACCCGATTACAATAATATTCGCGTCCTTATTTAGCGGAATCGATCAATTTCTCTACCAATAAAACGTTTAAATGTGGCGCAGAGTTAAAATAGTGTAGTAGGGCAGTAGTGAACCGCCGCGGTTTGAGGGGCATGCCCGTCGAGTTGGCACGGGTACAGGCCATATTATAGGGCGTTAAGACCGACGTGGAAAAATTCGTCCGATGCCAATTTTCGCCGCAGACACAATACGGGAAATTAAAACGAGCACGAATAATAATAATACTAATAATGAGATTATTATGAAATTATAATATTATTAGCCTGCGTGTTTTTCAATAATAATTTGTTTTGACGACAGTGAAAATACGCTTTCCTATATATTTTATAGACAACGGCGTGTTTTTTTTTTTTTACAGACGCGCGCGTACGAATTTACAAAATGCTCTGGACGCGACTTTGGATTTGTCGCCCTTTAGAACGGTTTGCTGCTCTGCTCGCTGGCTCGAGGGGACCCTCGAGACCTATAATAACGACGTTAAAATAGTCATCGCGTCTTATAACCGTATTCGATATAAAATCGTAGGCGACGACGACGGTGTAGGAACGCACCGCAATATCTGGAAATCCGTCGGCGCTGCCGCTGCGGCGCGGGTAGTAATGGGTATCCAATATAATTTATATGGGCTATAAATTTATCGACGATGGATTTAAGTTTTAACTGCTGCTGTTTTTTTTCTTTTTTTCCGTTTCGAATAAATCATTGGGAGGGGGACCGAGTACGGCGCGAGAAAAAAAAAATCACGCAGTACCGACCGACCGATTAAACGAATTGGCCAAACCCGGAATCGATTACTACACACACACATATATATATATAAGTACGTAGCCGTCATATTATTATATACAACACGTATTGTTTTCTTTGAAAAGTGTCGTTTTCCCCCCACGAAACGACTGAACCTTGCGCAAATATATTGTCCGCGCGTTTTTCACACACACACGCGCGCGCGCGCGTGACGCCATAAAATACAATATAACTCGTAATAACAGCTGCCGCGTTCGAACGAAACGTCCGTGAAAACGACGTATTTCGACAATTCTTTGAACATTTTTCGAATCTGCTCGCTAATAATATGCCCGCCGGCGACGGGTCCGGACAGGTTTACCAGACACGGTCGATTAGTCTGAACGATTTAAGGAATAATAACCACGTTAACGCAGATCTACAGGAATACGTTAGGGTTAATATAATTCGATATCATCACGTGGGTCGGATTTGGAAATTCTTCTCTCTTTGTTAACGGGTATATATTTACTTAATTCGAAATCGACGGATAAAGTAACATAAAAAATTGTGTCGACAATCGTTGAATCAGTAGTTGTACTTCCAAAGAAAAACAAAAGCCAATCCATGGGGAGTTGAGACCAGGATTTAATGCCCCCCCCCCCGATGGAAAGACTGAAGCCCCGGAGCCCTCTATACTTAATGCCTATGACTGTGATCATGATTTTTTGAATTGTAATCTAGTTTTAATTTTAGAGACGAAATCGTTGGTAATCTTATCGACATGAATATTGTTTTAATACCTTTTTGTGCGTGTTTAGGATCTAGGGGAGAAATATTAATAACAGATCACCAGAGATGATAATGATAATTAGATATCGTTCTATCGTTTCAATATTGATGTACATGATATATTTCAGTTAAGCCATTTTAACACATTACGTCTTCGCGTTGGTCACCAGTAATGCAAAAATTTAATAACTCAAAACTTAAGTATACTTGGTGCGTTTAAACCTCGTCCACAGAGGAAGCTTACTAAACAACAGCGATCGGCGCCAAAAATGTCTTAACAAAAAGAAAAGAAAAGAAGCAGGTAATACGCATTTAATCACAAACATTTAGGTATTTTCTAGTATTATAGTACCTACCATACCGACCGATGGCCACCGCCGCGCCGGTGAGTTTATTAAGTTTAATTTTAAAACATTAATTTTAACGCGGACTATTTCTTTATAGAATGGAACATTTCCAAATTCAGACGTCCTTTGTTGTAACTACGCGAGTATACTCGTATATACTCGTATATACTATAATATACTTTCCTATAGGAAAATAATCTTCTAGAATTCTAACGAATACGATACCTATAGATTTAGCGGTCGTATTTAAAAAAAAAAATAACAATAAAGTAATTACAAAAATATTAACCGAAAACGAACGAGCGCGATATTCAACGCGTACACCTAAATATTATTTTTTCGGGTAGTTGGCGGTAATACATAATAATAATAATAATATACGTAGTCTATCTGTTGGCACTCGTCCTACACAACGTCTACGTTTTGTATTCACTTGTTTTCCACAGGTTTTCTTAAATTTTTTACGTATATTTGGTGACAAACAAAACTTGTAGCGGTGAAAATATTATTATATTAACCGATCGATTTGACATTTTAACGACCGAACTAATAACAACGCTTACATAACGTGTACTTATAATATGTATTATAATCTTTTTCTCAATTACCGGCATCGAATGCTCGTTTGAAAAAATACAAACCGAAAATTATAAATCGATGGAAAAACGGAAGAGACGAAAGTCGCCAGACGTGTGGGTATTTTGTTACGGTTTAAAAATCGGTCGAACATCACTGTTTTACATCCGACGTTTTAGGCGCCTCGTTTTGCGTATAGTATTGAATTTTAGCGTTCGCGACGCGAATCGAGTGCGGAATTGTAATTATCGTGCGCGCGCACACGTGTGTTTAATGTCATTATACACATTATAATACGCTGCAGAGAGCCGCAATTTATTTATCGGACGAGAATAATGGACCGGACATTTTTGGGTTTCATAAATTGGGTTCCGACTTTATAATCGGAACGCGGCGCTGATAGGTCGTTTTTAATCGAATCATCCGCGTGTGTTTTCCGGGTCCAGCGACGGGCAGTGAATATTTCATGTTATTATTCAAATATTGAAGTAATTGTAAGTACCGCATCGCGTTTTCGAAATCAAATTACGGCGCTCGTCGCGCGGTTGTCACGCGCGGGACGCGGCGACGAATTTCGAGGAATCGATTTGATCCCCGAGAATTTATAATGACGTTTTGTCCGATTTCACACGGAGGACACCCCGTTTGCGATGCGATACGCAGCTCCCGGTATTTCGGTCACCTGAACAGTTGCTGCGGCGGCGGCGGCGGCGGCGGCGGCGAGAGGATACAATACACATCAAACGCGCGAGTCCGCCTGCACGAAACACGAAATCGTTTGGCCGCCAGATGCATTGTCGAGCTATCATTACCATAATATCACTCGAATATGATTACAAGTCGCGGTCTCGCGTTTAGAATGACAACAACTATACGTGCATGACGTGTACGCCTCAGATTATGTCGCGACCGAGGACGGCAAAAGACGCGTTCGTGTCCTCCGAGAAACACGATCGCGCGAACAACGCACAAGGATCGCGAGGCGTTTTCGCCGGCCGTATATATTTAACGTTTTATACTTGAAAAACAGAACGGGCCGCGGCCCAAAGTGCAGAAGACGTTCCGAGTAATAAATACATGTATACATTCAGTAGACAAACAATAGTCTAAACTAGATAGAATATTCGAGAGACGATCAATAAAATATATCAATATAAGTTTTTTTAGAAACATTTGGTTAGCAGAAACACGCCCGTTAGCCAGAGACCTATTTTATTTAGCACCGATTCATACTAACGAAGTCTGCGGTCGACACGAAGTACCCTAGTACCAAAATTTAAAAATTCACGTTGTATCCTTTCATAAATACGAGGTGTTATAATATTTTACAGGCCGGGCTAGTGAATAGATATTCTCGACGACGACTCGAGTCAAGAATGTTGTTCACTAAATATTATTAGTTTTTACGCGCGACGCGCCATTCAACGCGTTTGTCTAGACTAAAAACTGCCGTTCTAGTGTGAACAGTAACTTTTATTATTTTGGTTTATAGACCACCAGGTCTATAAATCGAACGATATTTTAATGTTTTTTTAAAATATATTCTGGGGCTTTGGGGTTTAATCTGTTAGGGACATTATTAATATTATATATTTATAATTAAATAATTAAAAAGAACGGTATATTTTGTTGTAAAATCGTCGAATCACAGACCGTCGATAAACTAAATTCAAATCACGGGCTCGGCCCGAATGACAGCCGTCAGGCTCAGAGCGATTTTTTTCCATCGATCGTACGTTTAGTCGCAAATCTCGACAATTTTTTCTGTTTTTTTTTTTTTTTTTAAAAACGTTGTTTGCAAACTGTGAAGAATTCTCTCAATAAAGGAAAATATTTATATTTTTTCTACATCCATAAAATGTTTATAGTAAATTTCCACATAAAATTGAAAACAATTTTTTTTCGATAACCATCTATACCATCTATATATATATATCTGTATATATTGGATAATACCGCATAATCATTGCATAATTATTACATAATTATTGCATAATAATTACAAATTAACCGCTCAGAGACCACGCCCATCAGCCAATAGCGGCCGAGCTACTCGCGCAATCCGGATATTAATCGACGAGGTTCGCGCACAATACTCGGGACGATCAGTCTACATCCGGCAGTCCCGTAAAGCACTCGGATTCACATCGACACCATCTTCACTCGATTCAAGTTCAAAGTGTATGGAAGCGTTCGGCGGTTATTTATTTCACACGTAAGTTACCTTTTGTTCATTTAATTTTTTTTTTAAATTAAAGTTTTCGTATTTTATACGTAACTCGTGTTACTATATCCGCGTGTACGTGTACCAAAATCAGGCGTATAAAATATTTAGTTCGAATCAGTGTAATAGCTTTCGAGCCGTCTATTATTTTTATTCATAAATAAAAAATAAGTCAACGATTTTTTTGGTCATCATCTGCTATGGAAATTTTTTTTTTAACATTAACAGCTAACAGTATAGCTTTGAAATCGACAATATTTATTAATTTACAGATTTTCAATTAAACGTAATTTATTTTTTCTTTCTATAATTTATTTTTCAGACATTTTGTTTTAAACGTACGCGTCATGTCTGCTATAATATATTCGCGTTTATTCTAGAGTTGATTAAATAAAATAATATCTCGCGCCTATTTATATATTTAATTACTTCCGTAAAAATCGATCGATCAATTATAAATTTATAAAGTTATTAGTGTTATTACGTACTAAAGGTAGGATTTTTTGTATTCTCTAAAAAGCATTAAAATATAATATTTTTATGTCGTTTAAAATAGGCAAAATATTCTTTTAGTATTCTATAACATTAAATAACGCTTTGAATTAATGTTTTTTAAATTTTATTTACAATAAATAATAATAGTTAAAATTATTTCGTTTTGAGTACAATAGTGATTAATTTTCGTGTTTACGAATGACCCAAAAGGAGATAAAAATAACTCTAATGGTAATTATCGCATTTGTCGATCGATATTATCGAAATGTACGTACGCGGGGACGTGCATAAAAATAATATGTTTTATAATTAATAATTATTTTTTTCGGAAAAATATTTACAAAAATAATAACATTAATAATGTTTTTTATTCTCAAATATTTTCTAAACCCTAGAGTGTATGCTTTTCGCCATGCAAAATATTATGTAAAATCATAAAAATCCGACCCCTAGTTATTACCACCGACATCGGGCATCGATCGTTTTTTCGGCGACCTTTTTGACAATCCGATCGAGCGCAAAACGTAATTTTTCATTAGTAGGTATATATAAAATACGCAACGTCGCCAAAGTCGATTTTATAAATATTTAAAACATTTTCAAATTAATTACGCGTCAAATAATAATAATATACATAATACGTTTGCCAATAATTTGTGTTTAATTTTGTTCAATCGGACTATAGTACGGTTGTTTGTTATAATAACATAACGTATATAATATTTTCGCAATACCATAAATCGCGCAATATTTATAGAATAAATGCGAAAATACCAACTGCATGTGCATCGTCACGCCGGATTTATCAGCGATCAAACACTACTCTGACTTGCGTTATGCGTTGATAATATTTAAATGGCCGCACGGATTGCAAAACACATAATATTTTTAATAATCGAAAACTGACTTTATTCTATTGTTAATATTTGTTACGATATACCGTTATCTCATAACACGTGATCTCATAGTAATTATAATATATTAGGTTTTCTTTTTCCCTATCGATCATGAAGTGTTTTGGTGTTTTGCGAGATTTATACTGTTTGATTGCATCCGCGCTCTCTGCAGTCGGGAAAACACGAAACAACCGTTTGATCCGACACGCGATTTTAACTCTACGGTGGAGTCCATTAACACGTCCGTTATTGAGATTCTCAATTGAGCGCACATCTTTTTGAAAAATCGATTCGAACGGTCATTTTATTTTTTTTAACACTATAATAGTTTAATACTAAACCATCGCGGGTAAACTAATATTATTTTATTCGGTCTCTAAATGCGTACAATATGATATTGTTTGTGATTATTAATTAAAAATTATGAAAAAAGGCGGTTAGAAATAATTGCCATTCGGAAAATAATAAGTATTATTTATTTGTCTCGGGAAATAAACTTCTGATATTAATTCCATTAGAGTTACAATTTAGTTGTAATAATTGTTTTATAATTACAGAGACGCGTAATTTTTAAATGCCGGTCGGCCTTGGAATCTAAGAATTTGTAGCGGTTGCCTTTCTGTTTTTTTTTAATTAGTCTCGAATTACTTTTTATTGCCAGACACTTGTTATTAATGTGGACAATGCGACAATGTGGGCATTTTCAAGTTTGAACAAGTATCAAATTCGGTTATAATTAAATATCTACCCATGTAGCGGCGCGATTATTTTAATTTGGCCGATATACACTGGATACCTAAAGCAATCGGGTAAGCCGTAAATTATAAAAAAATAATTGGACGATTATCTATTTTACTATTCGCCTGTCCCTTTACATAATATTGTAAATATTTTTGAAGTTTTAGATTATATAAATTGTTTGTAATTGTTGGTTATACGGCGTAAACGGTCCACCGGAATTATTTTCAAAACGATCGAAACGCTTTACGGGGTTAATCGTCGAAACACTCGCGGCCGCAGTGTTGCGCATTGTAACACGGATTTGCCGGTAAGCCGATCGCGCGTTCGTGTTAACGACCGTCGTCGTAAGATTCGACTCGAAACGAAAGCATATAAACACAATCTGAATTCTCAAACGTAAAGTCGCGGTTTCCCAGCCGCGCCGGCGGAAAGGTGAGGTATCCGGCTTTAACGTGTGAATAAATTACCCCGATAAAGTATTCCAAAACGCGTCCTTTTCCCCGCGCTATAATATATATATACGTAGTATTTATATTTTTACTGAATTAATAATCGTTTTTCCAAACCGATCGTTTCAAAATCTAATCGATTCGCCAACATAAATCGTCATCAGTCTCCGTTCGTCCTGCGCTTTTTTCGCTTTACTGCTGCACTTTTCACTATGCGCGACGACGGTTAAACACGTGATATCGTATTTTTTCGTCGTCCGTTTGACGTTATTTTCGACCGAGCTATAGAACGCTGCGGAACGAAATGTTTCCCAGAAAACGCAGTGGCGATCGCGACGACTAAAAATAAACGTGCGCCGCGCCGTCTCCAGTCGCATGACAATTATTTAAGACGTGTCGTTCGACTAGCGTATTAAACGCGTATTTTACGATTAATAATTAACCCTGTTTTTACACGATATTATTTAACGGTAGAACGTTTAAAGCTTGTGTGTTTTTTTTCCTCTCGTGCGCAATTAACAATTAGGCGAGCGATCAATTAAATTTGAAAAAACGGCTTGGACTTAAACGTATAATATAACATAATAATAATCGTATAATACATAATAATCTTTATGGTTTTCGAACAAAAAAAAAAAAAAACAAAAACGCGCGCTCGCAGTATCATGACAGAGCGTTTTGGGTGTTAAGAATGTTCTTATTGTAAGACGCCGTGCACACATCGCGTTCCAGATTTTGTTTTTTTATGATTAATTGTTATGATTTTTTTTTTCGCCTCGCCCGTTATACGGCATTTTTCGCCGGACGCGCGTCACCGATGCGTTTTTGGCACGCGCGACTTTATGGGTTTTTTTCTCTTTTTTTCTGTCTACCGCTCGGCAACGGAGTTTATAGTTTGACATTTCACACGACGACGACTAAAAAACACACATCCGAGTGCGCGTTAGTCATTGAAATCTGTAAACGTTTCTTAGTCATTAGCTTTTATTTGTCTTGTTTTGCACGGCGGCCAAAAATTACATCATAATATTATTTTACTAAAACACTCTCATCGCGCGACGATAATATATTGAATATAATTATTATTTTGTGAAAAACAAAACCGGAACGCTTTGCTCTTTTTCTTTGTGATTTGCACGCGGGCGCGTCAATCGAAACCACGAAACAAAGCAATCGAAAGCAATCAAATTGTTTTAACTTTGAAACTTTCGAGTAGCTTTTATTTCGGGCCGATTATCCAAAATTATATATTATTTTTCGGCTGAAATTCATATGTTAAAATCGTGTAGTAAACATACGAGTAATATTATGTTTTTTCGTAGGCAAAAATAGAAAATAAATAAACAAAGTAATTATAATAATATTTAATGGTTATTACTCATAAATAATAACAAAATATTATTAAATATTATTAATAATATTTTGTTAAAATGATTCTGTCCTATTAAAGTAGTACAAGAGTCGTTCGTAGGTCCTTTTTCCCATACTGAAGGCGGAAGTTGTGCGTCCCCTGCAATGACTAAACGGCGACGATACAATGACTAAATTTTATAACTAATGCAAATTTAGATAACGGGTATGTGTTTATGTCATGCCGGAAAAATGTGTTTATTACCATAGTAATTCATATAATATGATTGTCACAATTTATTATCCGATTAGATCTGGCGATGTACATTGGTTTTGGCACGGACACACAGCTTCAATGTTTAATGATTAAAAATTAGTTGAATAATAATCAATAATTATATAATATTATCGTTATATTTTCCGTGTTTTTTTTATTTCAATGGAATACACGGCATATTATTATTATTCATAATTTAATACATTTCATAAAATAGCACTATATTACCCCTAATAAAGGATATCATTTTCCCCTATGAATTCGCTCGAATAAATCACTCTCTCGTTTTCGATTCCTTCCGAATTACTTTTTACTAGTTTTTTGTTTTTTTTTTTTTTTAATTCGTGTTCTGCGACGCCCGGCGTGGGCTGTAGTGCATCGTTTTTGTCTTCACCTCGTTAACGATGCGGTAAAAAGGTTCTCCTTAATTATTTGACGATTGACCGATGTCTTATCATTCGTTTTGTTTTCGTATTGAGTTTTACGCCGTCCGAGTGTTTGGGTTTCGAGGATTTCGGTGCGTTTATTTTTCGCGCCCGACGAGACTTTCAAGGCGATCGGAATAAAACCGAACGAATCGTGTTCTGGCAAAACGTCTGAAATAAACAAAGTATGTAACACATAACGAAACTCTTTTAAATAACTGGTCTAATATTATAAATTTTATCAAAATTGTTTTCAGGGCGAAACTCGCGCGCGGAGTGGACATTTTATACGTATAAAACGCTGGTTTTGCGACGAAAACTCGGACGGACGGACGGACGTTTTAATTGTTTTAATTTTGTCGGAAAAAACAATTCTGACGTCTCAACAGAGTCGATGAAATCGGCGTACGAATGTTGAAAATTCGCTCGACGACGACGTCGTGTGTGCACGTGTACGACGCACAAAACAGGTAATGAAAATTAATTATAACAATTAAAAAAAAAAACTCTTAATTTAGTCGAAATGTCTTTTGTGAAAAATTAAAATCGTTAATGTATTCAAATGTAATTTAAAAATCATTCGGACTATTTTTTTCGCTCAACTTGCGCGTCGTTAAAAACCAGAACGTTATTATTAACATTGCATTTTCGAATTTATCAAAAACGAATTTATAAAAAAATCGTGTAAGATTTCATTAATTAGTATATCATTATAATAATGGGTTTACGTGCCGAAATAATATCCAATTTAATTATGATAATTATTTTATTTCTTCTTCGACCGCCGCCGCGCCGTTTAGTTTCGCGTATTTATTGTGTAGTCGCTCGGTGCAATTATAATTTATCGAAGACCCGTACGGATCTAATATCCCTTGTTCTACTACTATTATGCACGAAGATTATTAATTTAAAAACGAAACTCGAAAAAAAAAAACAATTGAATGATTTCCGAAAAACTATTTAACGAGTAGAGTAGTCGCGTACGGTTTTTCTTTCTTCTTTTTATCGAAATGTATTCACGATTTCGTCGCGTTTATATTATAATTTACATATATCGAACGGTCGTACCAAGGGTGTCGTGTGATTTCATAAAATTTCGTTTTACGTTTTCGCATAAATTATAATCGGGACGATACGACGCGCGTGTAAAACATATTCGTACGCGTATTATAAGGTCGCCGTTCGAATGCTATACATTCTGAAAAGGGAAATCTCTAGGCAAATAATTCGAATCAATTTATAATTGAAAGTATCTCTCGTTCGACAGAGCTAACCGTCCTAACTAAAACCTCCTGTTTTATGACGTCTAATTATGTCCTATTCACTGTGACATAATATTATAGATATCCTTACGATGGGTTCCGTGTCGCGGCTTTGCAGTATAGTCGACTAATTTATCCTTTCGTCGGGTCTGCCATTAGGATTTTCTATTTTTCTCAAGCGGCGATGAAAATTCCACTGCCCCCACTTAAAATTTACGAATTCTCGCGAGACGCCACGTACGCGATATAATGTAATGCGAGATATTTTTATTGTCGTCTTCTGTTCGCGTCGGACGTTCTCGACGACGGACGTCTATCGCAGCACAACGAAATATAGGGACACGTGCGGGTTTTCGTCGGACATCGCGGCCGTATTTTTCTTCGCGTTTCTCACAAACAATGGCTATCGGCGGCGGCGGCGGTGGCGGCCGCGGCGGCGGAGTCATGCGACGGAAATAAAGCTCTTACAGCAGCAGGTCAGCTCGCGCGGGTCTTGGCGCCGTGCCCGCGTTTATCGCGTCCCTCCCCCGAACGACGTCTAAATAAGTTCGGCGTGTACACGGTTTTCACACAAATCCACGGCGAATGTCTCGTTAGAAACCGACTCGAATCGCACGAGTTGAATCGTCGGCCGACCCGCGGGACACTCTCTTTTCGCCGACCTACCCGTAAGTACACAAACGATTATTATTATTATTATTATTTTAAGTGTGTGATTGTCGCGGGGCGCGAGCCGCGGATCCGCGGGGGAGACTCGATCGCGAAACCCTTTCTTAATTTTTTCCGGTTTCTCGATCTGCTTTATTTTCGCATTCCGGTCGAATTCGCAGTTGTTTTTTTTTTTTACCCAAGACACACGACGACGGCCGTCGCGATGTTCCTCTTTTTTTCCCACGGCGTTCGCGTCGGATTGGCGATTCCGTATTGTGAAAAATCGTACGTTATTATTGCGTTCGATAAACTATTATAACCGTATACGTTTTATTATAAAATATCATTATCGCTTATTAAGTAAAACGGACGGTTTTTTTTTCTCTTCGAATTTTTCAACGACAGAGCAAAATTTACATTTTGATTGTTAAATTTAATCTAATTGGACACTGCAGCTGCCGAATCGTATTATGTATGCGCGCGTTCACGGCGTAAATACGGTGTAATAAAATTATAATAACCGCACGTAATTGAATTTCTAAATAAAACGTTAGTAATTAGGCGCCGTGCATAGTAGTATATACTACTACACGAGTACCTCTAACAATACTCTGGGAATAAAAGATTTCGAAGTAATCGCGCAGGTTTTCTGTTCGATTGAAACGTAGGGAATAAAAAAAAAAACGATTAGCTTTGATTGTAACAATGGATAGTCGTTAATAATCTCGGGGAGGAGATCTGCGAGTGCCGTGTGAAAAAAAAAAATAATAAATATTTTTGCGCCGTCGAAAATAATATTAAAAAAGCTGTTGTAAACGAAATTCGTCGAATTCGTGTAGGGGTACCCCCCAGCATATTTTTGATATCACGATTCCGATTAATTACAGAAAATTGAAATTTTTCACCATAAACGTTAAATATTTAGATTATTTATGACTCTGTTTTATTTTTATTTTTTTTACAATGTCATTACTTAGAAGGGGGTCGGCGTTTGTTATAATATAATATATTTACAACGTCAATAGGCTGTCGACAATCGATTAATAAATGTAGATTTTTTTCCTACAATCCGAACTCTACTGTGTTTCCGCGTATTACTCTATGTACCGGCGAGTTCAAAAGGAAAAAACAGTTTCCCGTCTAGGATATCCGCGCGTAAACATCTCTTCCAGCATATTATAACATTGTATTCCTCCGGTAGAATTATTTTCAAGCGTGTCGTTGTACACACGCGTCGATAAAAATCGTTTCCGATCTCCGAGGAATCGCAAAGGACTCCTCCGCGGCCACCGAGGTCCTCGAGTTATTGTTTTATTATTTCGAATTATTCTCACGTTTTAATCAATAATATTCCGTTTGGAGAAAATTTGATGACGTTTATAAGAAATTATCGACCAGTTCGCTTTTAGTTTTATTTGCTCCACGACCGCCGCCGCTGGCAAATGTTAAAATCTATCTATTCTATATTGTACAATCGACGATCGTCTCCCGTCGCGAAATCGCGTTTTATTTTTCGTTTTACACAAAGTCCGAAGACCGAAGTAGTCGTCCACCATCGCTCCGTCGACGGCGCACGACCCGAGTGGATATAATAAGCCAGGCCGGCGCGGCGGCGCGTTTTCGTAACGCGACGTGTTATTTTTGGTTTTTTTCAACACTGGGAATAATATTTTATTTTTTTTCGGAGCCTCTCGTGTACGACGCGACGTCTCGCGTTGGCTCTCGCGTTTGAAATTTCGCATTTTTCTCGCGACGATACTGATAATTCGACACTCGAGCTAATATTTTCGTCCCGTCACGCGTACATGTTTCGCGTTAAAACTGACGCGTATTTCTCCAAAATCCTTTGTGCGCGTTTGCTGCTTGACATTCCTGGCAGCGGTTTTTTTAAACATTTTTTTTTTTCATTCTTTTTTAATCTACTCTCGACCGTGTGGGTTGCCAATAATAATAATAATAACAGTAATAGCAATAACGTCGAAGGGTCCTGTGTGCCGCCGGGCACTAGAAATAGAAATATGGTTTCGAATCGTCGTCGCGCGGCTCGCTCGAGCCGTCGCACCACGGCGAAACACGCTGTCGTCGAGTGACCATACGCGATAGGGAGAACGCGCCACGTCGTCGTCGCCGTGTCGGACGCGTTTTATTGTCACTCGCGAGAGATGACCCCGCGCGTTTTATTTATTTTACGAATCGCCGACGAGCGCCGCCGGCGACTTTCGCCGTCTCGCGTTACCCCCGTCACGCGCCGCAACACCGTAACACAATAACGGTGTCGGTTTTCATTTCGTAACGATATGGTGTTGTTACCGCGAGCTCTACGCGACGGATGTTCGGGACGTGCCTTCCTGAAGTGAAAAAAAAAAAAACGATCCGCAGACGAAGCGGAAAGACGGGCTTAGCGGTTTTAATAATATTCACGCGCGCCGCCGGCGCTCCGTGACCGTCGACCGAGGCGCAAAAATCCACACACGTGCGCGTGATTGATTATAATAATATTATTCGTCTCGCGATCTACGCCTGCTGCACCGACGACGACGAGAAACCAGGAGAAACACACCGAATCGACGAGACGATTGATGAAATGTAAAACACGAGCAGCCCTCTCGCCTTCGCCCGTCCAAATCTCTACACTACATAATATTATAATTTTATAATTCGATTTCGATAAAAACACAATGTTACGACCAATACGTAAAAGATTTTCGTCTTACAAGATTCAAAAGCGTCTCGAAGCATCGGCGAGATAACATTTGCCGTCGTAGTAGAGAGCCAATATGGGCCATTTCGCTTCTGGTCGAAAACGCGATGACAGACTCAATATACGGTCGCTCAAAATACTCTGAAATGTAATCATAGTGAGTCACTGTAGTCTCACTAATATAATATAATATATTATACACTTATGAAAGCCGTTTATAAAAATAGGCGCTCCACTCAGACGAACGGTCATGATAAGACTCGCGGATTCATCGTTCGGGCGATTTCAAAATTGCGTTTTATTTTTATTTTTATGACTCCGATGTGAATGGCATGGCAGCGGCTTAGCGATAATCAACTCGTCACGGGTGTGATTAATTGTACAAATGCACTTTACGTTTTTCACGCGCAACGATTATGCGTACACTTCGTTAATCTCATGTTACGTACTTCTCAGGGCCCTCGAATATCGGAGTCGTTAAAAAAAATAATTTTGTAAACATCTTTTCTTTTTTTTCTTCGACGTTTTCTTTTTATAATTTCTTTAAATTTATGGGTATTTATTTTTATTTTTTTTTATATTTTCTTATTTAGATTGTTTTTACGGGGTTTATTGTGAGTTATAACCAACGAGGGTTTTTTTTTTTTTTTTACAAGTTTTTATTATAACTATTAACGTTTACGGTCTTTTGGACGAATATACTAAACTTGTATATAAATTTAACGTATTTTATTGGTAATAACTCGACGTTTCGAAAATTATTCTGTATTTTTAGCTTATAAAGTCTGGTAAAATATCAAACCATTTAAACGGACAAATAGAAAACCCTCCGAAATAAAGAAATCGACCAGGTATTACTTATTATAATATAATATAATTACATATTTGGTGGTGGGAAAGGCAAACTCTGTTCGTTGTTCGTCACACATACAATAAAAATTATATAAATTTTAATACGCAATGACGGTGTTGCGATATGATTAATACGAAATAATCTACTCGAAACGCGCGCGCATCATTCGATTTTTATGCATTTAGTATTTCGATACATAATAGTTTTGATTAAATATTTGTGTTTATCCGATTTAAAACTAATTCTAAACCAACGCTTTTCAAATACCAAAACCCGTTTTATAGAGTTGCGAAAAAGATTTTGTGTTGCATTTCCGTTTCGTTTCTTTAAAGCTATTCTTATTAAAGGTATTCTTATTTTTTGATAAAATCGTTTTTTTTTTTTTTTTAACACGTTAGAGTTCTCGGGAACTTCTAAGAACTCGGGTTCTACGTCATAGGTATACGTTATTTTGTATTTTCCCGAAGAAAATAAATCTAACTCGTCCGAAAAAAAAACAAATAATTGTCTTTTCGATAACAGTTTTAATATTTGTTGTCGAAAAAATTACGTGGCTCGTTTAGATTTATTATTTAATATACACGAACACATACTTCCGGTCGAGCTATCTATCATTTTTAAATAATTAATTTGATTATCGAACACGATATAATATCATAATAATATGCGCCGGCGAGAATAAACGCGTGACGTATCGCAGTTGAACTGACCGCGCCGAGTATTTTAGTGTTGACACGGACGTTATGATTTTTCTAAAAAATCACATTTCTTATTTTTTAATTTGGAACAATGCCTGTGCGCGTGATTTTCTTTTTATTTCACGCATTGCGCGTTTAATAATAATAATTGTTGGAAATAAAGTTATTTGTCTTAATGCGTCGGCCCGAACATTTGACGCTCGTTAATTTATAATATTATTTTAAGACGATTTTTTTTTTTTTTTCATTATTTATTCAAACGACCTCGCGCGAACTCGACGAAAATCATAAGGTTTTTTCAAAACCCGTCTTAATCGAACGGCTTGAAAGACATGCAATTACTCGTATACACTCGCATGTGATAAAGCTGAAGACGTTTCTTCTTTTTCTTTTTTTTCAAGAGATTTAATTTTAGAAAACCGCCATAAATAACCGGTAGAGTAAAATATCTGACGATTTTATCCGAGCGCTCTTGTAGTTTTAACAGAGCTTTCGTTTGACCGGTACGAAGAAAATTAATATCATTTACGATTTGGTAAAAACGCCGCTCTGCAGAGAGCATTCGCTCGGCGCGTTTTCAGTAGACCACTGCGCAGCTTTCGAATTCGAATAAATAAACGCTCACACGGAACGCTGAGCCGCGCGATACCAATCAATTTGCACGGATAGTTTTGTCAAATCGTTTTGCAAACATCAATAATAATTATTATATTATCAATTATATTCCTCAGCGTTTGAACGATTTTCTTTTTCCCATGATATTTCAACGCGTTCTAAAATCGAATGGGATTTCGTAAATTTTTTTGCACAAAAAGTCGCGCGCAATAGTAGGCACGTTTCGTCTTATCCCGCGACTTATATCTCGCACACGCCGGCGTGTGATTAACAGTAATAAAAAAAATAAATATTTATTTATCAAACGAGAACGCGAACGTTTTCGCCGCTCAAGACGCCCGAGTTTTAATAACGGCCATGTGTAATGTGTGACTAACGCGAGATAATTATGTTCCGAGCGCGCGCGCACCGCGTTACTACAGAATGCAGATTAAAAAACTCGCGAGATTATAAAAATAAACAACAACGACGACGACGACGACGTGGCAAATGTCAAAGAGGAAAAAATAAATAAATATGCGAGCTTTAAATTCCATACGGAAAACATCAGCTCTTTACTTATCTATCGTGTGATTCATAACTTACTGCGTTTGCTGCGATCTCGAAATAAAGCGTTTCGCTCGTCGCGCCTTGCCCGCCAGTAATCGCGTACGTCGTTTTAGTCGACGTTTAAAAAAAACCCTCTGGAATTTCACGACTGTTGCGCGTTTTTCGTTTGGTTTTGCGTCTGACATTGTGTTAAAATGTAATGTTTCATTCGACAACTTTCAGAACACTTTGGGAACCCGTTTGGGAACGGCAACAGATTTTTTTCAATTCGTTTTTTTTATCTCGCGATACGATCAAATATCGATCGCGTTTATGCGAAAACCTAATTTATTTTATTTAATTTTTTTTTATCCATTTGAAAATGGCGTATTACAACATATAATATTTTATCAAACGCGCGCTTGTTGTAAAAAGCTGTTTCCAACTAGACTGTTGGAAAGGATTCGTCGTAGTTAATCCATTCGAAAGCGACGACGGTTGAGCTATCCTGTTACTACGGAGAAGAAAAATTCTCTGTAAAACTCAAATATTATTAAAGAGCGTAAAAAATGAAAAAAAAAATGAAACGATAATCAATATTTTATTAAACGCCGCGCGCAAACGTGTACGTACAAAACGATATAATATTTACAGTTTAATAGGTTTTTTTTTTTTCGTAATAAACCACGGTGCTCGGAGAGGGGACTAATCAAAAACAACAGTTGTGTTCGGTCCCAAAATAAGCGATTGGACGATAAAAAAAAA
Source organism: Drepanosiphum platanoidis (assembly GCA_948098885.1). Classification (NCBI taxonomy): domain Eukaryota; kingdom Metazoa; phylum Arthropoda; class Insecta; order Hemiptera; family Aphididae; genus Drepanosiphum; species Drepanosiphum platanoidis. Next base: position 3,371,363 of record OX402538.1, on the reverse strand, counting down.
CGAACGTCGCAGTGTAAGAATCACACAAACGTATGAAGTGCTCGTAAAAAGAAAAAAAAATTATTCGTCCGGACGATATATATATATATATATATGCTAAGACGATAAATTTAAGTACTATACAAATTGTCTTTTATTCGAAAATTCAAGTCTCGCTTCAAGAACACAAAGTCGGTAATTTTTAATGAGAAAAAAAATATCATTTTTACGTTTACGACGCAGTAGCTGTTATATAAAACAATGTTATTATTATCGCTCTAAAGTCATTTCTGCGCGTACACTTTGATTTTCGACGCGTTTTCACTACCGTCGTCGGTAGACGGAAAAAATATCGGCGCGTGTCTGCGAAAAATCAATACATTCCTCTATTCTCGCTCTTCGCAGAATCTAAAACACATGAGTATTTAATTAAAAAAATACCGTCGAAAACGACGCTAAATATATTATTATAATACACGTGCGAATACTGTCCGATTCGATAATAATAATAATAATTATATTATACCCGAATTTGTTTTTCTTCTTCGATTTTCTTCGGACGGGAATGACGTTTTTATTCGCGCGCCAATTTATTATTTATATCGATTTGGATTTGGAAAAATTAACGTTTCGATTGACGTCCCCGCTCGCCGCCGTGCAGTTTTCGCGATGCACAATCTCTGTTGTCGACGTTATTTTCCGGCGACAAACACCGCGTAGATAATATTACGGATAATATCGTTAATTAAAACGAATAATTATTATTAGACGTGTTTGGGCGTTCGTAACGAACACTCGCGTAGATAAATATTATTGTAATGTTCGCCAAAGTCTAAAACCATGCGCGCTATAATACAATATTATCTCGTATAATCCGTTACGTGTAAGTCTAAATATATATATTATTATCGTGACGAAACTGCATGCGCGCACCACTATAATAACGCGACTTATACCGATAATTGAAAACCACCGAATTTAATTAAATTACACAATGTGCGCGTGTCCGTTATCAGTGTTCGTAATTAAATATTTTGTGCGAGATCGTTAAAAATTCCAAAGCGAATCGAAGCAATATTGTAAATATAATATACGTTTTACAATATTATAAGATATTATATACAATATCGTCATCACGACGACGTGATGTGATTTTCACTCTGTCTTGACCGTTTTCATTATTTAAACGCTTCGATAATCAATACGAGGCATCATTGCTAACTGCAACCAACAATATTCCCACGTTAATCCGACATTTTGATATTTCGATTAATTGTTCGCCGCAAATTTTCATCGGGGTTTAACATTTTCCATTCGAATAATTTATTTCGAAATAAAAATACGCGTAATGCCGTCTTATCGAAATCCATCGATTTTTGTTCTTCTCGTAGAATTTATTTTAATTTCGTAGTTGTTTCGACGCGCATCGATCGCGGACATAACACATAACCGTCGTCGTAACCGCTGCCGCAGACCCGGAGACAAATCGATAACGTCGAATTAATTTACTCGATCGTTTTCCGATCACGGCGGTTATCGTAACTTTAAAATTTAAAAACCAATCTCGTCTTATCCCATACCTCGTCGCCGACCTATATAACACGCGCGTATATCAATATTCCCTCGTGTAATCATTTTTCCCCGTCGTACTTTTGTCATTAACGAATTGTTTATAATGTCTTCATTTTCCGCTTCGGGACTTTCTATAATTACCAGAAAAGGATCTAGTAGGTCTAACTACTGAATACATCTTAATTTCGATTTCCGTAGAAATACAATTTTGTATAGGTACAATGTTTTTAAAAACCTCTCTCTTGCCCCCCCCCCCCCCCCCCCGTTATGTTTCCGTATGTGTTTTTTTGAAAATATTTAAATTCGTACGCGAATGCTGCGGTACACTGGGCCGTCACTGATGGATGTCTAGAGCTTGTCTGGGGTAATGGGGTTCGCGATATCTGCCAATATTTTCAGAGAACGCCGCCCATGGCGAAGCCAGAAAAACTTGTCGGAATTCAGATCCATCATCGTAATAATATATTGTGACAGCACCGAGCCGATTAAAAAGTAAAAAAAAAAAAGCACGCGCACGCGCGTGTGTGAAATAATATATCATGCCGTTTTGTTTTCACATCGAAAATCGTTTTGGTTTTTAGAGTTCGGCCGGACGCGGCGCCGATAATTTCTCCGATTGCGATACAACGTTATTTCGATTCGCGTTTACAGAGCAATACTCAGTACTCGTAAGAGTGACGTAAGCTCAAAGCGTGGATATATATAAAAAGAAGAGGTATATATAAAAATTCGTAATCGTAACGTAAACATGGTATCAGTACACATACACGGTTCGAGGACCGTACTTCTCTCCCACTTGGACTTTGGTTTTAGTCATTATTTATTAGTACGTTTTGTGAAACGGGTTATAAATTATTCGTCAAAAAAGTATCTACGATTTTGAATTATTTTATTTACATCTCGTACATGCAAACACGCTGCATTAGTCAATTATCACGGCGCAACGAAGCGTTATTGGACGGTAAATTACAGACATTTTTGAGGAGTCAGCGGCGGCGGCGTCTGCGGCTTTACGATGTCACACTGTGCTCTTCTTGGGTTTCGGAGTAGACGAATAATTCATCAATATTATTGTGCGAAAAGAAAATGTCTAAAAACGCTCTGGTCACAAAGTCGCGAATATTTCCTGCCCTCGGGGGCGTTCCGGTCTTTCCGCTTATACTTATGAAATATTATCTCTTTTAGACGGCCCACTCGAATGCAACTACATTTTTGGGCGGTGGTTTCGAGAAGAAACTTTACTTTTTAAATAGATCGTTGAATTTATCATGAAATGTTAAAGGCTCAGACGTACACAAATCGACAGATCGCAAACGGCCACCACCGCTGCATTAGTGGAGCATATAATATTATGTATAAAATGTGTAGACGTTTTTCGTTGGAACCATGGCGTTTTTTTGAAAAATCAATTTCGAGAACAACACGATATTACCAGACCAGTATGGCTGGGATTTTATTTTCGAGAAGCCTAAAAATATTTTTCCTCGCGCGTCCGCGTCGAAAGTATAATTTTTGATGACGGCCGAAGCACTGGAATACGATTTATTCCTGTCAAGAGAGCGGTCAAGTAGAAAACCCCAACGTGTATAAACGTAATAAAATGCTAAATTTGCGTCGGAAAAGTGTAGTTTTTCGATTACCGATCACGTCGACATTGGACTTTCTAACGTCAATTTTTCCTCCGTCCGAACCATACTAATGTATAAACACAACTCGTAAATAATTTTAAAAACAATCATCAGGCTCTAGAACAAAATAAACGTAAATAATTGTTATTCGTTTTCAAACTATAGCGTACAATTATTATAACACTCTCGTTTGAACATCTGATTTTTTCTAAAGATTTCGAACGCTTATAATTTCAGTAACATTTATTTCTATTTTTTCAATAGAAACAGTGACTTTCTAAAAAAATGTTGCCCCCCCCCCTTCTCTCGCCCGTATAATCGTCGTCGACCGAAATGATATAATACTGCACTGCAGCAGACTGCGGCGCGCGCTAGGCGTCAAATATATACAACACGCTCCTCGTTCTCGCGCGATTCGCTCGACCGCGTCGTTATTTATTAATAGCGGCGGCGAAGATTTGACGTCATCCGCCGCCGCCGCCGTCGACGAGCGTTTCTTAATTTTTTTTTTCCTCTCTCCCGTCGCACACACGCGCGTCCCTCTACGCGAGCCCCCGCCAAACGCAACTGCCGCCGCCGCCGCCGCCGCCGCCGGTGCATTTTCGTCCGACTCCGCAGCGCACGCCGCCCGATCGTCGTAGTGCTGTTGTATGCGTCGCCCGTGTCGTCGGTGTTTCAGCGTCTGACTCATAAACATAAATAATATAATAATAACAATAAAAATAAAACGAAATCGCCGGCGTGGTAATCGAGAGCAGCGGGTATTATCGTTTGGAAGAAATAAAAAAAAAATTGGTTTTTCTTTTATTTTTTTGTTGAAAACGCTCAGATCTCGTTAAATCGGGCGCGCGTATCCGTGCGTCGTCGTCGTGGTAGTGCGAATCGACCGCGGGCCGTCCGAAGCCCGAAGTGGTTTACGCGAATTCGTCGTCGTCGTCGTCGTCGACGTGTCGCCGCCGCAACGCGTCACATAGTCTCGTCGACCGCCGGTACGCGTGCAGTGTGTGATCTCGCGACCGAGTGCGTGTTTTTTTTTTTACCGATTTTCCCGAGCACACACACACACACACACACACACGCCGCACGCCGTCACACGGGACTTCGTCGCACTGCTGCTGTAAGAAAACGTCGTGGCCATCATGTTCGTCGACGTGCTCAAGCGGTACCTGCTGATCGTGTGGAACTTCTTCTTCGGACAGGTGAGCGAACCGTTTTTTTTTCCTCATTCCGTTTCGTATAATATTAAGCGCGCCAGTGTTTTATCGTTGTTATTACCGACTTTCCGTCGTATATTTCTCGAGTTTACCGTCGTCGTCGTCGTTATATCCGGCGGCGGCGGCGGCGGCGGCGCGCGCCCGTACGCTCTTTCGGCCGTATATTACGTCGGCGGTGGCGGAGGGGCGGGCGCGGGGTACGCCGGGACCATATGTTCGACGTCGCTGCTGCTGCTCCCCGCAGTCGTTTTTTGTTTTTTTTTTTTCCGCATGCGACGTTAATATGGGCTTACTAAATATTATATGTTTTGCGCGAGGTCGTGTCGAGGTCAAGGTTTTCGGTCTTTATACCGCGCGCTCCACTCGTTATTATCATTACACGCCCGATACGTCGATATAGGTGCGAGACGAACCGTACAAATCGCTTTATTTTAATACGAGTTTTTTTTCACTCGCGTCCGACATAAAGAGTATTGTAACAATATACGCGCGACCGTCGCGTCGTACAGTCTTACGCCGCCGTGTCTCATCTTCTATTTATAAACGGTCTCGCTCGGCCAGCGGCCGCCGCGCGCCGGTCATATTGCCCGTCGTAAAATACAACCGATCCATCGCCCGAGTGCTGCAGATCGTTACGATACGAAAAACAAACCGTAGGTCGCCGTAGATGCAGTTTCTATGACGCGGCCGGATGACGTTTCGCGACTGCGATCGGATATCTCTCTCTCTCTCTCTCTCCGGACCGAACAGATTCCGTGGACCACAACGGTCGTTTTCGATTCCGTCTGTTCGACGAGGAGCGAAACTCGAGGCGTGACATGAAATATGGACGTGGGAGACCCCGGACGGTGACAAAACGCACATCGTCTCGCGCGATCGAACAATACGTTGTTGCGGGCGGGCGAGAAAGGACGAGAAAAAAAAAAAAAACCGCGCATTACTCGCGGCGACGCGCACGCCCGTGGATGACGTGTACTACGTGTATATAATATTATGCTCGCGTGTCGTTGGCCTCCGAATAAACGCCGCGATCTTCGATAGAAATAATAATACGCGTTGGCGCTCGCGGAGGGTATACTCGGCACACCCGGGTTTCAAATCAACGCGCCTCGCATCCTTCGTCGGGCGCCGCGCCGCCGCCGCGCCGTCGTGTGTGTGAAACGTTTGTATTGCTTATTTTATTCGAGAGTTACTCGAACGAACGCGCGTATTCGAAGCGATCTTATTGACACAATAATAATATGTAATACGCGATAACACTAACGATCGATAAGTCGGCGAGCTAAAAGCCGCGTTTAATTCGCTTTTATGGCAGGTGGTTTCGACGGCTCGGGTAATCGTAACAATGTCCATATTAGGATCGCCATCGCCGAGACGGGTCGTAGCATCCGGCGGCGGTCACATTCGTATCGTTTTCAAACGCTGATAAATCGCGTTCGTCGGCCCGTATAAAAACGTGCGCATTACGTAATTCGTACTTCGATTCCTTTGCACACCTGTGGCGTGCTGTGTCATCGTCGTATTTATTAAACAGGAGATAAAATAATATAATGTTATCGAGACGCGCGCCGTTATACAATCGCGCGCCGACCCTGCTATAAAAAGAAATATTATTACATAATCGACGCGACATTTTATCATCGCGACACTCGAGGCGCGCCGAAACCGATCGCGCGCGCGGATTCGATAGATATTATACACGGCCCGTATAATACGTCGATCGAAAAATGCAAACGGTACTCGATTCCGCGTGCACATAATTTCCCGGCGCGCGATATTCGTTTGTTTTTCCGACTTGTTATAAATATTACGGATCCCAATTTTTCGGTCAAAACATCCATACCCCATTCGGCCGGTAAATTTCTACACAATTTTAGGAACGATTTTTGTGTTTCACTCAATTCTAATTACATCGTGCGAATAGTACGCGCTGTACGTAGTCATAACTAGTCGTCATCGCGCTAATTTTTCGTCGGCCGTACCCAAGGCCGGTCCAAGGTTTTTTTTTTTTTTACCACCCGGTGCGACATCTGCAATACCTTAACTTCTCAAAAAGTAGTGATTCCTGAAATCGTGTTTATTTCGACGAAAATTCTATCGGCCGAAATATCGTAAATATTTTGACGGCGACCCTAGTGACGCGCGTCTTCGCTGCCGATAAAAATCGTTTACGGTAATGTTTCTCACGGTTTTTCTTCAGACGCGGAACAATAATTATTATTCAAAAGCCCGCCCGACGCGTCGCATATTATTATAATATTGTGTTCGTTCTCTTCTCGTGCGCCGCTGACTCATAATTGCATCACACCGCGTAGTACTCATAGTCGTCGTCGTGCGTCTAACGTCGTCTATAATAGTCGCCGAGTACACACGTCGTCGCCGTCTCCGTCCTTGAGCCAATGATTCAACTCGGCGGCGGCGGCGGCGACTTTGTTTGCAGAAAGAATAATGAAAAAAAAAAAAACCTAATTGAAACCTCCGCGCGCACGACAGAACCGTCTCGGTCGCAGTGTTATTCGGTACCGATACACATCGGCCACCCACACATTATTGGGTGTACGCACACAAAGCGTCTCGCGAGATCGTTCACCGCGAGAAATAAAAACGAATTTATTGCGACGCGCCAAGGTCGTCGATTATCGCGATCGATTGACGAAAAACATTCGACTCTTTTACGCAAGTCGTCGTCGTCGTCGTCGTCGTTTTTTTTTTTACCGCGAGACGTTTTTCCTGCAGTCGTCGGGCCCCGGAAAATCCGCGGGCAGGCAAAGGTTTTCTGTCGAAAACAAGTAAATCGGGGCCCCGCGATGACGACCCTGCAAAGGGTGGTGCCTCCCAAATATAGGGCCCCTCGTAAGCGAACGTGTAACAAAACACTTTCATTTCTACATTTCAACAATAACGTGTCTGTGCATAAACTGACCTTAAAATAACGCGCGCTCATTACGGACGAAACGAACGAGTTTTAACCGTAATTTTTTTCACGTTTTAGTTTAGAAACGACCTTTAACTGTTAAATGTCTACGACACGGACTTTTATTTTCGAGCTCAATCGGATTATGTTCTATTATGCGCGATCGAGAACGACGATGGTTTTTTTTCTTTCTGTAAGCCGTTTCGACGAGAACGCACGGCGAGTCCTTTTCACGATAACTACAGAATAGACACGCGCGACTACAATGTGAAAAACGATCGGAAAAGTCGCGGGCATTTTTAAAAATTTACCCATCACTTTACCCTCATTTCGATGTTCACTATACGACAAGTATAATATTATGAATCCTTCGTCGCTTTTAACCTTGGCAGTTTTTCGACGATTCGTTCGAATAATAATTATAACGATAAAACGGTATTTTTTCGCTTCGTTTTACGTGTGTTTGATGATGATGATTTGCCCGCGCGCCCGCTGTGCATTTGCACACTGCAGTGTCAATATAAAAAATATTGTGTACACACGGTTTTATAATATCGTCGTCGCAGTCGACGGCGTCGTCGCGGGCACAGCCGTTTCGACGATTGTCACGCGCTTGTATCGGAACACAATATTCGAAATAATTATTAACAACTATTCGTCGTTACGTAACGTTACGCGTAGGTATATTATCATATCGGAACGCGCTGCACAATCGTATTATTATTATTAGGTATTATTACTCGGAAACGACTCGCACAGTTCACAACAACAATGCGACCGTATAATATATTATATTTAATACGTGCGCGCACACGTTTCAAATGGTAATCCAGCGAGAGCGCATAATATTATAATGAACGCAGTCGGACGAGCTATGATTTAACGACGGCGACGACGACGACGACGACGACGACGAGCCGGCCGCTCTATACGGTTTTATTCCACCGCGCGGACCAAAATATAACATTCGTTATGACGTAATGTACCATTGTCGCGGCACGCGTCACGAGGTAAACACCGAGTCTCTCGAAGCGTTAGAAAATCCCGCTTTCCGTCGTGTAACAAACATACGTTTTTCGGCGTCAGTTTTGTCCGTTTGGCCCGAGCTCGGAGACCTGCAGTCGACGCAGTTGCCCAGAATCTTTTATCGCGTGAGAACGCAATTTTTCGCGAGAATAATCACACGTATACACTTTTATCGATCGATTGGGCGAGATTAATGATTACTTGACTTTGACGGACAGAACGAGGCTGTTTACTAAACCAGACGTTTAGCCTTTACTATATTTAATGATCACATTACATTTTTAATCGTTATAGTTTGAGCGCGGACCGCCACACTGCGTTTTACCGAATATCGTCATAATATCGCTACTATGCGCGTATTTTTTAAGATAACCTAACGACGATGTCGTCGTCGTAGCCGTCGCCCCGGAAGGCGCAGAATTACTTGAAAAATACGTTTGGTGGCGAGTAGGCGACGGCGGCCGTAAGCTGTATATAAATATGGAGTGACTGGTCGGAAAGAAAAAAAAAAAAAAACGGTAATATGTTCGTCTTACGACGACCGGACGTGAGAGGTGCACGCTGATTATTCGCCGTCGAGACGGTTTGAAAAATAGTTCTTTTGAAGTGAGTGAGAGAGAAGAAAGAGAAGAAACGTCCCGTCCCTCGTCGCCTACGTCTTCTATTCTTATTAGTCGGAAACGATCGTCTGCGTACGAGCCCGAGTACGAGCGAAACGATTATTATTACGACCAACTTGTCGAGGAAAAAAATAGACGCGTCCGTTACGCGAGTATGATAATATGATGTACGCGCGCGCGCGCGCGTCTCTATTTTTGATCGGACCACATGCGCGCGCGCGCGCGACCACATAGGACCACGTCGCGTCCTGCCGATTGCCGCACGTCGCGGGCACGCGGCCAAGATTTCGGTTTTTTTTTTCCATTTGGGGCTGGGGGTGTCGAAAAAAAACGTTTTCCTCCTTTCGCCCAAAATTAGAACATTCTGTTGTAATAAATCAGTAGACGTATAAAAATAAACGATAATACTTATGAACGCTTATTATTATTATTAATTCATTCGATTTCAATTTTTTTCATCATAAAGTGTCGCTATTAATATTTATAGATACTTTGAAATTTCGAAGAGTCCTTGCCGGGGACCGGACGTGCATTCCTGCACTTGACACGATCAGCAACCGGAATACGCGATATATTATTTTCCAATTTTAAAATATCTTCCTGAGTAAAATTAGAAACAGTGATACTTTTTTCAAAATCGAATTTCCCATGAAACTCCGACTCGAGTTTGATTTTTCGAGTAGATCTAGTAACGTGCACCTAGTCGTGTAGATTACTGATTCTATTGTTGGCACGCGTTTGTTTGGAAAACACCTTAAATCGTACGTCGTCGGACGCGGTGCAGTGTGTAGTCGTGAATAAATTAACTGCTACAGTGTCTTTTTTTAAGAATAACCAAACGCGTGGGGGACTTTGCCTCCCACGTATCCCGGCGTAACATTTAATTTGTTTTCATGGGAATCTCGACCTATATTTCAACGGCGTCATTGGCAACACGAATTTCGCGTGAAATTTCGTACAGATCAATTATTGATCACGACGTTTTGACTAATATAATACGATTTTCACCAACACTACGGTTTTGTTTTTTTTTCTTTTCGAATCATTCGAATTGTATTGCTTTTTTAAAAATTTAATCCGGATACACGCGCAGGACTCGCAGGATTCTTTCATCGCGTTCGGAACCGCGCGGAACGTTCGTTTGCCACGTGACAATATATCGACATCTCGTAGATTCTTTGCGATCGATTTTACATTTTCACAATAATCGGTCGGCGCCGAAATGTTAGAAAATTATTAATAGCGTGCAACGCGAATCGTTTTGAAAGTCGCGGCGGCGGCGGCGGCGGACTTTAAAAATAAATCCGTATGCACGCGCGCCGCCGCGAAGACGTCTCGAAATGCGCCGCGGCCGTTTCCTTCCACTTTTTCTCCTTCCCCTCCCCCTTCCCATACGGATACCGCGCGCACAAGCGTAGCGTTTTGTGAGCCGAACGATTTATTGTGCGGCGACGACGACGGTAGCCTTGACAGACACACCTGGTACGCGTTTTTTTTTTATTTTTTATAATGCTCGCGCTTACAAACGCCGTGTGCGGGCGGGGGCGAGCGCGTCGACTCGTTTTGCCGACTCGAATGAAAATAAATAACAAAAAAAATTAATAAAAAAACGTTTTCGGTTTTTCGTATCCAGAGGCGCGCGTTCTGAAACGAGCTAGCTGGCTGGCTATTATACGCGCGTCCGTTTGCGTCGCGTATCGATCGGTTTTCGTTTCGTTAACGCGATTCCGCGTAATCCGATCACGTCGGATCGGAATAAAAAAAACATTGAACACTGGCGAACGGTCGATCGACCGGGTAAAACTTTCGACGACGATTGTTATATTATCGCGACGACGTCCCGAAATCCACTGGCGGCGCATATTTAACGGCGGGACGGTCCTCGTTTTAAGTACGCTTTTTTGTTGTCGTTTCAACGGATCGTTTTATTGCAAACTGCGTGATATTAACGCGAGGTACGTGTGATTTTTTTTCTCACGATAACGAACCAAATCGCGAGGCGGCTAATCAAAACTTTTCGAGTTCGAAAATAAAGACCGACGTCGTCGTCGTCGCGCGTTCCCCTCTGGTATATTATATACGAGTATACTCGTTTTTGTAAACAATTTGATTTTTCATTTCATATCCGATTCGGTCTTGTCCGCCGCCGAGTCCAACAAAAGTTGACGATTGTTATTCGCTTAGTAGTTATTGATCGCGCGCGCGCGAAACACGCGTTTTCACGCATAAGCGCCCTTCAATATTTATATCGTTTATAGCGCGACACGATAAACCGATTAGAATATTTTTCGTTTCGACTGCAGTAACGCGGCCAAACGTTTCGTTGTAATTATATTAGTGCGTTTAATGGATGCGCGTGAATATTAATTGTAAATTCAACTGCGCGGCGTTTAAACGTTTCTATACACGTCACCAGACGCGTTTGAAATCGGTACCCATTGTGTAGGAGCCACCTATGCACTGCGCCATTGTCGCGGCCGTTGTAAATTAGCTCTTTTCTCTTCGCTTCCTATCCGAAGAAAGGCACGACAATCGAGTAGATTACAACGCAGCGCGTGTGTTCGTCTACATGACGTATACTCGTGACTTTTCTGTTGAACGGCTTAATTTTTGAAATTCGACCATTGTTTGTTTGTTTTAGCCGGTTCGTTATTCGTAAAAACAATTTTAATTACGATTTCTACTCGTTTATATTACTCGTTGGGACGTATTATAATATATAATAACAGTTGGTCTATATAGTCTCGTCATAAACACGTTTGGAAAGAACAATTGTCTTGTAAAACAAAATGTAAATAATTAAGTCCGGGCAATAGTCCAACGCGCAGATGTATACGCGCGATTTTTCAAAGTTAAGAATAATAATACGTTTTACTGCGCGGCGGTGTACTGGGCTGCTCGCGAGATTTTGGCACATTTCGTGGCATTCGCCCACGCGCGCGCACCGCTGCCGTCGGTATACGGGTATGCGCGCATTTATCTCGTTAAAATATTTCCGATTAAAAATAACTAGTAAACTAGTAAACAAAGTCGCGTCGACATGTACTAATCGGTCTTTTGTTTTGTTTCTAGGGTTCTACGGAATCGATCCAAGAAGGTCCTAAGGACGACCAGCCGGCGGCTGCAGAGCCGGAATATCCGGTCCCGTCTGCCGCAGTAGACGCCAAGCAGGACGAGGTCGCGAACGAAGAGGACGTCGATGACGACATCGAAGAGATTTTCGATGACGAACAGGAAGAGGGAGAAGAAGAAGAAGAAGAAGAAGAAGAAGAAGGAGACGAACAGGAGGAAGAGGACGACGAGGTAGAAGAAGACGAGAGCGCAGACGAGAAAGCGGACGTGGCGAAAAAACCAGAAGACAAAACAGTGGGATCGAACGACGTACCCGCTGCTAAACCCGCGGGCAAAGCGGAAGACGCGGCCAAGAAACAGCCGGAGGCGCCGAAGACGAGCGACGTGAAACCGGACGAGCCGAAAGCCGCCAAGGACCTGCCGAAAGTGGACGTCAAACCGTCGAAGCCCGAGTTCGAAATCGTAGAAAGGGAAGACGCGAAACCGGCGCCGCCGGCCAAGGACGCGTCCAAGCCCGAGTTCGTAGCCCGAGAGAGCGTCGCGGTCGTGAAACCGGCGGCGGCAAAGGACACGACGCCGGCCGCGACCCCCACCCCCACTCCCACCACCACCGCCACCGCCGCCACCAAGTCGAATCAAGATTTTGAAATCGTGGATCGCGAGGCGCTGAAAGTGGCGCCGGAAAAAGACGGGGCCAAAGAGAAGGCGGACAAGGACGACGACGCGGCGAAACCGAAAGACGACGCGAAGAAAACGGTCCACGTGAAATTCGAGGACGAAGTGGCCGGCAAAGGCGACGGCCGCGACGTTAAAGTCGCCGGCGCGCAGAAGCCGCAGGCCAACGCGGAGTTCGTGGTGTCGGAAAAAGGCGAAGACGGCGGACCGAAAAGCGCCGCGGGTCGCGAGGCGATCGACTCGTTCCTGTTGGGCGAGCAGAGGCACAGCGGCGGCGTGCACCATCACCCGGAGTCCATTCAAGACCAACAACTGTAAGTCGTCGAGCCGAGCTTTGGCGCGTTTGACCGCGCCGGTAGTCGACGCGTCGTCGTTCGATATACCGGCCACAGTGTTTTTATTTTTATTTTTTTCATACCGCCGCCGCCCGGTGGTGTACTGTCGTCATTAAAAAAAAAAAAAATTCTAAACAATAAAAAAAAAAGCTCGCGCGAAGAACCGACGGTATATGCCTCCTACTCGCGATACCGCTATAATATATAACACACACACACACATATTTATATATAATATAGTTGTCGATTTTTATAATAATACAATAAAAATACATATTTTTATCCTATAATTATAATATTTATATTTAATAATACGATACGTTTGATAATAGTAATAATAATAATAATAATAATAATAATAATAATAATAATATTAATATAATTGTGTTGTTGAAGATTTTGACATTTTTATTAGTGTAAAACGAATTTTGAAAAAAATGACGAATTATATTATTATTAAAATTATGTTTTTTGATTGATTTGAAATAACATTTATTACGGTTTTTTTTTTTTCTGTATCTGTCTCACACGGTAACAACAGTAGTGTTTTGTTTGGAGCTCCGAGTGTAGTTCGGATATCTCGCTTGGTTTGTGACATTAACAGCAGCTATTATTTTAGTATCTTCGCAGTGCAATGACTTTTTTCCAGAACGATATTTTGTTGAAATGTGGAAAATCAACGTTTTTCGATCGAAACGTCGTCGTCGTCGTCGTCGTTACCGCGACCGGGGTGCTGCGCGTGTATTTTTACGATTTTCAATTACTTTTTGAAAAACTAACGCGCGTGTGATTTTTGTAATTTTCTAGTTTCGCAACGTGGATAAAAAAAAATACGGCCCGTCGTCGATCCGTTTGAGAGAAATCGGCTTTACAAATCGACCGTATTTTCCGAGCGCATCGCGAGAAAATAATGAAATTTTATCGTTCGGGAACGTAAAAAAAAAAAAAAAAACAGGCGTTCAACGGGAGGGACACCCTGTACAGCGGTGGTCCGCGCGTTAATAGATTCGTTTGACGTGACGAACCGGGCGCGCGGACAGCGCTCGGAAACGCACGCGACGGGACTCGACGCGCGACGTATCTGTTTTTTAATCGATCGGAATCGCCATTGTGATGCTCCACACCGCGTCACAATAAAGAGTGTACGGGAATATAATGGAAAATAATATAACGCCATATAATCGTATATTATCCCGGTGCCGTTGCCCAGGACACGTCGCTTTTGGGAGATGTTTAGAGAATATTTTATTATTTTGTTGTGTTTTGTATTTTTTCTAGCGAGTTCGCGTTTTATACGTAGGTACGCAATAATTGATATTGTTGTTGATCAATCATTGAAAACGATAGCGTCTATGAAACGAAAAAAAAAAAAAAAAACACCAACGTATCATAACAACGTTAATTATTATAAATAGTGAGTATACACATGAAATGTATTCGTATAAACGGTATCAATATTCATAACGTTTGTCATGACTAGGGTCCCCGGACTAAAAACTCTATATAAAAGACGTGTACGAACTCGAAAAGACGATAAACGTTCTTAAAATTTGTTTTAAACTAATAACAACTACAACAATTACAAGTGTAATATTAAACGTATTATAATATTTGCAGTTAAAGTTATCGACACGCGTTCTAAGTTAAAAAATCATCGTCTAAAGCATAGGTTCTTAACCGGGGGTCCGTAGATGGTTACTCGGGAGTCTCACTCAGGGTGGCTGTGAATTTTTTTTTAAATAATCCAAAAATGAATTTGAAATCGATTCATAATATAGTCTATTACAGGGGTGGCCACAACGAGGCTCGCGAGCCGCATGCGGCTCTTGAACCAAATTTAGACTAAAACTAATAAAATTCTGTTAGAATCGTTAGAAACGTTAGATAGTGTGTTTATTGCCACCGGTTTCGTTATTCGTTTAAATTAATTGAATCTAAACATCGATCTGTCTGATGAACATTTAAGTGAACTTGTGCGAACTGCGCTTACAAATTATCAGCCAGATTTCAATAAACTTACAGAAAAAATGAACACTCGAAAAAGCACTTCTCGTGAGTAAAACAACAATAATGTTAATGTTAATAATGTCAATAATGATCATTTTTTTTTTTTTTGTGTAGTGTAAAAAATAAATGTTCCTTTATTTGATTTAAAATGAAAAATGTGTCTTCATCGCTTTACAATGTGGCTCGCCTCGAATTACTTTTATAAATTTGCGGCTCCCTAAGTTAAGGTTAGTGGCCACCCCTGGTCTATTGTCATTAAAAAATAATTGTAAATAAAAATTATATTAATTTTTTTTTAATTAAGAGGGGGGTCCGTGATTATATTTCATACTTCAAAGGGGTCCGTTGCCCAGAAAAGGTTAAGATCCTATGGTCTAAAGACATTTCAAAACAACAAAATATATATATAAAAGTAACGATCGTTTGCAGTAAACACAGTAAAACGCGGAATTCGCTAGATTTAAATCGATTTCGTATGATTTATTTGACATTTCGGAGGGGATAGTTTCGGCAATAATATACCGTCGAGGAGTGTTCGGATTTTCTCGGGTCCGATTGTTACGGAAAACGTCGCGCGCCGTCGTCGTCGTCGTCGTCGCTCGTAATATTAGTGTCGTCGTCCGGTTAACGTGTCCGGCCGAGACGAATATAATAATATGTAATTCGGAAAACGATGACGCGTATTTCACAATACGTTTGATAATAATAATAACATATAGTGTGTATTTTCTACAGCTGTGCGCTCGGACGCGCGTTTTAATACCATATTGTCGTGTGTACGACGTGATTTATTTTCGCGTGTGTTTAGCTGTTTTCTGTGTGGCGCTGACAAAAAAAAAAAAAAAGGAAAAGAAAGAAAAACGAGGTCGACGCACACAAACACACTCGTCGTTCGAATTATTTGGCCGCAAAATAACACACACACACACACACACACGATTTCAGCGTGAAAACAAATTGCAAAATTACCGTGCGCGCTTACGTTGCTATAAATAAAATTAAACTATAAAATAATATATACGCGTCGACGCGTATTATGTTTTTGCGTTGTGCGCACAAAATGACGGCGTTATGACAACGCCGCCGCCGTCGATCCGAAACCACTTTGGTTTCAAATTTTCACCTTCCTCACTCCCCAAAAAGTCAATTTCGTAACAAAAAAAACCATTCGCGTCGATAAACGATATACTCGGGCCGCCGCGCCGCCGGTGTAGTAACACAGAAGTTTCCAAATTTTTCGGTTTATTTCAGGGCCGAATTCAGCAGCTCTCGACACTATATTATTATTATTACCTGTACCGCGGTCGATCCGAGACAGATAATAATATATACTTTTGTCGAAAGAAAACGATCGCCGGTCTTTACAAAAACTCGTTTCGCGATCATTACGTCATACGCCGCGTATCTTTTTTCGCGTTCATTCGTGTAATTCGAAAACGTTACCCAGTACGACGCGACGACGTCTTGCCGACCACAACGAACGTTTCGTCGTATCGTCGGCTAAACACCTCGACCGTTTGATGGAAAATTATAATTTTCCAATCGATAAAGCGTGGTTGTATTATTGTACGGCGTATTTTGGTCATTTTTCGAGCGCGTTTAAAATGTTCTCGGGGTAGCAATAGTGGTCGGATCGTGCGTACGCTCGTTTTTTCTTTCTAACGGGGGACGAACGGATTCGCGGCGCTCGGTTTGGGAATCATTGGTTTAGACATCGTATTATACGCACGCGATAATATTATTGTTATAATATTACAATACGCCGTCCGCCGATTGAATGTTTCAACGCCACGCGCCGCACTGTGTATTGTATTGACTCGTGCGAGACAAAAGGTGCGAATTCGACCGGTGCGGCGGCGGCGGCGATCGGAACTAAAAATTTCATATTGTGTTCACACGTACATTATATTTTATAATAATTATTCGTTGATGCGTTTATTACTGTTTCAAGGGAATACAGTGACTCTGGCGAAGAGCTGTCGGACGACGACATAGAAATCGATTACGAGGACGACGAGGACGACGAAGAAGTGGAAGAAGTGAAACCTTTGCCACCCGTCGCCCGTAGCGTCTATAAGAAAAACGACTGAATCGCCGCGGTAAATTTTACAGTCGTCGTGAGCCAATATTGTAAAAATAGTTAAAAACCGATTTTTTTTTTTTTCTACTGTACGTTATCTATTATATTATAAAACCTTACTGACACGCGCGCACGCGAAAACCGAAAAGAAAAAAATAATAACAAATAAATAATAATAACAATTTTAATACCTTCGCAATGGAAGTTCAAACGATCGAAAAGAAACCCGACACCGGAAAGCAAACAGTGACCGCGACCGAAGAGACGTCCTCGGTGGCCGAACGCACCAAAGAGGTAATTATTACGATCATAATATTGTGAATGTGTCGTCGTGTGCTGCGCAATAACATCGCAGAAACGCTGAACGCGCCGCATCGCTCGTATATCGAAACTACTGAACGGATTTCGATAAAATTTGGTAACCATTTATAATATGGTCCAACTTAAAAGATAGAATAGTTTTTTTTCAATATTTATATGTGGCGAGCGAGCGCCGAGAATATTCTGGAACGGTTATATATATATTATATAAAAATGGAGAAAAAAATGTAAAACAATTCATCAATTGAGAACGGCCGGGCCGATATGGCTCAAATTCTTTTTTAATTGTTCGTAATTGCCGGGAGAAGGTTTTTACGAAAAAAAAAAAATTTGAAAAAACCCAATTAGGGGAGGTGCTGAAACGGGAATTTTGTGATGTACTTTTGAAATTTTAAATAGTCGCTATTGGTTATGGGAAAAAGTCAGCCCATTTATATCATATAACCCATTTATACATAATGTACGTGTACCTATACTGTAACCATAGTGACCATTATCATTGTTTATAAATTTTTTTGCGAATCATTTTCAATTAAAATAATATATTATATACGTGTTTCGTATACTTTTCACATATACGTACATACTTACAATAGGTTAGTAATTTTTCATAATACAAAATCCCCGTTTGAGCACCTCCCCTAGGGGGATGTGTATAAATAAATCTACAAACTTATTTTTCAAAATTCAACCCTTAAAAGAAGGGGTAAACTTTTCACGGGCTAGATTTTGAGATGCAACGATCAGCGAGTAATTTGCATTTTATATGAATAGATTATTATGTCATCAAAAAACCCGACGATCTTTACCAAAAACGAATAATTGATTTTGCAATATCATATTATTATTACAAAACTTTTATCGAAATTGCGTGCGTGCGATGAACAATAGAACTTTTTTCATTGGCGGTCGAATACGATCGCAGGCAAATCTATAGTCATCATTGGTCGATAGGCGTATACAATTTTAAAGCGAAAACCCGACGACGTTTACGCAAAAGGTATGGATTTCGCAACGTCATATATTATTAGATAACTTTTACCGAAATTGCGTGCGTGCGCGCACCATTCTTCTTTCGATCGTAGACGCCGTCGCGCGTCGTCGCCACGCACTTACAATAAGTCAGTTATTTTTTATACTGCAAAATTCACTGGAAATATAATATGGCAAAACAACGTTTGCCGGGTCAGCTAGTAATATATAATATATTATTCTTGTCTTCGCCGCGTGTGTGTGCACTCGTGTTTTCATAATTCATTGAATTTATTCGAGCCCGAGCGGGCAGTTTTCTACGCGGCGTTTACAAACACAATAGGCAGTGTGATATGGTAATAAAGGCTGGAGTCGGTGGTAAATTCAAGATTAAAACAGCCCAGGATCAAAGATTTCGGCAACACTCGTTTCGCCAGGCGGAGTGACGACGAGCGACGACGGTGGGATATAGCGGCGGAGCTGGGAAGGAAACCGCGAGAAGGAGATCCGTTTTTTTTTTTTGACGAGTGGAAGTCGAAACGTACCACGACGACGTGCGAAAACATACTACGCGATCGGCGCGGGGGTCCTTTTTTCTCTCTTTAGTCTCGTCGAATCACGCGCGTTTCGATTCGGAAGAGTTGCGAATTAAAAAACGAACGACTACGGAGATCAATAACTTTGAAAAAAAAAATCCAAACTAACCTGACCGTCGTCGATGAATTAGTGTTTCCGCACGATCGCAGTGCGGTCGTGCGGAAAAAGTTGTTGCGCTCTCCTGTAACGCAGTCGTTCTCGCGGTTAAAACACAGCACGACGACGACGCGATGTTTTGAGAATATGTTTTTTCGGAAACTCGATGTCAAACGGCGATTCTGTTCGTTTCGCGCCCCGGGTCTCGCGAGAGATACCGGTCAACGTGCACCGAAGAAAACGTGTCGGCTCACACGGTTTACCGATCGCCGGAACACGAGACCGCGGAACGAGCGAAAAAATAACCGTTTTCCATCGATGACGATATAACAATATTTTATTTCATAACATAAACGCGCGCGGGTATAATATTTTGTTACGTCGTCGTCGAGAGGTCGCTCGCGAGAAAACGAACAATATTTCCCCACTGTCGTATCTCCTTAAAAACGATTTCAAATTGCCGACGAAAACAAACGTGCCGCAAAAATGTAAAATTGACTGAAAATTAACACACAGTAGTAATGAAAAATCGAGATTACGCCGCGAGTACCTATTTTCGACTACAATCGAAAGAGTAATATTATACAATTTCATTTTTCACCGTACGCGAAAATTCAGGTGTTATTTATATTTTACTTGTACATTTTTCATACTCTCTCGCGGCAGACGCATTTCTGCCTTTGATCCGATACGTTTCGCGGCGATTACGTTGCAAAAATCTACAACTGTGTGCGGTTTAGCCCCCGCACGATCTATTTGGCTTTTTTTCTGCGAAAAATGAAATGAGAAAAAAATGTCTCGATGTGTAAGATACTGTGCAATAATATTACGTTCGCCGCCGCCGCAGCCGATGGTCGGTCTTTTTTAAATGTCTCACGACTGACGCGAGTGTTATGATCGCGGACGACGACGGGGAGTTCATCGAAAACTCCCGTCGTCGCGTCGATTCGATTTTACAATATATAACGTTTTAAATAATCTATATATATAAAAATCTATGTACATTTGAATAAATTTTATAGCTCAAGATCCACCGAACCGATTTCGATAAAAATTTCAGGGCATATTGGGATTGATATGTAGATGATGGTTTCTGTGAAGTTTGTACGCTGTGCGATAAGTGGTTCCGGCGTTATGGCCTCTTAAGTGCAAAATATTAATCACACATTGTTATTGTTTTGCCATGGAGATATATTACGTATATAAACTCTATGTGGTTATGTTTTATTATTTGTTTCCGTGGCACGTGCGTCTATGACATTTTCTATTAATTAGTTTGAGATTAAATGAGTTTGTTTTTTATTCAATTTCAATTATATGGATTTCGGTGTAAACAATGCCACGGACAAAAACGACAGAATATAGGCCGATCGTCCAATGCATGATTTGTTCGATCGAGAATTGCGACGAGAACAACAGTATGATATCAATGAATTGCAAACATTTGTGAATTGAAATGTTCCCAAATTAAATGACCATCAAAAAAGTGTGTACGATACCATCACGCAAGCTGAACAAAATGAACAGGCCTTTTTTATGTTCCCATTTTGTAACGACGCTATTTAACTTTTTTCCAATTTTTTTTTCACAGAGTTGTTCCAAATACCTTTCTGAGTGTCTAACTGATAAAATAAAAAGTTATACTCGCACACGGGCGAAGCCGGGTTATTCAGCTAGTATTATTATATCGAGCGAGAAGACGGTATAATATAATGCGACACTGTCCGGCTTTCTCGCGAATCGAACACGCAGAATTTCACGGGTTCGTCGTCGAAATCTCCGCGTTTGATGTTGTACCTCGTCGTTCGGCTCGTTTCGCCGTTGAGTCGCGGCAACTGTTCGCAGTCTCGGACGAATATTTTCGTTTTCGACGGAGGCTGGTGATTTCGATTCGCGACGCGAACGTCACTACGCGCGCGGTAATAATATTGCGAAATAAATCGTGTTTAGCGAGGACGGACGACCGCGGATAATAATAATAATAATAATAATAATAATAATGTACAACGGAGACGCGTCGAGTGAATCGAAACGACGAAATTATTTATCCGCATAAAGTACCGACGACGAAGAGCGACTTTTGAATTTTTCTTTTTTTCCTTTTCTTTTCGCCATCGAATTTCGTACACTGTTTTCAAAAACCCGAAATCAGAAATTCAATAATGGGCGCTAAAATATATTTGCGCAAACTTTCGGACGCAGCCATGCAGATAAAGTAGTTTTATTCGAACTGGGCGAGCATTGTTATATTATTATAGTGCGCGAGGCAGTGAACCGAGATCATAATATGTACGTATATATATACAATACGATTTGGCCGGCAACTTTCTAGAAAGCAAACTTTACTCTACGAATCGTCGTCGCGAATAACCGATCGGATCCGACGGCGAATCCGACGTTTCGCCGTACCCCGGGGGCGTTGCATCGAGCAATAGATGATTTCGTCGTCTGTCAACATTTTTCGCGGCAATTAACAAAAAAAAACAACAACACGTTTGCATTTGATCGTTGAAAGTTCACGTCCCGTACGCGTTTCCGAGTATAGTTCATAATATATTTCTGAAACGATGTCAAGTACAAACGACATTAACGGTAATGCTTCGTACGTTTTCATCATTTATTTACGCGTGCGAATACTAATACTAGCAGCGGCATAGATTTAATCATCGACGTTTGAGGTACATTTTTTGCAGACACGAGCTTACGCCGTACTCTCGTCAACTCGAAAAATAGTTCGAAATAGAGTTTAAATTATAAACATTTACTTTGTAAAAGCAAATCGTTCATAATACGTACATTGCGTACGCATCGATCGTAAATATAATTTACTGTCGTTTCCATTATTGTTGTGACCGATGTTTCGAATCATTCTTCTTTTTTAGCGCATTTTGTTGTCAATAGTTTTTTTTATAAAAGACTCGGAGTAATTTTATTCGAACAATTTTAAGGATAAAACGAATGTTTTAAGAATCGATTTCGTAGGTTTTTTTTATTATATAGCGTGTCTCTACATCCAAGCGCACGAGTATTTTTTTTTCCGCCACGTTTTAACGCGAAACCTTTCGGGAGAGACTATATATATTTTATTCGCAATAATATTTAATTTGAAAATCGGTCCGTAAAAGCGGGAAGGTACGGACGGCAATGAGTCGATGAGTAGTAATAATTTTACGACGTCTATGAAAAGTCAAAGAAAAATATTATTATGTCTCACGACACACACACATGCACCGCCCAAAACGTCTATAAATGCGTTTTCCGCCACATAATACGAGCCGCATTGTATTCGTGCGGACTTGTAAGCCGACGACGACGTTTTAAATCATTGAAAGAGCTTTTCAAATACAGTTTTGACATATTGCAGATAAATGATTTTCGCTTTTTACGGTATTTCTAAGATAAATAGGAAATTTCCGCTACGCCGCGCCGCGCCGCCGCCGGAGTTTCGACTCGGCGTGTGAGAATTATTAAGAAGTGTTTTTTTTTTTTTTTTTTTGTCGAAATAAAAGCATAATATTTTCTTTGGAAATCCGTTCGATTTTCGTCGCTGCGTCGCACACGTTCTCGGCGTTTATGATAAATAATAAAATCGCATTGGAAAACTGCGTCGCGTTTCAACTTGGACAATGCAATGTCCGGTTTTCGTTCGCGACCGACGCGCGAATTCTCTCCGGTCGAAACTGTATCCCCTTGGAAGCCGTTAAACGAAAAAAAAAAAGAAAA
This sequence comes from Drepanosiphum platanoidis, assembly GCA_948098885.1. Taxonomy (NCBI): domain Eukaryota; kingdom Metazoa; phylum Arthropoda; class Insecta; order Hemiptera; family Aphididae; genus Drepanosiphum; species Drepanosiphum platanoidis. The sequence continues at coordinate 3,348,532 of OX402538.1, read as the reverse complement.
AAAAGTAGTAGTTTCTATAGAACGAACTGTTTCGTTTTTGTTGAAAAGTATTCTGAAAATAAACATTACTGAGCTACTGCGATATCGTTCTCGGACTTCCGGCGTCGTCGTCGGTAGAAATACCTCAAACTCGATGATTCGTACCGCGCGTCTGAATACTGAAATGAGTTTTGAAAATAACGCGTCCGTCGATTTCAAAACGGAAAATCGCAGAACAGGAAGATAATAATATTATGACGTCACGTCTTCTAGACAATTCAAAATTATTTACGCTTTACGATTCGCGCGTGCACAAACGACTGCGGTACTCCGATCTCGTAAAAGATACGTTTCAAAAAGTATTTAAAATACGTATTCGAATACTCCGTTACAAAAAATAAAAAGAAAGATACTCGAGAACAAAATATAAAAATACTTTGAAAAAGCATTTAGAAACGCTCGCGAAATACCTAATTTCTTCTACTCACCAGTGAGGATATTTTTCTGAATTCGATATTGTTAACAAACCGAACGTCGTCGCTGTTAGCATTTACACGTACCAATTATTAATAATACGACTGTGTTAAAGAGGTTTTCGCGCCCAATAATTTGTGGCGCTACCCGTTTTGGAATAACACGCGTAGACACGTGTCTTTAAAAACTTACAAAAAACTCGTGGAAACCGCGTGCCGTCGATTATGCGTAATATTAATTTGGGATATATCGGGTTTTCGGCGCGGCGGAACTGGCGAAACGTCCAAAACAATAGGGGGGGAAAGTATATGGAAATCTGAAAGTCTTAATAATTTAATATACAGAATGCAAATACTTTGGACGAGTATTTAAGACACAATGGCGAAGTACATTTTTCGAAAATATTTAAAACACGAGTACTCGAGTACTTAAAAAGTATTCGAATACTTTTACGTAAAACACTCGAGTGTTTTACGAGACTCGAACGAAAAGCCTCCTTTACACACACACACACACACACACACGAATGACCTTACGGCCCCCGTCACGTTAAATCGCGCTATTTAGCATATTTCGACAATAACAACGCCCGCGTTCTTCTCTCACATCGACGCGTGAACAATAATAATTGCGTTTTTCGACCGAAACTCAAACGGAACATATGGCGATTTTCTGATTGTTTTGTTTTGTTTGTTTCCACGCACGGCAGGTGACCAAGGACACGGCCAACTCGCATCTGGAGCAAAAGGCCAAGAGCGTGCAGTCGGAGGAGTCGACCAAGTCGGTGTCGGAGACGGTGGAGAAGTTGGCGAACGGCGGCGTGAAAAAGAGGACCGTCATGTCCTCGTCGCAGCAGTTCTCGTCCGAGGAATCGTTCGAGGAGAGCTGGTCGTCCTCCGGGCCCATGATCACCAGCACGGTGACCAAACAGATCGAACAATGAACGGCCGCCGTCCATGTTATTATCGCGATAACCGTTGTTTTCGTGTTTTCCGCGATGTCGCGAAATAAAATAAAATTCAAATTAAATTCAAATAAAAAAATCGTACGCGCGCCCGACGACGGACGTCTGTTGACGTGTGTAATACGTAATAATTATCGAGTGATGTGAATAATAATAATAATTCTCACTCGCGTCACGCGATCGTGCGACGAGTGCGATTCAAAAAATTGTTTTCGATTTATTATTATTATTATGTATTGTTTGTAATTTTCTTTTCTTTTTTTTTTTTCATTCTCTTTCTCGACACACAACCATTTTAACCTGACAATAAATATTACTATCTATTATTATTATACCGTTGTGCTTACTCGATGATGTTTGTACTGACATGCCTGCACCTTAAGGAAACAAACCGACAGAAATCGAACAGGAAAAAAAAAAACGTTCCCGCGAACATTCCCGAACAAAAAGTTTAAACTCAAATTTTCGGTCGACTCGATCCAATAGTTTTTCGAGGCACGTTTTGAAATATTCTCGCGAGCGTGACTCTAACGGTTTTTTTTTTTCAGGACAAACACAAGATCTGTTTCATCACACATACTTAGGCTCGAAATAATATAACCAGAGACACGAGAGGGGGCAGTTTCATCTGAATTTCTAAACAACGCTTGGGTCACTTTTTCTCGGTCCGTCCGAGGCTCGAATTTTTAAATAATGTTAAACAGTAGTTATCGTTTAATTTTTTAAACTCCAAGTCACTTATTTAGTGTATCGTCGAACGAAGCGATATCGGCGAAATAATGATGTCGAAATCTAGGTTCGCCGTTAGTGGCGATGAAATCGACGCAGACGTATAAAAAGTTCAAACAACACGCAATCGAACAAACCCAGTGGAGTCCACGTGTAGTTGCCAAATCGTCTACTGCCCGACGAGACAACGGCGTCGCGACGGACGAGAGTCAATCGATTGGGGGACGAAAACCGTTCGCTTTCTCTAGTCCAGGGGTGGCCAACCCAAATGATCTTGTGGGCCACTTTGGAAATACATATATTATAAGCTCTCGGGCCGCATACTAAATTACATATTATTTTAGATTTGATTTAGCGGAAATTTGTTTCTCAACTCGTTTACTAAGCTTTTGCAAATCTATAGACATGCTTGTGTTTTCTGTTAGGTTTACGCGTGATTTATGTTTGGCGAATTTTATTTTCGAAAAAAAACGTTGATTTTTTTGCAAATGTTTGATAAATCTCGCGGGCCGTAAGACTTTCCAAGGCGGGCCGCGGGCTGGCCATCCCTGCTCTAGTCGGTCTTTATCGTTTCGTTCGTCGAGTCCGTCGACAGGGAGATACTATTTGTAGAAAATACAATAGTTCGGATTCCACGTGCATCGTGAGACGAGAATTTCACGTGACAATAATGTAAACCGCAAAATAATAATTAGATTGTCGGTTTCGCGACACGAATTTCCATATAACATTGTACGCACGGTCTCCGCGGACCGCGAGGGTTCACTGTTTCGGTGATGATAAATAAAGGGGAGGGGGGGGGTAAAGAAATTTTCCAACTTTCAAAAATAGTAAAACGCTTCACTCTGGGGACACTCTGTATACGCGGCGGCGTCACCGTTGCATAATGTTGTAAAAGTTATAACGACGAAGAGGTGTTTCGCCGTGTTGCGAATACGCGTAGTAGTATTCAACTCGCATGTGTCCGACTCGCGTAACGATTTGTCGTCCGCTTTTGTGCGCGTTTTAATGCGAACGAGAAGTGTTGGTGGCGGAGGACATTAAACTCGCGGACTGACTATTCCCGGGACATCTGACTAATGCAATAACTTCAACGGTGTCCTTTCCTACAATAAAACGTTTTTAATTTTTTTTTTACAATCGCAATATTTCCGGCCATAATAAATCTATTTTTGTTTATGTGGATTTTAATATTTCAAACAACCCCGGAACGAAAAAAAATGTAATATTTATTTAACGAAATAATCAAAATGGTTTTTCGAGAGAGAAAAAAACAAATTTTCGGAAAATGTTGGTGTTTAAAAAACATTCGACTCGTCGATTTCTAATTTAATTTTTGTTTTAGTCGTGTTTAAAACTCGAGTATTAAAAAAAAAGTCAATCGTTCTCGTTATTATTCAAGTTGATTATTTACATTATATTTTCCATTTTCGTTTGTTTTAATCGAAACGTACACAAATAGAGTTTGATATTATAACGTCATGTCGACACCTACTCTCTGTAAGCAATGCTCGCGGTGGGAGTAGTTTCACATAGTTACGCTTTATAAATAGGTACATAAACATTAAACAATGCTTCAGATAATGCGTAAAGTATTTTTAATAAAAAAACGTAACATAACGATTTATACTTATCGTTCTTGACGTATGTAAACGAAAACTATTTTATCACGATTCACCCGATCTTGAAATAGTATCAAATTTTGGAAAAAGAAATACGAAAACGGTGTATACGCGCTCGAATAAGTAAAATGACCACTACATCAATAAATAACCGACTTGAATAATTTTATAATAACGCGAAATTAATTATCTTTTTAAATTTGTGCTTTTCGGATTCATTCACGTCGTCGTGTCGGTCAAAATCAGTGATGTAAACGTATACGAATTAACCGACGACGGGTCGCTCTCTGTAAGAAAATAATTGAATCGCTCATTGCAGAAACCCCATGAGTGACACATGAGTTTAAACTTTCGATTTTTCATTCCTGGAAGTAGAGGAAGGTGTTCTTTGCACAACACCGAATATAATATACTCGATACTCATATTATACTCGCCGAGGTTGAAGGGAAGGGGTATAGAAAATAAAAAAAAAAATGTTGTTTTACAATTTCTGTCACTCGTGGAGTTTCTGCAATAAGCGATTCAATTAAAAAGCGCTGGCCCCCCCTCCATCCTCGACTTACTCGTGATTTATTTTATCGGCTCTCCGACGACGTACACACACACACACACACACACACACACGATTGAAGAATACGACTGTTATATTTTTCTGCGGTCTCGCAATCCGAAACGACTCGACGGACGTCGCGATAAGCCTTAAATCGACCGACGAATACCGAAATCGTTTGTTTTTGTTTTCGAAACGTCCAATTACTTAAACTGATCGATACAAGAGAGAGCAACGAGTGCCGGCCGATTCGATTTTCGACCCGCACCAACTGTTATTGTTATAAACGCGCGCGCGCTCCCGCTACACAAACCGGCGTAATATTATCGGCTTGCCGGCGGCGGCGGCGGCGTGTTTGGATCGCGCGCGGATCGTCGGATGACCCGGACGAATCGGGGCGCGGACGTAACTGTATTGTATTAATATATTATTATTGCGCGCGCAAAAGATATTGGCGCCGGTTATTTCTGTGTCAACGGAGCGTACGAGCGCCGAATGAGTAACGACGATATCGGTCAAAACGGAAAAGAAAAGAAAAAAAAATAATAGAAGGACGAAAACGATCAACACGTTCACGGCCACGGCGCGGCGGCGTAATTCGGAAAGTCTGTTAAAAATACCACAACGTAAAAAAAGATTTTTTAGTCACCAAATGACTTTTATAAGTAAGCACCTTGGTGATATTATTATGGTGCACATATTTTGTGCATTTTGAAGTTTTTTTTCAAGTTTTTCGAGCGATGTCAACAGTTGACTATAATAGTTATACTATAGTTGACATGGGTTTATACAGGGTGTTCCAAAATGATTCATCCGATTTCAAAAAATCATATTTATTGTAAAATTTGATTAATCATGTTAAAACAAATTTGACGTTTTAATGGATTATTTTAAGTCTTGGGTACAATGCTTATAAATGTTCAATATGACCCGCCTTACTTGCACGACACACATCTAAGCGGTATTCAAATTCCTCATAAACCCCTGTTGAAGCATGTCGACTGTAACCAAGTCGATGGCGTCTGTAATGCGACTTTTCAATTCGTCAAGATCTTTTGGAATGGGAGGTACATAAACAGTGCTTTTTATGTAACCCTAGAGAAAGAAATCACTGATCGTAAGATCCGGCGATGGACACAAAATGTAGCACTACAGCGACCGATTCATTGCTCGCGGTCGACATTTCGATAACAACTAATTAAGTTACGCCACATGACCAAACTGCACATTATCGCGACTTATCAGCCAATCGATAAAAACTCAATAATAACCTCACCTTTCAGATGGTTGGCGCTTCATTCACCTCAAATTACAGGAACAATATGTCTACTAAAATCGGATGAATCGTTTTGAAACACCCTGAATAAAGAGAACCCCGCTATAGTTGACACGTGGCCGTGAACGTGTTGAAAACCGCGTACGCTCGAGAAGTCTGTCGGGTCGCCGCCGCCGCCCTCTCCAACGCGCAATTATTATTACGATAGACGTACGCGATACATAATAAATTATCGCGCGTTTGTTGTACGACGACGACACGCGGTCGGCACATTCTCTCGTATGCGATCCGTCACTCGCGCGTCCGGCCGTTTAGTGTACGCGCGCTCGCCGACGGAGAATTCTCGTCGTCTCCGTCTCGAAGAAAAACTATAGGTGTTTATCGTTTTGGTTTTTTGTGCGTTTTTCTACTCGTCGCCGCGACGATGATTCGGCCGTCCGGCGCGATGGCCGTCTGCTGCAACGTCGGCCTCTGCGTGTTGGCCGCCTCCGCGATCGTCTCCGGTAAGCTTTTTTTTATCGTCACTATTATCATTATTATTTTGCATTCTGCGTTTTAATCGCATCGAATCGAGGTGACGACGACGACAAAACCGCGTTCCCAGACTCACGATCATATACTTACGACGACGATAACTTCTGCTGAGTTTTGAGATAAAGTTTTTGCGGACTTACGGGATAACGAATACGTATACTTACGTCACGCGGTTAATTGAAATGCGTCGCGGAGTCGACGTGGAAATAATTCTTTAGTGCAGTCGCGGCAGCCGAAGAGAGAACACGCCTTTTTTATACAGACCGTGTATCACGTCCCGCCGAATTTCCCGTAGACCTTTCGTTTGTAGATATTTCCGGAAGTATTAGCAAGAAGATTTAAAAAATTTCAACCTATGACCGCGTGTGAACGCGGTAAGTACGGTTTTAAAATTACACTATACTTCCGATAAGTGTAAATATTCTACTGAGCGAATTTTAAACTTAAACTTTATTTCACGCGCTTGTTATCCAATACACTAGATTCTTTTTTTTGTTATAAATGGTTAATAATCACAGAGTTTGAACGATTTCATTTCGATTGCATATCAAATCAGGCACAACAATATTACAGTGGAATATCATTATGCACTTGCGTCAAATACATCGAAGCCCAAATTACTTTTCGGCGTTAGAATATTATGACGCAGGCCGAGAGAAAATATCCCGCGAACAAACAATAATATTACGGGACCCCGGAAAATAACGACCGAGTTCTCGCGACCCCTCGAAAATTCGAAACGGCGAGCACAAATCTTAAAAACACGATTTAATATTATATTACGCGCGGTACGTCGGATTCTTTGATTGGGTGTTGACGCGTGTTTTTTTTTTACTCAAACGACAAAAAATGTCAATGTCGACGATAAAATTATACGGAAAAATAATTAGAAAATCCCCGGCAAAAGCAACGACATGGTGGTACGTGATAATATTATTATTTCGCAATAATCGTCGAACGTCCGTTGCGGCGGCGCGGCGGAAATATAAAAACGAAAAAACCGAAAAACGATTCTTTGCCGCGGTTTTCGAATTTTCGGTCGTCCGCGTGTCGTCGTCGCGCACAATCCGAAGAATGCGAAAAATAAACAGAAAAAACCGCAAACCGGGCAACCAAAGACTGCGCGAATAAATATCGTATCAATTACACGCGCGCGTGTCCGCGGAATCTCGCGGCGAAATATTCGCTCGCGCGCGGTCTGGCGTGTGTACGCCTAAAAACAACGCCGTTCGACGCCGATAGCGGTCGCGAATCACGTCACGCGCGAGTCGGTCTCGCCGAGAATGCCTGCCGTTGTCCGGCGCGGCAGAACGAGGCGAGCCACCGTCAAACGCGAAACGAGCACGAACGATAAAAGCAATATTAAAGATACAACGGCGTAACGCGAAAAACCACTCTTCGGGCGTTAGAAAAGCACGCGTTTCCGGGGCTTCTCAAAACTCGAGTTATATTCTCGTATTCTGCTCTCCTAAGGCCGCGATCGCTCTCCACTCGTGCTGGTCTCGTTTTCGCCGTGATAAAATGCGCACTAAAGAGAGTAAACGTGTGGTATATATTTAAAATAATCACACGCGACGCAGTCCGGGCAATCAGTCGGTTTCGTTTTCTACCGATCGAAAAATCGTCATAATTACGAACACGCGATCGCCTGGCCGCTCACGAGAGGCGTACCTGCCGATATCCGTCGACGGAATCGAATACTCGAGGTTTCTTTATTCTAATAACGTAGTAACGCGCCGAAGAAATCGCACGCGGTCGTTGTTATTCACGATTCATTTAGTTTTCTCATTTGCGGTAAAACTCCGGGAAAAAAAAACAAAATCCGACCGTTATAAGTTGCGGCAACACCATAACATCACGACCGATAAAAAAAAAAAAAAAAGGTCAACCCGTAGAATTAATTTATTTTCACGTCGTCGTAGCGACGAGACGACTCGAAACGTGCGATGTTTAAAACGATTCGATTATAAAAAAAAAAAAAAAAATCCGGGATAAAAACCACCGTTATCGTTTGATTTTTGTTTGTTTGGTGTTTTTTTTTTTTTTTTCGTCGACGCATCGCCGCGGTTCGGTTACTCGGAATATATCACATTGGTATTAAAATCGTATGATTCCGATTTATTTTCAAACCCTTAAAAACGTACTTATACTACCCCTCTCCGTGTAAATATAACGTATTTAAATCAACTGGTTTTCGTCGTCGTCGTTAAAATTCCATCGTTAAATCGGCGACGACGGTAAATATTGAGTCATTCGTATATATTGGCAAAAATAAAGAATTTTCAATCTCAAAACGCGATAGACGTCCTTAAAAGTAAAAATAAATCGGCGATTGCTAAAAGCATAAACGTATAATTATTTATTTTCGAATTAATAACTACGGTCGACCGTTTAGCGTTATTCAGAAGAAGGCATTTCGACAAAACGTCGACGCGGACGGAATTTTGTTTTCGGAGGAGCTTTTCGACTAATAATCATAAAATAATCGCGCCCGCGGTCGGAGGAGACGCGTTAAACGTCGAGCTTTGTTTTCGTTATTGGACACACGTTACACAACGATCGAGTTAAAAAGAGAAAGTCCGCGATAATAGTGTAATAATAATGCCGATAAGCCCGCGCGCACCTGACGAAATGAAAAAAAATCTCTCCCGCGGTCGCGCTGTACGTCGTCGTATACCAGAGCGGATTTAGTATCGCAGGCGCCGACCGTCGTCGACAATCCTTCACCGGGTCCTCTCGATCGTACGACACTTTTCGCGCGGCGAGTTCGCGACTTTTCTTCCAGTTCGATGAAAACATCGTCGATCGTGTATCGTCGCGGACAAAACCGTGGATTTCTCGTTTTTGAGACTAGGTTTTTCACCGGGGGGCAATCGGTGCGAAGGACTCGCCGAGACAGAACTGTGCGCCTCGCGTTTCATAAACGTTTTTTTCTTCAAACGTCCGCAGTTGTAGAGCACGCCGCGCCGTCGCGTCGAAATAAACTCTATCCCGTCGGCTTTCTCCGAAATCGATCACGGACAAATCGATTGAGCGGACGGAACATCTCCTCGAAAAGAATAAAAATCGCGTTTCGAGACCGAGACCGGACGCAATTCCGCGCGCGCCCTTTTATTAGCGTACGCGCTTCAGATAAAAGAGCGTATTATAAATTATACGACCCGTTCGGCAGCTCGTCGCCTTTTATTTCGACTCGTTGCGCGCTCGTTTAACTCGCACGGGAATTTAACTCTCGCGCCGCCGCGCCGGCCAAACGAACATAAGGCTGTCGTTTCGTTTGCCGGCCGCGAGCCGTAATTCGCTCGGTTCGGCGATACCGTAAAACGCGTATATTTAACCTAACCTGTGTGCGACCGCGCGTCATTATTATTAGTGAATCCAACGACGACGTATAATTTATAATACCGTGTCATTTAGACGTGGCCCGAACTCGAAACGCACTGGATTCGTCCGACGTCAAACCGCATCCAGAGCCAAACGTTTAACGACGTTAATTCGGTCAGTTCTTCGATTTTAATTCCATGTTCGGTCGTCGAGGAAACAATACGTTTGCACGTACGAATAATATTGTTTTATCGTACGTTGTCGTGCTCTTTTCTAGATTTGTAGAAAACGACGACGTCGTCGGCAGGTATTAAACGAATTAAAACGGTTGTTCTGTGCCTGGCATTCGCGTACGAAAACGTATGACGTGCGATTTCAAAAAAAAAAACAAACCGCGATCGTAATTCATTTTTATAAATACGCGTGTTTTGTTTTTTTTTTTTCTCCGACGATAGTGTTATTACACACTCCGTGTTGAGATATTATTAACGCGAGAAATAAATCTGTAATCATCGTGATAACGTTTTAGCGCCTCGGGCCCGCGTACCGCTGAAGACAAACGATCGCGATAATAATAATTATAAACGATTTTAGCGATGACATACGATCCGAAAGAGGTCGTTATTGTACGACGACGACGACCGCGATAAATTTTTTCTTCTCCTCCGCGCACCGATAGAGAACAATAATAATTCCCGCCGTCGTCTTATTCGTTTCTCGTTTTTCGCGTCTGCCCGTACAAAGGAAACTGCGAGACGGTTTAGCGCGCGTATAATAATATTTCATTTCACGAGAAATATATTATTATTATTATTATATTAAAATACTCGAGTTTTCCGATATCTCTTTCCGCATTTACTACAAAGTAGCGCCGCCGATATCCCCTCGCGTATAAAACTATGTACAAATGAAATATTTCGAATTGGCCGCGAGTATAAAAATGTCTACGCGAATCGTCGAGCTCGTACATAAAAAAAGAGTAAGTAAATATCGCCGTGTTCTGGTACAAGAGAGATTGGAATTTAAATTAAACGTTCCGTGAAAGATTATTTATTTCGCATTGAAATATTATATATACGTACACAATACGAGTGTATATTACGCTTGTCTATAGACGAGAGCCTGTACATTTTATTGTCATCGATATTATCGTTATTATCGTCGTCGTCGTTGTTATTGTTTGTTTGTTTGTTTTTTCTTTTTCAATATGAAATATCGATTTTGAACGTGACGCTAAACCTACGTTTCGTAAAACGCGCCGCCGCCGACGACGACGTCGTTCACAATTCCCGAAAAGATAAACAAAACAACGCCGCGCGGTATACGTATTTGCGGCGAGAAAACTTTTTTTTTTGTAAGAAACGTCCCCGAGTCGTTCGAACAGTCGATATTATACGATATAATATACTCGTGTATTATACACGACCGACGACGATAACTGCGGTCGCGTCTCTGGATACGATCGAAATTTCAAATCGAACGCTACTATTTCGCGTCGGAAAAAAAACACACACACCGAACGATACCGTTACGCGTACGACGATGTTTGTGTCGTAGTAAACGGAAGAGGGGAAAAAAACAAATCATATATTGTGTATAATATTATGTTTAACGACGCCGCCGTTCGTCCAAACGAGTTTCATTAATAAGTCGCTTTGAGTAGACGTCACGTATTTCGGACGTATTCGGAAGGCCAACTATACGTATATTATATACAGCGCGTTACGTTCGGAATCAAATCGGAATACATAAATACGAACGCGTCGTCCCGAGAACGACGGCGATTTTCAGAAGGTATTTTAATATTCTCCCGGTGCATTTGGTTTCGATTTTCGTTTACGTGACGACCGCGACGTCACCCGGAGCGAGACGAGGAATTAAAAAAAACACGCGCGTATATTATGTATATTTCGTAACGCGAAAACGTTTTTCGTCGGTTTTTGTGTCTCTCTAACGCGCGTATTTATTTTTAATTTTATAGACACGCCGAGGCGCGAATTCTCGCGAACGACTAAACTATTGCGTCCTGATTATCGACGTGAAACTCGAGCGCGCCGACCGATCCCTTTTTTCTTTTTTTCTTTTTAATATTCGACGAAATCGCCAGGCGCGATTTCGCACCGAATTATTTACGTCGCGCGAGAACACGACATAATATATTCATCGCGGTACGTAAATTATTTTACGGTATTAAATTATTCGACATTTTCCTTCCCGACATTACACGCAGGCTCGGATTAGCCGTCGCGCATAAAAAGTGATTAAAATAATCGCTTTTATCTGAAAATTCCTGGAAATATCTCTTTAAAATGCGTCGATAAACGAAATGAATCACAATACGTATATATTTTTCGTAATACTTTAATTAAAAATCAAGTGTATTTTCTGTATTACAAAAGAACGAAAACAAAAAAAAAATAAAAAATGAAAACGATTGAAGACCGTTTGTGTCGCTCTCGCAGTTCGGCCTACAGATCGAGCGCGGCTTCGAGTCGTCTTCTCGGACGATTCGATTTCAAATCGTCAAATAAACGATCGATATAAGTTTTTTAATTTTGACGACTCAACGACGGTAAAACATCGAGTACTATAGTTACATAATGTTATGACAACGATTAAAAAGAATGATGATTTTATGCAACATCATATAATATAGAAAGCAATGCCTACTGCAAATGAAATCGGATATTATAATTTTATATTCGATTTCGACTCGCCGTCGGTGAAATAAAAAAAAAAAACACTCACGCTCATATTATACACATAATAATATATTATATCAGATTGACCGAGTTCTTAGCGACATGAAAAACTTACACTTTGACTCGTGATCAGACGCTACATGTTTTACGCGTTCTTGGAAATATTATTAATTAAAAATAAAAGTACGTTTCCGTGTAACTCTTTTAATATCGTAGAAAAACAGTTTTTTTTTTATTTTAAAATAGATTTTTTTGTTGTAAATACTCTCGCCTAAGTAGTTGTTTGTTTTCGAAACCAACCGTAATAGTAATCCTTGAAATTTTCAACAAAATATAAAAACGTTCGAATACGGTTTTATAAACGATATCGAATCGTGAAGTCGGAGCGCAAGTTCTTACTCACAAGATATATTGTTAAAAGGTCCAACCACGATATTTTTTCCGATACGATTTATTAAACCGGTAGCGCAGTTAGAACTCGGACGTTTTTTGCTGGTTTCGAGAACTAGAAGAAAAGCGTTTATTTGATAATATGATTGACCACTCGCGACCGAAATCTGTGAAATATGGAGATGGTGCTCGTCTTTATCAGCGAACAGAACAAAGCACGCGAGTACGATTTTAGTATCGCTACTTTTATTTATTTTTTCAACTCTCTTTTCAAATAAATTTCGGAGCTGAAACGGAATGTTTGTGGGTCGCAGTTTGGGGAGAAACACGTGCAAAATACGCGTCGCCGATCGCGTATTATTTTTCCATAACACACACTCTATGCATCATCCGCGTGGCGCGGTCCAGACAGAAACGACGGATTAAATTGGAAAAAAATCGAAAAACCGTCGCGACGCGTCGTCGTTAAATGACAATCACAACAAACGACGATTGTGCGGCCTCGCCGAGGTAAAATGTACTTTTTTTTTTAATCGTAAATTTAATCGTGTTTCAGGCTCGTTGATCGGCAGGAGCAGAGGACTGATCCAGAACGCTTTGAACATGGGCTTTCGCGCGCAAGACAACAGGACCGGCCGCGACTGCGTGTACAAACGGGATTCAGACGATTCGTGTCCCGGAGAGGATATACATTTCCATTATTATACGCAGAGGTACGAAGTAATTCCGCGATTAATAATCGACGCGTCTGTGTCGCGGAAAGCATGGAAATTTATTATTTTTTTTTTCGATTCGGTTAGTTAATCTAAACCTTTTGCGAAAGCAAATTTTACGTACGCTTTTTAAAATCGATCGGAATAACAAGTCACAGTAACGTTTGTTATGTATTTTGATTTTCTCTTACATATTAATGTAATTTATATTTCACGAGACGCAATGACGATAGCGTTCACAACATTGTATTATAATAATTGGCTGACGATTATCGATCGTACGGACGCGATCGGTTTAGATTCGAGTGTGGTCGCTGCGCGCCGAACAACGCGCCGTCATAGAAGTCGTCGTCGTATAATGGCGTATTTCCGGAGGTGACGAGGTAGATATTTCGATGAAAGAGTATTTGACCCATTTCCAGACGCCCGTGTCTCGGCAATCGTCGTCCGTATAATTCTCTAATTTCGAGTTTACATCGAAACCGTTCGGTTTTCCAAAGACGGTTATACGCGTAATATCACGTATACTTATTGAAACCAACAATCGAGTATGATACTTTACACGACTCGACGACGGCGAGAACGAGCCGTTCTTTTTTCAATGTCGAATTCTCGTCATCGTCATCTTAGATTCCAAGCGAAACGAGAACGTTTCGAATCCATTCGATTATCATCACGAAAGAATTCCAAATCGATGCTACATTTTGTAAACGTACACGGAAAACGACTGTTTGTTGAAAAGTCGCGGTCGGAGCCGGAAACTCGCGTACGATCCGGGACGGTTATCGATCAGCAAAATATTTGCGTTTCGATCGACAACACGAGAGGACGCGTATGTACTATGTATACACGAGCCGTATTATATTTTTTATATTATTCGAGAAGCGAAAAGAAAAAAAAACCGTTTCGAAATCGCCTCCGACTCGACCGACCGGTAAATTTGAACGGTATTTTTATGCGTCCATTCCAATAACGTTCGGGGGGGAAAACGGACGAAAACGAAAAGTGTAACGCGTACGAATAACTGTACGCGCCGATGTGGTGGATCGAAGCCAATAGGATAAGTCGTTTTATTGGGTCGCTTGAATTTCCGACGCGCTCCCGAGTCCCGGCGGGCGTGAGGTATGTGTACACACAGGTACCGGTCGGGATTTAACTCGATATAATATAAAACGCGCAGTGCGTTTTTCGATTTTGGCATCGGAACGGTTTTCGTGCTCAGAAAATCGAATCGTATATATATTGTTGTGGCGCGAGCGCGGCGGGCGGGCGGGCGGGCGGGCGGGCGACTCGACGTCCTGGTTTTGCGAGCGGCGAGATAAATATCACGGCGAATATGATCTATAAATAGTATAAATCCGACGACCGACGTCCTCGGAGGACGGCCACCGTCGCCGCAGAGACGCGTTCGGAGATTTGAAGGTAATTTTTACCCCTTCAAAAAAAAACGATCGTTAACGGGCCCGCTTTTTAATACGTTCTGCAGTTGTTTCCGGTCAATAGTTGAAATAGTGAAAAACACTTTTCATCTATCAAGTAAATCGTACCGAAATTATGAAAAAAATAGACGCGACGATTTTCTACCATTATCGAACCGAAAAGCTACTAGCAAATTTTTACTATTTTTACTATAACCGTACCCAATGCTTAACAATAAATTAATTGAACAAAACCAATAGTTTGTGTTTGACGTTCTAAAAAATGAGAATACGATAAATACGATAATAAATCGATTATATCTTCTTCTGTGGTAATGGTCGATTGAACGTTTCTCAAATGATCGTTTTGGAACTATACGTTCGCGTTCGACCTGTATTTTGCGTCGTCTGTTTTACCAAATCGGTTTCACTAAAATCGTGTCCGTAACCTTTTCGCACGACTCTCAACGATTTCGAAGAGTTTCCGTCGTCGTCGTCGTCGGTCAAAACGGTCGAAAATCATAGAAGTATTATATCCCAGCAAGTCGGTCGACGTTCGGACTTTGAAGCGCGCGACGAGGCTATAGTAATTACCACGAACTATTCGTCGTGCCATTCACGTCGATAATATTCGCTAACAATATTAAAAATCCCCAGACGAATTGTCCCCCCTCCCCGGCTACCCTTTCCCGCGGAAACGAGACTGCGAACTAGATAACGGGTGGCTCTCGTTATAGAGAACTGGCCGAGCTCCAGAAAACCGTCTACGTCTCCGCGTGATCGACGAGCTGCCGCCGGGCCACAAAACTTATACTGTGCCATGTAAGTTTTATACTTTAGCCGAACGTTTTTCGCGGTATTATATATAATTCATACTTGTTTTTCCGCTTCCTATTGTCCCTGTGCTGCCCCACTGCTACAAACACGACGACAAACTTTCTGCAGAAACACATCTTAGAAAATATATGTATGATGTGTACGTATATTTATGTATACGCGCGTTAGAAGCGTGACTAATTTAAAAATGCTTTTACCGTCTCCGAGTAATAGACGCGGGGGGGGGGGCGAGAAGGCGGGCTTCGGGCGAGTGAGCGCGACGAAAACGATCGAAAATTCCAACGTCCAGAGATTATACGAGAACGACGACGGGATGGAATACGTTTTCGTGACCGTAAAAAGTAAGCCGTTAAAAAACACGATTTTCGAGAGAATTTTCTCGTTGTTGGTCGCGCGAAGAAACGATTTTTTGGTAAAAAATATTTATGCGGTTATTTTTTGGGCACGTCTCGTCGCTTCGAGTGGCCATCGATATTCTAGAACGTTCGATTGCTCATCTCGATAATGCAGCACCGTTCGGACGCTTTTAGTCACATTTTTTCCCTTTGTCGCGTCCGAAAGAGAACGACGAACGATCCAATGGAAACGAAACGCACAAAAGAAGTGCGAAAAAGAGTTGTCGGAGAGAAAAAAAAACAAAAAACAAAAAACCGAATTATTTCAAATCGATTTAGCGCTGCTGAATAATAATATATCATCGGCACCGACTACAGAGTCGGCGCGAACGCAAGTAAATCGAATTATTATACGATTCGCTCGAAACGAAAATAAATGCGTTTCGATTTTTATCCGATTTCTGTATTAAATATCCGGCGTGACATTATGGTTGCGCGTGGGTCGGATTATCGAGACCCGTGATATATCGACGGCAAGAGAACAACGAGATCTCCGAATCCGGAATTCCATTCTCTCCACGTGGAAAGTTTGATTCGCGTCGAACAGTTTTTTTTTATTATTAAAACGCATATTATTATAATCGCTATTGGACAGACACACACTTTGTACGACGCAAAACGTTTCTCGAACGTTATTACTATTATTATTCTCACTCGAGAGGTATCGCGAATTCGCCATGGCGATTTTAATCTCGAAAATATGCAAAACGTTTGTTTGGTAAAACGCTCGTCTCGCGTGTAGTCGGAAGATACGCGTTCGCGGACAAACTGCCAAAAGCTACGGAAATCGCACGCGCGCGCGCGTAGGTGTACTCGCCCAACTGCGAAACAACGCGGTACGAGTGGAAAATACGTATCGCGTAATCACGCGGAATACAGGACGCGATGTAAAATTATAATACGATTCGATAAACTCTCAGAATTCGATTGTTTCGCGATATTAATAAATGCGACGACGACGACGACGTCCCGTCCCGGCGTTATACTATTTATATATGTAAGTATGCACGAAGGACGAGGTTTTTTTTTTCCCCAACAATTATTTCCGTCAGCTCACGCGTTATCGGGAAAAAATGAAAAATATTTTCACCGCGAAACGTCGATTATTCTCCGATCGTCGAGAATTATTTACGTTTATTCGATTCGACCGAAGCCGAAAAAAAAAACTCACTCGAAACGATCGATCATCTCGTTATCATCTCGTTGATTTCATGATTAGAAATCGTACGAAAATCGGTTTTTTTTTTTTTTTTTGGTTATAACAACAACCAAAAAACCGTCGTCGAAAATCACGACAACGAAATACGAGTTTATTAAAACATTACGTCGGAAATCACCGGCCGCCCGGGCGTAATGCGGCTAAAAACATCCGCCTAATTAATATTGTACGGGCGACCGTATTGTTGTCACATTGATTTCGACTGCGTATAATGTGTCAATAGAATTTCGGCAAATAAACGCCGCCGTCGGCCCGCGGTCGAATCCATAAATAGTTTAATAAACGGGACCAAAAGCGCGATTAATATTTAAACGCCGCGCTGTTCAAATCGAAAATCGTTCGCACGCGCCGCAGCCGAAAAACACGACCGCGAAACGACCGATTCTCTCCGTTACGCTTTTATTTACATCGCCCACGTCGCGTTCGCAGTCAAACGTATTGTCTGCTTCCCCGAGAGCGTATAATAATGATAATAATAATGACTCGACCGTGTCCAGTTTGTCTAAACTCCGTCGAAACTCGTCCTTTCTACCGACACGAGGTCGGGCGAAAGGATCAGACCGTGTCTCCTGACGTCCGGGCGTAGGTTTTGGAAAACGTACGCGACAGGGACGAAAAGTACACGGAATTTTCGCCCGGCCAACGTGGGTACGACGTACTAAAAATTTACAACGAACATCGAGAGTCCTCCGTAATTTCTTCTCAACGTGATAATTGGATGCACCCGTAACGATATACAACCGCTGTTTGTCTTTATTTTGTTAATCGATCGTATAATCGGGTAAGCTCCCACGAATAAAATCTACTAAAACTAGGCGATCGGCGCCACCACCGGCTACCCATGACGATGACCCGTTTTTCGTTCAAAGTTTTTTTTTGGAAAATCGGAGAAATTACACGACGGTCGTCTTTTATTGTGAATTTATATATTTTTATTATTGACGTTTTTAATATTTTACTTTGGAATACGCCGAAGAGTCGCCGGAAAAACGACACAAATATATTTCACGCGCGTTCGCGATATGAATTTCCATAGCGTTCGCGAAAAGTTTATAAACTACGTGGCGTTTAATCGAATTCGTTTTCGGCCGATGGGAAATGCGAATTCCCGTCCTAATGGAAACGTCTGTGTATAGTTTCGCCGAGTACGGACGTCGTCGTTCGTTCCCGAGAGAATGAACCGAAATCGGCGGTCGAGCTGTACGAAAAACGCGTTCACCGCGGACGTTTCCTTACGCGGAAAGACTAGGCAGCGGTCACATTACACGAATGCCGACGACGACGACGACGCACAGTGGGGCAAATGACCATCAAAGTTGGCAGAAAATAATAAAACGAAATGCTTTATAAAGATCTTCGTTATTAGCATTTTTGTAAACTTTATAGACCCGTTCATAATAATTCGGCAGATTTTGGATCAAAAAAATATCGGCCAGAGAGCGCTTCGTAAGTCGTCAGGTGTTGTCAAACATTTTCATGTTCGTTTTTTTTATTAATATCACGTGTTTTTTGAACTCATGCTTTATGTCTTAAAAATACGAAAATTGAAGTATACCTCAGGTATATATCAAATTGTTTTAAATTATATAATATGATGAAAAATATATATTCTCAAGTCGTTCAAATTCAATTGTGAATTGTTCAACTGTGCAAGTGATTTTTAACAATTACTTTATGAATAAGGTAGGACTTGAATAGGTATTGAGACGTACTGAGTGTGGAAATCATTTTAATCAATATTTATTGTAGATTATAAAACAATTTGATTTTTGTGCACATATTTGCACCTTTTTTTTTTATTAATTATTTAGTATATTATATTTATCGTGATTTTCACGTTAATTTCGCAGTTGATAGTGAACAATGAGAGTTTGAAATAAATTTGATTCATATATTATATGATTTAATGCCGACTTTGATGGTCATTTGCCCCACTGTGCGACGGCCGGAAGTCGTCGAGTGTACAGAGAAGGAGTCCGTCGGTGATCCGCCGAATTCGTCGTAACAAATAATAACGCGAGAGAACGATAATTACGAGCGCTCGAACAAAAACAACACTGTCGTTCGACGACGACGACGCGCGACGGCGAGACTCGAGCAGTAAACGGCACGTGAAATAGTGATAATAAATAGAAGCGAAAAAGTTCTCGGCGCGCTTTAGGAAAAAAACAAAAAATATACCCGCCGAGAACTTTTCGACAGTTCGTCGTACGCGAGTACGTCGTCGTCGTCACATACATAAAACATAATATACATATATACGTAATATTATGTTTATACGTTCGGCCGGTAATAAATTCCCGTTTGTCGCGCATATACATTAAAACGTAACGCCGCGTTTCGAACGGGCGGGCGAGGGATAAAAACTCGAATTTTTTCTCGCCTCGAGCGAACGGTTTTTCGCGCGACGAGCTTCGACCCCCGCAAAAGTGATTTATTTAAACCGTTTCGCATATTATTATAATATCGCGGGCCCGCCGATATGGATTCAGACGCGCGCGATGACGCGATATCGATTTTCGACGGACCGCCGCGCCGCCGGTTTATGAACTCTGCGGAGAGAAAATAAGAAACGGCGTGATTCGAACGAGATTACGACGGGCGACCGATGTTGACGGATCGCGGTTGATTTTCCACCGGATACGGTTCGTGAGACGGAATCCACGACTACAATACGACTCGTTACGAAAAACAAAAAAGTTTCGAAACTCGTTAGTGATAATTTCGTTCGTCCGATGTGGATTAAAAATCTACGGCGGCGGCTCCTCGGTGTTTCGCGTAAACCGCTTGGAATTATTTACTGTCGATTTTCGGGGGTACCTATAATAATACCGTAACTAGTTAAAAGTTGACCTTATGGTCGGAGAAAAAAATATCACACGTTTAATACTCGACGAACTTCAAAAAGTATATACAGTGGGACCTCGATTATCCGTGACTCGATTAACCGTGCTCACTCTTCCGAAAATTTAAAAATAAGTATGCACTGTAGATAAATACGTATATGTAGTTATAATCGAACATTTTGACTTCCATGACTTTATTGGCTTAAGAAGTGAAGTAAGGAAAATTATTTCAAACCAAAAAAATACAAAGACTGATAACTTCATGTACTTTAAAGCTCTGATTTTGTTGTATAAAATATTACGGATGTATGTATATACAAATTAAATACAAATTTTCATTATTATTAAAAGTCTCGATTATCCGTGTGACCCCCTCCACACCATAACCCCGGATAATCGAGGTTCCGCTGTATTCGAATCGCCTCCGGAGAATCGTTTTTCGATATTTCGGAACCATCGTCGTCGTCGTGCGTATCGCTACATTGGAAAAAACCGAGCGTTAAAGATGTCTGCATTTCTAAAATCGTTTTCATTTAGAAATTCGATTTCGTTAAAACTCGATTTTCACGACAGCCGTGACATTTTTATTTCGTTCACCGGGAACGGCGCGGCGACGTCTGAAGAATCTCGAATTAAAATTTCAAGTATTAAAAGCGAATGTTTTTATGCGTTTTTTAACTACAAATAATAATATGCAAATTTCCGTAATTTCGTCGAGTTGCGTATCATAATAAAAGCAATAGATTCCCGAGCGAAGCGATAAAACAAAAACGTAACGCGCTTAAAAAAGAAAAAAAAAACGCTTATAAAAATATACGTATATTATAAATACCGTATATTGTTACGACTTGGCGGAGAAACCATACACGCGGTTTTATGTAATGTAAGTTTCAAAGTTTCGACCAGACGCGGTACTACATAACGTGTGGGAAACGTCGTCGTCGTCGTCGTCGAGTCGAGGCAAGTCTCCATACGGCGGCGACGGTAAACAGAAACATAATAATATTACGGTGGCAGCTACGCGAAAGGACCGAATTTCCTGGAAATCGTTTTTTCTTCGCGTTTGCAATATCGTTGACAACGACCGCGCCGCGCAAAACGTGGGAGTTTTAATAAGTCACGTTGTCATCGCGCGTTGTCGCCAAACAGTTTCTCTCCTGGCGAACGTCGGCGTACGTCGCGACGTCTTATTTTCTCCGCGACAACGTGTTTTTTGCGCGATCGAACAACGTGTTTTTTTTCACGTGTAAAAAAGCACGCGTTTAAAAGTTACGCGGTGTCCGAGACGACGACGGGTGCGGTAGCGAGACTACACCGGATTTCAGCACTTCAGTTCGGCGGGTTCGATTCCATTTGTCGCGCGCGGGCGTTACGCGTTTCCACCCTTTCCTCGTGCACAGAACGAAACAATAATATTATTAACACACGTTTTATTTGAATTCACATAATATTGGAAAAAGGCAGAGATATCTCGATACGAAGCTCGGGTGAGATAATTGATACTGGTAAATTGATATTTCGAGACCGACGCGCCTTGGGAAAAAAAACGATCCCGAGTGAAAGATGTAGATCGGCCTTTTTTTTATTTGTTTTATTATTATTTTCAACAAAATAGACAAATAAGATTACAAATTTGATTAACCTCTCTCCATTGAGCTGGGCTTGTGTTGAAGAGAGGGAGTTATTGTGATGATTAAATTGATAATATTATATATAAAATAAAAAAGCGTAGGTAATAATATTGAGACATGTTAAAAACATAAGATAATGAGATAATACAAATTGTCTAAATAAATAAAAATACTTTATTTCTAAACTTGTATTTATTTCTTTTCTCGATGTGTCAGTTAGTAGACGCGGGTTTCTCAACTAGGTAAGTCGAGTCGACTAACTTACTGTCGCCGATAAAAAAACAAACAAAGCACGTGTACTTGATCATTGTAATAATAATTAAGATTTTCGACAGTACGCTCAAGAGCGACTATATGCACTAATATCAACCATCTTGAGAAATAAAGTGTCGATCTACCCAATACCTCTTTCACTAGGAATTTTCTATAATAGTATATCAATATACTGAATTTAAAATATCAACTTGTCAGCATCAATCATCTCGCCTTTTTTCTTTTTTTTTTGAAATTAAATTACAATTATTTTTCTTGCAAATCACATCGTCCAAGAATATAAAACTCATTAGAGTGATGAAAACCTCATCACTCGCGAATTCCGTCCGATCTACCGGACCGTGTACATCGTAATAATTATCACTCGCACCCGCGTATAATAACGATAACAATATTATACACTTATCGTCGGTATGTTTTCGGGGTCCGCGGCGGCGGTCGACTCAAACGAAATGTTGGATTGGCTCCAACGTCGCCGGAAAACAGAGGCGAATCGGACGCGAGTAATTATCAACGCGTCCGCGGTCAACTCGATTACGTCTCGGGAGAGAAGGGGAGAGAGCGGCTCGGCTTTTCGTTTCTCTGCGCGGCAAAGTAACACATTTTTACCGTTTTTATTGCACCGTTTTTAAATGTCGTACTGCGGTCGTTAGCGCGCGTTATTCGGACGGAATCATTTATTTTTTTTGTCGGCGCGTAAAATCCTGCCGTCGGATTCGGGCGGATCGCGGCGCGTTTTTAACGACACGGAGAGACGTTCGACGTACACGCGACGACGCTGCTCTACCGTGCCCGTATTTATTTGTTTTATGCCCCTTGTGTTATTCGGCCGCGTCTCGAACGAGGCAAGCCTAGCCGCCCGCGTGTACGATCTATTTTCCACCTAATTTTCACACCCGATTGCGAAATCCGAAAAATGACCTATTAAAAACCCTTTCGAAAATTCGAAATCATAAAACCACCTCTTTGTGACGTCGTCGATCGCTTATTGGCGATAAATTTCGAATAAATTTCGATAAACAAATAAACCATTACGATGCATCGTCTCATCAACGCGGGATTGATCGTAAACGTTGATCGTTTCAGGTACACCGGAGACGGGTGGACGACCCGAACGCAGCAAATCGAATTCACGTCACCGGCGTGGTTGCATTCGAGCGGTTGGGACCATTCGCTGCACACCGTGCTGATCGTGCACGGCTACGGCGGCATGGCGAAGGACTATCTCCCCGGCGCCGTACTCAGAGACGGTAAGACTAAACAAGAATATTACACTATCGACGTAGCTCCGAGTTCGAAAACCAAACTAAAAAAAAAAGGGTGTTCCCGTTTAAAAAATGTAAGTTTTATTGCGCATGCGCAGGCCTTAAGTCTTAAAAATTCGAAAATTATCAGAAAATGTGTATTCAAGTACTCCCTAGACCCTCTAAAAAATTCACTTCAATACAAAGTCATCCACCAGAGATATTTAGTGTTACCATTTGAGTGAAACACACCGTATATATTATAACCGTTCCAGAATATTCTCGGCGCTCGCCACATATAAATATTGAAAAAAAAAACTATTCTATCTTTTAAGTTGGACCGTATTATAAATGGTTACCAAATTTCATCAAAATCCGTTCAGTTGTTTCGGAGTTTATCGCGAACATACATCGTGACACGAAATTTTTATATATAGATAAATATAAAAACAAAATATGATCACTTTTATAATAGATTATCAGACTTTTAGTAGATATAAAAAAACTAAATAAAAACTTAAGAATTATATAAAATGAATAAAGGTAAAACAATACTTATCAAATTAATGAATAATTAATAATAAAATAACAAAGTAATTATTTAATTTTACTTTTGTAATAGTCGTCATTGCATATAGTGTATCATCTGTGATACAATTTTATATTTGTAACTAATGCATAATGTATCATATGTGATACATGTGAAAAATGAATAAAAATGTATACTACTAACCATTGATTTGAGATAAAACATTTTAAAAACAATCTCAACACATAACTGAGTAAGAAAATATTAATTTTTTTTGTTAGTTATGATAATATTTTCCACTTTAATTGAACTATAAAAAAGACGTTTTTCTGTTGTTGATAACAATAATAATTATTAATAGCGATTTTACTAATTAACAGCTGATGTCAAAGACGTTTTATCAAATAAATAATGTGTGGATAAATAATATATTATGAAGATGTCAACAAAAAGACCGCCAAACCTTTGTTGTTATAGAAACGGCAGTTATTTTCAATTTTCATGGTTGTATAATGGGTGATACTTTATGCAGTGTAGGGTTAATCAGAGGGAAATCTTTTGGAATTAAAAAAAAAAAAAGAAAAGACGACGAGAACGTTTTAACGTGCCGCGCGTAAACGTCGAGCGTTTTACGTACAATGTAAATCCTTGGGCATAATAATAGTACATATTTGTAATAATCGTAATAATAAATAAGGACTAGGAGAATTGGCGGAGCTGCAGGTGGAATAATAATAATAATAATATAGATGTTGCGTGTATATGTGTGTTTACCTTGCCGAGCAAACGACCGTAAACGGTTATGTTTTCTCGTTACCACTACTCGGGTTCGAGTTGGGCTCGCGAACGGCCGTTTAATACGACGCGTACGATATACGTACGACGACGACGACGATGCGGACTGAATTATTTTTTATCTTGCGCGCGCACACGCACATATTAGGACGCTCGCGAGGATAATGCGCTTTGCGTATAATCACGCGCAATGTACATTTATTATATTACACTCGTATAACTCAGACTTAAACGCTTTGTGATTACAACGGCGCGGCGTGTGTGCGCATCGTATTATTATAATAATAATATAATACACTTACTGCCGGTGGCGAGAGACGCCACGACGACGACGATTCCGCGAGGGAATTTCGAGAAAATAATCTCCCGTCGCTGTTTTTCGAGCGTTTTTCCGGAATCGACGACATCTTTGTTTTTGGTTTTTTTTTTTGCGTGTTTTTAGCACGGGGGCGGGCAACGCGGAAAAATAGTTTTTATCATCGGACCGCAAATAAACCGACCGTGTTCAAAACGACAAAATGTCATTTGATACGCACTATCCCACGTACAGTAGACGAGTTCACGTGACTTTTTAGAACGATAAAAAAAATCGTGTTTTTCTTTCTTTTTTTTTTTTTAATTATCCATTATATATTAAGTAAAATAAAAGCCCTTTTTTCGTAGTATGTACGCGCATAACTCGAAAAATACTCGGTGGATTTTAGTACAGTTTTCACTAATGGATTGGCCTAGTATCGGGAAAGGTTTAAAGCTGTAGCACGTCTCGAAAACTCAACGCCTAAAGGGGTGAAAAGGGTAAAAACAGCGTTTTCTATGGCTTCATTAAAATTCGAAAATTCAGTTTTTAATGAAGCCGTAAATGAAGCCCTTTCGAAAATATCGAATGGAAATACTGAAATTTATAAATTGAAAAATGTAGTTTAAAATCAAGCAAAATTTAAAAGAAAATTTTAATATTCTATTCATTCTAATATAAATTCGGCGGTATCTATGATATCAAATCGTATTTAATTATATATATTTTAATTTAAACATACCACATATACGTAATAATGATAAAAAGATTTACAACTCCGCTACGCGCGCAGCTCTAGTTTTATTCGAGTTGTGATGGATTATATTTTAAACGTTAAAATAATACGTTTCACGTTTCAATATTATAAAACCATCCGAATAAAATCTACGCACGACTTTAGTGTATAAATATTGAATTCTACATAATATGAACTAACTCGATCGCTACCGAGATGGAACTTTTCAGTCAGACTGTTTATATGAGATAATAATATATAGATGAGCTTATTAATTATATTAATGTTTTTTTATTTGAAAAGCGTCGGTAGTGTTGTGTCTAATTGTTAATTTTAAAAATATTAGCAACGGTACTGCGATGTCAACGCGGAAAAAATATGAAAACATTAAACGCGTAGGGAAAATAATCATCATCATGACGTTATGAGGGCAATAAAATCGCGTTACTATACTACAATCACGTTCGAATCTTTTCCACGCTTTGGCGAATGAAAAACATGTCCTTTCTCCGCAGCGTACCTGAAGGACGGCAAGTACAACGTGTTCGCGGCGGACTGGGGCCAGCTGTCGGCGATCCCGTGTTACGCGGCGGCCGTGCACAACCTGAAGCCCGTGGCCAAGTGCGTGGCGACCATGTTGGCGCACTTGCGGACCGCCGGCCTGAACGTGGACCAGCTGACGTGCGTCGGTCACAGCCTGGGCGCTCACCTGTGCGGCATGACGGCCAACTACCTGCCGTTCAGGATGCACCGCATCATCGGTAAGCTCGACGACGACATTTGAATCGCTTATTGCAGAAACCCCATACAGAAATTGTAAAACTGCTTTTTTTTTATTTTCTTAATATACTCTTCGAGTATATTCAGTGTTGTGTATATAGAACCTTCCAGGAATGAAGGAAAAAAAAAAAAAGCTTTTAGGAAAACGATAAGTTTTTTTATTAATTTCTCGAAAGTTTAAACTTACGTGTCAAACCTAACCTAAGTTAAAAATGGAAAAATGTAAATCGTCGCGAAAAAAACCACGTCACCTCCTGAACTCCTGGTACCAAATTTTCGATTTTTCGATTTTTTTCCGTTTCGCAGTCAAAATAATAGTAATAATAAATAATAGTAATAAAAAAGCCCTTTTTTTCCGTTTGCGAGCGCATATCTCGATAAGTACTCGGTGGATTTAAGTTTAGTTTTCACCAATGGATTCGCCAAGTCTCGGGGAAGGTTTTGAGCTATAGTACGTCTCGAAAATCCAACCCTAAGTGGGTTAAAAATGGAAAAATGTAAATCGTCGCGAAAAAAACCACGTCACCTCCTGAACTCCTGGTACCAAATTTTCGATTTTTCGATTTTTTTCCGTTTCGCAGTCAAAATAATAGTAATAATAAATAATAGTAATAAAAAAGCCCTTTTTTTCCGTTTGCGAGCGCATATCTCGATAAGTACTCGGTGGATTTAAGTTTAGTTTTCACCAATGGATTCGCCAAGTCTCGGGGAAGGTTTTGAGCTATAGTACGTCTCGAAAATCCAACCCTAAGTGGGTTAAAAATGGAAAAATGTAAATCGTCGCGAAAAAAACCACGTCACCTCCTGAACTCCTGGTACCAAATTTTCGATTTTTCGATTTTTTTCCGTTTCGCAGTCAAAATAATAGTAATAATAAATAATAGTAATAAAAAAGCCCTTTTTTTCCGTTTGCGAGCGCATATCTCGATAAGTACTCGGTGGATTTAAGTTTAGTTTTCACCAATGGATTCGCCAAGTCTCGGGGAAGGTTTTGAGCTATAGTACGTCTCGAAAATCCAACCCTAAGTGGGTTAAAAATGGAAAAATGTAAATCGTCGCGAAAAAAACCACGTCACCTCCTGAACTCCTGGTACCAAATTTTCGATTTTTCGATTTTTTTCCGTTTCGCAGTCAAAATAATAGTAATAATAAATAATAGTAATAAAAAAGCCCTTTTTTTCCGTTTGCGAGCGCATATCTCGATAAGTACTCGGTGGATTTAAGTTTAGTTTTCACCAATGGATTCGCCAAGTCTCGGGGAAGGTTTTGAGCTATAGTACGTCTCGAAAATCCAACCCTAAGTGGGTTAAAAATGGAAAAATGTAAATCGTCGCGAAAAAAACCACGTCACCTCCTGAACTCCTGGTACCAAATTTTCGATTTTTCGATTTTTTTCCGTTTCGCAGTCAAAATAATAGTAATAATAAATAATAGTAATAAAAAAGCCCTTTTTTTCCGTTTGCGAGCGCATATCTCGATAAGTACTCGGTGGATTTAAGTTTAGTTTTCACCAATGGATTCGCCAAGTCTCGGGGAAGGTTTTGAGCTATAGTACGTCTCGAAAATCCAACCCTAAGTGGGTTAAAAATGGAAAAATGTAAATCGTCGCGAAAAAAACCACGTCACCTCCTGAACTCCTGGTACCAAATTTTCGATTTTTCGATTTTTTTCCGTTTCGCAGTCAAAATAATAGTAATAATAAATAATAGTAATAAAAAAGCCCTTTTTTTCCGTTTGCGAGCGCATATCTCGATAAGTACTCGGTGGATTTAAGTTTAGTTTTCACCAATGGATTCGCCAAGTCTCGGGGAAGGTTTTGAGCTATAGTACGTCTCGAAAATCCAACCCTAAGTGGGTTAAAAATGGAAAAATGTAAATCGTCGCGAAAAAAACCACGTCACCTCCTGAACTCCTGGTACCAAATTTTCGATTTTTCGATTTTTTTCCGTTTCGCAGTCAAAATAATAGTAATAATAAATAATAGTAATAAAAAAGCCCTTTTTTTCCGTTTGCGAGCGCATATCTCGATAAGTACTCGGTGGATTTAAGTTTAGTTTTCACCAATGGATTCGCCAAGTCTCGGGGAAGGTTTTGAGCTATAGTACGTCTCGAAAATCCAACCCTAAGTGGGTTAAAAATGGAAAAATGTAAATCGTCGCGAAAAAAACCACGTCACCTCCTGAACTCCTGGTACCAAATTTTCGATTTTTCGATTTTTTTCCGTTTCGCAGTCAAAATAATAGTAATAATAAATAATAGTAATAAAAAAGCCCTTTTTTTCCGTTTGCGAGCGCATATCTCGATAAGTACTCGGTGGATTTAAGTTTAGTTTTCACCAATGGATTCGCCAAGTCTCGGGGAAGGTTTTGAGCTATAGTACGTCTCGAAAATCCAACCCTAAGTGGGTTAAAAATGGAAAAATGTAAATCGTCGCGAAAAAAACCACGTCACCTCCTGAACTCCTGGTACCAAATTTTCGATTTTTCGATTTTTTTCCGTTTCGCAGTCAAAATAATAGTAATAATAAATAATAGTAATAAAAAAGCCCTTTTTTTCCGTTTGCGAGCGCATATCTCGATAAGTACTCGGTGGATTTAAGTTTAGTTTTCACCAATGGATTCGCCAAGTCTCGGGGAAGGTTTTGAGCTATAGTACGTCTCGAAAATCCAACCCTAAGTGGGTTAAAAATGGAAAAATGTAAATCGTCGCGAAAAAAACCACGTCACCTCCTGAACTCCTGGTACCAAATTTTCGATTTTTCGATTTTTTTCCGTTTCGCAGTCAAAATAATAGTAATAATAAATAATAGTAATAAAAAAGCCCTTTTTTTCCGTTTGCGAGCGCATATCTCGATAAGTACTCGGTGGATTTAAGTTTAGTTTTCACCAATGGATTCGCCAAGTCTCGGGGAAGGTTTTGAGCTATAGTACGTCTCGAAAATCCAACCCTAAGTGGGTTAAAAATGGAAAAATGTAAATCGTCGCGAAAAAAACCACGTCACCTCCTGAACTCCTGGTACCAAATTTTCGATTTTTCGATTTTTTTCCGTTTCGCAGTCAAAATAATAGTAATAATAAATAATAGTAATAAAAAAGCCCTTTTTTTCCGTTTGCGAGCGCATATCTCGATAAGTACTCGGTGGATTTAAGTTTAGTTTTCACCAATGGATTCGCCAAGTCTCGGGGAAGGTTTTGAGCTATAGTACGTCTCGAAAATCCAACCCTAAGTGGGTTAAAAATGGAAAAATGTAAATCGTCGCGAAAAAAACCACGTCACCTCCTGAACTCCTGGTACCAAATTTTCGATTTTTCGATTTTTTTCCGTTTCGCAGTCAAAATAATAGTAATAATAAATAATAGTAATAAAAAAGCCCTTTTTTTCCGTTTGCGAGCGCATATCTCGATAAGTACTCGGTGGATTTAAGTTTAGTTTTCACCAATGGATTCGCCAAGTCTCGGGGAAGGTTTTGAGCTATAGTACGTCTCGAAAATCCAACCCTAAGTGGGTTAAAAATGGAAAAATGTAAATCGTCGCGAAAAAAACCACGTCACCTCCTGAACTCCTGGTACCAAATTTTCGATTTTTCGATTTTTTTCCGTTTCGCAGTCAAAATAATAGTAATAATAAATAATAGTAATAAAAAAGCCCTTTTTTTCCGTTTGCGAGCGCATATCTCGATAAGTACTCGGTGGATTTAAGTTTAGTTTTCACCAATGGATTCGCCAAGTCTCGGGGAAGGTTTTGAGCTATAGTACGTCTCGAAAATCCAACCCTAAGTGGGTTAAAAATGGAAAAATGTAAATCGTCGCGAAAAAAACCACGTCACCTCCTGAACTCCTGGTACCAAATTTTCGATTTTTCGATTTTTTTCCGTTTCGCAGTCAAAATAATAGTAATAATAAATAATAGTAATAAAAAAGCCCTTTTTTTCCGTTTGCGAGCGCATATCTCGATAAGTACTCGGTGGATTTAAGTTTAGTTTTCACCAATGGATTCGCCAAGTCTCGGGGAAGGTTTTGAGCTATAGTACGTCTCGAAAATCCAACCCTAAGTGGGTTAAAAATGGAAAAATGTAAATCGTCGCGAAAAAAACCACGTCACCTCCTGAACTCCTGGTACCAAATTTTCGATTTTTCGATTTTTTTCCGTTTCGCAGTCAAAATAATAGTAATAATAAATAATAGTAATAAAAAAGCCCTTTTTTTCCGTTTGCGAGCGCATATCTCGATAAGTACTCGGTGGATTTAAGTTTAGTTTTCACCAATGGATTCGCCAAGTCTCGGGGAAGGTTTTGAGCTATAGTACGTCTCGAAAATCCAACCCTAAGTGGGTTAAAAATGGAAAAATGTAAATCGTCGCGAAAAAAACCACGTCACCTCCTGAACTCCTGGTACCAAATTTTCGATTTTTCGATTTTTTTCCGTTTCGCAGTCAAAATAATAGTAATAATAAATAATAGTAATAAAAAAGCCCTTTTTTTCCGTTTGCGAGCGCATATCTCGATAAGTACTCGGTGGATTTAAGTTTAGTTTTCACCAATGGATTCGCCAAGTCTCGGGGAAGGTTTTGAGCTATAGTACGTCTCGAAAATCCAACCCTAAGTGGGTTAAAAATGGAAAAATGTAAATCGTCGCGAAAAAAACCACGTCACCTCCTGAACTCCTGGTACCAAATTTTCGATTTTTCGATTTTTTTCCGTTTCGCAGTCAAAATAATAGTAATAATAAATAATAGTAATAAAAAAGCCCTTTTTTTCCGTTTGCGAGCGCATATCTCGATAAGTACTCGGTGGATTTAAGTTTAGTTTTCACCAATGGATTCGCCAAGTCTCGGGGAAGGTTTTGAGCTATAGTACGTCTCGAAAATCCAACCCTAAGTGGGTTAAAAATGGAAAAATGTAAATCGTCGCGAAAAAAACCACGTCACCTCCTGAACTCCTGGTACCAAATTTTCGATTTTTCGATTTTTTTCCGTTTCGCAGTCAAAATAATAGTAATAATAAATAATAGTAATAAAAAAGCCCTTTTTTTCCGTTTGCGAGCGCATATCTCGATAAGTACTCGGTGGATTTAAGTTTAGTTTTCACCAATGGATTCGCCAAGTCTCGGGGAAGGTTTTGAGCTATAGTACGTCTCGAAAATCCAACCCTAAGTGGGTTAAAAATGGAAAAATGTAAATCGTCGCGAAAAAAACCACGTCACCTCCTGAACTCCTGGTACCAAATTTTCGATTTTTCGATTTTTTTCCGTTTCGCAGTCAAAATAATAGTAATAATAAATAATAGTAATAAAAAAGCCCTTTTTTTCCGTTTGCGAGCGCATATCTCGATAAGTACTCGGTGGATTTAAGTTTAGTTTTCACCAATGGATTCGCCAAGTCTCGGGGAAGGTTTTGAGCTATAGTACGTCTCGAAAATCCAACCCTAAGTGGGTTAAAAATGGAAAAATGTAAATCGTCGCGAAAAAAACCACGTCACCTCCTGAACTCCTGGTACCAAATTTTCGATTTTTCGATTTTTTTCCGTTTCGCAGTCAAAATAATAGTAATAATAAATAATAGTAATAAAAAAGCCCTTTTTTTCCGTTTGCGAGCGCATATCTCGATAAGTACTCGGTGGATTTAAGTTTAGTTTTCACCAATGGATTCGCCAAGTCTCGGGGAAGGTTTTGAGCTATAGTACGTCTCGAAAATCCAACCCTAAGTGGGTTAAAAATGGAAAAATGTAAATCGTCGCGAAAAAAACCACGTCACCTCCTGAACTCCTGGTACCAAATTTTCGATTTTTCGATTTTTTTCCGTTTCGCAGTCAAAATAATAGTAATAATAAATAATAGTAATAAAAAAGCCCTTTTTTTCCGTTTGCGAGCGCATATCTCGATAAGTACTCGGTGGATTTAAGTTTAGTTTTCACCAATGGATTCGCCAAGTCTCGGGGAAGGTTTTGAGCTATAGTACGTCTCGAAAATCCAACCCTAAGTGGGTTAAAAATGGAAAAATGTAAATCGTCGCGAAAAAAACCACGTCACCTCCTGAACTCCTGGTACCAAATTTTCGATTTTTCGATTTTTTTCCGTTTCGCAGTCAAAATAATAGTAATAATAAATAATAGTAATAAAAAAGCCCTTTTTTTCCGTTTGCGAGCGCATATCTCGATAAGTACTCGGTGGATTTAAGTTTAGTTTTCACCAATGGATTCGCCAAGTCTCGGGGAAGGTTTTGAGCTATAGTACGTCTCGAAAATCCAACCCTAAGTGGGTTAAAAATGGAAAAATGTAAATCGTCGCGAAAAAAACCACGTCACCTCCTGAACTCCTGGTACCAAATTTTCGATTTTTCGATTTTTTTCCGTTTCGCAGTCAAAATAATAGTAATAATAAATAATAGTAATAAAAAAGCCCTTTTTTTCCGTTTGCGAGCGCATATCTCGATAAGTACTCGGTGGATTTAAGTTTAGTTTTCACCAATGGATTCGCCAAGTCTCGGGGAAGGTTTTGAGCTATAGTACGTCTCGAAAATCCAACCCTAAGTGGGTTAAAAATGGAAAAATGTAAATCGTCGCGAAAAAAACCACGTCACCTCCTGAACTCCTGGTACCAAATTTTCGATTTTTCGATTTTTTTCCGTTTCGCAGTCAAAATAATAGTAATAATAAATAATAGTAATAAAAAAGCCCTTTTTTTCCGTTTGCGAGCGCATATCTCGATAAGTACTCGGTGGATTTAAGTTTAGTTTTCACCAATGGATTCGCCAAGTCTCGGGGAAGGTTTTGAGCTATAGTACGTCTCGAAAATCCAACCCTAAGTGGGTTAAAAATGGAAAAATGTAAATCGTCGCGAAAAAAACCACGTCACCTCCTGAACTCCTGGTACCAAATTTTCGATTTTTCGATTTTTTTCCGTTTCGCAGTCAAAATAATAGTAATAATAAATAATAGTAATAAAAAAGCCCTTTTTTTCCGTTTGCGAGCGCATATCTCGATAAGTACTCGGTGGATTTAAGTTTAGTTTTCACCAATGGATTCGCCAAGTCTCGGGGAAGGTTTTGAGCTATAGTACGTCTCGAAAATCCAACCCTAAGTGGGTTAAAAATGGAAAAATGTAAATCGTCGCGAAAAAAACCACGTCACCTCCTGAACTCCTGGTACCAAATTTTCGATTTTTCGATTTTTTTCCGTTTCGCAGTCAAAATAATAGTAATAATAAATAATAGTAATAAAAAAGCCCTTTTTTTCCGTTTGCGAGCGCATATCTCGATAAGTACTCGGTGGATTTAAGTTTAGTTTTCACCAATGGATTCGCCAAGTCTCGGGGAAGGTTTTGAGCTATAGTACGTCTCGAAAATCCAACCCTAAGTGGGTTAAAAATGGAAAAATGTAAATCGTCGCGAAAAAAACCACGTCACCTCCTGAACTCCTGGTACCAAATTTTCGATTTTTCGATTTTTTTCCGTTTCGCAGTCAAAATAATAGTAATAATAAATAATAGTAATAAAAAAGCCCTTTTTTTCCGTTTGCGAGCGCATATCTCGATAAGTACTCGGTGGATTTAAGTTTAGTTTTCACCAATGGATTCGCCAAGTCTCGGGGAAGGTTTTGAGCTATAGTACGTCTCGAAAATCCAACCCTAAGTGGGTTAAAAATGGGCCACTGATTGGATTGCAGGAACCGTTTCGATTTAAGGGCACTGCGGAATACACGCGCGCGGCGACGTGTGCGGTAGTAATTTACACGCGTTTCCTCCTCGCAGGACCTCTGTGCACCGATCGATCCGGATAAGGATTTCCAAAACGGATTTGAACTCGCCGCGGTGAAGTTTACGCGACTTTTTCACGTTTTTCGACTTTAAATCCGATCGAAATCGATTGTAAAGACGAAAACGAAAACGAAAACGAAAAAAACAAACGAGACATTGAAAACAGTCTCGATTTTTGTAAACCGAATAAACGACAAAGGTTCGTAGCGAAAGTTTACGTTAACGACTTTGCACGGCGAATCTGTTTTCGATATGCGCGTTCTATATAAATTATAATACAGACCGATCGGCCGTAAACGGGACAAAGAGAACGAGAGGTTAAATTATTATATTATCATTATACGAGCACTCGTGCGGCCGACGAAAAGAGAGAGACAGAGAGCCGCCAGTTGACGGGATTTTAATATTTGGAATTTCTGACGTTTACGCGTTCGTAAAACGGTGACGGATATAATATGTTTTTACAGAACACTGGTGTTTGGTCGCGCGCCCGGAGTTGTCGATGAAAAACCGGCGCTCGAATAATAATTTTAAACGGCGAGGAATTTTTTTCCAAACCACAACATCGCGTTGATTTGCGGACGACACTAAATGTTTATTAATATTACTCGCGGAATTAAAATATAATTCCGATAATAATCAAAAAGCGTTTGAACGAACGATAATCGGAATTTCATGGTCGTTATACTCGCTTTACTGTTTGACGTCAAAACGGATTTGCCTGAATCGTTTTGGACGAAAAAAAAAAAAAAAATCAATCGACGTTTTTCATAATAATATTTATTTATGTTTTCACAATCGGTGACGGTTTTTCGTCGTCGATCGGGAACAATCTGTTGCGCGCAAGATTAAACCCTCTCGTTTCGTTTCGCGGCGCCCTCGTGAGTCGCTTTCCAACGCGTTCGGATTTCGATTTTGAACTTTCGTTCGTTTCACAGGCGTGGATCCGGCCAAACCGTTGATCCGAAACCGAGCGTCCGGCCGCCTGGATCCCGGGGACGCGGACGTCGTGCAGATCATACACGCCACGGCCAAGTACGGCGATCCGAAGCGCATGGGACACGTGGATTTCTGTCTGAACGGAGGACGCGCCCAGCCGTTCTGTTTGAACGCTTCTGGTGAGTACCTACTCGAGTTATTTAAAAAAAAAAACATTTTTAACCTTTCGTTAGGCGCGTGGTCTACAGTTGTAGACCAGCAATAAATATTATCAATTTAAGTCTTTAAAAAATAACTTAAAGTGTCTTGTACTTTTGGGTAGCTGTTGTTTATGTTTATTACTTTGTAATTAGTACCACCGTGACTGTTGATGAGCGTTGTGTGATTGAACAAATCAAAAATATTACTACTGGTCTACAATTTATTGTAGACCACGCGACTGACCGCGACTAACCGTGTTCCTATTTTTTTTTTGTAAATTTTCAAAATTATTTTCATTTTAACTATCTATGTTTTTAATTAATTGAATTAAAACGAATTATAAACAGTAAGTAAAAATAAATATGAAATCATTTTATGTGTTTATAGATTTTCAATCAATTTTTAATGTGCATATGGTAGGTAATTTATATGGTAATTTATACCCATTTTCATTCGAAAACATGTCAATTCAATATATTTATAATTTCAGACCAATCAGAAGATAATTGAGTAAGTAGTTCTGAAAATAAAAATGCTATGAAAAAAATAATCAAAATTTCACCACTGACGGATAATTGTATTTTTTTCAAATATTTATGGATTATTTTGAATATTTCAATATTAATATGGTTCCTTACGTGTGTATGAATATTTTAAATTTTTAAAATAAACAAAAATATCAAAAATTAACTAAAATAAACAGAAATTAAAATGGTCTACAAGTGTAGACCACGCGCCTAAACTTGTAACAATTTACCACACGCCTAACGAAGGGTTAAGAGACATAGATCGAATAGATTTTTTATTTATTTGTCAATATTAACGGAGAGCGTTGCGAAAAAGTCGTGAAAAACACGCGAACACGCGATGTCGTTATGAACGAAAAGTTTGAAATTTCAAAAAATCAGGAGCCACGGGTTTTATTTGTGTCTCAAATAAAACGAAATAAAAATCCACTCCTCCTTCGCGTTACAATTATTGTCGTATAATACTCACCGTTTTACGCTTTCAACAGACACCGAGCTATGCAGTCACGCGCGGAGTGTGTGTTACCTGGCCGAGAGTTTGGACCCGGACGCGGCTCGAAGGGCGCAGCCGTGCTCGAGGCGATGTCTGCAGGGCCGCGAAGGAAGCAGTTCGTCGGCGGTGGTCAATTCGTTCGGACAAACGCCGTACGTCGTCCTGGGACAGCACACGCCGGACGAGTGAGTGAAAAAGTCCTTGACGACGGCGGCGGGCCGAACAATATGCGAGCGAATCGGAACGACGTTTTGAAAACAGATTTGAATATTCGGCTTGAAACATACCCGAGAACGTGGCGCGTTTACGTTTCGTTCTCTAAACGTTCTGAAATTTTAATTTTTTGTTTTTAAATTCAATTCGTCGCTTAAAAACGATATTGCGAACTAGCGACCGTTTTCAAAATACGAACTCTGATATTTGAATTCAAATCTGTTTTCAAAATTCAGTCGGTCCGGTTTTTTTTTTTTTTTTTGACGAGACCGACGGTTTTCAATTAGTTCGCAAAGGTTTGTACGATATTGTCGCCGCCGTCGTCTTGTGTTCAAAACCGACTTTCCACGACCACGTTCGTTATCGATGATTTCGGACTCGAGTGCCGAAAATCGCCGCCGGCCGGCCCCGAGAAAGATTTTTTTCTCTTTTCCGGTTCATCGAAGTTCGCAAAACCTTGTCAAGGACATTTGTTTTATTCCACAGGGTCCAAGGCGTGTACTGCGTGACGAACTCGGACGCGCCTTACTGTTCGAAAACCGACCCGAAGGGAAGTCCTTACTGCTGCCCGCCGCCGATGCCGGGCGCGGGAATCCCGGCGGACCAGACGCTGCACGGCGACTTGTCCGAACACATCGGACCGGAGGATTACAACTGAACCGCGCGGGTCGAGAGCTGAGAAGAAAAAGATGAAAAATAAAACGTAAAACGAGAGATCGTAACGTCTTAATTTTTATTGTCTTTACACGAAATGTACAAAATATCAATAGACACGTATCGTACGTACGTATATATTATAATGTTATTACTTATATAAATTATTTTTTTTATTTTACAATAATATAATCGCCGTATAGTATTTATATGAATTTTTTTTTGGTTTTTGGTTTTTTCTTTCAAATACAATACATTTCGTTATAATAATATTATCGACGTAGTAAAACTTATACAAAATACAATCTCATCGTCCGTCTCGGTAGTGATCACATAATATCACAACACTCGCGGGCGTAATACAATAAATACAATATTATATCGCTCGCGTCGTCGTTATTTTTATTTTTTTAGTCGAGTTTTTTTTATTTTTTATTCGTTGTTTCTCTCTCCCCCTCTCGTTCTATTTCTCCTCTCGCGGCGGCGGTAGCACGGCCGATTTGAAAACGACCACGGTTTCCTCGACGGCCATCCTCCCGTCGGCTCTTTAAACGACGCGATATATAATAATATATAAAATATATTTACAACGATCGTGATAATTATAATATTAGGAGTATTCAAGTATTGTTTATCGTAACGTCGTTTGACGTGACCGTAAATGTTTTTATTTTATTATTTTTTACGAATAATTCGGGGAGGGCCGAGGGAAACGATGTCGTCGGACGACGTCTCGCGGACGCGCGGCGAAAAATACGAAATTAATTTATTTTGCGGCGAAAACGCGAAAAAAACAAACAAACAAACAAACTCGTTACAAAAATAAAGTCGAATTCGACGGCGGCGTCGAAAAGACCGTTCGGAAAAAAGGATTATCGGCGTGGTGCAGTTTTCGGGCATCGCGTTTTTATTAATTTCGGTAGACCGCGTGGCGCGCGTGTCGGACGAGTATTTTTTTCCTCCCCCGCACACACGCGAGCGACAGGGTGGTTTTTTTCTATCCCGTGCCGAGAGCGGACGTGCACCCCCCTCTCCCCGGATATCGTTGCGCGCGTATTGAAAACGTCGAAAAAAAAAACAAAAAAATTATTAATGGAACGAACGCGCAATAAAACAAAACAGGCTTATTACAATAATAATAATAATATAATACGATACGGTATATCGAACGACGCGGCGAAGGGGGGGGGGATTGGATTTTTCGTTTTTTTTTTTTTTTTTTTATTTTCGTTCGCGCGGCTAAAACACGACGATAAAATATTATATACTATTATTTATACCGTACGAGTTATACGCGAAACGTTCGAAAGACACGGCGTGTTTAATATTATATTATCCATTCATCATCACCCGCGTCCGAGACGCGCGTCACGACGAACGAATAACGTTTACCTACCATACGAGTAGGTATCGCCTAGGATACGAACGTCGAATTTTACGGAAACGAAAACCGTTTGCGATTTTTCACTACTTTTTTTCACGCTTTTACGAATCTTTTTTCCGGGGCGGGGCGAGGTTAAAAAAACGTCAGTGCCGACACGAGAAACGTATAAATCGAAATTATCGGTAGAAAAAAACGTAATTATATATAAAATTATATGTATTTATAATATATCCGTAATAAATGTAATATATGTATACAAATAAATTCTTATTTTTAATTTATAATTTTTTTATTTTTTTCGTTTCTAATAAAGCCAAGTCGAATACAAACGATATCCGGGACAAAAAAAATAATTCACGAAAAATACATTTTTAATGTACAAAAATAAGTATAGCGAGCAAACGCTACGGGGGGGGGGTTCCGTCGACGCGAGCGGGCGAAACGCGTGGCCCGGAAGGACGAAGGACGCGAAACGACGACGGAATTATTTTTACGACGCGAGCCCGAAAAAAGGCGGACGGCACCGTCGAGTTCGAACACGCGCGGAAAGAAATCCTTCCCGCAGTTTTCCACGTGGCCTGTGCGCGAGAGTGAAAAAAACACCGGCGCGTCGGTCGTTTTCAGACGTGACATTGTCGCAGCTTCGGACGAGAAAAATATCGCGCAAAAAAAGTGCCAGAAAGACTTTAACGCTTTTCTGCGACCGACCGAGAATATAGTATTGTCCAAGACGTTCGCCCGAGGACGTTCTTTTTTTATTTCGTTCGTCTCCGGAGGCCTACCGCACATTCGTAATCGAATAATAACGCCATGTTCGGTATATTTCGGCTCTGTTTTACTGGATCACACACTCTGAAACAACAACAGCGTCGAAAATCGTCTCGCGCCGAGTACACGACACAGCATCGCGTGATCGTAAAATAGACATTTATTTTTATTTTTTTTTAAACTTTTAAAATTGTTTAAACTGTTAAAATACGAGCACGCACGCGTATAAATCGATAGGTTTTTTTTTCTTTTCTACGTACACTGCACGGCGATACGAATAATTATTGTATTGTAATAATAATTATAATCGTTTATATTTTAAAATAATATTATCGTATATTATGTACACTAAACGCATTTCAAGTCGTTACAATTATTATAATATAATAATATTAATAATAATAATTATAATAATAATAATAATAATATGTTATGAGATATACATTTTTGATTCTGACAGTATTTAAGTTTATTTTAATATTATATCATTATTATAATATATGTTATAAAATAGCGTAGTAATTATATTATTATAATATCGTATATAAATAATAATTAATAAATTCTGTATCCCGGAGGTAGAGGAGGAGGTAGTACCGCGTTATTACGATTTACGGGGCGAACAAAGTCGACGAGCGAGTCCACTTTCTTTACCTTTAAAGAAAACGCGCGTTGTTTTTATTATTTTCCATCGCCTCGTTTCCCTTATTTATATACGTAAACAATATAACTGCACACGAACGAGGACACGGCCCCGGGGAGGGAGGGGCGACTCTATTTCATAAAAAAACAACAAAAAAAAAAAACGGACGAGGGGCGGCGCGCGTCCTTTACCTCCGGGGGGTAAAATATGTTATGTTTGTATGTACACACGAGTTCAAAAGTAGTCGAATAGCAATAGACAAATAGTTTTCGACGGACAGACGAAAAGAAACGGAGACAGAGAGAGAGAGAGAAAGATAAAATACGAGAGACTCGGTCGAAAACACGACTGCTTGGCGGCGGCGGCGCACTCTCATCACGCCCGGGACCGGCGGCGCAACACGTTCCTCAGCTTGTTCAGATTGTCCAACGTGGTCCGGTCGTCCGGCGATATCCTCAGCGCGTTCTGGTAGCTGGTCAGCGCCTCGCGGTGTTTCCCGTTCAGATGCAGCATGGCGCCCAGGTTGCTGTGGCTGCTCGCGTCCTGCGGACATAGAGAAGACGCCGATCAGTGACGGCGATCGATACTGTTAACGACGAAACGATAATCGCGTCGTCGACGACGACGACACTCGGGTACGCGCGCAAAACGACTAGGTCGAGGATTCACATTCGAGGCCTCGATATTCGATTAGGGCGTCGTTTTCATTAAAAATCGAGTCGCGGCGGTGTTCGCACCATCTATTATAATACTCCAGGCCAGACTAATTTGTAAATATATATTATTTATACGTTTTTCGAACGAGAATGTGTGTGTGTGTGTGTGTTTATCCGCTGGTTTTGAAAACGACGGAAAGTTTCTCATTCGGAAAGTGTAAAAAAATCCAAATCGAAATGTTATCGCTCATACTGGCCGGTTTCGAAAACCAGAAACCTCGGTCATACTAGACTTATTTTCGCAATATTCGCGGGGGGTGAAAGTAATATGACAATTTTTTAAATTTTTTTTAAACTTTCGGTTTCGGATGATCTTTAGAGACAAGAGGCCCGTGTGTATTGCATACTTGGCATACTCAAAAGTTGTGGTTCGGAACGCGACGATTATCAAGTATAAAATTCTAATTAAAAATCTCAATTCATATCATTTTGTAATTGAATTCACTCTGACGATCGAATTTCCTAAACCCTCTTTGTTAAAATATCGAGATTTCGTTCGACAATACTACAAAAACGTTGGTTCCAAATGTTGGTCTTGTGTTTGTAAAAACAATTATGTCGTAAACAGAGCGATATTTGTCGCAGCGATTTTTATCATATTATGTTATATATAAATCGATACTTATTCAAAACGATAATTTCACACATCCTAATGTTGAACAAACGCGATTACGTTGTATTATTATTTTCAGGTACGTACGAGTACAGTGTTTGCCAAAACGTAAGCGATCGTTTTTCTTCGGACCGTTTGCAAACAAATTAGTTCGGAAACGCGCTCGTCAAACGTTTCAGAAATACGTTCGACAGATGAGCCCGCAGCTTTCGACAACTACTTCTCGGAAGTACCGTTCGGATAATAACTCGTAACGACGGCGCTAACAAGAAGAGTCCTTCCGCTCTCGAGTTACGACGACGGCGCGCCACGACGATAATAATAATAATATAGTTTATAATACTGGCGATGCCGTTTTCATTCTGACGCGATCTTATTTGCAAGTTTCGTCGTCTGTTCCCGGCTGGTGGCGCGCGCACGTAGACGATTTTTCGACAGTCGTTCGCCGCGCGATCGGCGTGAAATTATTTTTTCCGATCCAGAAAGAAAAAAAAAACTAATTATTACCACCACTACGAACTTCCGCGGCCGACTCCGAACGAACAAATAACGTACGCGCGCCGCGTAATTATTTATTAGCGCGAAATCGTATATTTACATCCAGACAAACGTCATCGTGACGTTTATACGTATATATATATATACGTATTGTACGAAGAATGCCGTGTTCGCGCAAAGACAGAGAGAGACAGAGAGAGAGAGAGAGATGGACTTTTTTCTTATACGTTTTCTCGATTTTCTTCTGAATTTATTTCCACCCTTTTTTCTTTTTTTAATCAAGTTCGCATAATGGACTTTTGATGTTCGAACAATGAACACTACTGGCGCGGCTGTCCGTCACGAGAAATCGCACGATAAAATAGCAGGCGCGCCCCACGTTCACGTCAGATGCAACTCGGCGGCGACGATGACGTCACGTTTATGTATTTACTACGGTATACGTATAGAGGATTTGCCGCGCCAACGGTCTGGAAATCGGGCACCGGCCAGAGCTGTAATTTCTAAGGACACGATACTATATAATGAGGACATTTTTTTAACGTCGCTTCGTCGGGGAGTATCCGAGTTCTTTTTCGCATTCAAAACGTCCGGCAATAGTTAATCGAATACAAAAACGCGGAATCGAACCCCGTAGTTCGTCATAGCAAATACGAAACGATCGCGAACTATATCTACATTAATTATTTAGGGTACCTAACGTCCCGATTACGTTCTCGGAAGCAAAAACAAAACGCGGATTTAAAAATAAAATAAGTCGTTCGGTGAGAAGCCTCGCAATCGGGCCAAATCACTACACGTATAAATATGATATTGGATTTGAAATACGCAAACGAACAACGCGCGCGCGGTCGATGTTTATTAGCTCGCGTACTGGTTCCGACGACCTGTATCGTTCGGAACGTCACTCGCGACAATACAAATACACGTGACCGGCGACATATTACGCGGTGTTATTTGTCTATACTATGCCGCCGCACAGGTAATATATACGCGCGCACGTACAGACGGCACGATGCCGCAGTCGTAAATACAATACGCGCTCCATACGACGACATGTCGATATCGCATTGTGGGTAACGTCGAGTCGCGACGTGCATTCATAACAGGCGCGGTCTCTCGTGCGCGCTCGATCAAACGCTGTCGCACGAGATGTTATATTTCTATAATATTTTATTCCGAGAATTCACTCCGCGCGGTAACCAAACTTCGCGTTCAACGCTCAAAAACTGTTTTGATATAACTCTCGAGTGCATGTAAGCATGCTTACACTTGAAAAAAAGGAAAATTTATCAACGTTATTACAATAACAAATTACAATTTAAATTAAATCTTTGACTATTTTTATTTTTTTTTAAACTTTCAACAATAATAAAAATAATAAATAATATGTTTAGAACATAATATGATAACGATTTTGACGAACACGGTTAGGTTAGGTTAGGTTAGGTTTTGGCCGTCGGCCGCTGGCTTAAAACATGTTTTAAAACTGCTGCTTACGTGAGCTAATACGATATACGTACCATGTCGTAGAGGGGCGCTCGTATTTATACACAACTAGCTGAATAACCCGGCTTCGCCCGTGTGCAGTATAACTTTTTATTTTATCAGTTTTTTAATTTTTACCCCCCTTAGGAGTCGAATTTTGAAAATCGGGCGTCGTGACGACACTCAGAAAGGTATTTGGAACAACTCTGTGAAAAAAAATTGGAAAAAAGTTAAATACTTTTTTGATGGTCATTTAATTTGGGAACATTTAAATTCACAAATGTTTGCAATTCATTGATATCATACTGTTGTTCTCGTCGCAATTCTCGATCGAACAAATCATGCATTGGACGATCGGCCTATATTCAGTCGTTTTTGTCGTGGCATTTTTTACACCAAAATCCATATAATTGAAATAATCTCAAATAAATCTCAAACTAATTAATAGAAAATGTCATAGACGCACGTGCCACGGAAACAAATAATAAAACATAACCACATAGAGTTTATATACGTAATATATCTCCATGGCAAAACAATAACAACGTGTGATTAATATTTTGCACTTAAGAGGCCATAACGCCGGAACCACTTATCGCACAGCGTACAAACTTCACAGAAACCATCATCTACATATCAATCCTAATATGCCCTGAAATTTTTATCGAAATCGGTTCGGTGGATCTTGAGCTATAAAATTTATTCAAATGTACATCGATTTTTATATATATAGATTTGTAAGCACTTATGATTTTGCATACACCACAGTACCAAACGGTTTATTATTATTTTTGTTTTTCCGCTGAGGCGATAACCGGTGGCTGTGTGCACATTTGTGCGATCGCAACGTTTGGATTCATAGGTACGATTTA
Source organism: Drepanosiphum platanoidis (assembly GCA_948098885.1). Classification (NCBI taxonomy): domain Eukaryota; kingdom Metazoa; phylum Arthropoda; class Insecta; order Hemiptera; family Aphididae; genus Drepanosiphum; species Drepanosiphum platanoidis. The sequence goes on along the minus strand of OX402538.1, from coordinate 3,304,516 downwards.
TAATGAAATTATAATTTTTACATAAATTGTTAAAAGTCGTAAAATAAAGTCAAAGTTAAAAAGGAGTTGTATATATTTTTTACCAATTAAATGTAGTTGACTGTAGACTGACTAATACATTATTCAAATACACTAGTTTTTCTGCTTACACTTTCTCAAAACGCCACTGGTCCAAAGTACTCGCAGTTCGTTTGTATCGGAAAACTCGAGGCCGCGAGACGACGTCTGATTTTTTACTGCGCGATAATTATGACCGGCGCGAAAAAAAAAACCCCCCGACCAATCAAACGATCGACGGTAGCGTTTCGAAAATTAACGCTTTTGTGTGAAAATCGAAGCGGAGGGGGGGCGGAGGGAGGAACGGAGAAAAAAATTCGAATCGTCCATCGAATGTCCCGGATATCGATTATAATTATATTACGCGGCCGGCCGAAGAGGGGGATTTTTTTATTTTCCCGCGCGCGTTCGGTTCATCAAGGAATATACGTATATTATTATACAATATTATATAGGTCTGCCGTTTGAATTATGTTCACATTGTTACATAATTGCACGCGATAACGAGCGTAGCCGTTGTGCGGACAAAAACGACTACCTCTACTGGTGACTGCATCACGCTTCGTTAATTTTTTTTCAGAAATACCGTTTCGAACCGTAAACAGAGTCCACGCCTTCCATTCTCTCTCTCTCTCTCTCTCTCTCTGTATTTCTCTTTCCTGATGCTGTCCAATCGCGACGTACGTATTTTCAACGACATATAAAATTTTTTTTTTTTATGCGTGCAATTATAGAGCGGGGGGTGGGAGATTTGTGGTTTCTTTTTTTACTAATTCCGCGCAAACGGACACTTGGTTTTGCGATTTAAAACGTGACCTTGCGACGACGACGCCGTTATCATAATAATGTATACAACACGCCGTCGACTGTTGAGTTTCTAGAGTTTCTTCTCTCTTTAAAGGAACGATTACTTTCGAGGACGCGATTTCAGTTTTATTTTAAAAGTGTGCAAACATTTAACGAGGCCGATTTTTCATCATCAACAGTGGTCGGAAAAAGCGTTTACGATATAACACGGTTAATATTCAACGCTGTTTTTCCAAAATTGTCAATAGAAAATATAATCGATTTTTCTTCTTTCTCCGCTCCGTTTTCGGTGGACGGGCGCGTTGACTTTGTGAAACGCGTTCGATCGCTTCGGATAACCGTTTTCGGTATCAAACGTAACGCGATATTATTGAAAATCCGATAAAGAAAAAAGTCCGCACAACAGTGTCGAGTGCTTATATTCCTCCGATCGCATAACCGTTCGCGTATTATTATTTATACGCGAAATCTCGTCGTAGTTTCGAGTGGCGTCGGAAATTAAAAAGTATATAATACGACGTGCGTAAAATCACGTTTAATCGCTTTTTAAATGTTTATCGATTATAATAAAACCGCTGCCGGTACGCCGGGCGTGAAAAAGGATTCCGGGAAATCGGTCCGCGACGATGGCGGCCGTATCGGATTCACTTTATCGTGGCACACAATGGGGAATTCGGTATTTACGCGGTCGTATTGAGCGCGGTCGTATCTCCGGAGTGACGTTAACACGACGGAACGATGGGCACGAGCGGCGGCGTAGGCCGGAAAACGTAAGAAATAAATCGAAACGAGCTAATTATGAGCGACGGCGAGTAATGGACGAACCGGGGGGAAAACGAGTGCGGTCTGCGAAAGACCGTACGAAAAAACGAAGAGAGGCTTTCTAATGTGGCGGAGGCACTTCGCGGAGCGGAAATCGACGAGACTATTACGATACATTAATCGCACGGCAAACGTTTTTTTTTTTTTTTTGGAACATTACTTCGATGTGCGTTTTTTAACTTTTTAATTTTTCTCTCGTCGCGGAAGGATTTCCGGTAGAAAATCTCGTCTACCCGTAGACGGAAGGACGAATATATTATCATTCTTTGAATTTCCTCTAAGGGAAGATATTTTCGATAATCGAGAAACCGCACTCGCGGAAAAATCACACCGAGAAATTCACGGAACGCCTGCAGATGACGTCATGATTTTGAAAATACTTTCTCGCGCTATGATATTTTTTGTTTTTTTTTTTTTTTTAGTAATTTTCGAGTTTTCCCGTTTACTTTCCTCTTTTTTCATTGTAAACGGAAAGTTGTTCGTACATTGTTTTTACTTGTATGAAGAAATTCGTCGTAGAATTAGTGGAAAAATGTGAGAAATTCGTCGACGCGATTCTGTAGGTATTTCAAATTTTTGGAATTTTAAACGTTGACGAAACTCGACAAATCTGTAAAATGTCAGTATAGTAGTTAACAGTTCGTAAAACTTTCATTTGAAACGTCATGAAAATTCTTCACGAGTTATATCTGCCATTAAATTAGAAAAAAAAAACTCGCAGGTTTTTCGTTGGGAAATGAAATTTTAACGAAATCGGAAACTCCCGACGAAATCACTTCGATAAAACCCGTCACCTGAATTTCATCCGAATCTTTTATCTCGAACAGTTCTCGACTTTTGTGCACACGCGACCCGAAATATTGTATACGGCCCCGCTATACGTCATTTTTTAAAATTATAATAAATAAAATAAAACCAATTGTTTGACCAGTTTCGACCGGTCAGGCGACGCCCCGCTCTAGTCGTTCGGCTACTCGAAGGATATCGATTTCGAAATTCCCGTTTTCCCCTGTCGTCCTGCCCCTCTCGTTTGAGCGGTCCGATTTATCTATTCGGATTTCCAGTTTCGGTTACCGTTTTTCGAATAGCGCACTCCGAACGCGGTCTAATAGTAAATTATTCGTCTCTTTTTCTCTACGTCATTTTGTAAATAACTCCGTTTTACAAACGCGAATGCGCTTTAATACGCCCGGTGTTTATAATAATAATAATAATGTAATAATATACTTTCGAACGGGACCAACGACAGTGTTTCGCGAAACGTTTTATCCGAATTCCGTACAATCGCGCGCGCGAGTATTTCTTTTTCTTTCATTATTCTTTTTCCGTCCCTCTTTTCTGACGGCATTAAAACTTTAATAATACGAATGTCAACAGAAGAATTTAGTAATTTAGAGCGCTTAAATTTGATACGAGTAATAACGTCGAATTATTTATACCCGCGACTGCGATACAATGCGGCGGCGGCGGCGGCGGCAGCGGTCGTCGAGTTGATGTTTGAACAACGCAAAAGGCGGCGGTGGCGAGGGGAGGTCGAAAAAAATAAAATCGATTTCAAACTTAAATTTAATTTTTTATTACGAGAAAGGGAAAGGATAAAGTGCGGATTATATCGTAAATATATATATTTAAAGGATTCTTAAAAATCCGCGTGGAAATCGCAACGTATACGTATAGTATATTATCGTAATCGCTTTATCTATGTATACACTTTATCCGCGGGCAGGTACCTACCAGGAATACGTATTTTATTCGCGATAAATAAATTATTGTAATTCCGGCGAAAAAATAATCGCATAAATTTACGAGCGTCCTTTACCCGTCTTCTTATCGCCGGTAGTCGTCTGGTCAATTCGGTTTCATATCTCACGAAAAAGTACTTTTTATTTTCCGCCAAGCGTTTTTTCCGGACCGATATCGCGCGTTCCCTTCCGAGTATTAAAATTGTATGGAAAACGGTCCGTTTTCTCTCATAACTCTCTCTAAACGTTTATTATTGAAAAATCGACGACACCTCGATATTATCAAAAATATCAAGTTTTATTGCGAATCGTGTCGTTAAATTTTATCGCCGCGATTTTTCATAATTTATTTATTTCCAATCGATAGAAACTGTTTAAGTGTAAGAACGGCGGACAATGTACGAATACGGCATTTAATTGTCGGAGGAAAACGGATACGACGTCGTCGATAGTAAAAAGGACGAGTTAAAAATGTATAAACACGAGCTAATAGAATTTCTGTGATATATAGACCGATATTGGTAGAAATTTATATATTTTTTTAATTTCAAGAGCGGAAGACGATGTGTAGCGACGACCATTCTCGTTTTATAAAAACAGTTAATATTATTTTGAGTGTGGTTAATGATTTATAATGATAATTCGGCTGAACTAGGAACGTCTAGTCCTAAAAATAACGTTTTTTCGCCACGAAAAAGTCGCCCTTTGCGACCGATTACACGCGGTATAAAGTCAAACGTTACCGTCGTCGTCGCCCCTCTAACAACTGCTACGGATTTATTCGCGCGGCCCCCATAACGACCGATGATAACATCTTTCTGTCCGATCCGTCGATAGTGCGCCTTCGACAATGTATACAATTCGTCACCAAAATAAACGAGTTTCGCTAGAAAAACAATAACGGACCGACAGGATCGTTTGGACTCACTTGTGGCCTGAGCGTGGCTGCTTTCCTGTACATTTCCTCGGCCCTGTGCGACACGCCGGCCTGCCTCAGAGCCGTGGCCGCCGTCACGGTCAGGTCGTAGTCTTCGGGCTCCAACGCGACCGCTTCGACCAGCTGTGCCGCCGCCTCGGGATAGCGTTCTTGTTCCAGCAGAAACACGCCTGCGGGCAATGGAAAAAAAAAAACAAAACGGAAACGTCAGTGCAGACCGGCGGTTTGCGTGTCGTCCGAGACGATATTGTCGTAATATCGTTTATTACGACAATATCATATTGTTATAGCTCGCGCGCGCGCGCGTTTATTATTTATGCGTATTTGTTATACCGACCGAAATGTTTGTACACCGACGCGTCACCGGGAGCCAATTTTTTCGCTCGTAGAAACCAATTTTCTGCTTCATGAATACGGGTTCTCTGAAACACACATTTGTTATGCAAATCACACGGCGAACGAACCGACAACAAAAACACACACACACACACATATATATATATATGTGTATACGTATATTTATAAAACAATCTAAAAAGTTAAGAAAACAAAGTGTTTTCCCAGTGTTATATTATATTATTATACAGTACGACGTAATATCTCGCCGTAACGTCGGACGCGCAAAATACATTAAGCACGTGCGACGTGTTATCGTATTATAATCGAAGTCGCGACGACGAAATCGTTTTGGAAAATCAAAGAGGAGGGGAAAAACAACGGATTTCGTGCGATTTCTTACACGTCATCGTTGTCGCGCGAAACGACCGCCGCCGCCGCGCCGCTGCGGATTATTACGATATTATTTAAACCCAAAAACGGTGAGTTTTCCATAATATTTGCAAACGAAATCCGAAATAAACGAGCGCGCGCGGAAGTCTCCTACGACTTGTTTTCGCGCGTTTCGTCAAAACGGACGTTTTCCCGAGCGCCGTCGACTTGAAATACGGCGCACGCGAATCGTTATTATTACTTTCTTTCGCCGCGAGTATATTAATAATACGCCAACTATTTTAATTTGCACAACGCTTTGATCCGTTTTAATTATCATCGAGGTTGTTTACTTTTTACTCGCGCGCGCGCGCAAGTTTAATAATATTATACGCGCGCGCGCTGTCGTTTTCGTCGTTCGGCGGCGGCGGCGTTACGACGAAATTAAATTATCAAGTTCTCGTCATATTCGACTACTCCTCCGCCGCGCACATGGTATTATAAAACGCAATATCAAATATAATCGTACGATATACGTTATGTCACGGACCAGAATATTGAATTTAGTTTCAGTCACGTGTATTTATGTGAAACCGATCGACCGTTCTTTTTTTCATACATTCGTATATACATTTTCGCTCAAGTATATATATACTTATGTATACGTATATAATTTAATCGATGTTTCAATGTTAACGCGTCGGCGAATACAATTCGAATTATTTTTGTTTATCGGACTCGCAAACGCGGCGGCGACGACCACGACCACGACGACGACGACGACGACGCGCGACGGGATGAATGAAGTATTTTATTTTTTTAATCTACCGTTTTTTTAACGTTTAATCATCGCGCGCGCGTGCGTATTGAAAACTATGAAGTTCTCAAACCGGAAAAGCAAACAAAAGAACAATAGATTTTTAATCATCGTCGAAAACTAGGTCATACTGTTGTGCAGGAGTCGGAAAGGAAAACATTTTTTTCTCTTATTTCCTTTTCTTTTTTCTTTTTTTCCTTTCCCTCTCCGCGTGTCTCTTCTTCCGTACACATATATATATATATATATATATGTTTTTGCGCCGCTCGGAGATGAAAATATATAAACTCCGGACGGTGTACAATTTGAGAAACAAACTTTGATAGACGACAAAACCAAACACGAGAAAGTCCGAGGGTACATCGACTATTATACATACAATACATGTACTCTATCGATTATACACCGTCGCGACTTGGAAGGGGGAAGAGAGATGGCCTAGTATATACATGCATATACATAAATACATATATATATATATATATATTATGTATATAGCTTTTGTATTATACGCAACGACTGGCAAATAAACGACGGATATTCCCCGTGTAGGCACATCGAGAGTACACAATTCGAGCGGCGACACGCAACACAACACGCGGGCGAATCAAAGCGAGTAAACACGTCGTTTCGCGATACATCCGGTGCACTGAATAATTGTGTTGTATGCGATTAATCGCGTATTGTACACATGTACGTAAATATAAGCGCGATATAACGTACCACCGACCGGGACGTCTGCCCGACGCAATTCGTCCTGAATATATTATTATTAGTATTATTAATAGGTATTATGCCCGTAGGCCGTGTTTAAAGAGGTGTGGGGGGGGGCGAGCGTTTGATCCTCCCCGGGCGAACTCGCGGGCTCATAGGGTTTCCAAAGAATCGTGAATTGTCCTTGTCAATCAATGTTGTGGCGTACCAGTCGATCGAAACAAAAAAACACATGGCGCGGATGTAAAGAAAAGTAAAACGTCGACGAAAAAGACATCGAGCAGGATCATATTTATCGGATACGGTTCGGACTAAACCCGACGCGTCGTTTTCGAATTCTTCTGGCGCGTAGTATAGATCCCAGGACGAGGTCAATCCACCGAAAACGTATACATTAAATTGGATAAATTTTATTACGCGGCCGTACCGTCATCGTTCCATCGACGTCGAAAAACGCCGCGGAGGCGCGTGCCTCTCCACGACCTCGCGTCCTGGATCGATCACCGAAACAAGTACGGTCCGGCGGCGGTGCGTCGTACGAAATGTTTCCAAAAGTGTATAATAATAATAATAATAATAGGTAATAATAATAATAATAAAAGTAATATACGACGACGTTGCGCGCGTGCACGAATTGCTCGGAAACGCGAAACGAAACGGCTGTCGCGCAGTATAAAGTCCAAACGCATTATCGTCGCCCAGCCGAGTTTTATTTGTTTTCTTTTTATTACCCCCACGCGCCCGCCCGCACGCACAGCCTCCGTAACGGCAGCGCACACACCCCTCGGTCCGTTGGTACGATAAAGTTTTGGACACGTGTCGGCGAAACGTCGGCACCGAAGTCGCAGAACACGCACTGGGAAATTTACAAACGCGGAATTTTTTCGACAGATATTCAGCCGGAGACGGTGAATAATAGATGCGAATTCGTCGCGTGATTATATTTTTGTTTCTCGACAATTTTCCGGGTGTTTTTTTTCCCCTCGGCGAAATATTATAATCGCCCATCGCGGACAAATAGCGGAAACGACGGATTCAATGAGAAAAATTATATTCGTATAACAGCGACGAGACGACGACGCGTTGAATGCATTTTGAAATACACGCGCTTTTCAAACGTAACTATAATGACGACTATCTCGATGACTATATCGTACGCGCGCGTAGATTTCGATAAAAACAATAAAGTATTATTACGCGGTCTCGTCGTATCGTACGATTATTATCGTGTGATGTAAATTATAAATTATTTCAATAACTTAAGTGAAACGCGAGAAAACTTTAAAACTATAGATATAGTAAATAAAAAAGCGTATAGACACTGTGGGGTAAGATGTTATTTGGCCATCGATATTCGGACAAATTACACTCGTTTTACCGCGGACATTTCAGCACACGGCTCAACGAAATCGTTTCTCTATAGCAGTGGTTCTTGGCCTGTGGTCCGCGGCAGCGTTAAACACCTAACTAATAAGTCAATACGTGACATGAGTGCATTATTACAATATTTTTGGATTGTTATTTATTTTTTTCATATTAAAATATTATATCTTATATTGTCAGAGATAAACCTATCTTATCTTCATCACACCGATGACAAAGTGGAATTCGATACAATTAAGTTTCGTAATTTATATTAAAATTTAAGTGTTTAATGATGTTAAAGTTATAATAGTTAATGTTATTATTTACACATTATAAATGTGTATATTTTGTTATGTCTACTTCTATAATATTGTTAAAATAGTTATTATAATTTTGGTTATGTAAAAAAAAGGTATTTCTAAAAATCTTTCATCGGGGGTCCGTGTTCTACAAAAGGATAAGAACCGCTGCTCTATAGGTATAGTAGTATCTTTTCTACGCCCCCCTTAGTAGATTTTCAAAAATCTCTCCCCGTCCCCCCGTGTAAATTGAAAAATCGTACGACCATTTATTTCCGACGCATATTTCACGAACCAAAAACGAGTATGAAAAATTTCATACCGGCGAATAGTTACGAGCGCCGCTCAACCCCGGGCACGGAAAAAAAAAATCCCACGCTCGCGCACGTCCGGCACACGTATACGATTATTATTTATGTATGTGCCGCCGTGTGACCGTCCGCGGGGGAGACGAGCCGTGCGCGAACGATGTTTATGCAAAACGGATCGCCCCCGCTCGATCGAATCGTGTGCGTTTGCGCGACTTAATTCGCCGGCGGCGGCGGCGGCGGCGGCACAGGAGTAGAGAGGTATTAAACAACGAGCTCGCGCGAAAAAAAAGTAATAATAAAAAAAAAAAATGTATATTATATTATCGTTTGCGCACATTGTGCCGCACACCACAGGTGAAAAGTTCACCGCGCGGATGAATAAAATATTCAAAACGCCATTATTCGTTATTACGAATTTATCAACGTTGTGCGTAAATATATGCGGCGTGTGTATACGTTACGCGCGTGTCCGGTGGGAATTAATATGACGCGCCGCGTTCGAACGTTGTTTTTTTTATCCTTTTTATTCGCGTTAATGCCCGCGGCGCGTACGTGCGACGATATTATGATTACGTTGTGCGATGAGGGGGGCGCCGGGGGACTTTTTCGATCTGATTTAGGCTTCGGCTCTTGGAAAGTTTCGGTTCGGTACGCGCGCGTTCATAGAGAAACGAACATTTCACTTCCGGCTCGCGGTCATTGGATGGAGAAAAAACACCCGTTCTCAAACGTTATCGCCTTTACTAATAAACGTCCTGTCGTCCGCCGACTTTGGAACTTAAATCGGAGATTCGCTTTGAGAATCGGTTACGGGCGACGTGTAAATTGGCAGTCTGTATTTTCAAATAGCGTCCGAGACGGGGATTTTAAAAACTGGCGTGGGGTGTGCGACTAGAATACTGAAATATCCACACGTGACCGATTATTACCGATCGTTAATCTTGATTCCGCGTCGAATTGTCAACTCGTCGGTTTTCATAAACAAATACAGTCTCCTTTTCGCTAAATTCTCTCCGCGTGAAAACACAATTTCCCTCGAATATACACTTTCGTTTCGTTTCATATTCAGCGCGTATCGCTGACAATCGTAAATATTAGCACGACTTGACGCTGGACAATACTCGGGGAGAGATTTTTTATTCATTTTTTATTTACATCGCGATTCTCCACACGACGACGACGAGTCCCGCCGATCTAGTCCCGACCATCGAATCGTTTTGTTTTTTGTTTGCTTTCGATTTGGTCATTCGCGGTACCTACTACTGCTCTACTCGGAGAGGGTCGAATATTATGATCGGTATACACGTATAATACGTTGCGGTTTTAAAATAATATAGTTTATCGCCGACGCGGAAACGTTGAATTATTCGACCGGGACAGCGTAATCGCGCTCGCGGGGACGAGATTTATAATATAATATACGTATAGAGCTAATAATCCGCGATCGTAAATAAAATACTAAACGCGACGTTTAAAGACCGGCCGACACGTCGTCGTCGAGCAGCCCCGGAAGAGAAAGAGAGGACGAAAAATGACGACTGCAATAATTATATAAAGTAGCGGACCGCGTGCGACTACTCACGTTTTTCGCGAGCCATTTTCCGTAGCTCAAGTGCGCCGGAACGTGATCCGGTCCGGCTTCCAGGGCCGCCTTGTGCCACATTTCCGCCTCTCTGTGCCTGTTGAGTTGCGCCAACGCGTCGCCGTACAAGCTGAACAGCACCTGTAAAATAAAATACGCCAGACGATATTATTATGATGGCGACGACATTCACACGATTTCACACGGTTAACGTGCAGAAAATATTAACATTTAGCTGTCGAAAATGTACAAAGTGACGACGACGCAACGTCTCGAATCCTTTCGGATTTCGATTAGACCGCTACACCGACCCGAATACCGCCGGACACGGTGCAAATAATATTCGAGCTGCGTCCGTCATCGCCCGAGTAATCATTCCGATTTTTAATTTATTCAAAGATAACGCCGAGTGTGTGTCCGCGTTACGTCTGCAGGCGTTTTGTTTGTGTAAATTCCTCGGCTATACGATATTATTATTGGTATGTAAATCGCGACGATTGCTAAATTACTTTGGAGAGAAAGAAATCGAACGGGGATTCGACGAGGGAGGGCTTCAGAAGGCCGGAGGATAAAAGGAACGGCGAGAAAGAGCTGTGCAACACCGAGGAACGCGCGCACACGGTGTATTAAAAGACGACGCCGCTTTTTGTTCGCGAACGCGAGGCGCGCGCAACGGAAAAGGAGATTACAGGAGTCGCGTTTGAGAAGGGTTTCGCGGCGAGTCAAAGCGTACAGACTTTGATCGTTTATAAGAAGGAAAGAAGAAGAAGAAGAAGAAGGAATTATTTAGGTACGTTTATCTCGCACTGTTTTAATTACTCTCGTGATGATAAAATATTTACCGAATAAGAGTGAGCGCAGATTTCGATAGCGACTGATAAATGAATAAAAACGGCCCTAAAACAATTGTATACGTTTTCTCTCTCGTCCGGTTTTTTTTTTTTTCAATAACAGCGACGGCGATTTCGCGGACGGCCGCCGTCAGTGTGTTATTATTATTATTACTATCATCGTATACGGCAGAGCGTGAAACGGAGCAAAACTTTTTCCTTTTTTTTTCTCATTCGATTGAACCCATCGGGCACGTAGGCGCGGGACGAACGTCGAGCGAGCATGTCGGGAGAGACACCGGCGGCGATAAATGCTCGCGGCCAAATACATTACGCGATATACCGGCTAAATTATTCAGTAAAGTTATACGTTTCTTTCAAATCAAGACACTCGTTAGGTATATAACGATATAGGTACTATATTTTCAGCCTATTTAGGGCGGCGACTCGTTTAACGAGGTAAGATCTCTCGATGGCGATGCGGGATAAACTATAATCAGACCTCTTCGTTTCTAGATCCGTACGGATCAATTTTTGAATCTCTAATGATATATACGCGAGTATATACGTATGAATTTGAAAATTATTATTACAAACGTTCTCGATGGTAATTTTTTAAGTAAATAAATAACACGAGATTACATAAATACCATACGATAAATAACGAATAAACTATTAAGAACTATTAAATAGATTAATCCGAAGCAACGTATTCAATCGGCTATGAATTAAAGTTCGGAAGATATGAGACGTTTGAAAACGACAAAAATCGTTTATTTATTACGTCCAACGCTGAAGAGTATTATATATTATTAAAATTAAAAACGTCATCTCCTATGAAATGTAAGCGGGCCTCAAAATTAACTGCAGTTCTAATGCGTTTTCCCGAAGGGTTTCCTTTCGTTCGACCACGACGGTCGTGGACAGTTGAAACCCCGTCGTGGCAGTGTGTGGGAGCAGCGTGTCGTAATGATATCATTGACATAGTGTGTGTGACGACGTTTTGTTTTTCGCGGGACCGAGAAATTACAATAAAACACAGAAAGCGAAAGAAAAAAAAAAAAAAACTGTTCACGTACGCACATACGTGTATACCCTTTGCCGAAAAAAGGAAAACAACACAAACGCGGACCGAACAAGGGTGAAAACCGAGGGTCAGACGTCGTGTTAATTATTAACGCGAACACGAAGGGCGAAAGGCAGAAAGGTGTGTTGAATAAATAAATAACATCGTGGGAGGACGAATAAACCCCAAGATTAGTCGTCGGAGTCACGTGTTTTTTTTTTTTGTGTTTTTTTTTGTCCGCCGTTCGGATAGACGGCGGCGCGGCGGCGTTTAAAAACACGTCGGCCCGTCGTCGGTTGTATACAAAATCGACACTGAGAAATAATGACTTATTCGTTTACAATATTAATAATAAGAAGAGTAGTCGCAATCGGCGATAGACACGCGCACGCCGGTGATACGATTACACAGATAAACCAATAGATATTTATATACGTTACAATGAGAGCAAAATCGAGGGGAAAAAAAGACGAAAAGAGCGACGGAGCGCGTCAAAAAGATCAGAGAGCGAGCCGAGCGTCGACGGCAGGGGTAGATCCGAGGGGGAGAGGTAACGGGATAAATACCACCCCCCCTCCTCGAACTCGTTATATAATATTACTATAGCTGTCCCAGCAAACGTTGTTTTGTCATATTATGTAATTTTTTATTATAAAATATTCGTTTATATTATTTTACCTACATTTCACAATAATTATTATGAAACACGTATTTATTTTTTTTAATTGAAAATGATTCGCAAAAAAATGCATAAACAACGATTATGGTTACGGAATAGGCATACGTATAAAACGTTAAGTTTTTAAAAAAAATATTCGTGTTGGGCCACCCTTAACACCTAGGGGGGGTTTATAAAAATAATTTATGTCCTATTCTCAGAGTTACCTGATATTATATCGAAAAAATTCATGAAACCGTTTCGGAAGTGTTCGACAACAAACACTGTGACAGGAGAATTTTATATACATAAGGCAATATAGCTTATAATATAAATATTACGTAATATTATCGAGTAAAATATAAATAAATACAAGTGACTTTTTTTGAATTCGATTTTTAATCACTCGATTGCGGTAGGTACCGCCGAGACACGTGCCGACACCAGACCGGTCGTCCACACGATCTTTCCGAAATTTCATATAATCGACACACGATAAATATACGCTCGCGTACCACACGACATGCCCGCCGGCGGCGATTTATTAATAATTATTATTATTTATTAATTTTTTTATTTTTAACGTCGCAGTCGAATCATTACGCGATCTTTGTTTATGTTTACCGTTTCGGATTTCAATTCGAGCGCGCACAGTAGGTACGAAACGATATTCTTGTTTATATAGATAAAATAGAAAATAGATTTCGACTCGAGCCGGCGACGCGGCCCGACGAAATACGCGCGTGACGGGTAGTAGTAATAATAATGGCGACTCGTTTAACGAGGTAAGATCTCTCGATGGCGATGCGGGATAAACTATAATCAGACCTCTTCGTTTCTAGATCCGTACGGATCAATTTTTGAATCTCTAATGATATATACGCGAGTATATACGTATAAATTTGAAAATTATTATTACAAACGTTCTCGATGGTAATTTTTTGAGTAAATAAATAACACGAGATTACATAAATACCATAAGATAAATAACGAATAAACTATTAAGAACTATTAAATAGATTAATCCGAAGCAACGTATTTAATCGGTTATGAATTAAAGTTCGGAAGATATGAGACGTTTGAAAACGACAAAAATCGTTTATTTATTACGTCCAACGCTGAAGAGTATTATATATTATTAAAATTAAAAACGCCATCTCCTATGAAATGTAAGTGGGCCTCAAAATTAACTGCAGGTCTAACGCGTTTTCCCGAAGGGTTTCCTTTCGTTCGACCACGACGGTCGTGGACAGTTGAAACCTCGTCGTGGCAGTGTGTGGGAGCAGCGTGTCGTAATGATATCATTGACATAGTGTGTGTGTGTGTGTGACGACGTTTTGTTTTTCGCGGGACCGAGAAATTACAATAAAACACAGATAGCGAAAGAGTTTATGTTTACCGTTTCGGATTTCAATTCGAGCGCGCACAGTAGGTACGAAACGATATTCTTGTTTATATAGATAAAATTGAAAATAGATTTCGACTCGAGCCGGCGACGCGGCCCGACGAAATACGCGCGTGACGGGTAGTAGTAATAATAATGGGCAGGGGGAAAAGGACGTGAACTATTTTCGCCGCCCCTTAAATACCGTGTTCCGGATGTGCGCGCGCGGCGTCGTACAAAAATGCGGCGCTCGTACGCGGGGCGTATTCATTTCGAGAGCAAGATAGGAGAGAACGACGACGGCGACGAAATTCGATTACGGCGAAAACGCGGAAATAAAATATTTCAGGCGCGTCCGCCGAAAATATATTATATTCGAGGCTTGTGTATCGAACTCGTTTAACATCGGGGCGAGAGAGAGAGAGAGAGCGGTCCGATAAATACACGTTTTTTTCTTTTTATTTACCCCCTCCCTCCCCGTATTTTTAAATTAAAAGACAAACTCGAAGGTCTCCGCGGCCCGCCGCCGATAAGAGAGCGTCGCGATCGAAACGGATTAAACGCTGCGTTATTATTTCCGGGCCGCCTTATGTACGTATATATATAGCGTTTCCGCGCGATCGTCGTCCGAGATTACAAGACGTAGCGTTTATTTTCGACAACACCTTATTCGCGCGGACGCTCGTCGCGTTATTATTTTTGTTTTTTTTTTTCAGCGAGCGGATCTAGAGAACGGTTTTATCGTGACGTTTTTTTTTTTTCCCGTAAAGGCTCAGTCAAACAGAACGCGGGCAGCCCGCGCTGCCCGCAGCGGGCACTGTATTATCTTTGATTGCGTCAACGTGGTTAAACATAACGCGGGCTACCGCGGTGGGCAAAGAGCTGTTTACAATGTTATCATAATTCATATTGTATTAATATTGTTGTTTTCGTGATAGAATAGTATAATATACTATATTTTAGGAAGGTACCATGCAGTGGCGCAACCAAGGGGGGTGTTTTGGGTGTCTGGACACCCCCGTTGAACCGTATAATAGGAAATTTATATTTAATTATATTCAATAACCATTGAAAAAAAATGTTCAATATTTTTTAAAATCTAAATCTAGTGTTATAATTTATAACTGATAAATGTTACCAAGTCTTTTGTCCATAGTTTATCGACAAATTCGGAACATAATTATGACTTGTTTAGTTAATAAAACGTTGGACGTCAGTATAGTATATTCAGAAATAATTATGGTGGTGGTTTGATTCAAATCGTTTGAATAAAATAATATAATAGGTAAATATTTAATAGTAGTCGTGACGACTGTCACTTGTACATATAGTATACTAACAAATTGGGGAAATACTGTTTACGCTACTGGCGGACACCCCCCTTGAAAAAATCCTAGTTGCGCCACTGGTACCACGAGGCTAAACATTGTAGCCAACATAAAATATTATTTATTATCACTTTTATAGCAGTGGGGTGTTCTGAACACCCCTGGATACGTAATATTTCAAACTTAAAATATAAAAAAATTTATATTAGAATGAAAAAAAACGGTGTAACACAAATGGAAACACGTGGTGTTGTGCCGTGTTCCCATTAAAAGCGCAGTACTGACAGACCGCGTAAAATTGCCAGGGCATTGTTTGACATCACAGACCGCGGCGGGCAGCAGCGTGGGCTGTCCGCGGCGGGCAACCCGCGTTCTGTTTGACTGAGCCTTAATACGCGCGTATTTCGATCGGTCCTCGTATAATGCGCGCGCACGTCTACTTGTTTTCAAAGCCTTTTAATCCTACCTCTACGTACGGTGGTAATTTTTCCGAAATCCTCGGCGATTTCTTGGATAATCGAGAAAAACCGCGGCACAGTTTCGGAATCGAACCGAGTGCATCGAAAAGCAGACCACCACTGTGCGTTGAAATAACGTGATTTTATAACGCGCGTCGGTTTTTAGCGGCAGTTGCGAGTAACAATCGTCATCGTCGAAATTAAAATGACAAATGAGAATTCAAACTAGAAATCGAAACTCGTCCTCCGCTCTGAAACTTTTTTCGAATTCAACTTTTTTTGGAAATCTCGAAGCGACGATTCTCCAACATCAGTACCCCGAACCTAACTACTCCACTGCTCCAGTAGGTCATTATTTTTATTTTTTTTTATTTTATCCACAATAATCGATTGACTTTTATGTCTCGTCGTAAATACGAATGTATATACGTATATATATGTATTATGTCGTTGTCGGATGAGTCGTTTTCTTCGAGAGCCACTCCCCCATCGAACTTTTTGCGGCATGCATTAAGAAACGGAAAAACTATAACAACCGGGGGGGGGGGGGGGCGAGTAGAGGACAAAACTTCCGGAACCGAAAAAATAAATAAATTTCTGTTCGTTTTACGATTAATCATTGTTTCGCTAAACATTTAGATCGCATAATTAAAAATATCGGTGCCTCGACGATCAAATGCAGCCATCTTATTGATCGCAAAATCAAAAACCACTTAATAATACCAAGCACACGGCTTTGCTTCTGATGCGTAATCCGATTGACCGTACAGCGAGTAACGTACGAAGTATAAACCATATTTCGTCGACTAAAAATGCCCGATCGATCTTGTAATCCCACAATTAACATATTCTATACTACAATACTTCAAAGTTATAAACATCGAAAACTTTAATTCTCGGAGAGAAAATCGTCATATCTCCGACATTTCTACATCGTTTCGGTCGAACGCGAAAACGCCGTTCGCTCACGCAACACCGGAACGACGCGAGAGACCCGACGACACGCGCCGTGTATGACGTAACATCATCCGTTTGTCGCGAAGACGCAATAGTTATGTAACGATATATACGAGCGTATTATATAAGTGAACGCGCGAGTATTAATACGGACGAAACGGTTATCAGAAGTACCGCCGCCGCCGCCGCCGCGCGCGTGTAAACGGCATGGGCGTATATTAGTCCTTCGAGCCGGGACGCGTTTCAATTATTTTAAAAGGGAAACCGAGTCGCGAGGAGAGTAGGCGAAGAAATACCCCCGCGTCGCACGCCCTTTTCGCCCGTTTTTCCCCTTATTATTATTATTATTTATTTTTCGTTTCGATATTATTTTCGTCGTAAGACATCGTTTATCTCGTCCGCACGAATACGTATTCGGGACGGCCGAAAACGTCGAATCGGCGCGCGGCGGCGGCGTCGTTATTGTTTCTCTTCGATAATTTTTTTTTTCCTTTGCCATTATGACACAATACAAACGAACGACGACGACGACGACGATAAGAACGCAGTAAAATAAAAACAAACAAAAATGACGTAATAATTCCGAGACGATTGCCGCGCGTCAAACGCCCGAGCAGTTTCTATTAGCGCCGAGTAGTGAGTATAATATTATATGATTTCACGAAAAATAATGTGATCGCGACGAGTGTTTTTTTCCGTCCTTTTGCGTTCGACAAATATAACAACAGAGTTCGAAAAGGAAACGTGTACGACAACGAAATGAGCGAAACAATACGCGAGCCCGTCATGACCAGGGCCGTATCAGGGCATAGGCACTATAGGCACTGTGCCTAGGGCCTACAAAAATAAAATGTGAGGCTACGATTTATTTTGTACACGGGGAAGAAATATGCAAAATTGAAAATTGTATACAAAACAGTTGCTTAAAATTAAATACTTTAAATATTAATAATAATTATTAAATATATTTAGAGTAAAATTAAATGTTTTTAGGATGTGTTGAAATTGTTATCAAATATAAAATAGATAATAAAAGTTATCATGTAAAAGTTAAGATTTTTATGTTGTAAATATTTTCGATTTAAAGCAGTGGTTCCCAACCTTTTTTATTCTACGCCCCCCTTTGTATATTTTCGAAACTCTCGCGCCCCCCCCCCCACCTTCTATAACGTCAAAAATATATCACTTTTTTGTGTACTTTACGAAGAAATTATAAAATATCCGGGATGAATTCAATTTTATTGATGATAATAATTATAATTTTTCATATTTTCCCTACATTTTAAAATAAAAAAAATTTAATCAATAAAAATTGTATTTCGTAATAACTGCTTGCGCCTCCCCAGAAATGTGTACACGCCCCCCAGTTTGGGAACCAGTGATTTAAAGGCTTAACACTGAGATTCAACACTACCTCTGAACCTCTGCCAAACATAAGGTTTTTTTATCATTTTAATACTGTACACCAGGACCGTAGCACAATGGGAAATAAAATATAGGCACTGTGTGCCTAGGGCCTACGATAGTGTTAATCCGGGCCTGGTCGTGACGTGATAAACAGTAAAGCGAGATTTTCTCAAACGTCCGATCGAAACATACGAGTCCGGACTCGTTATAACGCGTGGTCACTCGATTATAAGTAATTGCGACCGATTTCGCGTTAAAAACAATCAAAATCTCAAGTAGGTAACACTATTAATTAACACGATTTTAGTGAGTATTCGTGTGCAAGGGCGCGTTTTAACTTTTCAACTCAAAGTACGGCGTTATTAATAATCCTCACGTCGAGCGTAGTATTTTTTTCAAAGTATCGAACCGCCCGACCCGTACACGCAATCGCAGTAAACGTTTTTCGTTTTACAAAACGTCGGAGACAAATAATAACAATAATAATAGAATTCCGACGGATATCGTCGAATACGGCGGGGATTCGCGTGCGAGTTATCGTACAACAGTCACGCGCATTCGGCGTAAACGGCAGATAACGATATAATAACAGCGCGCGTTTTATCGTTCCGACCGGTTCGATTGGAGCGAACGCGCACGGCGGCGCCGCGAATAATATTGTCATTTAAATAAAATTGTTCTACCGACGAGTCGAAGAGAATTATTCACAATACCTCGATCTCTTCATCGTCTCGATGAAACGCGACGATCGTGGCGAACACGACGAGCACCGCGCGCGATCGTCGCCAAGCCCTACAGGGGAGGGGATGGGAGGGGGGAAATAGACTAAAAGAAACGTTCAGACAAACGTTCAGACTCACCCGAGAATTGTAGTACGGCGGCAGTATGTTGACGGCGTGCTTGTAAGCCTGCACCGCGTCCAAGTGACGGCCCCGGTCGGCGTGCAGTTTGCCCAGCGTGACCAGCGCCGACACCCGGCTGGTCTCGTGATTCACCGGGTCCTTGGAATGCGAACCGTCCAGCGAGGCGCACGCTTTCAGCACGGATTCCGCTTCCTCGCATCGACCCATCGTGGCCAACAGCTGTCCCATGTTCAGGTACGCCACTGAAACGCGGAGAAAAAAAAACCATTCAAAATCAAACACGCGCAAAAAAAACGAGCGCAGTGGACGACGGGGAGATCCGCGATCTAGGAAATCTCGAGGATCCAAGACTCGAGGATTTTCCCGGAGTTTCTCATCGACAGAAATCTAACGAGATCCGACGTGCCGACATTGGCCGGTTATCGTGTTTATCCGGCTTTCGTATGCGATAATATGATATACGATTTTACTCCAGTGGCGAGGCGGCGTCATAGGAGACAATGAGACCACGTCTCCCCACTTGGAAATTAGAACGCGAGACAAGTGATTTTGTTTTATAAATATTTACGAATTTGAAAGTCATTCATTATATTTTATTATGTATGTTTTTACGTATATTGTTGTAATTTTGTTAAAATCGATTCTTAAAATAGATTAGACGCGCGCGACATGGCCGTGCGAACGAGCTGGCGATGCGGGTCATTCCAAAATCCAAATATGGTATTATATTTTGTATCATAGAGACGAAACGTCTCCCAATAATAGGCGAGCGGGTACAGTGGGAATTTTAATGTGAGTGGGGGTTTATTATAATATACGCTATGAGATGCGTCTCGCCGTCCGTAAAAGCGTGTTATCGCAATCATTATCGACGTCGCGTAAGTACGTGTTTATTTATATTGTAATTTAAAATTAGTCCTCACTGATGATTTAATTAATGCCATTTTGAACGATGGAATTAAAAACTACTCTTCCGAAAAAAAATTTGAATTAAAAAAGGTGGGGGAGTCCAGGTGTATTAGGGCCATTTTTTTTCAATGTCTCCCCACCAAAAAAACTCACGCCTCGCCACTGTGTTTTACTCCATCTCGCCGGCAAACGCCCCCTCGATCGGCGCGTGAACGTTACGTGCTTATCGTCATCGCGCTTATTACTTTGAGATTCGAATATTTAACTCGATCCGACCAAACGTATGTACGTCGTGTGTAAACGACACGCGACGTGTGTTTTTGTAGTCTACGCGCACCGTCTAAAAACGTCGCAGACGGAACTCGATCGATTGGTTTTTAGTCTCGACGGGAAAACATTCCGGGGTTATGAATTATTGAGATTTTTACGGAAACGGTTAAAAAAAAAAAAATCGTAAAACCGGAACGCATATTGTTTAAGAGCGGTAATGGGGATTTTCACGAAGACTACATGAATTTTTGAAACGATATCGTTGTTCCGTCCAAAGTCTTTTCACATAACATTATGTCGAAAGAGGGGGAAGAAAAAATATTAATAATTAATTTTCTACACTCGGTTTACAAACGCGTTTTTCCTTTTTTCATTGTTATAAAATTATACTATAACGCTGACCGTCGCGTTTGTAAATCAATTCGCCGCAACAGGACTGCGCGTATTCGATTGATTTACGTCGATATTATTTTTATAGTTTCATACGCGTTTTCCGGGTTTTTTTTTTTTTTTAAAAATCAATTTTTAGGAGAAATAACAAGTAAATTAGTAATAAGTAAGGGCTGTTATTACAAAAATTGTATTTTAAGTGTTTCGCGCGTATCTTGATTTTAGCACAAAAAGAGTAACGATTGAAACGTGAGAAAAAAAAATCTTTTATACCAAAGAAGTCGATCGCACTTTCTAATTTGTCTTTTATCGTGTGAAAATTATTAAAACACAAAAACTCATTGCCGACTTGAAATCGTCACGCGACAGCAAGGCGGTGCTGCTATATTGCCTATTCAACGCGCCGCGTCGGTAACAGTTAAATATACTGTTCCGAGAGATTTAAACGCTCTACAAAGTTTGATTACACACTACGAATGGGCTTTAACCCGTCGTCGTCGCTGTTACACATGTGAGCGCGCCGCAAATAGCGTTTCGAGCGTTATTCGTACAAATATTATCCAATTAATCTGATACTATATAAATACCTTTGAATATTCATGTCTATAAATATTTACGAAAATAAACGATTGCTCTAATGGTCATTTCCTATCGGTTATTGTTAGACAAAGTCGAGAGTATCGATAAAGTGATACGCGCCAACACCGCGCAATAGTTTTTTCACCGCCGCCACAGTCGATTAAGTGTTTTTATTTGTTTTTTCAATTTGTGGTCAGAGGAGACCGAAGAAGCTTTTTAGATGACTCAGACGATACTGATAATTAATTTGTACTACTTTATATGAAAACAAATATTTTTTTATTTTAGAATAAGATTGTACATAAAAAGTATACACAACTTTTTAGTACATATTTCTAGGTATGGTTTGATTTCATTGAGTTAATCGAGTAATTGAAAATGCTAAAAAAAGAAAAAAGGGTGAGCGCTCACAGTGTAGCGATCGTGTTACGATAACTATACGAGTACCGACGACGGGTCAATATTATCAAACGCGCGCGTTGTTTTCGATGCGATACGAAAGTTTTTTTCTCTCGTATTCGTCAGAAGCGAACGGACACCGACACACGCCGTCGGGGTTTATTTCGATATTTTATAATCGACAATGAAAATAAACCAGCCAGACGGCTCAGAATCGAGAAAAAGATTTCGGTGCCCGACGAGTAGTACGAACGGGTCGCGGGTGATAAAGTCAGTCGAGTCGACTGATGAAAGGTATTTTTGGTCATCGTGAAAACAACGATTCGTTTTATTGTTCCTTAGAAAAAAAAGGAAAAAACGAAATTTCGGGTCTTCCGAACATAACTCTACGATTATTGTTATACGCGCGGAAACAAAACGAATCGATTTCGGTAAATACGTCGAGAAATATAAATATCGTCCGTTCCACGACGAGCAGCGCTTATTGTTCACGTAATTAATTCTCATATATCGATACTCGGTAACAAAACTCGCGATGTTCGCGAAATCCCAACGTTCCGTTCGTCGTAAACGACGACGTTTGTTCTTTGAAAACGAAAACGCGCTCCGTGATTGCTCCGATAGCGTAAACAGTAGGATGGTCCTTATTTATAGAAGTAAGAAAAAAATATTGATAATTTTAATATAGGACCCCCTCACTTTTTTCATTGATATGAGAAAGTAATTATAGTTAAATTTGGTCATGATTACTCAACCCCTTCCCGTGCCCCTGAGGGGTTGAAAAATAATAAAATAGGGTAGTTTCGTTGTTTTTCGAACTCAACTCGAAAAATTTAGCACTTAGCGAAAAAGTACATAGAACTTAAGTTACTAAACACGTTACCGGAACGCGGAGAAAAAGAATAGAGGTTTTTTTTTTTTTTTTTAATTCCCGCGAAACGATCGTCTAATTTTATTATTATATTTTGTTATCGGTCACCGCGAAACACGGTCACGTGGTGACGACCAGTAGCGAGTTATAATAAATTCAGTCGTCTCGTCAACTCATACCGACGACGACCGGAAGAAAAGAAAAGAAAAGAAAGAAAAAAACGAATTCATATATTATTATATAATTCGAGTATACGAGTATATTAATAAAATACGTCCTGAAGATCAAACGAAAGCGCTGCGCGCGATCGTCCGCCGCGGTATGTAATAATATATGACCGCGCGGAGATATTTAATATATAATATTATGTACATTATGAATGTTTAATATATAATATTTGTGTGCGGTCGAGGAAAAATCCGTTTGAACCTCATAATAAAATGCGTCGAGCGAATTCGAAAGCAGTCGTAGTATAGAGAAATTATGATAATATAGTATATTATAATATTCGACGTACCCGCCGCCGCCGCCGCCGTACAGATAATCCGGCCGACGACCGACGCGAAATATTAAGTCTATTGTGTGACTTTGACGACTGGACTGACGTTTTATTGTTTTACCCATCGACGAAGGTCGAATAGCCGCGGGCGTTAACGAGTTCGATAGAAAAAATCGAGTCAATACCTCACGGCGACGTTACTCGAGTCAATTATTATATAATTGCACTCGAATACTGATAATAATTAACTATCGTCCTATAAATAACTCGATTTTTCATATCGTATCTATTGTATTTCAATGGAAATTAACACGTTAAAAAAAAAAAAATCAGTCGTTAAAGTTCGTATTGCCACGATATTTAACGGAAAAAAAAAAGAAGAAGTTTAAAAATATAATCAAACGACTTGTTTCAGGATCGAGTTAAAACGCAACAAGTTTAGGCCTACACTTTAGTCTACGATGCGAACAAAAAGTCGCACGTCTATAGTCGCGCGGGGGACATAATATTAATATGCTTAATACTAGAAAAATCCTTGTCAAATGTCTTAGTAAATAATGCCAACCTTTTTTAGTTTATCCTGAATAATTCGAGTCATAAGACTTTGTCCCCGACGAGATTATGAGTCGACGAGTTTACACGAAAAGCAGCCGATCGGTGTTGTTCAACTGTCGAGTTGATTTTTCAATAATTACAGTCGACGTCTGTGAATTCGCAACGTTTGCAATAATTGTCGTCTGCAGAGCGACAACAGTATTATTATCGCGTTATCTATTCGCCCCCCTTTGTACGCGACCGAATCGATTACACAGCGGCCCCCGCCGAGACGTCTACTCTGTCGCCGAACGATTAGAAAACGATTTCTCTATCGACAGAACGAAGCGATCGCGAGTATCGTTATTAATATCGGTCGTTCGGAAATAAGAAGACGATAAAACGTGATGTCATCACTACGACACGACGACGACGTGACGATGACGACGACGACAATAATAATAACGCCGTTTCTATATATATATAAAGAGATGCAACGAGCCGCGACTAATCCGAGACGATCGGGAGGATGGCAAAGTAATCGCGAATATAAAAGTCAAACGGGCGTTTCGTGTAACGACCGTACGGCGGGGGAAACGGTCGGCCGGGCTCCTTCGACTGTAAAACATTTGGAAAATTGATTTTGTTTTATCTTCTTCTTTTCTTTTTTTTCCACGCCGGATTTAAAGTTTTCGCTCTTAAAACGCGCGCGCGGCCCGATTTTATCGTCGTATTTTTTTATTTTATTCCGCGAAATTTCGCGCCGACGACGGACACACGACCGGTAAGACGAACCGCGGGGTTCGAACGGAAACTTTTTTTCGGATCGGTCCGGTTTCGGGGCAAAATAAAAGTTCCTATCGGGTCGGGTCGGTCGACGTAAATTTTCGAGTCCCGGTCGCTCCAAACGGGACAATAAGTATGAATTGTGTAAAATTGTTCAGCCCGGACCATAATATAGAGAGACGCGTATCGTTTACGTGATTAAAGCGACATTATATAAAAAATTATTTATTTTCATTTTGTTTTCACTGAATCCGGAGTTTTGCACAACGTTTTGACTTATATTTTAGACAGATATTAAAGCACGTTTTTTTCGTAAATCGAGAAAATATATTATATAATATGTTACGTGCTTATAAAAGTTAGTCGCGTCGTCTTGTAAAACCGTAAAAAATGACGAAATCGCGGAGACACCGCTGCAGTCGGTGAAACGCTCGCGCGGAACGACGTGGCATTATCGTTCGGTCGTCTCGGTAGATAAATACTAGAATCGCGCGCAACGTTTTCGCCGGATAATTCACATTCATATTACGAATTCTATGCCGTCGAAAATCGATTATACATTACGATTATTATAATATTTGCAGGTCTGCGCGGCGAGCGAGCGAGGAACAATAAGCGCGCCGTAATATATATTATACGTATATTATCACGCGCGTTTAATATATCGCGCAGGTCCCGACGCGAATGATAAACGACGGGAAACTTATGCGCGGCCCCGAACAAAAGACTATTATATATCATATAATACCTATGACTCGGGTCGTTTTCGGGTAGAGAATCGTATCGGAAGACGCGCGCACAATAATATTACAATAATAGGCGTATCTCGGCGCCGCCGCCGTCGACCGAGCGGGGTTTTTTTTTTTCGCCGCGCGCTACTCTCGCGAGACCGGAGCCGAAATCGACCGACCTGCGGGGCACCGTACGCCGCGTTGTAAATCGAACGGATCGTATAGTGATCCGTAGGCGTGATAGTCGTATCGCAACGGTATTATACTGACGTCCGTCTTTGCCCGCGAACAGTTTGGACCGGTACGAGAGGAGGGCGAGTCTAAATATTAGTAACTTTTCAAAAACGAAACGCGGGGTCTTTCTAAGTAACCGAATAGTGAAAAACTTACAAGTGCGCGCGCGCGCCGGATTACCGATCTTACTATACTACTGCAGGTCAGATCCAGAGACTACGCAAACACGGTTTTTATAAAAATTCGCGTTGGGTTCTCGCGAGGCCGGACCGAGATCGACCTGCGGCGCATCGTACGCCGCGTTGTAAATCGAACGGATCGTAGTGATCCGTAGGCGTTCGGAACGAACACCGACGCGCGATTTTCGACGAGGGCGTTATAATATCAGTCGCATCGCAACTAAAACATATAACGTCTGTCATTGCCCGCGAACAGTTTGGACCGGTACGAGAGGAGGGCGAGTCTAAATATTAGTAACTTTTCAAAAACGAAACGCTGGTCTTTCTACCGAAAAGTAAAAAACTTACAAGTGCGAGCGCGCAGGATTAACGGTCTTACGCTATACTTCCTTCCGCTGTTTTGCACCTTCTCCCGAGACGACGGGTACGCGGTTTTTATAAAATTCCGCGTTGGGTTCTCGCGAGACCGGACCGAGATCGACCTGCGGGGCATCGTACGCCGCGTTGTAAATCGAACGGATCGTAGTGATTCGTAGGCGTTAGGAACGAACACCGACGCGCGATTTTCGACGAGGGCGTTATAATATCAGTCGTATCGCAACTAAAACATATAACGTCCGTCTTTGCCCGCGAACAGTTTGGACCTGTACGAGAGGAGCGAGTCGAAATACGTCGAAGTATCAAAAACGAAACGCGGGCCTAAGTAACCGAAAAGTAAAAAACTTCCAAGTGCGCGCGCGCGTCGGATTAACGGTCTTACGCTATACTTCCTTCCACTGTTTTGCACATTCTCTCGAGACGACGGGTACGCGGTTTTGTAAAAAATCGCGTCTGTAATCGACCCGGTAGTTTCGTTTTTTTTTTACTTTTCAATTCGATTAAAAATAAGATTTTACACATTACATCTTTAATCGTAAAAAAAAAGAAAAGAAAGAATTCCACATTTAAACGTAACGCAACAGAAGTTTTCATATTGAAAATAGTATAAAATTTGTTATTCTTTCACAAACGTCGATCAGAAAGAAAGAAAGTTTTTCCCGGTCTTTCTGTCACACCCTGTATACGAATACTGTATATATTATATTTCATACTTTAGAAAAGTCGTTCGCGCTTAACGTGCGACGGTTATGAGAAACGAGCGCGCCAAATCGTAAGTCAAACACCACGTGCTCGCGCCACCACGCCGCCGAAAATCGATAAGAGTCAGAAAAAAAAAAAAAAAAACCGTTGTTTACCTCCTTCGAGACCGGGGGGTTTTTTATATTTTTTTTTAACGTAAAAATCATAATGAGTTGTTTGTAATAATAATAATATCGTGTAAACAACGTATAGTTATGATTTCCCGTTTAAAACTATAGCGGTCACGAGACGTGTGATTGTTGTAAACTTCCTTTTTTTTTTTTCGACTAAAGGTCAAACGAGAGGTTATGCGAGCGAGCGCGTGGTATAACCCGTTTATTGTCGTCGTCGTATTGTCGGGAATTGAGATTCCGAACACGGCGCGGGACGTTTTGTTTTTGTTTTTTGTTTTCGTTTTACCACCCTCGCTCGCCGCCCCGAGACGGTTTTATTCGAGCGCTTTCGGTAGATTGAAAATTCGACACAGATGCGACGCTTTATTATAATAGAGGTCGTTTTGAGATATTTCCGGCGGTTTAAAAATAAAAAAAATGTGAATTTTACGACGCGGACGTTTCGAGTTAAACTTTATTCGGTCGTTCCACACAGTACGTTGTTGTAGTTCGAAATAATAATAATAATAATAATAACAATAATAATGGTAATAACCTTGGGAGTCTCGAAACGCAGATAGATTATAATACGTATTATTATTATTATTATGATTATTGCGAGAGCGATGATAAATCGAAAACGAGAAAAAAAAAATCTTTTTGCTCCCCGGGCCTAAAGAATAATAATTATTACTCGGCGCGCAATCATTATTGTCTTTCTATAAAGCGTACGATTGAAACCTATAATATTTCTACGTTTATCGTTTGCGACCGCGAACAAACACGGCGGCGGTTCTAAAACTATACGCCTCGAGGAATCTCTCGCCGTCGTAGATGATATCGTTTCCAAATCAACGTTTGAAATTTAATTTTCCGATTCTCGCGAAATTCGTTTATCGTTCGCTCGGTTTGCGATCGACGTTTCCGGGGGAGGGTCCTGTAGATTTTTCGGACCGAAAATGTTCGAAAAAACGATAACTATCCGAGACTCGAGTACGTCGGAAATCGTTTTCGCGGACTCGTAATCGAATTGCGTCGGACACCGACCGAACAAGTTCGGAAACATCGGAGAAACGTATAACGCGCCACCGAAACTCGATTTTATTATAGTGAGATTAGAGTTTTTTTTTTAGACCATTTTATCGGGAATATTCGAGACTATAGTCGCGCAGTAGTCGTCGTCGCGTGTCGATAACGGCGATTTAAATAATACAACGCCGGTTTATATATTATATAATAAAATAACATTAGAGCCGACGATAATATTATAATTTATTTATTTTTATTTTTTTTTTAAGCGTGTGGGGATTTCGTTGTTTACGCACCGAGGAGCCGATAATGCGCTTTGGAAAATTATTCCGAAAATCCGAAAAGGACGAAACACACTTCGACCCCGAGCGCGCGAGGGTGGTAACCCGGCGGCGGCGGCGGCGTATTAATGAAGTCTAACTCGGATTGCGGAGGAGAACGGTTTCGATAAAAAAATAATAATAATAATAATAATAATGAAAAAAAGACGAAAAACAAATACCTAACTTTTTTCTTTTTTTTTTATTGTTATTAAAACTGCGGGAATTTAATCGAAAAACCCGCGCGCTAGGAAAAAAAAAAAAAAAAAAAACTTTAACCCGGAGGAGTTTAAAATTCGATTACTGCCGTCGAGGCGGCGGCGGCGGCGCGCGGAGGGAGAAAACGGGGGGTGGAAAAAAAAAAAAGATAAAAAAGAACTGCGGTTTTCATTAACCTTTATGAACCGAAGGATAAAATAATTTGCGGCAACATTACTGTTTCGGGAAAAAACGAATATAGCTTTAACTTTCTTTATTATTATTATTATTATTATTATTATTATACGAGTTGTTAATGGTGTCGGTCGGGGCTTAAACAACCGTTAGTCGGATAATGGCGTACGGTGAGCGAGCGCGAGTCGCCCCATAAATAACGGAAATAATCCGCGGCGAATGTCCTTTTTATTTTTTCGCTTTCAACTCTCTCTCGCCGCGGTTAGTCTGTGTGTGCGCGCGCGCGCGCAGGTGACGTCCGTTCGCGGACCGACCGTTGTAAAACGCGCGCGCCGGACCACAATAATTACGCGCCTCGTACGAGTCGGATCGGATTGTCGTCGTCGTCGTTTCGCGTTCGGGAAACGAATAAATCGAGACCAAACGATAACAGTAACCTTGTCTCCTCGTAAATACTCGCGCCGTACGCAGTATTTTATATTTTTCTAGGAAGGAGAAAAAAATTTAAAAAAAACGAAACAATATTTTAACCGAGGGCGTTCGACACGAATCGACGGCGTACGGGAATTATAGACGTTTAGGTACCTGCCCCACATTCGAGTGGTTTGATCGTATCGTGATCGCCGGACTATTGACGTGGAAAATTTCTACTAGAAATGGCGTTTTCGACACAATACACGACTGCGCGCGTTCGTCACACGACTGCACGATGGAAATGCAATTTAGATGTTTATCGTCGTTCTCGAACGGGAATCGTTCGGTCGAGTTTAGAAGAAGCAGAAAACGACTGCACATCGCGTGTGTAACGGAAACGAGCCAACGAAAATAATATCAAAAAAAAAATAGGACGACAACTGTTCCGGCAAAGAGCGTCTAGAGAAATCATAACGGCGGCGGTTTTCATCGCAATCGATTACACCTCATCTCTATATCTAATAAATATATGAAAAATGTTAATATAATATATCAAAAACGTCGAATAGGTAAGATTGTCGCTGTCGAGAATTATTTAGTCCGAAAATTCGGGCCGTCTCACTCGATTTACCAGCAAAGTCATTTTTTAGTATCGTTTTTTTGTTAAATATTAAGTCGTTCGAGAGATTTTCGTTTCAAATAATTATTTTGAAAACAATTTATACGATTTACGGAAACGATAAATAATAATTGCATTATCCCTCGATTGCATATTCAACTGTACATTTCCGTCGATGATTTATCGTTATTTAGTAACCGGTCGCGAAAACGACCGCTACGAACGTCAACTCTCCGGTTATCATAATATCGTCGTCACGGCCGAGGAGAGTAACAATAACGCGCCTACACAAAGGGTTCGTCGTCATAGTATTTTTGCCGATTGTAAAACGATAAAAAAAAAAAAACACAAAATAAGCCGCGCTCGTGTTTTATTTTCGATTACGCGCGACGCGTTAATCGAAATATTTCGCAGAACCGTGCATTTGTACCGCGCGCCAAAGTGACGGGATGAAAGCGCAAAATTAAACATTAATACCTGGAAAATGTTTTGCGCCGGTTTCAGTTTGAAATTCGATGCTCGTCATCGTAATTAGTTTTAAATTATTTTTGCGTATTTTCGGTCGCGCAACAGTGACTCGATCGAGTTCGGTCGAATCGTAAGTTTTATCGCGACAAGTCGCACGACGAGAGTTTCAATTTCAAGACACTCGTTATGATCGCAGTAAAATCGCAGGAAAATAAACTTTCCCTTCCTCAGTCGAGGAGTAAAACTAATTGGCGATTACGAGTGTTTATTTTTGTGCTTTTGGGTTGCACGCACATTTGAGTCGTATTTCGCGCGTCAATAGGGGCTGCTGCGCACAAGACTACTCTGCACGTTAATTACGCGATCACGTGCCGGGCGCACGTTCGAGTTCGAGAGGACGCAAGTGCTCCCAGTCACAATAATAAATATCCTACGATTTTTTTTTTTTTTTTTAACGAGCAATTCACTCTTATCCGAGCGAGTGCGATAACGTCGCGTTCTCGCTGGAGAAAAAAAGAAAGTGTGCCTCGATGGGGGTCTGTCGATGACGTCGCGTCGGTCGTGCAGACGACGAGGACACGGTGCCGCGACGGATGAGGGACGTCGAACCGGGTTTTGGAAACGGTTGCCACGGGGGGGGGGGGGTTTGGAACGAAAACCCTTTCGGGCGAAAGGATGATTTAGCACAAAACACTCTGCGGTCGTATAAGAGACCGCCGCCGCCGCCACCGCCGTCGCCGGGCCAAAACGGATTATACGGTATATATATATATATACGAATACGGAATACACGCGTATAATCGTTTTGATTAATTCACGGCCGCGGCCAAGACTCGCGTGCCAAAAGGTTTTAATCACGTGCTATGTTCGCCAGAGACAAAGAGAGAGAACGGACGATGTCGTCGTGTTGTGTAAAAGACGCGCGACGGCGGCGTTTAAAACAATACGTTATTGATCCATTTGTTCCGTCAGAAATCATCCGAAAACGATCCAGATCATAAAAAAAACAATCGTCAAACGAAACTCGATTTTTTTCCACATAACATCGTGGTATGTATGCGTACGAATCAGACCGAAAACGGGAACAATTTACATCGAAAACGAGCGTTCCTCGAAACCGCGAAATCTCTAATCAACGCGACGACCCCTCGAATATCCAAAACCGACCGGTACCCGATGACGAGAACGCACAATAATAATAAGTCCGAGATGTTTTTTTTTAGCAGACAATAACGATTTTCGTTAAAATCAATTTATTGATTTAAAATTAACCGTTCGAGATAACGTCGATTTTTTCACGCGCCAATACGAAAATAATTATCACGATAAGAACGAAACTACGACGTCGTCGTTCTGAAGATAACATACGAATTGAGATCGTTTCCCCCCGCCCGATTTAAACATCTTTACATGCAATTCATGATTTATTATATTCGTCGCGTATGTGGAAAAAAAGAAAACGCCCGTCCACGGTTTTTAGCATCTCGTTTAGAGTGAAAAAAAAAAACCACAAGCGATACGCTAGAATATATAAAAATACGAAGGGGTAATCCTCCTCTCGAGTCGAGCACCGGTTATAATAATAATATCGTCGCGGTATGTTATAGGCATGTTTGTCCATACTTACGGGATGGCTCTTTTAACGAGAATCACTGTTTACCTACGAAGAAAAAACACACACACACACACACACACCGACTAGCGAATTCGGCCCAAAGGCGAATGATCGTAACCGAAAAACAGGAACCGTCGTTTTATACTCGTATTTATATAGTCGTATACGTTTATTATACTCGTATGTTCGTCGACGCGCATAAAATTAAAATATTATCGTTTTGGGAAAAATCCAAAATAGATACGAATTTCACGGGCGATATAGAAGAGAAGAAACGTTTTATTTCCACATGACGTGTGTATACGTATAAATGAAAAATATAAAACGGTATTTTTTCGTCTTTTGAAAATAAAATACACGACGTATTATACTTGTCCCCCGGATCCGCGTATTACGAGACCGTCGTCGACACGGTTATATTCGGTTACGAAAACGATTTGTTCTGCGTGTAAATCGCCGAATTTTCGCCATCAGCCTCCGGCGAATACGGCGAAACAAATAATAAGCCATCCCCGAACGAGGGCCCGCGGTAGTCGCGGAACATTCGCGTGAACGTTAGTTGCACGGAAATAGTATATGCTTTTCGATCGTAAGACGACGTTACCGAACCGAAACGGTTTCTAAAAAAAAACAAAAAAAAAACGTCGACGAATACACATCGCGAGTAGCGAGGATTTTCCGGTACGACGACGGGGCGATTACTAAAATGCAATCGATAAAATTTACAAGTCAAGCGATTAGAAACGCGCCGTCGACGGATACGATTTTAGGCGGCGGCGCGATGGACGCAGCTGGCGGCTGGCGAGTACGGGAAAGCGCTGATCTGGTCGAGTCGCTTTCCGCACTCGGGTGCCACCTTGGGTTTTTACGAGGGGGGAGGGCAAGGTTTGGATTGAAGATCCTGAACCAATAACGTTTTGAAACAACACGTATCGATAGGACGAAAGTCGCGATGATACGTCTACGAAATAACTATCATTTATCGAGCGCGTTCATTTGTTAAATAATAAATTTATTCACAAAAATCAGTATACTAATAAATCTGTGCACTATTATCGTCACAATAATGTGAGAATAAACTATCTGTCTAATTCATGTGTGAAAATCATGTAGTTCTAAAGCTCAGAAGTAAACGACCAAAATGGACCGTTAAAATACGCGTAAAAATAACTACAAATTGAAAATCGCATTCAAATCGATCGAAACAATACACCAATATCTATTGATAATCTCAACCGACTTATCTAAGTTAGTTTTACTCGCGTTTTTTTCGCGTCAATACAAAATTAAACTACGGAGGCGGCAAATTGTTTCAGGAAAAAAAAAAAATGAATGCATTTTTAACATAAAATTTCCGATCAAATAAGTGATTAGAAGTGTACGTATTTTAAAAACTGTAAAATAACTTTTACAACTCGTTTCGACTGGTAATTGTAGGTACTAGTTATGGATAGATAATTAATAAAACGATAACACGATTGATGGGTATTTTTCGATTTAATTTAATCCATTAACGTAATATATTTTCGAAAATGGAAACGAGTTCGATGGTTACGTATACGAATTATAACGACAAAAAAAAAGAAAAAGTAAAAAGAAAGGTACCTACTAACGAGTGATCGGCTAGATTTTTATGAGATGCAAAAATCACGATTATTACGGGGCGATTTATAGAAAAAATCCAAATAGTGGTCGCTACCCTTCGCTACCACCCGGGGGGGGTAGCCTACCCCCCGTCGGCACCCACCACCCACTATCTATCAGTAAATAAATATAATCGGTACTACTCACGGTCTGTCGTCGGTTGCTGTGGAGAGGTTCGCATTGACGAGTCTGATTATTCGTTGACGAGAGATAACAATATTAACACACCATTATATCGACTATTACGGAAAAAAAAATAAAAAAAAACACCGCGAGAAGAACTACCCGAACCGCTGTCGACACTAGACTGGTCGTCTGCTCACTCTGCGTCGAGATAAGCCGTACTTTCGCGCGTCGGGTTTCGCGCGCGCGCGCGCGCACAGCTCAGCTGCCGTCGTCGGTCGGGTGGCGCGCGCAGTTCGGTTTCCATTGGCCTCGTGCGGATCGACGCGAACAACTTTCGTTCCGATTTCGCCGAAAACACACTCGCACAATAAAAATTATCATTACTATTGTTACATAATTATGTATTCATAACTATCTTACGTAATTACTATTAGACACTTACTATATAATGAGTAGGGCTCGGATTTCAATGCATTTTCATCTTTTTTTTTTGGGATATCTTACGCGATGCTTTCCAAGCTACAAATATGTTTCGAGTACTTCGCGATCTAACCACAATAATTTTTTGGGGCATCTTTTTGCTTTTTTTTTGCATTTTCAGCGGATTTCATCATTTTTAGGGCATTTTTTGACGGTTTTAATGCATTTTTTAATTTTCTAGGACATTTTCGACCTATTTGTCGTCTAATGACTTGATAAAATTGACCTCGTTGAAATATAAGTACTACATATAGTAGTATTGTACTACGTAATAAAAATTATTTTCATTTTGAACTATTTTAACTAATTTTTAACATCAGGTTTTCCGGTTTTTACAATCTTCATGTCACACCATCCAATTAGCCGATATTATTGCACACAACTAATAAACTTTTTTAATGATAATTTAATTTGAATTTATTTAATAAATAATGCATTTTTTGAAAGGGCATTTAAATCCGAGCCCTAATAATGAGTAACGACTGTAATCGAAAATCGCGATTTTATTTTTTAAGCCAAATCGCTACCTCGCGAAAAAACCTATGCGTGGGTAACGTGTCGCGTTGATGTCACAGTAACGATTACGTACTCTATTTTAAATAATAAATAAATAAAAACGATCAGAATCGACTTCGCGCGGGTCGTCAAAACGCGGACGTATAAAACGATCCGATCCGCGGACTAGCCCGGCTTATCGTTTTAGTTTTCCCGATTTTTCCGGGGCCGGAGCTCCGAGTTCACACCCTCCGGGGCAGGTCCCGCGGGTGAACGCCGTCTCTCGACCGTTCGTCGGACGGATTTTATCGAAAACGGAAAAACTCGCCGAGCGATTGTTTTCGAAAAAAAAAAAAAAAAAAAAAAACTAATTAGAAAACGGTATCGGTTTTTTCGTAGTCCGCGACCTCGAGTTTACCGTTTTGGCGCGCGAGTTTGTTTTTTCAATATTTATTTTATTTAACTTCGCGGGAATTCTAAACGCTATATACACTCGACGACGACGCTTAAGGGTACGATGAAAAACCAACAAACTCGCAGAATAAACAAAGTTAAAATTCACTTGTCGTACCGTTAAAGTCAATTTTTAACTTTATTTTATTTTTATTTTTTTTCACTATTATTGTTAGATTACTCTTTGAGTCAGTCGGCTGGCGACTGCAAACCGTAATAATAATGATAATAACGATAATGATAATGATAATAATAAATAATAATAATAATAATATTAATAGATTTCGCTCATTTGACCCACCCGAAACCAAAACGTCCGACTGTTTTTTTTTTCAACGTTTTCATTATTTTTTTTTTTTTTTTCGTCTTTTCAATTACTAATTAAAAGAAAATAAACTTTTAATCTAATAACTGCCCGGCCCGCGCTTTGCGTTATAGTTGAATAAATTATTTTTAATTTCGCATCGTGATTGAAAACGACTTGGCGTCGGAATTTTTTCTAAAACACGTTAACAACAAATAAATACATTGACTTTAATGACTTTTTAATAATAATAATAATAATAGAACGCGCGCCCGCGGTAAACAATCAATTTGTCAGTAGTGTAAATTCCGAGTTATTAATGCGTTTTTTTTTTTTTTATTATCTTCTTTCTTTTAAAAACGAATTCCAATTAAAAAAAAAATATATATATTTCATAAAATACCGTGGAAAATAAAATATCGACATTTTGAAATTTGTAATTAATCATCGACAACACCGTGGTCGACACGCGAATATTGAATATTGCATTACGATAGAGCAGCAGCAACAACAATAATATTATTATAATAACGATGATATTCGCGCGATACTACTACGCGTGTATAAAAAAAAAAAAAACTGCGAAATTAATTATTGAAAATCGAGCAAATGAAATTAATAATAATAATAAAAAAAAAGGACGAGAGGGTGGAAAAAAACTAATAAAAAGAAATCCAATTATCTTATCGTCAATCGGAACGTTCATTATGATACATTGGCTTTTAACGACCCGTCGTCGCCGATAAGGACGGAAAAAATGGGAAAAATAAAAAGACCTGTACGCGGTACCGCGACGACGGCGGAGGCTTCTTTGGCCGCGCGCACTCGTCTCCTCTCGATCAGTCGCGGTGTTCCTTTGAAAAATAATAATAATTCGAAAGCATCGACGGGAAAATTAATTAAAATTTCCGAGCGATCCGTTCCGTCTCGCGCGTTATTATATATTATTATCGGAATCCCCGTCGAAAACGGAAATCACGTCCGTCTTCCCCGATCAAACCGCGCGCGTTCTGCAAAACCGTTCGCGCGCTCTCCTCTCGCCATTGTTATCCGGGGCAAATATTTGCGCGATCGGCGCGGTTTCTATTACTATTATTATTATTATTTTAACATACGGCGGCGGAAGCGTGTGCGTGCTCGCATAATGCCAACATGTGCGCGCACATAATAAGGACAATGCACCTGCGTGTTATTATTATTCGAGCAGGAGCGCACGTCCGTCGTGTCAAAACGGACGTTTATTGCACGTTGCGCCGCGGCCGTGTAGCCTCCGGGCCAGGTTTTTCGACCCAGGTGAATCCGAAAGGATCCGCCGCTCGGGCCTTGGGCAAAATATGACGGAGAGTGCGCGGAGGATGTACACCGGGTCCTGCGAATTTCACTTTATTTCGTGTCCGAAAACGACGGTATAGGCTCTGTCTCGGCCACGGTATACGCGAGTGGAATGTCTTATTTGAAAATACAACGATAAAATCACGACGATTAATAATAAGAAGATCGGATTTTTTTTCGTTTTTTTCTAATACGACATGGATTATTTACCAGAGTAAGTCCTCAAAGTACTACTCGTGGTAGATCACGTGATTGGTTTGATACGGTTTGCGGTATATAATCACACGGGGCGGCGGGAAATATTTCACTAAAATCTGTTGGATAATTTCATAGCCGGAGGAGGACGAGGAAAAAAACGCGCCCGATCGGATTTCAACTTCGGTCGGCGCAGAGTTGCGCGACGTTGTGTAACAACTGACAGCGATAAACGCGTATTTTACCGGGCGGCGGCGGTGAAACAATAATAATATTACGTAACGTCTATATGAAAACGTATATATATATATTAATAGTGACGTTATTTTTATACCGTCTCTGTGTAATCGCGTCTACGCGCGCACGTGTATATCGTCCTCGGAGGACACGTTAATGCGCGCCGGGACGCCGTCGTCGTCGTCGTCGTATAAATATTATAGTCTCTCGGCGTTCGGTTAATATTGCTAGCACGCCGGAGGGGAGGGGGAGGATGAAAAAACGACAATAGTTTTTTTCTTCTTCTTCTTCAGAAACGTATAGAGAGACACGCGGAGAGGAGGAGAATAAATGAAGTATCGATTGGTATAATACTCGCCGAGAACATATTATTTTAAGTACGCACACGTGTCGTTATATTATTATCATATATAATACGCATTAACGACGGTTTAACGCGTGTATACGGCACGGCACGGCGGCGGCGGAGCAACATGATAATATTTACCGCGCGATAGTGTTGTTATTGCCGGGCGAATAGTTTTGACGCGAAATAGTTTGGCGCGCCCGAGTGACGGCGGCGGCGGGATTCGGGATACGGACGGATTAAATTATTAATAATATCGCGCGTTGTTTATTGTTAAAACATCAAACATTATTCGATCGGCGCATAGTTGAAAGTCTCGAATGTTTTAATATGATTCCGCGCGAGTTTTCGAGGAAATCGACCGGACAGTGTATATTATACTATAGAGACGAACACAAAGTATCGAATAACGTTATTAGCCGAGTAAACGCTTAAACGTCGCGCGTCGTCGTCGGAAAACGAGGATTTCGATAATAATATTATATCTATCGGCTGTGGCGGCGGCGGCGTTTGCCAACTACCGGAATATATACGCGCCGAATTAGAAACGAGGAGTTTGGACGTCGTCGTCGTCGTCGTCGGTGGTCGTGTCTGTCGAAATGTCTTAAATTTAGTTCATTGGTTTTGGAGAGCGAAAACGACCGCAGGCGATTGTAATAATTCGATGGCACGCTACGAGATTAAAAACGACTTCAACTGGGATAACTCGGGTCTACGGTTGTGATGGTTACTCGTGCGAACGACGTCGTCGGATTAACAAAAGAAATCGAGGAAACGTTTGAAAAATACGATTCGGGCGGAGATCTCTGATAAATAAGAGCCGGGGATTACGCATCGAATAGTAATAAATAGTCGATGAACAAAGCGAAGGTCCGCTCGATTTCGGTAGATCGCACCACGACGGCGTCTGCAGCGGCTACGACGACGACGGTGGAGAGCCGATCGATACGGTCCGTTCTCGGATCGCGTCGTCGACTGGGTTTCGCGGGAGAATTAAAAGTATATAAACGTCTTGGAGATCGTAAAATATATATGTACTCGTATATACCGTACACTGCAAACTCGTGCGCGCGCGCGTGTGTATATAACTAATTTCGAGTACTTTTGCGAGGGGGAAGATAAAGTCAGTACGTGGACGAAAAGGATCGAGAGAGGGGCTGACCGCTGATAAAAGTATAATCAGACCCTATAGCTGTCGTTTCTCCGTATCCGCGACGACGACGACGACGACCGCGACTCGGAGAGGAAAACTTCAAAGGCGCATATACATTCCGGATAACCGTACGGAAAGGGCTTTGCCGCGCTATCTCGCCGTCGTCCTTGATCTCTGAAAAGCTAATATACACAGAGAATATTTCCGTCTGTGCAGTAACTTTTAGAGTACATCACGCGACCGACGCGCACACGTTTCCACGAGTATATATATATATACAATATACGTATATTGTTGTGCGCGAGTATAAATTAAATTTAAATCGGTACCGTTATCAATTATTTCGACGGACGGTTTTCTTCTCGGCGCGTTTTTTTTTTTTTTCGTTCTTTTCCAGCGATACACGACGCGCCGCCGCCGGTTCTCCTCTTCCGTTTTTTCCTACACTTCAATAACCGCCGCCGTCATTCAATTATACTGCACGCGCGTATAATGCACGTCGCGTCGTCTATACTTTTAACTGTCCTCGAGGGACGCGTATATACCGGTATAATACATTTCTTTAACGCGCCAAAAGGTTTTGCGAAATGTTTAACTTACTGTCAATAGTAAAAAATGCTAATAGGTGCGCAGTGTAAACACGACGAGAAGATAAAGATAATTCAACGGCTATTCGAGGAACGAAAAAAAAATAAAATATATATATATATATATATATACGGCGTTCGAACTCGGGGGAATAAAAAGTAAAAGACTCGATCGAGTCGTCGTCGCCGCGGCGTATTTCGAGCGTGAATCGCGCGCGGAACTTTTTTCGCGCGTACTATGGTCGTCGTGACGATACATTGTAATATATTATTATAATGCACTCGATAACACAATAATCGAGACTTTTCGATAGCGGAGAAATCGTTTCGAATCCGAATACCGGCCGAAGCCTAGAACGTTACCCGAGAGGACCGCACCGATTGAAAAAACTCAATATTATAATATTCTAACGTCATGTCATAATTGTCGTTCGTCGGGGTGCACTCGACGTTTAAATATCGACAGGGTTTCAGTAATGCGCTTTTAAACGACGAAAATAAATAAATAAAATCTTACGATTCGTTGCGGCAACGAACGATTTACGACGTTTAAATGACGTGCGAACACGATGCATTTCGATGCAAATTTATCAATCATTACTATTAATAGTAATAATCATTTTCGTTGACATAAAACGATTTCTTTCGCGATAGGAATATCCGACGGATCTACATAAAACTACTGCAGTTGTGTTGACACGGAGAGTTTTGTACGAAAGTACCGAAAGGTATAATAGTGATTTTATAAATTCAATTTATTCGGAGAATAATAGTAATAAGACAAGACGAGTGATAATAACAAATAATTATTCGGAAAACAGAACCAACACGTTTTGATGATAAATAAAATAAAATACTACTGTCGGAAACAGAGAAGATAATATAAAATAATAAACACTACTGAAATAATGTCAATGCCTGTCGGGAACCGAAACAGAGGCGCGTAAGTCAGCCTTGGGTAGGTGTTACTACGACGCGGAAAGGACGGTGAATGGCGAATTTTGATCAGAAACTCGGTCTTATATTGCCATCGCGAGGCGGCAACGCGAGATTTGAATAAAAACTAAAAAACCAACGAGAAACGACGTACCCTACGAAATTCGGCGTACTGCTTTCAAACTAGAGGGCACCAATTGTCTGCCGTTTGTATGTAATGTTTTGGAAGTGTGAAAACGGTTCATTTATCGGTATGGTCTTCTCGAAGGATTATATCGCGAGATGAATATTAGGTAGATAAAAAAAAAGTGTAAAAGAGTGTCTCAAAGGTCTAACCTGACCTCGGTCGTGTGAGCCTCGCGGAGAGAGAGAAAAACTAAAAACGCTATTGAACGTCGCGTATAATATTATTATCTTTGATAATTGTACACGTTACGAAGAAAATCGGTCAGAGTTTTTGTCGCCCGGCCCCCCGTCGTCGGAACGCTAATTAATCCGGCTCGAATCGTTATTATTATTATTAATAATAAACGTCTCGACTCGGCGCCGTACGATAATTTATGATCGCCGCGGCGGCGGCACGAGAGTTTGCGTATATCGAACGAGCGAGAAGGCGGGGAGGAGAGAGACGATTTTACGGGACGACGAGGGAAGACGGTATTAACGCGCCGTGTAATTTTCAATTTGGTCGGATGACGCGCATACCGCCGACTTTGTCGTCGTCGCAGTCGCTGTCGTATGTATATATAATATACACAAACACGAATATACGCGCGTAAGTATACGTACGCGTGTGCTCTCAGATATAATATATATATATGTGTGTAGAGAGAGGCAAATTGTTTTAAAGCGACCGTCGGCCCATAAATTGAATTCGGTGTGACCTAATTAATCTCGTCACACGTCGCCCCGCCGCCACCTTCCTGCTCTCCTTTTAAGGATATATATATAATATATTATATCACGCGCGTGTATAATATAAATGTAGAGAAGGAGCACGCGAGCCGCCGCCGCCGCCGCGAGGAGTGGTTTTCTGCACGACGCGACTCGCAGACAGAGAGAGGATATAAATTGCTTTTGCGTTTCGCTCGGGAGTTATGACGTTACCGCGCGCGCGGAGACGTTGCGGCGGCGGTTAATCACGAGAGTTTGTTCCGATATATACGTATAGTATAGTAGAGCCGGCGCGCAGGAAGACCGCCGCCGCCGAGACATAATATTTAATTAGACACCGTTTCGCTGACGATAAGTTTTCCGGCGACACACGGCTGACGGTCGGTGACTTGTTGATTGCGCGAAATCGGGGGGAAAAAAAACAAACAACAAATACACTCTGGCGTCTGGTTACCGCCGCCGTCGTCGGGTGTCCGTCCACCGAACAGTGCGAAAAATATAACGACATGATCACTCGGTTATTAGGCGAGAAAATTGCGCGACGAAATATATTATATTTCCGGTTCGACTGTTCAGAAGTTCAACGCGATTTGTCCGATTTGTTGCGGATGTTTTCTAGTTTCTAGTCTAACCTAATGTTGTCTAGAAGTTGGTGAGTTGGGCAGATCATTTTTTTTGTTTCCTGACGAAAAAATATTGGTTCTTGATAACAAATCGAATTCATTTTTTCATCGTATCTCAACAATAATTAATTACAGTAAGGAATTCATATTTTCACCAAATACACGTCTTATCGTTCTCCCGCAGAGACGGTATAATTTTTTAAACGTTTCGCAGCGTTTGGAATTATCGAAAACGTATGGCACTTTCATTTTCGACACACAACAAAGTGTCTATAAAAATTTAATACAGGATTTACGAAAAAAAAAAAAAAATGCTTAAAAGCGTTAGGGAAATAAAATGTCAATAAAGTGGGCAAAGTGCGACGAATTTCGATAAAACTATTTAGATTCTTCTTAACGATAAGTAGTTAGTTGTTTTTTTTATATTAAAAATTCACTAGAAATATACAATTATGGTATTACGTATGATGGCCGTCGGAAATTCGCGTTCGTTTCGCGTCGACGACGAGGCAGGCGGCGCGGCGCGATCGATGTACGATATTATCTCAAAAGTCCTAATATACGTTATAACACGGTATAATAATAACGCGCGGGAACGAACGGAGCGGGCGCGGCCGCGTACTGATTAAATTAATTAAGTTAAATGGGTTTACCGTCTTAATATTCAAGCTTTCTGCGAGCCTTCACTTCGGATTACGCGTTCCGGAGCAGAATATTACGATTTAATTTCACCCCGGCCCACATTTGATCGTCGCACTCAAACATCGCCGCAGAGATTACCACGACGTCGGCGTCCTCGTCGTCCCCCGGGAACCCGCGACGCGTACTTTTCGAAATATTTATACCTCTGACCGTCCCGGCACTCGACTGTACGACGACGAGTAGGACGCGCGTTTTTTTTCTCCCACTCGAAAACGGCGTTTCTCTCCGGCGCGCAACAAACGCACTAAACCGCAATAACTATACGTATGCGGCCGCGTGGTGTCGGCGGACAAATACTTCGCGCTCTCATACGGTCTGGCAGGTTTGTCCGGGCACCGTAAGAAGTGACACGCGATACCCCGAACGCGAATGCAATTTCACGTTTTTCAGACGGTCGCGTATGCTCGGGATTAACGTCGCAAAAGCTTTCTCCTCCCGCCCGGCTCCGAACGTCAAATATCATAAGAGAGCTGTTTCCCCCACATCTCTGTCTGTCTGTCTGTCTGTCTTTTAAAATTGCACGAAAACGAGTCGTAATTGACTGCGAAATCGTCCAAATCCACTTGTATACATAAACGAGCAGCCGTTCTTTCGAAACCGGCAAATCCCCTTTAGTCGGTTAAAGCGCATAATACGTATCGGTCGTGAACGGCTTCGAAATTAAATCAACTCGAAATACAGCGTCTTAAACGGACGAATTCTTTTATCGGATCAAATTCTTTCTTAATACAATATCTCTCTCGAAACGCGCATTTACATTTTATACTAACGGCGCCGTCCGTTCGATCCGAAATTTATAAATTTTTTTCTTT
The DNA here is from genome assembly GCA_948098885.1 of Drepanosiphum platanoidis. Lineage (NCBI taxonomy): Eukaryota > Metazoa > Arthropoda > Insecta > Hemiptera > Aphididae > Drepanosiphum > Drepanosiphum platanoidis. Next base: position 3,261,614 of record OX402538.1, on the reverse strand, counting down.
TACTTGCGAGAATGCCACCGTCGTCGTCGATTGCAAACAACTACTCGTCGTACAAGTCGTTTCGAGAACAAAATTTTTCGTCGAAACGGTAAGAGACGTACACGACTTTAGACGCGCGAGAAATTGTCACACCCTCACGGCGACATCGTGTTTTTTTTCGACAAAATTCGTCAAAGCTCTACGTATAATAACGGAAGTCTACCGGGATTTTTATTATTTTTCACGAGCGCCAATAAATCATAATAAACATTGAAAAACTATTCGGGTACGAAAAAAAAATATTAATAATAATAATAATTTGTAGAAGTATTTTGCGATATTTTCCAATTCATTAAACGCTTTTAATTTTTGTACAGTGGCGTTTGAAAATCGATAAACTCGAAACAAAACGAATAACGGTCGTTGTGGATTTACGATACACACACACACACACACACACACACACACACACACACTGCGAACATTTGGCTCAAAAACGAAAAACAAATTGCAAAAGTTTAGGATTCGATATTTTCCACTACATTAAATAAACGAAACAGTTCAATTTCAGTTTCGCGCGAATTTATTATTACTCTCGATGATTATAATATTTTATAACAACGATCGTGTTTATTCAAACGGTATTTTTCCGCTAAAACAATAACACGAACGCGTATTTGAAATAACCGACCTTGAAATAACCCGACCTTTCAGCGCTCCGTTGAGCTTAAAATACGAGTATATACCTGAATATATTTATATATGTACATTGCAACGTGTATATAATAATAATAGTTCGAGTGCTCGTACACACAAGTATTATTTTATAATATAGCGCCGGCGAGTATGTTTTTCCCAAAAGCAAAAAACCATTTATAACGCTTTAACGTCGACGAAAATATACGTATATTCATAATTCATAAAATGTGATATACTCGTATCGATTCTATATAGCTAGAGAACATTTGCCAGCAGCGCAGCGGAGTTGAACGAATACGCGTCGAACGAACCCTTTTTTTTTTTTTCTCTTTATTATTTTTTTTTATTAATAGTGACCTAGCTATTACGCGTAGAAAATTAAAAATATTTCGATCCTTTTGTTTTTTTTTTTTTTTTTCAACACTTAAAAACACAGTTTAATAAAACCGATTGAAAATTAAAACGACCGATATCAAGTCGTCGATAAAAAATATTATCGTTTATTTTATTTTTTTATTTCTAAATATAGATACGTCTAACAACGAGGGTTTGAAAATCGGTAAACCTGTGGAGACGAAAACACGTCGAACAATACGCGCCGAACCGATTCGTTTGAGATTTTCCCGAAACGCTCGTATTTAGGTGTACCCCCCTACTCCGTCCTACGGCCGTCACCAGTAGCGGAGATTTCGAGTGGCTTTTCGTTTTCGAGAGCGCTCTCGCGAACGTATCGACGATAATTATTAATCATCGATTTTAGTGATTACGTTTAATTCCGAACGAGTTTTGTTTCTTAGACACAAACAGATTTGTTTTAAAAGGGAAAGTCCTTACTCAAAAGCACCGCGTAAAAATGCACAATCCAAAGGCGGCGGCGGGTTCAGCACAGAACAGAAAAAACCGTGCGACGAAAATAATTTGAAAAAAACTATCGATAGTTGAAAACGTGTTGACGCACAAAAAAGTAAAAAGTCCGTCGGCAAACGGCAGTCGACGGTCTACTTTTATCGTCTATTTACCGACCTCGAGCAGTACTCGTGGGTCGAGATATTTAGCGACGCGCGAACGGGAAGCGTTTGAAACGCGGCGAAGGCTATTGAAAACGATATTCGGCCGCGGGGCTCATTAAACATTCGACGAGACCGCGTGACGCGTCAGCGGTGTCGTGGTTTTTGGCCCGGCCGCGCGCGCGTCAGACAGACACCTGCTGCGCTTCCACGGTGCTTTCGGAGGGGTGAAAAATGGCGTGACGGGAAGAGCTCGTTCGGAAGAGCGATAAGTTTCCGGGTGTGCTTTCTTGTGCGCCGTTATTCGACGGCGAACGCGCGTAAAGTGTAAAATATTAACATAAAATAAAATATAAAGCCGCGAAATAGAAAGACCGCTGGTCTCGCGGTGATAAGATAATAATCGCGGTTCGGTCGTAATCCGATTGGGTTCGGTAAATTTCCATCTCGTGCCGAGTTCGGGGCCGCGGTTAAACCGACGACGGGACAGCAGATTTTAAAAAAAATTTCAAAACGCGCGCGAGAAACTGGACAAAGTCCAGTCATTATAGGCATAACGGAGCCGAAAATTCACCCGCTTTCCTAAAGATTAATTGTGTTACGTTTCTCTTGGACGGTCGACGTGACTTAACGTGACGAAAATATATAAACACTTTCAAACGTTCGTCTAGTTCAGTGGAGGGCAAACTTTTTTAATGGGGGGCCATAAAGTTTTAGAAATTCTAGAGGAGGGCCAGAATTATAGAAAAAATGCATTTTGTCTTAAAGCTTTTAATCATAATATATACACTATCCATGTCGATAGACCCTCGGCGGGCCGGATTAAATACTTTCGCGGGCCCGAGTCGGCCCGCGGGCTGTACTTTGCCCATCACTGGTCTAGTTAGTAAAATTTAAATTCTACCAGCCATATGACTGCTGACAAAAAAACAAAAAACAAATCTATCGATACAAAAGTCGTCGTCGCCGATAGCAAATCGACGACGGAGCAATATGTTTTAATAATAAACCTATTTAGAGGAAAATTATAGCGCCACGAATGATATTGAATAACACTAACAATAATATGTCGAATAGTCGCGCTGGAGACTAAAACGGCCCGGATACGAGTCTCGAGGACGTAAAATATACACGCTACGAGGTGAGATTTCAATACAATTTTTCGATTAAATTATTAATTATTATCACGCGAGATGGTGCATTTCTAAAACGAGGTGTAATTTTCTAATAAAATATCTACGAACGGCTTAGAAGAAAAAGTCTGATCGAGCCGAGTTGCTGCGCGGGGTTCAAGTCCAAAATTGTCACTTGCAATTTCGTTTTAGCAGCGGGTGGTAGGTATAGTTGGATGTGTAGGATTGCGATTTTTATCACTGCTGGAAAATACTATACGTATGTTTGTTATGATGGCCGCGACGACGTCTACGGCGAACGGCGTCGTAAATCGATTTGAAAGTGGAAATGTTTTTGATTTTTCTCATTCGTCTCGGGTGAAAAAGACGGGGGTTTTTTCGTAACGCGTATAAACACCGGCAATGTGAACGCGACGAACGCAATACGACCCCGATGCTTCGCGATTTTTCGTACGCGATTAAAAAACAAAATGTAGTTTGTTTTTAAAAGACTTATATAATATTATACCGTTATACTTTTCCTCCGGGCGAACGAAAGATTGACAAAAAAAAAAACGTTGGATTTTTCCCGACGAAAAAGAAAACAAAGACACACTGCCGACGACGGACATTCGGAACCGAATATTATCACGCGACGCTTTCATACCAGCGCTTTTAAAAAGTCGTTTACAGGTCTCGCCTTTCGGCGGCGATCTAAGCCCGTTTGCCCGAACGCGACACTGCAGGTTTAGTTTGCCCACTCCGCCCGGCCCGGAAATTACGTCGTTCTATTGTGGCACGGGTCGCGCGCGGATTCTCCGTGCCCGTTGAATTCCGTTTATCGCGATATTATACGCGCGTTTTATTCCGGTCGCGTTCGTCGTCCGGGATATTATTATTACGAGTATTATGTTAATACGGCGGGCGTGCAGGTAACGCGGCGCGGCGGTCTCGCGCGGCAGACGGTTTGCAATTATTACGTATTATCCCCGTTGCCGCGGAATAGATTTTTATTTTCCTATCGAGAGTCGTTGTTTACGGGTCAAGATATTGTACGATAAAAAGAAGAATAGAAAGAAAAAAAAAGACAAGAAGAGTTTTACACTTTTATATATATAGACGGATTTCTCTCGAAACTTCTTTTTCGCCGGGTAATAAAGTTATTTTTTATGTGTTTATTCTTTTGTCAGCCATTTGTCCTCATACGCGCGGAATCCGGGAGGTACAATATTTCCGATTATGGCCAAAGTTTTCCAAAGGATCCAATTACAGTTGCGACATAAGGCTTATGTGGATTTCGGTCCCGATTCGGGGACCTCGTATATACTTTTATGCTTGACCCGATTTATGTTCGCCACGGCTGTGCAGAGCGTGCGAAAAAAGCGTTTTGCAATGAATACCGTTTAGGTGTGCGCGCGCGTACACGTGTGTGTGTGTGTGTAACGGTACAATGTGGTTCGGTTTTCGAAAAAAATAAAACAATATCATCATGGTTTATGTTTCGGTCAAACGTATATGTATATATAATGGTATATTTTGTTTTGATTTGTATTTGCAAAGATAATGTGTTCACGTAATAATAATAAATACTCGATGACGCGATGGAGTAAAATTTGGGGGGAAAAAAAAACAGTTCAAAGAAAACAGTCTAGCGCGCGTATAGTGTGAACGAGAAAATTTCCCCCGAAACCCGTCTAATATACATATTATATCAAATAGTCTATTGTTTTTAAGAGTAAGTAACTCGTCTAACCCAATGAATATTATTGTAGTATGATGTTGTGTTATAGGAGATTTTCATCAGTAGTAAACCGATACGCGTATTTTATATTAAAACGAAACGATGCTTCAAACACATAATTTCACATTAAACTTGTACGTTGTTTTTAAGCTGTTTAATGATATTTAACGGAATCACACGACCGCGTTTCTCGAAAAAATTTAACACTTATTCTAGACGTTATACTGTGTGTCGGTATGATGTTAAAAAGAGATGCGCTTTCGTCTCGAATCGTATAGAAATCCAACTATATTTCTATGTCGCGTCGTGGAAAATATTATAACCTCTCTCAAAGGTCACCCCGCGAACTCGACGGAAGAGCTACTCTAACGGCTACTCGAAACGTTTTGTTTGAGTTGGCAAATGCCATACGGTTTTCAAAACAAATATTTTAGATTTTCAAAGACCCCCCGAGCGCACACGTTTCAAATAAAATATACTTTACAAACGCTCAAATAATTATTATTATCAGAAGAGTTTTCTTTGAAAATAATGTGACGTGTTCGTTTTTTTTTTAGGGACGAGCCGAGTTTCTCACCTATTTCATATTTAGTTTAGTGTTTCGTATGTAATATTATCGTGCTGCCACGCCTACCAATGTCGACGGACGAAATACGTTTATTGTTTCGTTTTTCGCAATCTTTTATTTTTTTTACACCGTCCGCGTTTGGATTTTCGGCAGTGGACGACGACCGACGGTGGCGCACAAACTGCAGTGTGGACGTTGGTTTTTCTTTTTTTCGCCGAGCCGCGACGGGTGTTAAATTTTTTATCGCGCGTTCGACGCGGAAATTATAAATATATCTTTATTGTTTTCGATCGCGCGCGCGTTCGAGAGGTTTACGAGCGGGCCGATCGTAAAAACGCGCCGTCGACTCGACGCGATAACATAAAACAACGGTCTCGTGCATACGTCATGCATACATATAATATTATTATTATACTGTTTTTACTACGACCATACACCGCGCGCGATTAGAAAGTTAATTTCGCAGCCAAAGGATTCGATAGAAAAACAAACGACAATAACACACACCGACGACGACGACGCAGTAAAAAAAACATGTCGCGCGCGCGATCGTCGCCCCGAATAGAAAATCGCGTATTATTGTTAAACGTTATAATGTACGACGGCTAAACCGTTGGATTTTATTATTGGCGGTTTTCGACTTCCGCGTGTGTTTTTTTTTTTTTTATAGTTTTATCGCGCGAACGGTGCAGAATATACATTACGATATGTGTGTGCGCGCGAGATACTACGACGGAACGCGCTCGCGAGCCGGCGTTACGTGTCGTCTGGTAAACATTTTCGTTTTTTTATTCACATCGGAATACTTTGTTACGACGACGACGACGTAGCGATAAAAATATTAAATCGATTTTTCGCTCGTTCGAACGGAGCGAACGCGTTTTGTACGTTTTCGTATAATATGACGACGACGTTCCGGCGGCGTAACGACTATTAAAAACGCTAAAAGCGTGTAGTCTATCCCACGAAAGAATGGTACGCAGTTTGACCAAAAACCGATCCGCGTCTCGCGCATTTCACCCTTCCACGCGCGAGCGACGATTTCGTTCCGCTGGTTATCGTCGGAATGACGACCCCGTCAGAAGTTTGCAAGTGTCAGTGTCCCTGCGCGCAACGGTACCTTTCTTTCGTGGGATAGACTATATACTGTTAAATCGTCTTGGCGAACGAGACGAGGCGATCGAGAGTCGGCGGCGGCGGCGCGGTGCCCACCGGTTAATTATGGCATATTATTACTGTCTGTCGTTCAGTACAATATTATAAAAGGTATTAATTCCGTCTGTTTCGTATTCAAGTCTCTTCACTTGGAAATAACTATTCAATTTTAAGGTCGGATAATTTATTTTCAAAATTTGTCCTAAGTAAGAAATTTATATTTCGGGGGGAGGTGGGTTCAACTACCGTATTTTTTCTCCCGCAAACACTTCTTAGAAGACCATCCATCTCCTCTTCCTCTCTCAAAACACGTCACTCTATCCGTTCTCTAGCATCTCGTTTACTATTGGCGCCAGTCCCCTATATCTCTTATCATACTGGTTTTTCGATCTCTAGTCACTCGTTTCGTCTCCCTATACGTTTCCCAACACTCTAGTCCGCACTGTATAGTAGGCATATCGAAGCGCATAAATTTCACGATTTCACGACGTATTATTATAAATAATTATTATCACGTGAAAACGTACACCACCGTGAATCGATTCGTTCGCAAATCTCGACGATAACAGTATGATAATAATCACGATATTATTATTATAATAACAACGCGCGTATTATATCGTTATTACGCCATTCGTTCCCGGACGTCTTTAAGGTTACGACATTATCGTTATTATTATTACTAAACATTATTTTATTATTATAAAATTATAGAATCGCGCGCGGTTTAATAGCGTCGCATCGGACATAAATATTTCGTCCGACGTCGACGTTTGATCGTATTAATCGCGAATGATATATATTATTCACGACCGTCGTCTAATTGATATTCGTTTATATTGTCATAACATAATGAAATTACACGAGCGCGACCGGTGCTGGATTTCGTTTCGTCGATACGATAATATTTTATCGCCAGTAAATTCTCCTCGTTCGAAATACAATAACGAATTCGCCGAAACATCGCCGGCGACGACGATAATAATAATCGAACGGCCGATGAAGAATATGACCATTGTACGACGATAATAATAATAATAATCGTGATTGTTATTTTATTTTTTTTAATTGTTATTATCTCCCTCGCACTTGATGAAAACGAAAACGAAATAATAATAATAATAATAATAAAAAAAATAAATATTATTTTTCCATTATACAAGCTACAATACCCGCCGCATATTTCCTCTAGTATATGAATAATTCATGCTATTGTTGCTGTTATTTTAAATTATATTTCTATGGCTTTTCGCGAAAACGACCTAAGTCAATAAGAACGGTTTTTTTTTATTTTATTTTTCGGAAAAAACACAAAAAAAATAAAAATATTGTTTTCCGCGTGTTGTAGTACACGCATAATAGCCGCGCCACGAAGAAGAAGAAAAAAAAAACCCACCCCTAACTGCGCAAATAACCGCTACTATTCCGAACGTTCGGACAACTCGACGAAACGGTAAATATTTAAACACATGAAAACAATAGCAATAATAATAACGTGACGTTTCGATGGACCCGCCAGCGAGCGCCTCGGATCGGCGGCAGACTGCCCTCCCCCCCGGCCGCGGCCGTCATCGCGACGATTTGTCCGTAAAATACGTAAATTATTGTCAATAAACCTGCAGGTAACGACGGCAATTACGCCGAGGCGTTTTCGTCCACGAGCGGCGTTATATTATTATAATAATAATTGTGTCGCGGCGGGCGTAAATATATAGGACACGTTCGCAACGTGACTGCAGTAATCAACCCGAACGTCGTCGTTGCCCGCGCTCACACACAAAAGCTAGCCGTCAGAAAGAGCACGGGTGTGTTTTAAACGAACTGATTGTAATTCGATTTAACGTCGTCCGCCCCCCCGGGTCGATTGTTAATAATGTGAAATCGATTAGGTCACCAAAGGTGGTGGACGACACCGTAATAAATACGCACAAATACAGGACGATATTTTTCACAGATATCCGAGCGAAGGGATCGAAATAGTTATACGAGCAGACGACGACGACGTGACTTTATTCTCTCCTCTCTTTTTCTTCTCGGAATCGCGTTCGAACGAGAGAGTTCAAAGATCAGAGGATTTTCGCGTATGTAACAAAAATTAATCGTAGCGTGTTTTTTTATTTTTTTCAATACGGAATTCGAATTAAATATTCGCGATTGTACTCGGATGCAAATTCCATTACACTCGTATAATAGACGTGAAATGGCATTCATTTCAAAACGTCATTTGTAATTTCAAACAGTCGTGTGCACGGAGCAAAATGTGTTTTCCACGTTAAACATCCGTCGTCCGACAAGATATTTTTATTATTCTCTCGATTCGCGTGAAACGTCTAGAATTCTAAGGGGGAAAAAACGCGAATAGTAAACTCGCGTCTTCGACTATCCGTCTGGGCGTTAAATATAAAACGCACGATTTCACCGCGTCATATTATATTATGCGCGGGCGACACGTATTATGAAGAAATATGTAGAGTTGTTCCTTCCCGACGAAACGGATTTCGACCGTTGTTTACGATGTACCACCACGTGGACGAATAATAATAGTTTTCGGTTCGAACAAACCGTTCCCGTCGATTATCATTAGAGTCCGGAGTTGTATGCATTTTTGCATATTTGTAATGAGTGTATGCATTTCGACGGGAGTAAGAAACGTGGACGATTTGTGTCACAGATAATGCATGGGAAAAAGTTTATTTTGCATATAAATGCACATTTTAGAGATGACTGCATATTTGAACATTTTTGCATATTCAAGCATATTTTGTATAAAAGTTTATTAAGCCAATTATTTTGTTTCAATTTCATCGTAGAAATTATTAGTTCATTACGTATTGTTGGGAAATAAAAATGTTATTCTCCGTATGTTATATATTTGGACAGTTTACGTTAAAATTATATCTCGTTTATCGCAAGTCGCAACACGTCATCGGCGGCAACAATGTTGACTGGTTTTATTATTAGATTTATATTTCGTAAAGTATTTGTTTTATTTGTTGAATATATTTTAAAATATTTAAAGTCGATGTCTATAATATTAAAAGATTAAGTTTTTCAACAATTTTGAATTATTATTTATGGAAGAAATTAAAAAAAAAAAAAATATTAAAATGCATATATTTTGGGTATGAGAGCATATCAAGTGCATATTTTGAAGTTTTTTGATGCATAAATGCATATTATTTTGGCCTTTTTGAGTGCATACAAATCCGGACTTTAATTATCATACACGGGCCGTCCAGCGTTTGTATCGCATTATTACGTAACGTTATTAATAACGCTGTTACGTAAAGCGCGAAGAGGCGATTAGAATAATTTCCTCTCGACGAAAACGTTATCGAACGCGATTTCCCAAAAAAAAAAAAAAACGTCGAATCGATTTCACAATATTGTTGGACAAACAAGCTTACACTATACAGACCGTCCGGTAAGATTTCAAGAGCGGAACGATAAAAGTCGGCGGCACCACTCGGGCATGCTACGACGACGACTGCGCCGTCGTAGTAGAGTAGTAGTATTTGTGTTTCGAGCGCGTCATTTAATTAACTCCGGTGGCATCGATTTCGACGTACACGCGCGTACCAGGAATGAGCTAAAATAATTAACGTAACACCGACGGCAAACGGTCCAAGTTTAATTACCGATACTGTACCTACTCGCGCGAATCCGCCCACCGCAGAAAATCACAATCGAATAGTCCGCGCGTGTGTTTGGGCGAAACGTAATTAATATATTATGACGTAAGCTTGTAATAGAATATTATTGTTACCGTGTTTGTTTGTCGTTGATTTTTTAGACAGAGGACTTTTTTACACTCTTAATTATAATACTATATATATTTATAAAATAATGTTTTTTGTTATCATTTATGAGTATTAACCGTTAAATGTTATTAATGAAATTTCTTTGTTTATTAATTCGTCGAGCGCTCGTTTTCAAAGCGTCGAATTCTCTATCGGAGCTGTATCTGCGGCGCGCAACGAAGACAGATTTTACGTTTCTTTTCGACGAAATAAACAATATAATAATTGGAAAACGCGAATTGTAATTTCGTACGGTATTCGCAGAATAATAACAATCGAACGACACCGTCGGGGGGAGGAATCAAGCACTAAGTCTAAAACAATAAGAAATTGCATTACCTGCCAACGAGGGTCGGTACTTGATCGCATTTTTGTAACTCGACACGGCCGCTTCGGCGTTTCCTTTGTCCCGCAGCAAGTTCCCTCTGAAACACATTATATAAAATAAGTGTACGAACAAGCAGTATTATACGGATTAATAATATTATTACATACACGCTCGCGTTGCGATAGCGTACGCGTACGTTTAAAACAATGACGGCGCGTAACGTGAGTATAGTTTTGCGTTATTATGTTATTATTATCGTCGTCGTCGTCGTTGTGTTATGATATTTGAAAACAGCGCGCGCGCGCGCACCGGCCGTCTCTCGGGTTTTCGGGCAGAACGAACTAGAGCGGCGGCTGTCAAGTTGACAAATTGCGCCGTTGGAAAAGCTAAAACACCGCCGACGACGCGAGAGCGTAAGCTGAATATAATATCGCGTTCTATTAATCATATCTCGGTAGTACACGGGGACGGCGGCGGGAGGGAGTGCGACAAAAAAAAAAAAAAAAAAAAAGGGGAAAAAGGAGCAACAACAACAATAATAATAATAATAATGACGATAAAACAAATAAATAAACGAAACTCGAGACGGAAGGAAATGCCCGGAGGGGAAACTGGAGATACGCTCGGGTTAGAGAAATTTCGCACTCTGTTACATAAGACACGTGGTACAATTATTATGACGCGGAGTCTTTAAAAGCGGCGCGTTATTATATTTTATATGTACCCGCTCACGAGAAGTCACTATAACGTCGTGGACAGACCGGGAAACCTTTGGACCGGCGAATATTGTCCAAGGACGACGACGTTTCCATAATCGTTTTACGACTCGTCGAAACAGACACGGTATTATAATCACTGCGTTCAAATCGTTTGTGATTTCGTTCGCTGGACGCCCGCGCCACAATAAATATCTATTTGCGACAGTTCCCGTTAGTTTTTCCTCGCGATTATTGTTATTATTATCGTTAAAACGCGACCGTCGTCGGCGGAGCGGCGCGGCGACGCTTAACCGCCGCCGCCACTCGTAATTCCGTCGGTCGATCAGAATTTAATATGCGCGCGGAGTGTACTTAACCCGCGGCTAACGATAAATATACATTAAGGCGGTAATTTACGCGCGTCGTGCGAGTTGTTCAATATATGGGAAAAACGTTTTATGCACTTTTGCCGCGCGACGAAAAAGAGAAGAAAACAATACGCGGGGCGGCGAGCGTACGCGCGGTGGTTTTAAGTGCGCGCCCCGAGTGGTTTTGCGGTCGTTCGGGTCTCCGGGCATCGTCGGCGTCTTTCGAAAAAGTATTTAAAAACAAAACGATATTTACAATGCACACGCCCGCCGCCGTCGCGCTAAAAACGCGCGCATAAAACAATAATAACGAGAATACGTGCGCGTTTTCGACGAATAATAAACGGACGCGTCGTCGCGATCAGCCTCCTTAGGTTAGCTCACCGACCGCTATAAAAAAAAAATAAATAATAACTATACCGTTCGATATTGATTGCTCACACGACCAACTCTCGTGTTATTTTTTAAAGAACTCTAGTCCGACGAAAATACTTGGCGCGGTCGAATCGTTTGAAACGCACGCGTTTTGTCCCCGCGGCAAACATGCATCGCGAACCGTATTTTAATCCGAGACGCGCGCGTCGAAATAATTTTCAAACGCGATAACCTAAAAAAAACCGTAAACGTTTCGGAGGCTACCCGTGCGAGCGTTTCGAATGGATTGTCTGCTCTCCGCACACAATAAGCCGGAACACGAACGCGTAAAAATATATATTGACCCACATCGGGTTGTTTTTTTTTAGAGAAAACTAAAAGACGCAGCGCGACGATCCCCCGGAACGATATAGTAATAATTCCGCCGCGTTACAAACATGTATATGTAACAATACTAACAAATATATTAAAAAAAAAAAAAACGTTCCAAAAGACAAACGTAATATTATATAGTGAACATAAAACGGAATAAGATATCTGTAAAACGTTTAGTAAGCGAGATGACGTAGTACGAGTAGTACGTAAGGGTTGTAGTATCACGTGATATATGATTATTATAATTAATAGATTAACCTAGTTATGATTATGTGTTATTGCGAAATATAAAAATAGAGGATCGAACGATATCAGCAATGACAACGTAATCATAAAAGATAGATAAAACTTGGTATATAAGAGAGACCGAACGGACTGACTCGGGGCCTCACTTTTTATGACGAATTGTCACTCCGATGAGTTTTGTATGTAAAATTCATCAGTGTTTGTTGTTATTTTTGTTAATAAAGTATAGTAAATTTCTGTTCAAACGTGTTGTGTTTTATATTAATTATTGAGCATATCCGCATACATTCTGTGTGACGGGCTCACTACAGGGTCGAAGAAACGTCACAAACAAACCAAGTTCGTTTTTACGATCGACTGACGATTATCTTCGCCGTCGGTGTAATTACAGCGAATTCATAGCGATGACGATTGTATATACGAATAAACGTCGCAATACTATACAACTTGAAATACAAAAAAAAGAATATGATTTTCTAACGGAAAGTTTCCGGAAAAACAGTAGTAAACGTATTAGTCGATTACGATTTTTCCCTCGTATGAGAGATTCTTCTACGGCGGCTCTTATGAAAATTAATAAAAATAAGATTGATAAATTTCGCCGTCGACGCGTCGTCACTAAACGAATGGACGAGAGTAATCGAGTTTAAATTGAATAATAATAAAACGTCATTGATTAAAAAAAAAAAAAACTGAACTTTTAATTTTTTTTTTTCTTTTCGATTTGAAACATTCCTCGGCGTCGGCGGCGTACACTAAAAAGGGACTATAGACATTGATCACGTGGAAATTAATGAGAACAATAATGCTTGCTCGCTCCCTCGATTTTTTGTTAAGAAACAAATTAATATCGTCCGAAAGACGAGAAAAAAAGTGATTATTTTTATTTCGTCGGAACAGTTCAATTTTAATCAGAATTTTTTCAACGAGGCGCGGATTTTAATACATTAAACTATGACTTTGATTGCAAAAAAAAAAAGGCTATACCTTTATAAGAGTAAAACGAAAATTCTAAAAATGCAAAATTAATATTTTTCAAAGCTCCTGAGAATAAATTTAATTTGGTTCGAAATCCACTGTCGACGGTCGTAACTCGCGTTTCAAAACAATTATTAAATATTGTAGAAAAAAAAAATTATAATTCACGCGTGTTTCGTGTTGATTATTTTGTAATAAAAAAAAAAAAAAAACTCGATTCGTTCGATATACGATTTCATCGCACAACAACAGATTGTATTCGTCCGGGTTTCGGGACGCACGACGACGTGCGATGCAACGAAATTTTCCCGAAATTAAAAAATAGAAATTTTTCCAAACCAAAAAAGGTTCAAGTCGTGCTCGTACACGAGTAATATAGAACGTGGTGTTTTGAAAAAAAAAACAAAAAAAAAACGGTTTTTTAACGGTCAAAAGGATTTTTATACGTTTCTAACGGCCGACACGTCCCTTCTCGCGAAATAAAAACATCGCTATAGCGATAACGTAGAAACAAAATAAAAATAGCGAATATCAAACGTCGTCGTCGGAATTATATTGTACTGCTGCTCGAACGGTATTTTTTTTTATTTATTTATTTTTTTTTTGTCAGGATTAAGCACTAAACGCACTTGGGAAATGGATAAAAAATAAAACACTCACGCGTTGTCCGGTTCGTTCGGAAAGCATTAACGAAAGCCTATTCAATAATTCCATTACGACCCCGGCGGCGGCGGCGGTTTGATTTGATTTTTTTTTTTTTCATAAGTACACCTTCAAGTAAATAAACGCGTATTCTACTATTGTTACGTAATTTATTATTTGAGTTTCGTATCGCGCGCGCGTTATAAATAAATTCGCCGTCACGGGGGGGGAAATTCAGCGAGGGGTGGAAAAAATATCGTTACTTAAATATCGCCGCGGCGGCTATGAAATTATGCGGCTCAATGCCGCGGGCCGGCAGAACAGGAGTCTTGTGTTTCGTTTTTTTTTTTTAAAAATTTTAAGTACGAATTAAAGGGAACTCGATGTTTCTCGGGGGGTAGACGGAGGGGTGGCCGAACCCCCCGAGATTCGTCGTTTGATTTAATCGTTTTCTCTATTTTTCGGCTACGAATTAATATATATCAGCCTTCGTGATATTATTTCGTCGTAAAATCGCGAAAAAATTTGAGATCAACTCTGCGAGTTTCGACAGAAAACATAAACGAACAACGCATCGTGTTCGAGTGGTAATGATAAGATTGTGAATAAGATAGTGACGATTTTATTTTTTCGGGTTAAATAATGTTGAAAAATCGAAAACACTCATTCCATCTATCTGTCCATGTGTAGATGATGATTTTAAGTGGTTATAGCTTTATTAGTTCAGGCAGTGCAGTTCTACGTGTTAAATTATTATCATTTTTACTTTTTAAGAAATTTTGTTTTTACGAACGTTTCTGTTGACAAATAAGAACCGAGTGCATTATGTAATGACCATAACATATTTTCGAGTCGAGTGCATATAGTACGCGCGCGAATACCTACACAGTTTTACGTTTTTTTGAATAATACGATAATTTCTTTCTGAATTATTAAGTCGTAGAAGAAAACACGGAGAGAAAATTCGGTTTTCCGTACACTATATCTCGGCGGTAGTTTTTCTCTTTTCGTTTCTATTTTACGCGCGTTTTCAGAATATAAGTCGACCTTTGTTCTCTTCGCTTTTTCTATCTCGCGTCCCTTCAATATCTGTCTCGCGTGCCGTCGCGCGTCGTGCAATCTCTCCGTACGTTCCTATCGGATATTCACGCACGAGTATATATTATTATATAAAAAAAAAATACATAATATAACGCACATTTTTTTTATCGATACGGCGGCGGCGGTTATCTCGCGCGGTTATCCCCTTATCGTCTCTCTCTTCAGACGTCCGACGACTATATTGACTTGATGTATGTTCTCGTCGTCGTCGTCGCTAGAAACTCTCTCTCTCTCGACTCGCACCACCCCTCGTCGCGGCCGCGGCGACCGAACGCGCTATTATAATATCGACGCCGCCGCGCCGTTTCGTATAAGCCATCGACTGCAGATAAATCGCGTTTCCATTCTGTTACGGTAATAATTTCCCCGCGATCCGTACCTGCGCGCGTGCCCGTGACACGCGTCACACGCCATCCGCGTCGAACGCGAAAACAAAAAAAAAAAAGGGCCCCTTCACACGCAGCCACTCAGCAGCGCTTCTCAGAAGCGCTGCTGTTGGAAAAACATTAGTTTATATGGATGGTTTCACACACGACCACGGCCACTGATTAGAAGCGCCACAGACGGTGTGAGTAGTTGCCTTCGCCGCAGAACGCGACGTCTAAAAGTGGCGCTTCTCGTGATAGAACGTATATTTAGATTGGGGGTTTCACACGTAGCGGCAGTCGCGCGACTATTTTTGCAGCCCGTCGGTGGCGCGTCTGTGGCGCGTTAGAAGCGCGTTTGATTTTTAGTCGCGCGATTGATAAACGATGTTTGATAAACGATTTCAATTATTATTATCATTTTAATTTCAGTCTTTATTTGTCAAAACATTAGCAGCGCCACAGACGCGCTTCTAAAAACATTAGCAGCGCCACAGACGCGCTTCTAAAAAATATTAGCAGCGCCACTGACGCGCCACTGACGCGCTTCTAAAATATTAGCAGCGCCACTGACGCGCTGCTAAGAAGCGCTGCTGAGTGGCTTCGTGTGAAGGGGCCCAAAAAGGATATAATATCCGCGACGCGCGCGCCTGCGGTGTCGAGAACGCAATTACGACGTAACTGCGACGTTTGGCGGCGTCGTTCGCGTCCGACGATTTTTCAGACGATAATGAATCCGAAGGGGTTCGACGACCCCCAATGGCCGGTGCTCGAATTGAGGAGAGGAAAACGAAAAATCCGGAAAAACGACGCGAACACGTGTTCGAATCCCCCGCAGGCTCGCTGGGTTTTCATATTCAAATGCAAGTGTTTCCTTGACGTTTATTTTACAAATCGTTTTCTACGATTTACTTCGTCTGGTCTAAAAATACTCATCTATTTTATATAGTTATACTTTGTTATCGTTTTCGTCCTGATAAATCGATTTGAAAATGATTCAAAGTAATATATAGTTATTACTGTAAGTTTAAAATCAGATATGTCAGAAAAAAGAAAACAGTACATGGACGTACCCGTTGTTATAAAGTGTCTCGTTTAGAAAAAAATATTTATGAAAACAATACTCATACTCCATACAACTGTGGTAGAACTCAAAATCACTAGAGGCTATTTTTCGGAACTCGAAACACGTTTGCAAACTACAGCGAAAGAAAATATTTATTTATTTAATTTTTTTCTACTTCAAAGAGGTATTTTATCTTTAAACGATTAAAACTGTCGTCCGTTTTATACGTATATTATATACTTTGTTGGTTAATATTCTCTAGTATGTTTGCCGAAACTCGATGATGAAAATATTAAAAAATAACACCTCATCAAAACAAACGAGAGTGGACAACGCGCGCGCATTCGATATGACAGATACGTATCGTTAATATATTATCCGCGACCGATGCGTAAAAAAGCGATTATTTTTTTTTTTTATGAAATCTATACGTTTTTCTCCGACACACGCTTTGAACGCTATTCAGACGGACCAGATGAAAACGATACGCGGACCGGTCTCGTACACAGCGTTGTACCGCGCGCGCGTCGATTTTCATCGCGTTCCCATTGATTTAATAATATTCACCGTCGTCGTAAACGCGCTTCGAATTATACCGCCGCAGTGCACACAACAATACGCACAATACGAGCAGTACACGTAACGTTCTCGGAAACGGCAGGCACAAACATTATATTACAATACGACAAATATATTATACGTATATACCACTCGTGTTGTGTTACGGTCGAAACCCGATTGCCGGTTAATCGTAGATTCGCCCGATTGAACACGGAACGTTCAGGCGCCCGAGGTCGTATTTCAGGGGGATTTCGGGGGTTAGAATCAACCTCCCCCCCCCCCCCCCCGGAAACATAATTTATAATATAATCTATTGACGTTGTCGTAGTATAGTACTCGATCGATCACTGCGATAATTTACCGTCTGAAAAAGGCACGGCGGCGCCGGAGAATCGAGACGCGAGACATACGGATGATTACGATCGATCGACATTTTAAATCCAATGATCAAGACGTCGAACGAATGAGGCGATATTTCGATATTAATTCGAGTCGAAAACAATAATAATAATAATAAAATCAAACCAGCTCGCCGCTTCACTCGGAATTTAAAATACAAAGCCACGTCGCGTACGACGACGTTCAGAGTAATTTTTAAATTACGACAATAACTGCCGGCGTGCGTTACCGTTATGTAGTACAACACTGCCGGCTTCGACTGCAGCCGTATAAATGCCGAGACAGTCCATCTTAAAACGTGACATAAACATAATACGACGTTCCAAACGACTTTTATATTAATGACTCGTATGTATGGTCGTGTGAAAGTAATGTGAAGTGTTTTAATGAATTTCATTTTTACAACTTTACGCTCCTGTTTCGATAAAATAATAAGCTATATATTCGCGAAACGAATCGTTCGACTTTCGATTTCGATACAGTGAAACGTATTGATAAAAAAAAAAAATACGAGTATTATTTTTAATCGCGGCGTTTTAGAAACGAAAAATCAAAACGATATTCGTTTAAGCCGATTACAATCGGGGGGGGGGGGGGGGTTTGACGAAAATTCGACCACAAAAGTATTTGTCTCGTTATCAAGAGATATTCGAGGATATTCGATTGAGTAGGTAGTCGAAATAGCTATCGGGTATTATTACTCTATCCCGCAGACATTGGAAAATACAAATTCGACCGTAAAATTTGAACACAAACGAAAATTATCGCGGAGGTAATTTTGTCGGGACATGGCGGCGAGCTACCCTGTATATGTATACGTTGTGTACGTCGTAATCTCGCGCGTTCGGTCACTTAGTCCTGCGTGCTGTACGCACAGGAACGACAGCGGCGGCGCGGCGGGGGGATCGTATAGTCGGCGGTACCGTTGTATAATGCGTATTCATTGCAGTGCATAAAAGAGGACTGTACGCGGACGGCGGCAGGATCGGAGGGCTGGAGGGTGGCGCTACACACAAAAGACGATTTTAATTACAATGCCGCAGTCCCGGGGCCCGTTGCCATAAAATACAGTCACCCGGTTAGTGCGCAATGAAAACATAAAATTAGTGGTCGTTAACGTACGCCGTACAGCAACAAAATGACCGGCCTTTAATTATATATATACATACATATATACCTATAATTTCCGTAACTTTCCCCCGCCCCGTCGTCGTTTTTCCCACTTTTTTTTTCCACCGGTAAATGGATGTTTTTTTTTTCTTTTTCGGAGCAGTGGAAGGACGAAATAGTCCGCGCGGCCACTACTATCAACTGTCCGCCGACCCGGGGTCCTTGGCGCGCCAAAGTGCACGTAGTATTAAAGGCGCGGAAATCGCTCGTCGGACTCGCAAAAAGGGGAAAAACATCGAAGACGTCCGTTTGGCGGAAAACACAGTACAGGAGGGTATACTTGTTTCGTAGGGACAAAATAAAAGTGGCAATCGCGTTTTATTATAATATTGGATTATAAGACGAGACGCGGAAATCACAGGATAGAGTCGAAATCGTACGAGACAGACGGATGGAAAAAAAAAAAATACGATAAAAATAATTATATTCTACTCTTACTCCGCACACCAGCCGATCGTCGTCGTTCCGATTGCGATTTCAAAAACAAATCGAAAAAACAAAACCGCGTTCGTCCTTCTGTTCGACCGTCGTCGCGCGGACCACCGGTCGGGAAACGCTGGAATTTACACGCTCGAGTGGGACTCGATTATATACGCGAGACGGCTCGTCGGCTGTGTGTACACGTGCGCGAAGGGATGACGACTGGCGGTGGCGGCGGCAGTCGGGGGCATGAGGAGCGGGTCGAATCACGCCGAATTATACGGTTGTTAATCGTTTAGACGGCGGCGGCGGCGACGCAGCAAGTAGTATAAACGAACCTTTCGTCGGCTTTGATGGCGATTAACATAAAACGCGATAAAAAAAATTAATCCTTTACCACGCCGCCGTCCGTCCGCGGAAAAAAAAAACTTTCCGACGCGCCCGTTTTTCCCTCGTCTCGACGTTGTTTCATCATGACGTATCGATGGAACGTCGCCGTTCTCGCGAAGAACGGCCGATTGCCGGACAATCAAATTTAATATAAATATCATGGAGCCGAAAGTTACGATCGTACGACGTTGCGCGCGCCTTTAGACGAGCGGTTTCGTACCGGAAACTTTGGCGAAACGTATTTTTAACGACGTAAAGTCGAAGGCGATTATCAAACGTTATGGGTAAACGACGAGGCGGTCGATTCGCGTCGTCGTTTCATATTATGAAATCGGCAAACACTTTTCGACCGACTAAACGAAGGAAAAAAACAAGAGTCACGTCAAATCCGTCCGATACGAAAAAGACGTGGACACTGACATTTTACCGACAAAGTATAAAACGTCCTGGGGGCGAGTTTGGCAAAACACGTCGTCGTCCGCGCGTGCGGTAAACGTTTTTTTTTTTTTTCTGTCTCCTCTCACAGTCTATATATTATCGGTTATGATGCGTTATTTATTTTCTTCCGTCGATATCGGTGGTGTTTGCGACGAGAAAAAAGTAAAAAGTTTCACGTAAAAAAACCTCCTTCCGTACGGATCGGAAATTGGACACGACGACGACGACGTAATATGTGACGTTAAAAAAGACGTCCTCGGACGTTTTCCAGCGTAGTTTCCTTTTTACAAAACAATAATCATAACGTACCTACGTACACCTCTACTCGGGTTCAAATCGATTGCTCCAGCGACGACGACGACGTGAGAAACTAATCGATTCGTTATACGACGTCGGGTGGGGGGGAAAAAAAAAGTAAGCGCGATTATGCTGAAATTTAAATAATATACTCGTGTGGTCTTCGGAGGAAAAAATCGTACGTACAGTGACAACAAAAACGCGAAATAGAATAACAATGTAAATAATAGATTAATAAAAAAAAATAAATAAATAATCGTCAAGAACAACGATTTTATATGTTCCGGCGGGAAAAATAAATCCTCGCGCATACTCTTTTTAGTACTACCCGTCTCGGAATGTATTTTAAACGAAAATACGCTGTGCGGCTTATTGTTTTACGCGGCGATTATATAGTGTACGAGTGGGTGTTTAGACATAATCGTACGTCCGCGGCGGCGTTTTACTCTCGTGTGTGTGTGTGTGCTTTTATTATAATATTTTATACGCGCTAATATATTTTCAAACAAAGATAATACCTTTTCACAGATTGTCGTCGTAATAATAATAATAATAAAAAAACCAACTACGTTCGCGAGGTAAATCGTTTTTTTTTCCTAAATAATTTATGCGCCAGTTATTTATTTCCGCGCGTACATATCAAGTATATGTTTCAGTGTTATAAATAATATATGGCGTGCACGCGATCCGCACTACACACGCTATGACAAAAAAAAGGCCGGCCATTCGTTTTTGGACACGTCGTCGCGGAGCAGACGATAAGGTTTTGAAGATCCGAGAACGAAAAAATCGCCAATCTCACGAGATTGAAAACCAAAACTATATACATACGAGCGTTTATCCTCCCTATAACCGCTACTTCTACGCTCATTAAAAATAACCCTAAATCCGACGACAGGTCGAACGAGACTGATTCGATTAGAGAAAACCAACGGACCGTGTTTTCTTTTCGCAAGCAAAAGGCGTGACTCGACCGGGTTTATTATTTCGTGTCGCTTTGTTCCGACTCTAAACTCGGCAACGTGTATATTTTTCGTCATCACGCATTGTGATGTAGTAGAATTGATAAAAAAAAACTACAAATAGGCAAAGAATTATTCAAAAGTTTTGGGAAATCTACGCGAGCGGCCCAGAAGAATACTACTCGTCGAGCCTCGTTTTCTACGAAAATTCAAGTCAGACACGCCGTATTTTTCTCCCCTCGCCTCCGAACAGACTTTTAACCACTTATTCCGTTGTTTCGAGTCTATGCGACGCGTATTATATATTTCGCATGTACAAAACGGATTTTGCCCCTGTTCCTCAATAAACGAGCGAACGACGAAACGTGAAAAAATAACGTCCAAAAACAACTCGGCAGTGTTGAGTAATCGTCGAGTAAAACAACAAATGCGCAAACGCTACGAGTCTTCTGCCCTAAATGGTTTTATACAACTTGTTACTGTAGTATTAAGCAATCTCGCGCAATTTATATAAACTTATAAAAACACCTTGTAATATTAGACAACAGAATTAGTTAGTAATACTAGACACTAACTAAATGTTCTATGGGAACCAAGATGTGCTGATACTATTAATATGACACTATTGGTTTTCGCTTTAATTGTAATAGGACACCCTGTTGCCTAATACATGTAAAATGTTATATTTATAATACGAATCAATTTTGTCTAGTCGTATAAACATTTTACCATATAAGTTTATATAAAGAATGAGAACGAGGAAATAAAGGCTCTTCTCCAGTGGTCGTGAGACTCGACTACTGTTGGAAGATTTTGAAGTATATTAATTTTGTGTGTTTGTGTCTATACGATCGATTCGATCGGCGTATACGACATAACGTACGTAGGCGATGTCTACCCGCGGGAGTTGATAATACGTATGCTCGTACATATCTCATTACACCGACGGTCGGCGTCGAGCGAAATCGACAATTGCTTCGATATAATATTTCCCACCCCGTACAGGGTGTGTCCCGCGGAAAACTCGACGAACGCGACGGCTCGATTCTATATTATTTTATACTTAGAAGTTTGCTATTTTTCAAATGATTGTTCTACCTGTGCGATGTAAATTAGCATAGTACTTCCCCCCCCCAGAAAGAGGTTTAAATAAAACATTGTACAATAATATTGGATTCCGATTAATAATAATAGTAAATAAAGTTGGCCATTGTAGTGTAAATAAAATATTTAGAAAAACTTGGCAGTTTAAATTTTTAATTAGGTCAAGTCGTTAATTTTCAAAATTATTCCAAGTAAAAGTATGTTTTTTTTTGCTAATTAATTTTATAATTGCATAATACTATATTATTATTATTATAATGGCCAATCGTAGTTGACGAAGAACAAATTGAAGTTTTCGAAAATTTCAAACATTTTTAGAAAATAATAACGGTTAAATATCATTAATTTTTTTAATAGAATCAGCTGTGTTTTTAGTTAAAAAAAAATTAAAATACGATTTTATGTTTTTTAGGTTTGTTTAGAAAAATATTGAACAAAGCAAAAGTTCAGGCCATAAAAGGCCTTTTAAACTTCCAAAAAAATGTAATAAAATCGCATTTATGAGCACGAAAAAAAAAGAACCAAAAAGTAAAAATTCAACGAAAACGTCCGTTAAAAAATAAAAATTAATAATCCACGACGAACATGTTATAAAATACGCTTAAAATCGTTTGAATTATAATTATTTTTATAAATTAATAATGATTATATGTACGATTATTTATACGTATTGTATATATCGAATAGAAAATAGTCGAAAACGACCCGGAGTCGCGGAAAACGTCTTGAAAACAACGGGAAAAAAGGTTTTGAAAACGAAAAATCAGTCGTTTAATTCATCATAATACGTATATCATCGGAACGCGCGCGTGTTCGGCTCTAAAAACAACGCGGTTCGAAACGTTCCAAAGAGTTATTAAACACTACCAAAGAATAGTCATCGCGTTTGCTTCAGACGCGTTCGCGGGACACACCCTGTACACAACATCGCGTCTGGACGAATTAATTTGTTAGGGCGTTCGGCCACGACGACGTATTACTTTTACCCTATACGAAACACGCCGCGTCGAGATATTAGTTACGGAACGCGCGTATTACACGACGACGACGTGTATATGTGGCGTGCGGACGTGTGCGGATTTTTCCAACCCAGTTCGGTAGAATAAACTTTGATAAACAACTTTGTAACCGATACGTGGCTGCGGCCGAATAATAGTATGTTGTTTTTGACGCGGTTATTTTCGGCGCGTTTCTTCGGCGAAACTTTCCGGTATAATATAGCGACGACAAACGCTTTTATTCGCCCGCCCCCGATCGAACGACACGGCGCGGTTTGTGTACTCCACAATGCAGATCCCCCGACCGAAGCCCCGCGGAAGTGACTTGTCGAAAAAAAGACCAACACTCGGCGCCGACGATAGAGCGTTTAGTCGTTTGGACACGGATTATCTTCGCCAAGATGAACGGATATCATGCGCGACAGTCACATTTTAAACACGTCAGGTAAATTCGTTGTCGCTGCGATCTACAATAACCGTTTAAGAACGTTTTCAACAACCGATTACACGACAATAAACCCTCGTCGTTGGATTTTAGCCACAACTTTGCGTCACCAAAGACCGATAAACATTATTTCCCGATCCAGTGGGTCATCGTAACCTGCGTAACGCGCGAAATCGAGTGAAAACGTCAGTTCTTACGAGTCGACAAAGACAGAGTAACAAGTGAAGAGGAGCTAAAGAGGATATCAGAAGAAAAATTAATATGGACAAATATAGTTAAAAGAAGAAACACGAATGGATAGGCCATATAATGCGACACGAGGGACTACTGAAATTGATCATAGAAGGATGCATATAGACGGTAAGACCAAGACTAGAGTATATTCAAAAAATAATTAAAGACCAAGGATGCAACTCGTACGCAGAAATGAAAAGGAAAGCGGATAATAGAGAAGAATGGAAGATGGCTGCGAACCAATATGCGGATTGAAACTATAGAGAGAGAGAACGAGTCAACGACGTTTGACTAATTATTAGGTATACTTTTAATCCTCGGCGGTAACTACTACACCGACCGATAATACGATAAATAAACAATATTATAGTTATTACTTATTATATTATATTATGATACACGAAGGTATCAGATAGTTTCATTTTTATAACGTCGCCAATCGGAATCGATTCGTTTAAATCGTCGACGAAAACAATCGGTCGATTAGAAAAATGCCTAAATTTTTAAAGCCTTCGCGGTCGCCCCCCGAAACGCCGTCGAGTATAAATATCAAAACGTTATAATATTATTACGGCCGAGTGTAATACGATTTGTATACGCAACAACACGGTCGCCGCTCGAACTCCGGTGCACTTCAAGTATAACGAATCGCACGCGATTAGTGTATAATGTACCCGCGGCGTCACGGCACAACGTCGATATGCCTCTTAATAATAATAATTCCGAATAATAATAGAAACGTTTCCGAGAAATAATTATTATTCCTCCGCGCGGTCTATTATTATGGACGTTTCGCCGGGCAAGTGGACTCTGGACACGTTTATTATGTGAAACTCCTCGACAAAAAACTCGGTAATAATTGCGTCGGCGGCACGGTTTTTCATTTACGCGCTCGTAATAATATAAAATCTCGCCACTCGAAGAGACGACTTTCCCAGCAGCAGCAGTCATTTTTTAAGAGAGAAAAAAATAAAGAAATCGCGCGTTTCGAGTCGACTTTCCGACGTATTATTATTATTATTGATATCACTCGTATTTGTCGCAACCGAATTAATTGCGCGCAGGGCGAGAGTCGCGACAGCGTTTTACTCGATATAAATACAATATAATATAACGTTATCGTTATGTTTATATATACTTAAGCTCGTACCGGCGGCGTGCGCGCGCGTGTGAGGGCGCCGGTGTTTACGTTTAACGAGCAAAGTACTTATCGTGTTTCATATCGCGTATATATAATACGATGTGTTCGCCTTTAAAACGCGAAACCTTCGCGAAAAACCATAACGAGGGTCGAACACACCGAGGGACATTGAAACCCGGCAGACGGACGGCCGCTCGCGTAAACGCGCGGTAATTACACGTCGTCGTCGTGTAATATTATGATATACGAGATTATACAAATGTCGACGATTAAGCGGTTTTTTTAGTCCACTGGGAAACGGTAATGTCGTGAAAACCACGCGCGTCGAAAAAACGACAAACAAAAAGTACACACTCGTGTGTACGGTTAGACGCGCGTATGTAGTGATATTAGAAACGCGCGTTCTCCGTCGTCCGCCGAATCCGAATAATTTACAATATTAAAAAAAACGGTCCGGACCTAAGGACGACGCGCGCGATCACGGTCGCTCGCGCGTCTCGAAACGGTTATTTTTCGAATTTATTTGTATTTTCGTCACATTTGTATTCGCGTGACGCGTCGCCGCCGCGCCGGGTCGAATTGGAATTTCAAATCTTCCGGGTCGCGGGTCGGCGGCACGTGACCAAAGATATTATGCTGATTTGCCGCGTATTATTATTATTATTATTATTGTTATTATGTACGCAGTGTGTGCACGTAGTCGTCGCGACATCAGCGGTTTTCGGATACGATATTATAGAGCCGTGAGCGCGCGTGCAATAAATTACCGTCGATATGTGTGGTGGGGTCGCGTGCACTCGAATTTCCCAAGACGTCTGCCATTCCGTCGACCCCCCGCTGACGTAGGACATCGAAAGAGAAAAAAACGCGAGTCTCCGATAGAAAACGGTAAAAAAAATAAAATAATAATAATAAAAATACGCTCTCTCCGCCGGCGAACTCGCCGGCCCCTTCGAAAAGTCAACTAGTCGATTTCCGAGACTCGATTCGTACGTAGACACTAATCGATTCCCAGCACACCTACGGCCGATTCCCGAACTCTGTCTCGTTACCAGGGAGACCCCTCGGGGAACTCGACAAGTCGTCCAAAAACGATGTCACAATTTTCTCTATCGTCGTGCAATTATGATAAATGTAAGCGAACGTTTGCCCGCGGTTTAATTTTATAATATTTATTATTTATAATTTAATATTCTTACATATTTTCAGTGTTCTTTCTCTCACGCGCGCACGAAACATAGAAACTTACTATTGGCCTGCACTACGAGAGAATCCAACGATTATAAATAACATGTCGACGGATGTATCGATTTTTAAATAGTTTGGTCGAAAAACGGATGCCCTGTCACTACTTAATTATTCTCGGGCGACTAACCTAACCGCGGTGGGTTTTAAAATCGCCGGGATGCGAAATATTGAGTTCTAGCGCGCGGATCGGCTCGTCTCCGCCCCGCCGGTACACCAAAAGTCACGTCCGCGGGCGGACGCGCACGCGGTGCCGGTCCTCTCGGAGGAATTTACATCGGCACGGCTTCCGCGCGCGAACATAAGGGGCTGCCGTCGCCGGACGCGCGTATCGAATAATAATTTTAATAATAACAACGAATATTTGCATCGTACGGGGACGGAGGGTCGCGCGCTGTTGTCACGCAAAATTATACATATAGTATAATACACCATGATATTATATAATATACAACAACATCGCGCGCGCGCGCGCGTTGTACGAAAACAGCTATGCGCAAACACCTCGTCCCGGGAGGAGAGAACGAGAGCGCGACGACCACATTGAAAACGGATCGAACCCGATTTTTCCCGTTGGGGGAAAAAAAAAAAACCGCGTACAGTCGTACGAAACATGTCAGGTATTCGCATTGGTTTATCGCGGCAAAATCTAATAATTAAGAATAAAGTGTGCGAGTTTATTTTCACAACGATATACGTTTTCCGGTAGACTATGATGTGCAACCGTGTATCGGTCGGACGTTATAAATTTAGAAGAAAAAAAAAACGAAACGCTGTTCGCCGAATGAAATCTCTACGAATCCGTACGAGTCCGGACGAGTGAAAACGTCCCACTCCGAGGGTGGCTATATTTATCCGTTCTGCCAGTAGGTCCGACCTAACCGACCGACCGGTCGGACGGACCGAAAACGACTTTCTATTCGTTTTTCTCCCGACCTGAAGCGGGTAGAGTTTGTGTGCGGAAAAAGAAAGGACGCGGAAAAAAAATCGACGAAATTCGCACTGACCGGGGGGGCTCGGCTCCGACACCGCGCGTAATCTACAACCATCGGCGGCGGCGGCGGACCCGCGAGAGACGTTATATACACGACGATGTTCGTTTTTTCCCTCGTTTGCGATACACGTTCGTTTTTTTTTTCTTTCTTTTTCACATCACACACACGTCGAACGACGGAGTTTCCTATATACGCCGGGTCGACTTTTGTCGCGTTTTAAATTCCGAGTAAAGCGAACAATGTATTGATTTTATTATGTCGCGTGCGAGTGTTTTTTTTTCTCTCTGTGTGTGTACACATAATATACACAGACACGATATTATCGTCGATCGAGTCGATATGTGGAATCGGACGTGAAAGTTCTAGTCGCTGCGAGTTTTTACTGAAAACAACGAAATTTAACGACAGTAAGCGAAATAAAGACTCGGAGTTACACCGGAATTTTTGTTATTTTCGTTTTAGCACCGCGGGTTGCGCAAAACCTAAGCGCATCTATAGTACAAGACGTCTCTCTGGACACTCTATTTAGACGAACATATTCGGTACGGAGTGAATATTGGTTTTTATATGTTTCCGAGTGTTTATTGTTTTTTTTTTGTTATCCGTCATTACGTTTTCTACTAGAAGAATCGGTTCGATTTTCGACTTTGTGCGACTTGACGGTTTCCCGATTACGCTTTTGTACGAGAGCGTTTTATTTGCCAGACGAATTTATTGTTATACAGGACGGGACGACGGTGTACATTATAGAGATCGAGTCTAATGTTTGTTTGTTCGCGCGTTAGCTTTATGCGACGGGCTCGCGTTAATCTTTTGCCTACGGTTATGTGTCTCGGCGTTTCTCTAATAGTATACGGATTGGATTATTTACAAGAGGAGGAAAAAAAAAACCCACATTTTCGTTTTATTTATCCAACACACTCGGCGGACTCGTTTGAACAAAATACTAAAATCAAAAAGCTCGGCCAGCACTACCTATTAATACAACCTATTAACATATGTGTAAAAGAAAAGAAACGTAAAACGTTTCGACTAAATAATTTGAAATTTAAATCGGTACGCGATCAACTTTATTTTCCAAACTATACGTTCAGAGTAGGTATGTGATGATCGAAAAAGAGCTTCTTTATTTTTTTTTACGCGCCATAATGCTAGGTGAAAGTGGCTTCGAAAAACAAGTCCCCGGGATACTACCGTGTTTGCCTAGGCAGGACACTGCGTAAACAATATTATCGTTTACGTGCATTGTAACGCGTCGAATAATTTCACTACGGTCCATATGTTCGACGGTTTTTATTTCGTTCGGTACGTTTTATCCCACGTATTTACGTATAGTTATTCGCGCGCCGCCGTCGATATTTATTTCGATAATAATAATTATTATAATTTCTGCTTTAGCTACACAAGCGTCGTTTAACCGTAATGGTAATAACGGTAACAATAGAGGTTTGCAAACGCATTACGTCGAAAGTATAATAATAATAATAATACGAATACAACAATTTAATCGATAACGCGACGGAACACGATAGCGTATTTCTATTATAAATAATATTATAATATAATATACTCTGCTGTGATGTTGACCTCGATAAAAGTCGAATTTGCTACGAATTTATTTATTTCATCGTGAAACTCAAACACGCGTTTTATTCAATGTTCGAGAATATAATATAATACATGACGTGTGTATAGGTTCAATGTAAACGTACAATAGGAAGTCGAATAATATATGTGCGGAAACTTTTTTTTTTTTTGCGCAATGGCGTAATATATTTTGATGAAATTCTATGCGCCAGTGTCAATTTAAAGTTGAACGACAAAGATTTTTTTCCCCTCTCCATCTTTCTTAGACAAGACTATTTGAAAATCTATCGGTTTTCTATAGCGCGCTAGCCTCCTACCGGTCGAAAACTACACTCGAACAAATATCCAAACTAGACGACGACGCGTCGTTTTATACGCGCGTTTAATCGCGAGCGGACAAGTGACGATCGAATAACGTGTTTACCGCGTCCACATTTGAAAACGATTCGATTTTCTCGTCGTCATTCGAGTGGTAAATTTTACATACGGAGAAATGATACGTTTTGTTTTCAAAGCGGTCGGACGTGTGTTTATTATCTCGTCGTTCGGTCCGGATTGGAAAACAAACATTTTTTTTTTTCGAAAACGATACGAGGCATTAATCGAGGGGTCGCCCACAACTCAATTATTATATCGCCGTCGCGAGGAAAAAAAAAAAGGGCCCGAAATAATCGAATTTCAAATCCGTCCGACATGTATGGGAGTAGAAAATCGGTAGCAAACTTCGACGTAGTCGTTATCGTTTGGTTATTCGATTTTGATTCATATTTGTTCAAACGAATATTATTATGATAACAAAATTATCGCGTTCGACGGCGTTAAAGTTTCGTTAGCGACGAGTAGGACTTCGGGAGGAACGTGAATAGCGAAAAGGATCACGTTTAGTCGAAATCAACAATGAAAGTGTCCGTTTTTCAAATTTTCGTAAACCGATATACGAGGAGTCCAGGGGCACGTGTAGTACGCAATATTATAGTAGTGAACAGAAGTAATACACCGTCGTTGTAGTCGTAGTAAAAGTAGTTATAGTAATAGTGATTGTGCGTGTCTTGGACCGTAATGAATCACTGGGACGGACGGCGGCGGCGTTAATATAATATATCACACGTTTGCACTCGGACGCGTCGAACGAACCGGACTTTCGCCACCGCGTTTTATTCCCACGACGGCCGCCGCGTCTCCGTCTCGGCTCGGATTATCTGGCCGTCGTCGTTTTTACCCGACACGCGCGTCCTCCTGCAGGACATTTATTTGCCCGTTCGTTTCTATTTCTACGGCCGCCGCCGGGGGAGACAGTCGAAGCTGTTGTGTCGTAGCTGATAATTTCGAAACGGTTCACGGTGTTTCATTAAAACGACCCGCGCAGTCCTGCCGAAGCGTTGTGTTTTTCGATCGGATCGATTGGTTTTACCAACGCGACGGGGAAAAATACACGAAAGCCGTCCGAGACGTTTGAAAAGTCATCATTCCTGGCGACTTTGTGCAAGCGTTTGATATAACTAGTATACGTATTTTTACAAACTCGTAACGCTGAGCAAGTCACAAAATCGTATATTATTATTAACTCGAAAAAGTTTACGATTTTTTTTTATCTTTCATGAGCACAAGTTAAAACGAATTATAGACATTTTCTAAGCGTTATTCGATTGGATATAAAATTATTTGAAACTCTTCTAAATTTTAACTCAAAGTCACAAAACTATTACTATTGGAACGTATTTATTTTTAATACGCGACTCTTCAAATTTTAAAATCTCACAATAAATGAATAGAATTATACTTTCGATACTGATAAAAAACTTGAGATAATCGAGAAAATATGAATAACGAATGGACCGTACGAAAACGGCCGTATCGTCTATATATTACAATTTTTTACGAGTGAAAAAGTCAATCGGAACAACAGCGAATACTACACCTCACACTAATTAAAAGGCTTCTAATTTGCTCGTTAAAAAATCTCTCAGTTTATATGGTACATATATGTTATCGCGAATGATAAAATCATTAAAAAAAAAGCAATTTGTCAACACGGATTGCATACAATAATTGTTGTTGTTTCCCCGTCGGAACGTAATATATAATGTCCAATTATAAAACAATGAGAAACCTTTTAATTGATATTTCACACGGAAAAGTTTTTCTATGAAAAAAATATACTGTATCGTATATTCTACGGAGGCGATTTGTCATGAAAAAATAAAAAAAAACCGTTTAAAACCGTCAACGTATCGGACTAAATCTATCCCCGAGCCTTTCTAGAGTCACGCAGCAGACACTTTTAGAAAATTATGTTTATTATACACGAGTGTGCGTTACTAGACGGTTAGACTTTACAAGCGGACCAAGCGTCAGAGTCGCATTTAGAATTCGTCTCGCGCGGCGGCGGCGGCGGTCGAGGACGAAGGACGAGACACGTCTCGGGCCCGATGGTCGTAAACGCCTGCGGGCGGTCGTCTAGTCGTATTTCCTGACCTTACCTCGCGCTAGGAAGGAACGACAGTTCAGACGGCTTACGCGCGCGCACGTATATTTACGCGTTTGTTTATTATTATTATCATCGCCGCCGCGCCGCGCCGGTGTAAAGGAAATATAGTAATGACGACAATAATCATAAAAAACCTACCCTTCTCTGTGCCCACATCCAGCGCGGTCACGTCTGGGGGCTGCGCGCGAAAAACGTCCTATACGTACGTCGTCGGGGTCGCAGTATATATGTGTGTGTGCGCATGTGTAATACCGTACACCGTTTTGAACGTGATTCTACCCGATCGCGCGCGCACGACGACCGTGGTCGCGCGGTCCGGCGCGGCGGCGTCCATTATTAATGGCGCCCGCGTCTGGGTCAGTGTTTATATACCTTCACATGCACCGGAATTAACAGATCGTTCGGAGGAAACGCGCCCAGTATATACGCATAACACACGAATGCCTGCACTATTATACAATACTCTTTGTATTAATCATTCAACACGGTGCGCGGTGTAAATCGCGACCCTCTACCGTCGCCGCCGGGTCCGCAGAATCCGCCTTCCGCAAGTGACACGGTCTCCGCCCCCGTCGACTACACAATATATACACGACGCTCGACACGGTATAATAGCAAAAGTAATAATAATAATATTAACGTGACCCGTCCGAAATAAGTAAATATATAATAATATCTCGCGCGATCGTACAAACAAATTATCGCCATCGGACCGCGCGCGCGCGTAAATTACACAAACTTTTACAGACGATTCGATTACGATAGCGTAAAAGTTATAATTGATCTCGCGCGATCGGTTCGAAATACTATTTACCCCCGCAGATACACACCTACTACGCGGCGCGCGCTCTTCGCGTAAAAGTCAAGTCAACGAAAAGTATCGCGTTTCACCAAAATAATACATCGGGTACACGTATCGTTCTAATTAATATACAATACGAGTTTGGAATCCGTTCGCGTTTTTATTCTTTCCATTGCGTTAAAACTTGCGTAAAACGGTCGTTTTGAATTTTTCCGCTCCTAACCCGTGTCGTCGTCTCGTGTAAGAAACGTATTGCTTTTTCCGAACTCATAACTACACGACGACACGATATACGGCGCAGTGGCTAGTCGAACACAATATACGAGTATAGTTTCGGATTACGAAACGAACGTAATAAAAATTAATCTCGTTTCGCGGAGAGAGAGAGAGAAACTTTGATTAAATAAATATCTTTTCGATCACAGATCGCAAAAATCCACTGGTTTTAATTAAAACAAACATAACGACGCCGCCGCCGCCGCCGCCGCATCGCGAATAAAAAGCTCGACAATTTTTTTATTTCTCTTTTTCTACGCGTATATATAATGGGGTAATTTTTTCGAATCGCGCGCCGTTTAAGAGATCGTTTCCCGGGAATGGGAGTCGCGACTGTCGATTCGTAACCGTCGCGATAAATCGTCGACGTACATTATGTGCGTAATATAAATACGCTGCAGAGAGCGGGAGGAGAAACTCGTATTTAAGGGCGGGTGAAACGAAGAAATCTCCGAAGACAGACTCACTTTAGCCGATACAGGTCGCGCATTGCATCGGAAGTCGATATTTTATTACTTTCCACTGGGACGACGGAAGAGTCGGTGAGGTGGGGAACGCGGAGAAGGAGAAGAAAAAAATCGACGCTCAAGTGATTTCGCCCGGCGTCGTCGTCATCGTATTCCAATTCACGGGGGCTCAGAGTCAAAAGGAATCGGCTTATATAACAAACAAACCCCGAGACATATCTCGGAAATCAATAGCCGTGAGTCGTATCGTCTTCCAAAACGCGGAGAAATAAGTACGTTTTCAACGATGTACATATGTATATATACCATATAATACTGTAATATACGTACGCGTTTACACGCGCGAAGACGCACACTAACGTTCTGGAAACCAATACGCTATGATATTGCGGCGTCGTCGACATCGTCGATATGTTGACATCGTGCGCGGAGAGAAATGCGAAAAAATAAATAAATGAGAAATATATGGCGGGGCGGATGGAAAATGGCATTTATTCGAGGAAAGCCTGCAGTATTACACGCGAGGTAGTCGTCGGCCGGCGGCGGGTTGTGTAAGTCGACGAGCCAATATGTGCAGTTAACGGTTGGCTTCTCGACGGTACGCTGCATATAATAATATATATGTGTATACTGTTATTGTACGCGCTCATAATATTGCGTCGGAAAATCTAAAATATTATCATAAAATGCATATTCTGTATTTCGATTCGCGGCCGGTCGGGAAAACGATAGACACTATCTGACTACGACGAGACACGACGATTTAAGGCGGAGCGTAAAATCGAAAAAAAAAATCCGTTATAAAATATGTAACGATATTATAAAATATAGTAGCTGCGACGTCATATCAAGGGCGCACCCGAGGGGGGAGGCTAACGGACTTAAGTCCCCCCCAAAAAAAAATAGTCGGTAATGTTATTGTGTTGTGTTTAACAACAAAATACGCTTTAATGCGGGCTGCATATTATTGTTAATTTCATTAAAAAAAAGTGACGTTAAGATCGTGCACGAGCGTGCTTTCAGATACTATAACTATGTTTAAGGATAATTTTATTTAGCCGCCCCTAAAAAAAAATCCTGAGTGCGCCCCTGCGTCATATCGTATATTATATATGTTTGAGACACGACGTCCTGGGCGCGCCGTCCTTCGTTTTAACTGCCGGATTCGGAAACGCGCACGGCACACGTCATCTTTTGGAAACGCGTGATATTTTATCCCCCCGACGACCGAACGAAACGCGCCGGCCTCGAAATCGAGAAAAAAATAACGTTACAAACAGTAGTCGCGACGTCATATCGTATATATTATATATGTTTGAGACACAAAGTCCTGGGCGCGCCGTCCTTCGTCTAAAAAACCTCAGTTTTAGTACTAACTGCCGCGGATTCGGCGGCATCGGAAAACGCGCACGGCATCATCTTTTGGAAACGCGTGATATTTTATCGCCCCGACGACAGGCCTCGAAATCGAGCAACTACACATAAATATTATAAAACAGCCGATAATTGTTGTACCGAAATGGTATTGAAAACCTACGTAGGAGAGAGGACGTTTGAGTACGTATTACGTGTAAAATCATATACCGGGTGCGTAATCCGGCTCGTTGAATAATGCACATTTCCAGTAAAATAAAAGTATTATTGCCAAACTACATGTTCGAAATGCGTTCGCGGGAAATAATATAATATATGACACGTGTGTATCGAAAAGCGTAACGTTCAAATGACGTGTTTTTTTTTTTTCCAAACGATTAATCA
This sequence comes from Drepanosiphum platanoidis, assembly GCA_948098885.1. NCBI lineage: Eukaryota > Metazoa > Arthropoda > Insecta > Hemiptera > Aphididae > Drepanosiphum > Drepanosiphum platanoidis. The sequence continues at coordinate 3,226,834 of OX402538.1, read as the reverse complement.
CAAACGAATTTTTCATAATGATAATATTGTCATCAATTCACATTGAAATACTATATAAAGTTTGTTATGAAAAACGCGCGGAATATTCGGACTATAGCGGTTTTTTTTTCTGAAAACCCGTATGTTCTAACCCGTACTCTTTATTTTGTGTGTGTGTGTGTGTGTATCGCAAATATAATACGTAACGAGAACTTTGGACGAGAATAACTCGATAAAATATTTAAACTCTTTGTTTTAATTTTAATGGACATTTTCTTTTTGTCGTCCGAGAGACAACGTTCGCGCGACTGCGGGGTAAATATTTAAACGGATACGACGAAATTACGACGGCTACGCGGGCGCCGCCGCGGAGTCTCTCGAAACGATAGAGAGAGAGGGGAAAAAAAAAATTAGGTAAGATTTGTTTTAAATAATTAAATAATCTACGTCGTTTGCGCGTTCGAAAAACGAAACGTTTATTAGGAACGACGAGAGTGCTCGACGAAATAATATTGTTTGTTTAAAACTCTGAGTTTAACTCATTAAGGGGGGGAAAAAAGAAGAGGGAAAAAAAAAACACCCAGAGCAAATAACAGGATAACGCCGCGACGACGACGACGACGGTCTCCTCTCGGTATTATGTCGCGAGTAATCAGTTCCCGATTTCCGCACACTCGTAATTTTAAAAAGGAATTCCACTCTCCGCGGCGGTTTATAATATTTAGGGCCGTCGCGCTCAAAAGATTATGTTCAGAAAATCAAAAATTCCTTTCAAATTTCTCGTTCTATTTGAAAACAAACGGTTCGGGGCCATATTAGAGTATGGCCTTCGTTCGTTGATTTTTCAAACTAACTATTATATTATTATAAATACGATTGTTTAAAAAACGAGTTCGCGCGTTTCAATGACGATTGTAAATAAAGACGGCCGTGTGCGTTGTCAACGTGGTCTCTCGGCATTTTCACACCCGAGCCCTGGACCACAGCTCTACGCGCAATCGAAATCGGTTTCGATTTATATTATATTCGATAATATCGATGTATAAATATCGTAATGAGTTAAAAAACGGTTCTAAAAGACGACGACGACGCGTGCCAAACGCCGCACGAGGCGAAACATATTATATTGGACGCGCGCGCGCGTACTGCAGAGAGCAAATCCAGTCGATTTTTATCGTCGACGAAACGACCGCGTCGAACAGAACGATGATAATACGTTCAGATCGAAATACGCGCATTCTGTCCGATAAATATTCGTTTTAAATTCACTATACGTAGACCCGCGGTTACGGCGCGAACGCGTTAACGCGGACATCGGGTTATGGTTAAATTTAAAATTTAAAATCAAATAACTTCTCAAATAACCCGTCCTAATGTCGTCGCTCGCCCAGTGATTTTACGATTTTCTTTTTCTACTCATTTACGTATATCGTTTCTCACGACCAAATTTCACATCGATTTCGGCCCGAGACCAATAACGATATGATAATATTATTAACAGACAAATTATTATATTGTTTAGACGGAAATTCGCAGAGTCTCTATAGTTTTTTTTTGTTTTTTTTACGTCTCGCAGAAGGAGTTTACTTGGCAGAAATTCGTACATGATTTATGATCTCGCAAAAGTTTTCACCCCCTTTTTTGACTTCGTCCGCACGCACACACCGCGTCGCTCCGCTTTCAGAGTAGTCCGTTTATGAAAACGGAAAGGGAACAAAAAAATAGAAGCTCGTATACGCTAATATATTGTTATTATATAAATTTAGATTCGACTAAAACCGCGTCGGTTGAAAAAGTGAATATCATACGCGCGCGGGTTTGACACAACAGTCCGGTAGACATCATATTATAATAATACGACGTCGTCGTCGTAAGAATATAATCGGAAAGACGATTTTAACCGACCCGGGCGCGCGTCGTAAAATTATGAATTTACGATTTGTTTCGCGCGCGCGCGCGTGTGTCGTCGTATATTATTACCGCGTTGTAAAAACGTCCGAGAGAAGATTATGCGCGGCGCGACGCGTGACGTTTAATAAATGTTTTGATTTAATTTCGCGTTCGGCTTTAATGGAAAAATCGTTAAATATTAATCACGAAATCGCTAATCTACGCACAAGTTTGTTTGTAACTAATTAAAAATAAATAATTACACCGTGCGAGGTCGGCGGCGGCGGCGGTAGATAATAAACGCGGGGTGTAAAAAAGAAAAAAAGAAAAACCGCGAAACAATTTACGACGCTATTACATATTATTTTTTCGGTCCCGAAAAGCGTGTGTGCGCGCGCGCTACTAGTAACCTACGCATTACGTACGCGACATAAAGTCGATTTTAATTTGAAACGTTCGCGATATTATCGGTTGTCACGCCGAGTATACTTTATCATAATAATAATATTACGCTGTCGTTTTCGGTCGAAAAATAAATTCGCGCGCATTATATACGAGTATGATCGAAGATTTTTTTTTTTTCTTTTTAGTTCGCCGAGGGGTCTTTTGCGCAAACGGTTTAGAAATATAAATATATAGTATGGAGTGCCGCGCTAAAGTGACTTTACAATCGAGACTCTCGGTTATTTATATTATTTATTTCGACTTGATAAATCTTCTACGCTCTATTTTGTACAGACACGACCGGATTAGATACTTTTGCCCTGCCCGACGACAGAGCATGTAACAACTATGCACAAAAACGTGACTCGCGTCCCCGGCGGGGCTCCGCGTGATTAAAGACGTTTTCAATAATCGCGCGCGTCCTTCGGTTTATAAAAAAAAAAGAGCGACGAGGGAGAGAAAAAAATCCGTTTCGCAATAAATAATTTCGAAACTGGGCGAATTCACAGCGCATCTACTCCGCATTCGTCTCCGTTTTTAGGAAATACAATAGTTAAAAGATTCGCGATAAGAGGGGCGACAAAAAAAAAAACCGTGATCGCGCGACGAGAACCGCGCGCGTTGAACGTCTCGTTTACCGACTCGTACACGATTTATAAATCATAAATACGTCGATAATACTTTTGCGCCCGCCGTTGTTGTTATTATTAATATATTATTATAATACCGTGAATTATTCATAACCAGAGTGTAATTTCATTTTATGCGCGATCGATGTTTTGTAAACTCTTTATATAACGCGGACAATATACGTATATTAAACGCGATGTTATCTCTGATGCGCGCCGTATTATTATTTGCGCAATACGTTTTCTTTTATTGTTATTTTATATACCGTCTCGAATTACTCGGTTTCTCCGTTCTCAGCAGTATATTTATTGCGACGAGCCACACCACGACAGACTACGACTATACTTCTCATACGACGCGCGGTGTCCGTTTCCAGTACACTATATATAGCAGCGTATTTCGCGGAATCCTAAGGTTTCTAAGGGACAATTATTTGGAAAGTTATTTTATAATATACTCGGATTGTTTATATTAGCTAAAAAAAAAGAAAAAAGTTCACCTAAATAAAATAGTCACTATAGTACAGTATTTGTTATGAATAGGGCAGAGGACTTGTAGCTCTAAAAAAGCTCTAAATATGCAAGCACTTATGCACTAAAAAACCCCATAATATGCACTTAAAATTTTTCCGCAGAACTGACTGAGACTAAATACTAAAATATTGATTCTTGTCGTGTCTAGAAACGTTTTATAAATAAATCCTAATCGAATAAAAGTCCGCATGGTGCGTACACGTCTGTAGTGGTGATGTCGTAGGTATAGTTTACGTTAGATAGTTATCGCTTCTAGAAAAAATTTGTGCCCGAGCACAGTAAAAAACCATATTATACGACAAAAATTAAAAATAAATACATTTTGACTGTATTGTTTGAAATAAAAATGTGACTGTGGAAAAAATCGATTTAGGTTAAATATGTCTCAAAAAGTATAAAATAGCGTATAAAAGTGTAAAATATGCCCTAAAAACCAAAAAAACGCAAAATATGCATTTATAAGCACAATAAAATTTCAAAACTAGCTTTGTGTAAGCATGAAACGTATTCGTTTCGCACTCTGCTATTTTTGTGACTGTGCAAAAAAAATATGCAAATGCTACAAGTCCTCTGCCCTAGTTATGAAGTATATTTGTCGTACTTGAAATTGAACAAAAACTATAACACTCATATTATAATATAGCACCTATACGGGACGCAGGGGCGTAGCCAGTAGGTAGGCCTGGTAGGCCCGGGCCTACCCAGATTTTCTCATTTAAAAAAATACCAATAATATTAAAAATAATATATCAGACACTTATACACGTTTTTACAACAGTATAATCTACATATATATAAAAATGGAGACAAAAAATTCGAAATTGCATCAGTCGAGAACGGCTGGGCCGATTTGGCTCAAATTTTTTTTAAATGATAGAGAATGTCGGGGAGCGGGTTTATAGCATAAATTATGGACCAAACTCCTGTGAGTTAGAGATTAAGATTACATAAATTAATATTTATAGTTGTATTTTGTAAAAATATCAGTATTTAGGTACTTAAATAAAAATTGCATCTTTTGAAACTATATGTGCCTATATGCTTCTTTTTTGGTTCAATTTGTTTTAATTTTTAAGTAATTAATTATTCATTTATTGATAAGAATAATCATTGAAAACTTTGAAATTACGGTAGGCTAATAAAAAAAATCAGAAAAAGTCCCAATTACCGTCGGTGAGTAAAAGTTTTATAGTGGGCCTACCCAAAAAAAAAATCCTAGCTACGCCCCTGACGGGACGTTGTCATTAAGACGTAAAAACGAACTTAATTTTAGTGAATAATCATCGTTAAAACATTTTTCGGAGCATTGGTTTTGCCTTTTTTTTTTGAAAATCGGGGTTAAACTAAAGACTAAATAAAATCGGGGTTCCGCGAAACACAAACGAAAGGGTGCCGAGTTTGGGAACCGCTACACTATAGGTACTATACTATATTACTATACACTGTACACCTGCTAGACTAGACGTCTGTCCGATATTTCGCACAGCGCGAAAAATATTACAGTGTTTTAATATCGTTACGCCATTTTTATCGACCCAAAATAATAACGTTAACCTCGAACAGTCGTCGGTCTTACGGTTTTATTAATATTTAAATGCGCAGAGTTTAAAATAATAATACCATACTCGTAAAACCCGTCGACTACTATTAACCACGACGCGCAACATACATATTATACGCGTTTGCCAGAGAGTCAGTCTCGTGTCGTCGAATTAATTCTTACGTCGTCGTAGTTAAATTATACGGACCGGGAATATTATTATTAATTCGCGCAGAGTATTTTTTAGTTTCGCGGCGGCGGCGGCGGCGGGTCTCTATCGATTTTAGATTACACGACGTATAAAGTTAATTCTTTTGGAATTTATTCTCCATTGTATACTCGTATATATATTTTCGAGGACCACTCGAACGGGGCCCCCGCCTTAGTTCGGAGACCCCCCCCCCACGCTTTGGGTATACACCGGAAACGATAAGACGACACATTAGTTCGGATTAAACGCGACGTGACGCGCGCATAATACAATATTATTAATATACATAATATACAAGTAAAGGCGCGGTTTTAAATATCGAACGCATCGAAGTTTTAAGCCGCGATAATCGGCGCATTAGATAGACCGCCGCCGGACGATCATTATAATATGATTATCGGGATTATTAGCGACGCACGCCCGGCGACGCTACTTAAACCCGCGTATCGTAAGTCGACTTAAATTAGAAGTATTATTGTCGAAGGCGCAGTAATTTGTCGTGCCCGCGAGTCGGAATTAAATCGAAAATTTTTCAGTGAAAAAAATAAAATAAATACCAGAATAAAAACGTGCAAACTCTCGACACACCGCAGAGCGCCCGTAATAAGGGAAAGTAACACGGGGTTCCTGCAGTGCGTGGAGAAACTTAATAATTTCGGGTTACTACCTATATACCGCACGACGACGGCGGCGGGTTCGATATTTCAATCATAATATAATATAATAACAACAATAATAATATAGTCGTACGCTATGTTACCTATATATTATATTATTTTCGCGATACTTAAAACAATCTGATTTTAATGAAAAGTAAAACGGCGCGGAGTCACGCGACGCGGCTGTTAAATTTTCAATAAAACAATGTTTCTGCGAAGATCGGATGTATTTTCACATAAAAACGTAATAAATTACGTTGCAAAATAGTTTGTAATATTTCCAAACACGTTATACGTAATTTTAGCCCGGCGTACGTGGGTAATGCGCGTACGTAATATCGCGAGCGCTACTGTAAACCGAACGACGCGACGTCGAGAGAAAACGTGCGATGGAAATTAAGACGCGGTAAACTTGGAAAAACGTTAAAAATACGTCTACTGAGATGCTACGTGTTCTCAACTCTGTTATATGGTGCTGAAACTCGGACTCTAACCAAAGCCACTTCGAACAAGTTAGAAGCATTCGAACTATGGTTATACAGAAGAATTTTGAAAATATCATGCACTGAGAAAATTACCAATATCGAAGTACTGCGTAGAATGGGAAAGGAGAAAGAATTAACGATAACAGTGAAATGCAGAAAACTCCAGTACTTAGGACAAGAGTAGATATGAACTTCTCCAATGTATCTTACAAGGGAAAATAAATAGCAAAAGATCTCCTGGAAGAAGAAGAACATCGTGGCTAGCCAACCTCAGAACACGGTTCGAAAAAAGTTCAGTAGAACTATTCTGGAGCGCAACTAATAGAACTCGTATATCAATGATGATCGCCAACATCCGAAACGGATCGGCACACAGAAGAAGAAGAAGAAACTTGGAAACCGTAAAAGTCGTCGCGCGCGCGAATTAGAGGAGGTGACGGGCTAATAGTTTCGCTTCCCCCCCGGACGACGGTGACATCGTCTTGCACGAAAGTCGATTTCGATCGGCGAGACGACACGTTTTCCAAACACTTTATTCGGTCAAACACTACGAGACGCGCAAACGTGACGCAAGGCGTGTAGTAAAATATTATGATGATGTCGTGACGCGGGAAACGAGATTCAGATTTTCGATGCTCCGGGCGATCTAAAATAATGGTAGATTATTTCGGGCGAACGCGCAAACATGATAAATTGAAGATTCGCGTATAGAATATACGGCTTGTTTACGAAATTATGTCACCCGCGGTCGACACCGCCGCCGCAGCGTTGAGTTTCTCCTATAGACAAAGTTTAAGTTCGCTTTTTCTTCGCTAAGCAGCCCGACATAATAATACATATACGCTCGCGCGCGCGCGCGCTATTATATGCCACTGTGGAAAAAAAAAGAATGGAAACCGAAAATAAAAAAAAAAAAAAATGTACCACTGCAACTTTTGTGTGGAAAAAAAAAAAAAAACGTATATATGGCCGGTCGTAAATAATCATGATAATAAACAGTGCATGCGGGAGAGCAAATTAATGACGTGTGTGTGCTCGGAGCGTAATCTTTCATTGTCATCGGATAAAAGGGATACAAATGTTTGGACCTTCTTTATTATTATTTTTTTTCCCCCGTCGGTCGTGTTTTTATATATATATGGACGGAATTTCGTCGAGTGCGCGCGGTCGCGGGGCCCTGAGAGACGGAGAACGCGCGCGTACTGCAGTGGATATTTTACAACCTACCCTACGAATATCAGGCGACACTAATGTCCACTCGACCGGGCGGTCGGACGATATGTCTTCGGAAACGAAAGAGCCACGTTGAATGACCGCGAAAATCATCCAACCAGTAAAACGTGCATTTTTAATAATATCTATCGATATGTTTGAAAATAAAACGTTTTCCAAATAAATAGCGATTAATCGGTAACCTCGACAAAAACAATATATAGGTAGTCTTAATTATTTTTACGTTCTTTCGTCGTGTTTTCTAAATTATTTTATTGTTTGACAAACGGATCGTTTCGTTGGACCGAGTGTACCGCACATCGTGGTTGGTTATAACGGTCGAAAACACGAATACGTTTCGAAAAGGTCAACTCTATTACCGTAACGTAGGGGTTTTTTTTTAAACGTTTATCACACGGTTTATTCAGTCTATGGAAAACTAGAATAGACGCGATTGGTCAGACTAGAAATATAACGTACGGTTCATTATGAAATGAAACGATTACACGATAGTGAAATTGACGACGAGACGTATAATTATTGCGACAAACGTACGACGAGAAAACAACATTGGATAAAACCGATAAGAGGTGAGGCCGAGGGGATGAGTTCGAGGGGGTGAGTCCGAGGGGTTGAACCGTAGACTTTTTTCCGACACGTAGCTCGATAAAACATCCCTAAAACGTCCACTGTTACGCGCTATATAATATGTTTGCACTGCGGGCGTGTGGACATTTTATACGTACGTATATTTAAACACGTGCGGGGCGGCGGCGGCGGCGGCGACGGTCTCGCAGGATCGTGATTCCTTCTCTTTTCAAAACGCGACGCCACCGCGCAGACTGCAGGTGTGTATAGACGGATAAGCCGGAGGGTAGTATATTTGTGTACGGCCGGTCCGCGGCGGCGGCGGCGGCGGCAGGAACAGTATTATTTTCCTTTAGCGCGTCTTGTTTACCTTTCGGCGGTTGAGTATTGCACCGGAGACATCAAATTCGCATTAGGATCGAGAGGAGAATGCATTACCCGCCGCCGCCGCGTCCCGGGGAATTATTGCCGCCGACGAACCCAATCAGTCCTTGTAGTTTGCTCTTTATAATATATACGTATATCGTATACACGCCGCGTTTCAGTGCCCCCCCTCCTCACATCCCCAACCCGATTGCGGTGTCTCTTCGACTAAACCCCGATGTCCCCGCACGTCCCCCCCCCCCGAGCCTTCGTGTCCATGGTTTATTCATGACGACATTTTGAAAGGGGTTTTTTTTTTTTTTTTTAACAAAATACATTTCGTATGCAATCTGCAACCGCCGCCGCCGCCGCCGCCGCCGCACGCGCGCCGGAAGTTTGCCGTTCATATTTAATGCACCGACACGTTCGCGCGACCAAAGAATATATCCCCGTGTGTATTTATTATCGAATCAACATGGCCGACGACCGGTCGCCCAGGCCCCTATGCAAATAACGTGCAAATTTCAGCGAATACGGCTACCGGTGTGTGTGTGTGTGTACAGTGTACGGGCGCGCGAGTATAAGGGCGGTGCAGTATGTAGGCGTCAAAGAGCGTAAGGGCAAGCGAAAGAGGAGACTTGAAAAAAAGAGGGGAAAAAAATATATATATCACCGCTTTATTTGCATGGGAAAGCGATTTCCTGTTTAATGGTCAGCCACGGGTCATCTCTCGACACGGTGGAAAAAAAAAATAATAAAATGAAACCAAATAAATAAAACGCGAAACGTCAATTTGTACCGTGGAAAAGATCCCTGTACCCCGAATACTCCGCGCGCGCGCGCCGGCGCGTTACACAAAGTGCATAACACAGTAAATAAGTGTCGACGAGAGGTAACAAAATCGTAACGCGCATAAATATGTAAACACGCGTATATGTTATAAACGGGATATTTCGCGTTGGTCCTTGTTGGTCGAAATTTAAAATTTTCATTTCCTGACCTAATAATAATGATTTCATCGCTACGCGAAAGTAATTCGGGTTAAATTAGGTCACGATTAATCGCGCCTCACCCCCCTCCCCCGCGAGAGTTGAAAAATTGCCAACGAGCCAGTAGTTGTTTTTCGAGTCTAATTGAAAATCTATAGCACTTGGTAAAAAAAAAAAAAACCCCCCTTAATTGTACGATTTAATAATGTCTATAAAAAATATATATTATCACGATGTTTCTCGAGTAAAAAGATTATAATAGATGCAACGATCTCGGATTTTTTTTTTTATAATTTTACTACGATTTTTTCAGAAATTTATTTAGAAAAATAAACGTTTCGAGCAGTGCAATTTGCATCGGGTTGACCTAAGTCACGATTAGATTTAATAAGTAACTTTGGGCGAAAAATAAATAATATATCGATGGGTAATAATAATAGGCTCTTAAAACTCGTGGTCTAAACATTATAATAGATGCAACGATCTTAATTAGGATTTTTTTTTATTTTATTTTAAATACGATTTTTCCAAAATGTTATTTAAAAAAATAAACGTTTCGAGTAGTGCAATTTTATTTTCATCGGGTTGACCTAAGTCACGATTAGATTTAATAAGTAACGTCGGGCGAAATAAAATAAATAATACGTCGATGGGTAATACTAATAATAATATGCTCTTAAAACTCGTAGTCTAAACATTATAATAAATGCAACGATCTTAATTCGGATTTTTTTTTATTTTATTTTAAATACGATTTTTCCAGAAATTTATTTAAAAAAATAAACGTTTCGAGTAGTGCAATTTGCATCGGGTTGACCGTTTTTAAGTCACGATAAGGTTGAATAAGTAACGTTGGGCGAAATAAAATAAATAATATATCGACGAGTAATAATAATAATAATAATAATAATAATAATAGACTCTTAAATTCCGTGATCTAAACTCGTAGACGCGAGTATAATCTACAATTATTCTATGCGTTGTTAAAAAGAATCCTTAAAACACTAAGACTAACCTGTAAAACAACGCGTAGACTGGGATCGGCGTGTGTTACTATAGCGGCAGCCCATACAGTGTCGACTTCAAGAGTGATTTCGACGATGTTGTCCGAGCAATGTGAGAGAGTTGGTTTCGAGAAGAGATCCGGAAGAGAACTAGTTCATTTTTTCGACAACACCCGAGGTGTCGTAACTATCGTCACACACGCACACAAACACAATCGTGACGCGGCGGCTACGACCAATCGGAACAACAGACGCGCGCGCATTCAGACCACAATCAGGCAGCGATTGTTTCGTAACGATTTATTATTGTGCAATTTACGATGTTTTTTTTTTATTTATGGATTATTTCTAGAAAATTCGCGTCCAAGACCGTTTGTCGGATAAACCGATTCGCCCTAGTAAATAATTACATAATTTATCATTTTTTTCGGGAAACAATGGATTAATAAGAAATTTTTCGTTATTTAGACAATATTATACTATAAACATATTATATAATATTATTATAAACATGAAAAATATTTTCATACTAAATGTTGTGGACTATCACGATTAAACTCTTTAAACGGGAAAACTATCCTTTTTTCCCCATTCGACCCGAAAACCCTGAAAGAATTTAAGTTATTACGACCAATAGTGTGGTATTATGACGTAATATTATATTATCTGAAACGGTATATCGAAACACGGGGGAGGGGGGGGGTTTGTCGGATCGCTCGAAATTGAAAACTTTTTTTCAAAACTAATGATTTCCACAAGGCTTATAAATAACTCATTGGAATTTCCCGATTTTCTATGAAAATTTCTAATTTGTTTGAAAAACGAACTCGAGTATAGGAGATACGAGAACTCGTGATTGAATGAAAATATTTAAATCTACGACCTAATGATAATAATAAAACTTGGATATTTTTTTTTCGATTTCCGTTGGAAAATTAGAAACGAATTAAATTTCAAAATTATATCAAGGGGGTTAGAAAAAAAAAAAAAACACGACACTCGCGCGAGTTCGTTTCAGCCGAACTATTTCTAATTCGGCCGAATTTTCTAGCCGCCACATGCATAACACTATGACCGCACCGAGTTTCTCCGCAGTCGAAACGCGTGAATAATGTACGAGGGAAACGCATCGGGCACTAATGTAAGTCGTTCGTATCGTTTTTGATAAAAACTCGCACGCGGAAGTATAGAATTTTTAATTTCGACATTTCCATTTTCGCAGCGCGCTGTAAATGGACCTCGTCAGACGTGCCCCCCCGCCGCTCTACCCGTTTATAAAACATTATTATTATTATTATTATTATACGGAAATTTAACCCGGCGACGTTATCTAAAGCGAGTCGGTATTATTCCGCGGCACTATACTATACGTGTATAATATTACCGAAAACATTAGTTTGCTCTCCGCGCGATGTTCTATATATTATACGACCGCGGAGATATTATATAGGTGCACGAGCAGACTGGTTAAGTGAAATTATTACTATAAACTTTTCGACTGAGAGCCGCCGCGCCGCCGCGCTGGGGCCGACCGACGGAGATTCAAAAAGACCTTTTATAAACGTTTTCAGACGTCCGAAATACGCCGCGGGACGCGCGAGAGACCAAACGATGTCAACGCGATGACGCGTAACGGGAGTTTTTCTGCTTATTTCCATGCGAAATCTGGAGATTTAGTTTAGACGCTATAATTCGATCGATTTCGATCGAACGAGAATTTAATAATTATTGTCGACAATTATGAATTTTCGCTGCGGTCTCGAGGTGGATTTCGTCGTTGAAACGTCGTTGAATGTTAATCAGGTGAATTAGGTCAAAACGAATAGGGACGCGGTAGGTATGTTGACCGACGCATTGTGCTCATACGCGATAGATGTGTACAGACATTGTCAATTACGAAATTCCGAAAATAATAACCGAGCCGACGACGACGGGAAAAGCGAAACGGTCGTAAGCGATAATGATATCAGGTCCAATCAAAGGGTTCCTTTTTTCCAGGAAACCTACGAGTGACGTGCGTGTACTGCAGTGTCTACTGTTCTAGGAGGCGCGAGCGATGAGAAATGGATCCTAGTCGTCCCACGACATAATATCTCGAATATAGTATTAGTAAAATAACAATAATTACTGACTTTGAATCGCCAGCGTGTCTGGTATAGATTGGTACTTTGATAAATTCGCGTGAAATAAGAGAATATACAAATATATGAATATATTATATTCGAAAAATAATTATCACTAGAATAGCTTTAAATTTGAGATTTTCGCACCGGACTTTGGTGTTAATTATATTTTATTTGTCGGCAAAATATTCCGATAGTATATTGCACTTCACTTTCTGCGTCTAAATAAAATTATTATTATTTTTTTTTTTTATCATCACGTTATAGACGCGTATAGCGTGTCTTTGTACATTTTGTTTTCGATCCAAAGTCGGCTACGTAATATATAATAATTTCGCCATCACATTATATATATATATATAATATACGCGTAAATAAAATATATTTTATTAGTAGGTATATAAAACGAGTAATAATAATAATAAGCAAACGAGTATTCCGCCTGAAAAAAAAAATGAAAAAAAAAAGATACCTATAACGTTTTATTATACTTATTAGTGATCGTTTCCGGTGCGATATACGAGCAATACACTTATATTAAAGGTTCGTAGACGTCCGAAATAAAAACGGCAACACACACACTTAATGGTTCCGAGTCACGTCGACTTGGCGGTGGCGTTTCGGAAGGGACGTCGTATTATGATGCTATTATATAATAATAATAATAATATATACGTAATCGATACGGGATGGTCGTGTTGTTCTCGCTTTGTGTCGCCGCGCAGCCACGCGTTCAAAATCGACTGTCAAAAAACCCCTAGCGTCGTTTCGGTGGGGGGGGGGGGAAACCAAACGATAATATCGACGATTCTCTTTCCACTTCCTTTTTCTTTCGGCCCCCGATATCCCCTCGGTCTTATCCTGTGACGTGTTCGATATTGTATTCGTATTTACCTCAGCGTATATTATTTACCCTATAATTCATCATCGCTCGATTCCCGAAAATAAATACGCGATACGGTCAAAAAACCTCTGCAGACACGTCCTCGTGGCGGATAAAAAAAATAATAATACCATTGAATACTAATTCCAATACGAAAATGTGGTAGTTGAAAATGTTGTATATTGTAATGAAAATGGTGAAAAACTAAAAAACTCTTGTAACGAAATTAAATCGGGAAAACGTCACTTATTCGAAATCAAAATTTCGTGACGATACACACGCGCGTATTATGTGTTTTGTAACGCCTAAATTATAGAGGCGACGTCTTTGTGTCGGGGGCGTGAAGAACTAAGAAGAAGACCATATACGACAAAAATACGGTTTCAAAACGTATTTTGTTGTTCGTTCTCATAAATTATTTCATTCGAAGTTGACGGGAACAATATTCGACGCGTCGCGCGTCGTCGTAAACGAACGATAGTAAACGGGGTCGTAAGAAAAGCGAACATCGTGTCACTTTCCGAAGAAGAAAAAAACCGTCTCGTTTATTGTTTTGAAATACTATTAATAAACGTAATACTGCGGCGGCAATCTGCAATAATTCAAATCGGTTTAGGACGTTACACGCTCGTAACACCTCAAAGGAGAAAAATCGCACGAAGAAAGTAGTAACACGCGCATAAATATTTACAAGTGATTTTTTCGAAATATTTGTCTGAAATTCGAGAAAAATCACGTCGTCTGTAAAAAAAAAAAAACTGACCCGAAGACACCTCTTGGTCGAAATGCGAGACCTCACGCCGCCGTATTATTATGATCTCGACGAAAAGGCGTGCCCCCTCCCCCGCGTTGTATCGCCGATGAAAAGGCGATTTCCTTAGAAAAAAAAATATACATTTCTATTTAAAAACCTTTCAATCTTACGTGGCGGCGCGCGTCGACCGCTGCCTTCCCCCGAGCAGCATGAATTATGGTTTAATTAATAAAACACGGTCGATTTTAAAAGTAAAGTTTCAAGGCTCCGCGGACCCCTGCACACACCACCTCCCCCCACCCCGTCGTGTGCGCAACGGTATATACACGGTCGCTCGAAAAACAAATTTATATAGAAATTATTATTAATACCATCGATATCACGCTAAAAAGTCGTTAGACGCGCGGCGGCGGCGGCGGCGCTCTCGCATTACGTGCGAGCGCGAGTTTAACGTAATTAATTAAGTTGGCGCGGCGGCGGGAATAGGGGTAAGAAAAATCGAAAAAAATAATAATAAATAAATATAAAAAAAATATACGCTCGCCGAGCTGCTGCTGCCGCCGCTGGTTTTCTAATCTAACGTTATGCTAATAACACAATAGCTTCGTAACTATTAATTATCCCGAGGAATTACAATACACGTATAATAATAATAATATCGTAATATAATATCGACAATACACCCGGGTGACCATGTATGTGTGCGCGTAATATACACACACACACATATATACGCGTAGAATAAACGCGCGCGCGCGGGGTTTATATAGAAACCGCCATTGTGTGTACGCGAGTTAATTAAATTATACTTAGACGGCGATGACGCGCGCACTGAACAATACAACGAGCTTCGCTATTTATTACTATTATTACTATTTTTGTTTAATCATAATAATATTATACTCTAGACACGCATCTGGCGGCGCGGTTCTTTGTTCGTCGAGCCCGTGTCGTCCGTCAGCAGACGTATTTAAATTCCGTTCGAACGCTTCGGGGTCCGAGGGGGGAGTGGGCATCCCGCGGGAGACCGAACCGAGCGAAATAATAATAATACGACGCGTGAAGATCATTCGTCGGTGGGTGTTTTCATTGCCGCCGTCGTTGTTGTTTTTTTTCTCGACGAAAATATTGTAAATACGGTAGAGTAACACGCGTCGTCGTCGGACATCGCGTTTCAAACGTTTGCTTTTCGTGAAAATCTAGCGAATTAATCGCGCAAACTTAATAGTATATAATAAACATGAGAAACGAGTAAATACCGAATATTTTTTTATAGTTTTGAACGCATGTTTTATAGAAATAAAAATTGAAAGGTTTTTACGGTAGAAAAACTAATTACGCAGGTATTAGCTGATGACAGAATTACGAGATCGGGAATAGTGTTGGTTCACCGGTGATAAAAATAGGGTTTTTATTTCCCCAATCGATAAAACCACAATATATAGTGTTATATAAAGCGACGGCGAGAGGAAAATTAATCGCATCGAAAAATAGCGAAATAATAGAAGACTATTAGATATAACCCACATTCGATCGTCGCGAGCACGTCATAGAATTTTATTAATATCAGCAGCAATTTCAAACAGTAATATTATCATTATTATATTGTTATACTGTTACGTAATATCATTATCATCTTATTTTGGTCCGTGCGCACGTCCTTCGTAATACAGTAACCGTATCGTCGGACGAGTGGGAAAGGGGTATAGGAAGAGCGGGACGAGGAGGCGACCGAACGACGACTGGACTCGATTGGACGAGCGAGGAAAAAATGTACGGTCCACAAAATACAACGTCGTCGTCGCGTATATACGTTTGCCGTCGCGAGAGAGAGGGGACGCGCGCGCGCGCGGACGTTTCGGAAACCGGCGACCGAAATAATAACGTACAACCGACATTAAAGTCTTCGTCGGGTCCTAATAGACTTTTTGGCCGGACCGTTTGCTTTTGATGGGAAAACCAAATCGAGTAATCTTGCAAATGCGGCGTACGAATGTCTGGCATACATATATAAGCGCGCGCGTGTGTGTGAGCGACTATAAATGTACGTGCGTGGACCGGAAGTCGGAAACGGGTCATCGTCGAGCATCGCGGCAGAAGAAATGAGAATAAATACGAGTTTTTGCCAACGACGACGACGACGACGTAAAATAGACTGCTGCTTTACATGTGTAGTTTACGAGATTTCCGTTTTAATATTCACAGAGTCGAAAAACACGCGCAAACTCATATCGTCGTCGTCTTCGTTTACGTCGTAAATGTAAATTTTCCGATTCGAAACAAGCGCGGCGGGCAGGTCTCGGCAGAGTCGTGCAATCGACCGATTCGAAACGTTCGCTATACTTCGTTTCGGACGGATTTTAATAATTTTAGGTCTGTACGATGAACAACGTGCCATCGCGATTAGTGTGCCCGGGCGCGCCATGTTGTTCTCGGAATGTTGGAATCTTGTCGGGCCGTCTTACGCGCGCGCAATGAAACGCACGTTTTGTTGCGATTCGCGAGGGACACCACGAGAGTCGAATTCGATAGATCACGCGGCGAGCGCGCGGAGAACGACTTTTTATTGGATTACGCGCGATATTGGCGTGACGGAATGCGATTCGCGGCGAAAAGCAAATAACACGAGACCCGCGGCCAATTTGTGGCGGATTAAAAGCACAGACCGTACGGGCGCTTCGTGATCGGCGTGTTAACTGTTGCAGCGGGTAGCGCCGAAAAAGGGTCGCGGACGAGGTGGACGGCGCGGCGGGAGAACGTCGAAAAGCCTTTTTGTACGCCGCCGTCCGTCTCTCCACAGCGGAAGGGCAACGACGGGGGAGACGTACGGAAATAGAGAGAAACAAAACAAAAAAAACCATATAAGATGGAATTGCCATCTTTTTTTCCTATAATAAACACGGCGGTAATTGTACGCGAAACAATGCGCATAATCATATCGATAAAATATACGATACATTTGAGAGCTGGCAAACGATTTCTACGGAGGGAACGTCGAATAAGACCTAAAGTCTAACATTTAACGCCAAGTGATAATTGGTCGGTCGTGTATAACATTGCGATTGTGTTTGAAAATCTACGACGACGTGTTAAAATAAAAACCTAACCGGAAATGTCGGTTTCAAATACGTAGTGGTCTTCGACAATTACGTTTCGCGACGATTCCGGGCCGTATTACAAAACCGAAAACACCTACTGGATCGTTGAAATAATATTTCGACACCCTCTGAAACGACCGTCGGGGTCGGAAAATCGTGTAGAGTGACGGGCGCGAGAACCTTATTTCAATCGTCATTTTGTGGTTCGCGAAAACCGTTTACGTCCGATCACGAGAACACTCGCACACATAATTCTACACTGCAGATCGCGGTGTGTGGGACGGACGCACAGTGATCGCCGGCGGGTTCCCCCCCCCCTACCTATCCGGTTAAAGGACGAAGCGCGAGGAAATAAAGCTCTAAGCCATCATCATGATTTAAAGTCGCACCCCATAACCGCGCGGGCGCGCGCGCGTATATATGTGTGCGGTCATTTTATAGCCGACCTTTTGCCGAATAACTCGAATGGCCATTTGTTACCCCTCCGGGCCCGCCAGTCCGGGAAAAAAGAAAAAAAAAAAAACTACGCGCGCGTCTTGCCGAGACATATATATATAATAGGTAAAATGTTGTTTTTTTTCTCTCTCTCTACCGGTATTTAAACTTGTACATATATATATATATTATGACGAATTCGGTACAGTAACAAATTCCACGTGAAAAAAAAAAAAAGAATCACGAAAACATGCATAATATATGTGTGTGTGTGCGGCGCGCTGCCCGACGGTTTAGGCCACACGATTCGTGGGAGGGGTGGAAAAAGATAAATGCGTCAATTCATATATTGCGTGTACATAAATCAGTGGGTACGCGATTCGGAAGTCCGTCGGGACACTGCGATGACCTTAAATTGTATCCGCGAGCGCCCGTTAGTCTCGCGTTTTATATTAATACCGAGCAAATAAAATGGCTATTTTTTTATGTGTATTTTTATTATTTTTTTTTCTCGATTTTTATACAACAATTATTATATATAGCGTTATTTGCTTTTTATCGTATTGTTATACTTTCGGTGTTCACC
Source organism: Drepanosiphum platanoidis (assembly GCA_948098885.1). Lineage (NCBI taxonomy): Eukaryota > Metazoa > Arthropoda > Insecta > Hemiptera > Aphididae > Drepanosiphum > Drepanosiphum platanoidis. The sequence goes on along the minus strand of OX402538.1, from coordinate 3,208,428 downwards.
GCGGACAAAATATCCATTGATTTATCGCCGCTCAAAAATATCTCGTGACGGAAAACGAGAAATAATAATATAATAATAATCATTTTTTTTTTTTTTTCGGTAAAATATATACGTTTCGCTCCGACTGTTTTCGACATTAACACGTACCGAAATCATAAATAAGTAGTATTTGTTTTGGATAAACGTGTTTATATACGATTAAATAATAATTAATAAATGCGTCGATACAATAATATATTGTTACGTTTACAGATTAAACGTTATAATACCGCGCTCTGGAGAAATGCATACATTTGGCATTCTAAAATCCGACGGAACATTTATGTTAAATCATTCGGAATCAGCGCGCGATTATTGATATTGATTTCCGGGTTCTACTAAAGTTATGAAAAATTAATGAATCTCATATTGAAATATTCGTATTTACGGGTCGAAGATAAATCGATTTCGAGGACACGAGCGTCCGATTCGTACTGCAATTATTATGGCGACACACGTGACACACTGCTTTCTGCTTTTTATTAGATTAAAAACGCCCAAAGACGGTTAGACTCGAATCTTGCGCTACAGAATATGCCGATAAACTTTTCTTTTTCTTTTTTTTATCCGATCGGAGTATGAAAAGTATTCCGACGTAAAGTCGCATCGCCGTCGTCGTCGTCGTCGTCCGGCGAAAGTTTTCCGACGTTCGTTTTTTTTTTTTTTTTTTCGATTCCATTGATAAAATATTAAAACGTTGATCTTTCGAATTGATTTCGAACGTGCTTTATCGGAGCGGCGCGGCGGCGGCGCGTACCCTCAAAACGCGATTACTACCGCGTTGTTATTACTTATTCAGATAGACGAGCGCGCGATAGACATTATTGTTTGTTCTTAAATATTAGACTCTCGGATAAAGCGTGTCCTGGGAAGAGAGTTTTTGTCCGTTCGTTTCGGTCGTCCAGTGTACCGATTGATAAGTCATTTATTCGTATGACAACTATAGATAAATACCGAATGCACTTTGATAATAACTGCAGAAAACTTGAAAATAACGATCAAATATTAATAATGTAAACCTGAATATACTTATTCAATGTCCAACGAAAAACGATACGAGAATACACGAAATAAACGTGAAAACTATAAAAAAAAAAAAAACAAGTACAAATGTAAATAAAATTTAGAACTCGTTCGAAAAATCGAACGACGGAAGGATAGGACGAAAAAAAATTATGTGTATGACTTCTCGACGAGAATGCAAAAAAAAAAAAAAACCGTCACGTTTATTCGAAACAAGGAGGTTACGCGTAAGTAAATAATGCTATAAATTTCGAATTTTGATTTGTATTTATTTATTTTCGACGGTTTTAGGGCATATTTTACGGTTTTTTTGGTCATATTTTAGAATTTTTGGTACTATAAAATCCGAACCCTGCTAATAATATATACGATCGTGTATGAATATCGTTGTTTTACACGATAGGCTCGTCGCTGCTCGAAAGCGATTTTCTGCGGCTACTTGTCGCGTGTCCGTTTCAAATTTAGCGGTCGTCGTCGTCTGCTCGGAGATAAAACGTGTACACGTCCGATTAAACCGTTGATTAACGTTCCCTCGTCGTCGGAGAAATCCGGTTAGGTGAAAATTAAATTTCACTGGAAATCCCGTCGCGACACCGATCCAATCGAACGAGAGGAGTTGGTTCGACGACAGCGGCAGGGTTCGATTTTGGCTCGGATTCAATCGACCGTTCCGGTCGGCCGTAGAGCGAAGGGATCATTACGTTTGTGTTGTTAAATTAGGCACTGCACAAGCGGAGAGTTCCGGCCGGCGGCGCGGAGTAATCAAAAGTCTCTGGCACAAGTGACGCGCCGCGCCGCCGCCGCCGTCCTCGGAATCGGCGAGAAACGAAGAGGAATCCTAGGTGAAAAAGCGCGGACCGGCGGGGAAACGCGGTCTCGTATATAATGAGAAAGTGTCGAAAACGCTCGCGCACGATTGTCCCACGAGGTGGGGGCCGAGAAAATCGTATTATTTATATCGATTTACTACCTACAGAATATCTTGAAAATTTAAATTCATAAAAAAACCTAATAAATGTCGTTGATTCTATTTCCACGTGGTTATTACCACTCTCGAGGGGTATTTTTTTTCGCAGCAGCAGCAGCAAAGTTCGGCGTACTTTGATGAAGTCCAAAGGTAGTATATTCGCGGCCGAATAAACGTAATTATAAGTTTTTAAACTCGACGTGGCCGCGACTAATGCGGTTACGCGGCTAGTATATAAGTATAAGGGATGCCGTGGAAAAAGAAGTAAAAACTTCGTTTTAACGAATCCGACGAGAAGAAAATTTCACCCGTTCGACCGATAATTTTGTTGACGCCGACGCGCGCTAAAAAAAAAAATCATCGCGTCCGAATAATACCGCTCTAGCTCAATATACTAATCAAAAATACTATCGCGCGTTTTATTAAAATATAATTGTTATATTTTTATACTACTCACAGATTGTAATGTACGTCCGCCATGTTCGGTCGATATCGTAGCGCCGTCCTCAGGGCCGTCTCCGCCTCGTCCAGCCGACCTTGACTGCTGAGTATCGAGCCCAGGTTTCCATAGGCTGTAAAAAAAAAAAAAAACCATACGCAAAACATGAGTATAAAACGACGGAAATCTCACGAATTTAATACTACTCGTAAGAAGTCGGTGCTGCGAGTCGGTAGAAACATTAAAACGAGAAAAATGCGAAAAAAGAACGTGGCGCATAAATATTTAAATAGTTTCCTGACCGCGAACGGCCGTTTTTTTTTGGGGTCGCGGATTCGCGTGTACGACACGTAAATCGTCCGACGACGAGGGAAAGAAAAAAATAAATAAATAAAAGGAAAAAATAATAAACCTGGTGAAAATCAAATTACCTAACCTGCGCGTAATTCCCGAGGTAAATATTCAACCGCGACGACGGGTAGCGGTCGTGTTCGCGCCGCAGTGTCGAACACGTTTTCCCAAAATGATTATTATACGTCGCGCGCGCGGGGTCGGAAAAACGATATAATTTATACGGGGTTTGTATATGAAATTAATGCGATATCATATTATTATAATATTCATATTGTCGGTCAGTTTTTGCGGTTTTTTTTTGTTTTTTGCGCGCGCGTTTAATTCGAGTATATTATCAATTCCACATAAGCCACTGCTTTACGAAATTCACCACTCGAGTGTCAGATGCGTTCAGATTCGATGAGATGACGTTCCGCGGGGACCGATATTTGTGTATTTTACGTCGCGGTCGCGACGGTCTGGTTTGATTCGTTTCACTTTTGACGCGATCGAATGATTAACAATACTACTTAATCGATCGTCGACTTGATAATATGGAGTTTTTGCACAACGCCGGTTAATAATACGGTAATAATAACGTTCGGTTAAATCAAACGTTAATATTTTTATCGTAATAGATAAAACTTCAGTTTTTGCATAACCGGTGAGATTTATTTTAACATAATATGATAAAAACTGTTATCAAATTTAAATTATTTGTGATGAATAAGAATAATAAATAATAATTACATTATATTTTCTATTCTTATTTCTTATAATTATTCGATACGGAAGAAATATTACATTTAATATGCTTAGATGAGATAAGTACTGATGATATCGAGCAGATTTTATTTAATGAGCTATTATTTTTCCGTAGTGCAATCACTGTAAGATCAACATTGTATGGTAATTTTAATTTTGAAGAACTAAGTGACGAGTCTTGTAGAAAACTTTTCAGGTTTGAAAAACATGATATGGAACGTCTTAGGTTGAATTTGAAAAAATAACCGATTACGATAATCTATTAACGGATACGATATTCGGTGCGCATGCGCACAAACTTATTTTGGTAAATAACGTTAACGGAGTTCAACGTTATTTTTAACCGGCGATGTGCAAAAACTCCCTAATATCCTAGTGATGTTATGCTAAAGAAAATCCGGATTTACACGTCGTCGTCGTCGTGTCGAATGTTTCGTATTTCATCATCAAACCGATTCGCACACGACGACAGATTTTTTTTTTGTCATAACAGCCACACGATAACTTTTACGGCCATTCGAAGGATATACTTCCGGGGACGCGCTCCGGGGTAGCACGCGATACGCGGATTAGGAATCGCGGTGGTCACGAACAGCGACGAGCCGTATTGTTATCGAATTCCTCGATAATAATTATTATTATCGCCGTGGTGGACCGTAATTCCAGGTACAGAAATCAACAATTCAACGGAACCGACACGTCCTTTTCCGCACGCCAGTGGTTTTCGCATACACGTGTAGGCGTGGGGCAGGGGGAGAGGGCGTATCAAAATAAACACCGTTAAACGTATTACGACGCGTACACGTATAGCTCTTAACACAAAACGCCACGCGGCGATTACGTGAAAAAAAAAAAAAACCATAATTTAAACATACGCGTTGTGACCGTTGTTGTCGTAATAATAATAGTATCATCGCGTACGGGGGGGAGGACACGCGGGGCATACCTACCCGCGCGTCATAATACACCTGAAATTACTTTTTGTCAGTCTAGAATGTTATTTTAGTTTTGAATCAAACGAATCGTGGCGTAGTCCACAAGTGTTTATTTTTTTTTCACAAAAAGGAGCGAAAAAAAAAATTAACAAAGCTTTTATTTTTTATTTTTTATTTTTTTTTTGCTAATTTTATTTAATTAAAAATGTTTTCAAACCTTTTTCGTTTTATTATATCATCGTTGTCGTTATTATTTTCATTATAACTACGTACGCACACGGTTTTTCATATAGTGTTGGACGTGTAAAACGACCGTACACGAGCACGACGTGTTACTGATTTCGAAGTCGCGTATTAGAATTATTATTATAGTGCGTATGCGTCGAATCGAATTTTTCAGATTGAAAAACGCTCTCGCGTCCCAGACCGGTCGGTCACCCCCGGGGGTCAAACGGGTATTATCGATAACAATATCGTAAATCTATGCGATCTATGCGCGGAGAGGCGACGACGTTACAAACAACATAAATCGGCGACTGTGTTGGGAAACGAATTAACGAGCGCCGCGCGTGTTATACGCGCGCGAAGAAATAATTGATTCGATCGAAATCGATTAAAATAAATAATTGAATTTCGCGTAAACTCGTGTAGAGTTCTACTACGCACTACACCGGTTCGACACAACCATGCGTGTAAAATATTATACGTACACCACTGCGACGGGCGTGCGCTGCAGATAATAATCGACTGTCGCGCGCAGTTGAAATTCTATTCCGATATTATCGTGTCGCGCGAAAACATAATTATTATTATTATTATTAGTATTATTATAAAACGCGAGACGACGCGGCAATATAGATCTTGTCGTGGCCGGTATCGAAAAATCGAGTGTAAATCAAGCGCGCGCATCAATAGTTGCATCTGATACAAACATGTTTCAATAGTTATAACTAGGGCCCGGATTTCAATGCAAAGTGCATATTTTTTTGGTTGATCATACACAATGCTTTCTAAGTACATGATTCGTTTCATGTAACGAGGGTTTGAAAGCTACAAATTTTATTTTGCATTTTTTTGCATATTTCGACGTTTTTTCATTTTTAGAGCATTTTTAGCATTATTGGGTCATTTTGTTGGTTTTTAATGCATATTTATTCAATATAGATATAAAACTTGGACTATTCAAAAAATTATCTTTAAAAAATTAAAAAAAATAAATATTAAAAGGCATATTATATTTTGGGTATCAGGGCATATTTTTGCATATTTTGAAGTTTTTTGATGCATCATTTATGCATACTATTTTGGCCTTTTTGAGTGCATACGAATCCGGACTCTATAGTTATAACTAAATACAATTTAATTCCAACAGAGTTTATAAAATAAATAATCGGAAATATAAAATACGAGTTAATGGGTAAGTATTTATCGTTTTAATTTTCTTCCGGTTTTAGCAAAAATTTTAACAATAACATCAAAGTATAAAACGTTGATATTTCAACATCGAAAATATAGCTAAATTCGAAAACCTATTTCGAAGCATAATAGATTTTAGATAGTACTTGTTGATTGTTCGCGCAGTGGGAAAAACGCCTTGAAAACGTTTCGTTGAACCATAACCACTCGAACCGTTTTAAAAAGGTCAGAAGGAATGTATCTTAAAGTTTGGATTATCTCTTTATTAGTTGCGATATATGAGACGCGAGTTGGTATTAAAACCTCGACTCGAAAAATTAATCGCATTGAAACGGATAAAAATAAAATAAAAACACAGATTTTGGTTGCGAGTGTACGTTATGTAAATATGATATGGATTCACTACTGATGATATTTTGAAATCGTTTTTAAGAATTTAAATTTACAAACATTCTGTAAAACAATGGGAACTTAACGGATTCTTAAAATAATTTTGAAGGCATTTTGCACATTTTACATTTTAGACAGAATGTGAGGGAGATTGGCCGTCTCGTATAAACATAACAATCGTTTTCACTTTAGTTTTATGAAAATTAAACATAAAACAAATAAAAAAAAAGGAAAAAAAAAGTGCAATTTTATTAAAAAATTAAAAAAGCACCTTCGCCGGGTCGAAAACAATAACGTGACCACGGCGGTGCGGTTAAAGGTTCGCGGTAACCGGTGTAAAATTTAAAATACGATAAATTGTTTGTTCACGTTTTCGTACGTCGTCGACGGCGGAACACGCGAGGTCGTTTCAAATTCCAAACAAACCGTTCCACTAAAACGTGTTAATGCGTTCGCGCGTTTTTATATTTTTATTGATACTATTATTTAAAAAAGCGACGTGTATGCCGCGGCGACCTGTTATCTTTACGTTACACGCCTCATACGTCATAGAATAACATTGTTGTTGTTGTTGTTGTATATATTTATAGTCGTGAGTTTGACTAATATTTATTTTCTGTCAGAGTGTTATTAAACGGCTTATGTTTAATACATGAATTAATTCGTATAGTACATATTACATATTTTTAATATCGTGTATCAAATTATGCTATTAGAAGTCGGAAAAAAAACAACGCAACAAATACGAAATGGCAAGAGTAGACATTTTTCGCGCTATATATGTTTTGTAAACGAAAGTTTTAGGCTGACGACGAGACGTCATTCCGTCATACGTTTTTCTTTATTTATCCTATTTACTATTACGGTTATTTCTTGAACAAAATACCGAAAATACTCTGATCGGACGTAATGAAAAATAGTTATTAAAATTTTAAAGCGAACAAAAATGGACACAATTATTCGTCGGATACTTTTAAGAGATAACACACGTAAAAAAAGGCCGCGTAAAATTGATTTGTCGTGCGCTTTGCTTTAAATTTACTGAGCTTTGACGAGTATACGTCATTTATGAATATGTTTATTTTTTTTTATACGCGCTTATATATTAGTAACGATTCTGTTTTTTAGAAACGAACGACGTAATGTGTTTATAACGAGTTAAATACCGAAATCACGTATTCGGGACGAAGTATGATTTCGTATCAAACGAAAACAATAATTTAAACCGTATATTATACTGTCAGAGGGAAAGACACAGATTTGAGCACTGTCGCTGCAGCAGTAACCACAACATAATATCGTACCTGAATGTACTGCGAATATCGGAAATCGACGGATAAATACAATAGACAGAAGTTCAAGTCCACACACACGCGCGAGCGTATCCGTTCGATGTTTTCATTGGCAATTGCTCGCCAAAGCGTTCACGAGGAATTGATGTGTCAGTTTCAACGAACGGCTGTGCGGCGCAGAGAAAATATTAAGACAAACAGAAATCCATTTAAAAAGCCATCGCGGATTTTCGGAGAGGGCAGGTGGGGGCGGCGGTGACGGGCAGACGTGAAGAACCGGCAGCCTCGCCCTGCCTTGTCGCCGCCGCAGCCGAACAAACTGCTTGATTGTGTTATCAAAGTTTGTATCCGCCGCCGCCGCCGCCCGCCGACCAACTCTTATCGGATACAAATAAATAAAAATAAGGGAAATAACAGTGCGAGAGCTCTCTGGGCTCGGAGTCTTTGTCACGGCCGCGCGGCGGCGTTCGCTGCTCTCTGCAGCGCATTTTGACGAGCGAAACTTTTCGCCGATATAAGAAAGGACTGGCGGTAATTTGTTTTTATTTGACGGTACAAATTTTTCCCATCCCGTCCACCCCTCTTGTAAAACTTTAACGCCGAATAAAACTAGACGGCGCGTAACACGGCGGCGGCGGCGGCGGCGACTGCGGGAAAACGTACAAAAGTTCACCGTAAAGTCCCGGAAAATCTGAATTATATTCGAAAAGTTTACTCCACCTTTTCGCGCCAGATCTTTTTAATATGAACGCCGCGTGCCCTTTGGGCTTTGCAACTTTTAATGGGCGCCGACGCAGGCTTTATTAGACATTCAATTGAGTTGAGAGAACACGCGATTTCTTATGTTCGCGCGCGCGCGTGTGTGTGTGTGCGCGCGCATGACCGCAGCGCTGGCGTATGGAACTCGGGAGCGATACTTCGACTAACAAGATAACTTATGTTCGTGACGCAAAGAAGATAATAAATAATTATTGTTTTGGAATTTTATTTCGCCAGGCAATTGTAAAATGTTCTTTTACATTGATAACATTATATTGAGCCGAAAACGGGACACTTACACGGCGTAATGAAAAAGAAAATAAACGATACACTCTGGGCTCAGTGGAAAAGGGTACCGAAACACATACAATATAAAAAAATAGACAATAACATCGACCACGGCGGCGGCGGAGCAGAATCGATAAAATTATTTTATACCCACGCTATAAATAGAGCCGGGGTCTCCGACCTACGGCCGCGAGCCGGTTCCGGGCCCGTTGAGCTTTTCGAACAGGCCCGCCGATGTGTTGTGGAAACATATTTTATTTTCCGCATAAAATAAACGTTTGAGTAATAATTAAAAAATAAAAGTACCTGCTTCCTTCTGGTGTTGTTCTCGACAACTATATTATATGAACAGCAAAATCCTCGTTGATCACGATTCTGTCTATATAAACGTTCGGTATAGCGCGTTTCGTTGTAGCCGCGGTATCGTTTGCCATATCTGTCTGTCTTGGATTTCTCTATTTTTCTCTAAACATTTCTCTAAACGATCGAGTATTGAAACCGGTCAAAAGAAAATAATATATACCGTAAAAGCGAGAGAAAAGAAATCGCAATAGACTATTATATTATAATAACGAATACATAAGGCATAATACAGGTAGCTATAGTACTTGAATGAAGGACAAAAGAGTAAAACGGCAACGAATAATGAATTTATATCGCAAACTATGAGTGAAACTAGACCGAAAACAGGTAGGTTTTTATTAAAATCTGCGCGCATTTGTTTTCACACGTGTGATAATAGCTGTTTACATAGTTTTACATCGAAGGGAAAAGCCACCCATCGGTGACACTTGCTAACATATGGTTTTGTCTTTCGGTGTCTCGCCCAGCTCTCACTCTCGAGTATTCGCCGTGTTCTGTGGGCCGGCAGTAAATGAGACGATAAATAATACATTTTTTTTTTTTTTTTCATCTCCGGAACATTAGTTTTACCGCGTGAAATCCGGCGACCGACGACGCCGCCGCCGCCGCCACCGCACGAGGTATAACAATATGACATTGCGTTTTTAAAACGGCCACGCAACAGAGCGCCGCCGCCGTTAACAGGTGTCATCGTGCAAGACGATTTTCTTCTCTCTTCGGATAGACAAGACGCACAATCACACACGAGCCGTGCGCATAAATCGCACGCACGCGAAAAAAATAGAATAAACAAACGCGCGCACACTTGCGCCGCCGACTCGGTGTGTGACTTTTCACCGACACAAAACGAAATGAAATAAAAGTACTTGTTAAAGATTGACATTGAAATGTATTCGACATATATAAAACGAAATCATATTTTTTATTTTCGTAACGCGTGATGATGTCATCTCTACGAAATCTAAATTAGAACATGTTTTTTCTTTATTTTTTGTAATTCGTACTTGAAAATCGATTCCTCGTGTTATATGGTAAAACGCTAAATTATTATTATTATTATTGTTATTCGTTTTAAGCGTATTATACGGTTATTGTTTAAGCAAACAATTTCGATTAAAATATTAAAAACGATAACAGATATCAAAGTTATAACGAGAGTAAATAATGCGGTGCCATTCGATTTGGCAGTACGAATTAATATCAGCACGCGCCAAAAATATATGACGTGACGCGGGTTTTATCGGGTGGCGATAATTTAATGTGTATACGTGGTAAGTATAAGTAAATAAAACGTGTGGGACGAACGAAATAGTATATTTTATGAAAATATATTTATTTACATAATATATATATATACGAGTATACACAATAACATGTGTCTGCGTTAAGCGTGCGAGCCTCGGGGCTGGAGGGTAGGAAGTGAAATAGAGTAGAAAATATATATCAAGCGGCGGGATTTGGACATTTCAGATATCGCGTTTCGTCGACTGCACGTTGAAAATGAAGTCATTTTCCGGGATGAAATTCTCCCAAGAGGGTCGTAGATGTTTTTGACAGGTCCGGCTCGCATTGATAACCCGACTGCGGGTTTTTCGCGCGGTCTCGTACCACCGCGCGCATCAATCATCGATACACCTCTCTCTCTGACAAACGTTTCTGTCTTCATTGTTTATCGTTTTGCGTTTATTTTTTTTTATCGTCTCGTAGATATATGGATATTAAAAAAATATATATATATATTAATAATACGGAGGACGAAAAAAAAAGACATAACTCGTCCATCAAATCGTGAGTCAGTGCCCAGTGGGGTATACGAGTATAATACACTAGCCGACCCGGCAAACGTTGTTTTGCCATAATTTTCTAGTGAATTTTGTAGTTTATAAAAAATAACCGACTTGTTGTTGTGAGTATGTGGAGACGGCGTCTACGATTGAAAGAGGAACGGAGCGCGCGCACGCACGCGATTTCGGTAAAAGTTCTGTGATAATGTATGACGTTGCAATAATGCCTTTTGCGTAAACATCGTCGGATTTTCGCTCTAATTATTGTATACGCCTATCGAGCTTATCGACCAACGACAATAGATTTGCCTGCGATCATATGTGACCGTCCAATGAAAAAATTGCTATTGTATTCGACGTTCTGTTTTTCGTCGCGCGCACGCAATTTCGGTAATGGTTATGTAATAATAATATGATATTGCAAAATCAATACGTTTTGGTAAAGATTGTCGGGTTTTTTATATTATGACATAATCAAATTTATTTATATAAAATGCGAATAACCACGCGCTCGCTGATCGTCGCGTGTCTCGAAGTCTAGCCCGTGAAAAGTTTTTCCCGGCACGAGGGAGAAATGACGTTCTTCATTATCAACCCCTTCTAACCCCATCAGGGGTTGAATTTTGAAAAATAAGTAAATAGATTTTTTCATTATTTCATTTACAGAATACGTGACCAACAATTAATAACATTAACCCCCCTTAAGGGTTGAATTTTGGAAAATCCTTTCTCGAGGGGCCTCTTCTATATAAAACGAAACTATATTGACCAAATTTCATACCGCAAAGCTCCAGTGGCTCCGGATTTTTTTTCCATTTTTACCCCTTTCAACCCCCTCAGGTTAATTTTCTTAATTTTTTTTCCGTAACATCCTTCTCCTGACAATAGCAAATACAACTAAAAATAAAATTAGCTAAATCGGTCCCGAGTGATGAGGATACCTGGTTTTAAACGTTAGGGCGAGCGTGTTCGGAATAATACGTACACGTCTTTTTTTTTCTTTCGCCCAACTCTATACAATTTAAAACGAAGGGAAACCGCGAAATTCTATAGCGAGAAAAACACCGTTCGGCAGATACTATATGAAACGTATGCGTGTTATTATGTTTACTTCGAAACCGTTAAAAATCGTTTTAGTATAATACGGGTTTAGAGAGCTTAAAAACAAAGATTTATAACACGCGTGCATATGCGTCGTGCGCACGCACGTGTGCGGCGTTAATACTCATACGTTCGAAGCGCAACGATCAACAAAACATCTTGGATTATTTATTTGTTCGTCCGTCGACGAGCTGCGGGTAGGATACGGGATCTGAATGTTTGTCAAAGTTATCGAAATAAAAGAGAGAGTTTGGGAGATTAAAATACGTTCCGTCTAAGGAGAAACGCATACAAACGAGTGTATGTATATTTGAAATCGAGCGCAGTACGATGCTTTATAAAAAAAGAAAAAAGAAAAAAGTACGTATGTCCTTTGTTCCGAGTTCTAAACGAATATCGCGAGGGAGAAAAAGGCGGTGATTTTTTTTCTGAGGCTCGACCGTTATTTCACTCGACGGAATTGATAAAGTCACGTGATATCACTGGACGCACTGATATCACGTTTCAAAACGATTCCGAGCCGATCGAGCGTTAAACAACAATCGTAAACTCTATTATGTTTTACGCAATTACGCGTTATTCGCGTTAGATATTTATAAACAACAATAATATACTCGTATAAACGACGTTTTTTTGGTTTTCGACGAACATCATAATCGAGAAAATAGACCACTTGTCTTCCTTAAATTACAAGATTATACCGAGCCGGGGGAAATTCTCTTTTCGGTAATACAACTTTTCCCCGCGACAGTCGAAGAAAAAAATGTCCCCGTCAATACGAAACCACCACCTCCTATACGTACGTTTCACACTTGGCCACGAAAATCTCCCGCAACGAACGACAAACGAGCCCCGAGGTGAATTGTAATTAATCGAGGATTTAGGACGAACGGGCCTCGGTGGCGGTGTGAATAAAGGATCAGAGGTACAGAGGTCGAAGGCAATTAAATATACATGTAAAACGAGTAACTTTACGCGGCCCAGGATTTAAGTGCAAGAGAGGAAGTAGTTTTACAAAGAGCGATGGATTTTATTGCAACACACACACACACACACACACACACACTCGTCGTAACCGCGTTGTACTATACATACATATATGCAGTACTTTACCTTCCGCGTTCTCGTCCGTCTGTCTGTCGGTCGGTTTTAAAACACGCGCGCCGGGACAACAGAGGCGATTTATATATTATACTCTCGCGGGAGGCGATCCGCGTATACGCAATACGAACGCCGCCGCCGCCGCCGCCGCTAGTTTTTATCTCCGGTCAATATAGCCGAACACGGTTCCCGCGCTACGTACGGGGAGAGGCCGACGAAAATATCTCCATAATAATATATATTGTGTTATTTCGTTTTGTTTTTAAAAACGTTATCATCGTTTCGGTGAATCGGTACGATAATTTTATAGTGGAATTTGTATTCCCACGTATCTTGACCGGTCGAGAAAAATACATTTTTCGTTTGAAAAAAAAAATTCGAAAAGACCGTTTTTCGGTACAAACGGATAGCGAAAATACGCGAAAATACGCGTAAAAACACACACACATTTTGCGCGCCGTAAGTCTGAGAAACTTATGGCGGCACTTTTGAGATAAAAAGGATAAGACGGCGGCGGCGGCGTAAACAGAACGGCGGCGCGTGTTCTTTGTTCGCCCGATAAATTTCCAAAAAGGTCCGATTCTCGCAGCCGGGCCCCCCTCGAACTTTGCGCGCGGATTTCGGAGAAACGGATGCCGGGCAACCGCGGCACGAGGGTGTCGCGCCGAGATAAATTCGCGGACGGACGGACGACGGAATGAAAACGTCCGCGAACGCGACCGAGAAACACGGGAGTTTCGAAAATTATTCCGTCGGCGGCGAAATATAAGTCGCGCGGCGGGTACACTACGCTCCTATATTTATACCTACATACATATATAATATATACGTGCGATCCCCGTCGGTAATTCTTGCGGAATGTTTACGAAACTTTGACGGAGAAGCTCGCGCGCGGCGGATTCGACGCGATCGCGACAGACACGGGTAATCCGGGTAAAGTCGATCCGCGATCATCGAAAAGTTATACGATACCGCGAACGCGCGCGCGCTGAATAAATAAACGACCGCCGACGAGCGAAACGCGTCGTTTCCTCCGCGGACCACCGGGCATTATTATTATTATTATCGGATACTGGTGATTTCGAAACGTTTATAGCGATCGATGGCGCGAAAAATCCCGTCTAGAAGCTCGTCGTTTGAAAATTATCGACAGATTGTGCGAATTAAAAAATAAAAACATCACTTTATAATAATATATAATGTGTGTGTGTGTGCGCGCGTGTTATGTCGATACCACCGCCGCCGCCGTGCGACGAGTCTCCTCCGGTCGGTCAAATATTTGTTCGGCTTTTGTTTGCGCGTATAACCGCGCGTATCGATGACGTGCGCGTTTTGCTCGAGGGAAACGAAAACGCACTACACACGCGATCGAAACGAACAGCCGCGTTGTACACGTGTTATATAAACGACGACGACGTGTAATTTCAAACGGACAACACAATACACAATATCCAATACGTACGCGCGCGGTATGAACTATACGTATATATTGTATACGTTTTAATTTTTGTTTTACGTTTCAAGCTCGAGAATAGAGTGAAACGCCGAAGCCGAGTACTTCGTCGCGATTATCGAAAAAACAAAAAAAAAAAAAAGGATTAAATTACGAGTTATAAATCACGATAAATAATATTATGTTATATAGGTGGCGAAATGTCTCCGAATAAACGTGTACACTTTGTAAGACGATCGCCTTCCAAGTATCTCGAGCGAATTGAAATACCAAAAATAATGACTACGTTTGGTTCATCCTATTTGTTAAAAAAAAAAAAAAAAAAAACGAAAATCTTTAACGAAAATCGAAACTCAATACGAGTATTTCGAGTTTTTATTTTTACGAAAATCGAATACCAAAAACGAAAGAAAAATCGATTCAATTTAAAATGATAAATATTTGCAATTCGGTCACAATTTCGTGTTCAGACCCTAGCGAACGAACCGAATCGACTTGAAAAAAAATTACTATTCCACGTCTGTGGATTAAAAATACAAGGATCGATATGTAAAAAAAATATATTTTAATTTTACGCGTTCAAATTGTGAACAACACCGCTATTGTGACAGACTGAATAAAAATATATTATTTAAGGTCGTCTGGCGTAAAACACGGGAAAAGTATATTCCGAATTCGTTCGAGTCTACCTACTATGAAATAGAGGAAACCTGTAGAAATAATAAAGTTATAACGTCTCGTAACTGATTTCTCTGACGCGATGAAATTTCGCACGATTGAACGCGAAAACGTCGGGGGAAAAAAAAAAGAAGAAAATTCGATTTCTATACTGACGATCGCATAACGTGTGACTGCGAGGATACGTTTTGTCACAGGATCGGTAACGGGAAAACGACGCGCATAATTTGAATCCGAATACTCTGCAAATTAACGTTCACGATTAATTAGCCGTTTGACGTGTATTGTGTGACGTGCGCCAACGTGGAATACGATATAATATTGTGTCCTCGTCACGTTTTTGGAACGATTATTGCGTTTAATTATTATTATCGCGTTCGACGATAATTCGTATAAATGAGGGGGTTTTTTTTTTTGAGTAAGGGAGGTGGGGGACGATCGTTAGACGCGTAAAGGATTCAATTAGGAATAGTATATAGTAACAGGACGTCGGACACAACTGCAGCGCTGGAATCGCTAGGATTCAGTTACGGTTTTCAAAGCCGGCATGGGCGTATTAAAGATAAAAGACGATTTACTGAAATACTTCATTTAAATTTAAATTGACTTTTATTTTTTTACCAGAGGTAAAAAGGTCTTTCTATTATCGTATTATTGTACTATTTCCATTTCTTCTGTTTTTTTTTTTTCATTTATTTTATGAAAGGCCGAGTTTGTTTGGTAATTTATTACCGTTAGGGTACTACAGCAGTAACTCTCCGACATTAAAAAAAATAATCTTAATTAAAAACTCGACGTCGTCGCAACGAAAACAAAACATAAAACGTGTTTTACATCTCGAGTGCCGCGTG
Organism: Drepanosiphum platanoidis; assembly: GCA_948098885.1. NCBI lineage: Eukaryota > Metazoa > Arthropoda > Insecta > Hemiptera > Aphididae > Drepanosiphum > Drepanosiphum platanoidis. Next base: position 3,192,451 of record OX402538.1, on the reverse strand, counting down.
TATACAACAGTTCCCCAATTAGCGTTGGAGCAATTGTTATAATATTATATGAACGTGACAATCCCACTCGATTTCGAATCGTTTTCCGATCGTATTTCTTACATAAACCGTCGTCGTCGGCTCAAAAGGCCAGTGCCTATAATCGATTCTAATTAATGGATCGAGTTAGAGATGATTTCGTCCGTACGAGAGAAGAACGAAACTGGGAAAATCTTTGGCGATTTTTTTAAATTCAAAACGAACGACCGCGGTCGGTTCGTCATTTTGCGGAACGCTCGGAAAACATTATAAGGCCGTGTTCGAATTGTTGGCGACAAAAAAATGGTCTCGTCCTCCGGTCGCTTTATTTCCACGGCGATAACCGATTTGGTGGTAACACCGAGCCCGTTCGCGAAATGCAAAAGTCCGCGACGTTCGACGACGACGCGTTTAATTCGATTCGGTGAAAATCCGATGCCGCGCGCGTTAATCTCCTGACCGACGAATAACGGGTCGAATATCGGGCATGTGATCCCGTGGAGGTGAATTATTCCGTTTTCACCGCGAACGCGGGATCACGTTAAAAAGTCTCAGATGAACGCGTTCGCCAGACCGGTGCGCGCGGTCAGATTCCGAATAGGTAATTTCTCCGGAAACAATTCGATAACTATTATACGCGCCGACTACACCTGCGGCCATAATACGTATATAACCCTTTTCGAATCAACATAAAAAATACATTTAAATGTGCCGCCGTACATTGTGAGATTCGAGCGAAACGGTCGCCGCCGCCGCCGCGGTCGATGGGATATCGATTTTAATTCTTTATTTCTGCAGTTTGGTGAAATTTCGAGACAAATAATCGACGCCGATTGACGAGTATGGAACAGAATGGTAGTCATAGTAGTAGTTAAAGTCGTAGAAAGAGAGTAAAAAAAATATCGTATCGTATTTATTTTCAATTTATCGGAATGACGAATCCAATTTTATTGTTCACTCCACGCCAAACACGTGTTTCGAGAGTAAATCAAACGAAGACAAAAAAAAAAAAAAAAAAAAAACACGAGCGTTTTCCCCCCTTCTGTTAAATTATTATTATTATTATTATTACTATACGCGCTTATACAATGTCGAGGTAAACATCCGTACCGACGGTAAATAAATATTTTATTTTATTATTGCCAACCGTAATGGCTGAATGTCAGTAAACGAATTAAAATAATCCGATTAACTCGTATACGGATGGCAACGGTTCTAAAAAAAAATATATATTCCTGAAACAATATACGCGAATATTAAACAATTATTGGTTTTTACGCTAATGCATATTTAATATGATCGGAACGGGATTGCGTTTTCGAAACGTTGCAGCGGCGGCGATACGGTTTTATGAAACATATTTTAATCCGCAAAACGCCCGAGCCGTTCAATTAATTTAATTGAACTAGGTCGTTTTAATCGCACGCACGCACGCGTAACGGATCCGATTCACTTCTCGGCTACAGAGGTACACGCTGTCGCGATATTATATTATACCGTATTCGTTTCGCGGAGAACGGCTCTGGTAATATCACGGGCGGATCACATGATTTGTATTTCGAACGCGACCGTCACGTATTGAAAACCGAAAACTTTCGCAACGCAATTGACCCGCCGCGTCCTGTCAAAAACCTTTTCGGAGGCAGCAGCTGCCGCTGCTGCTGGCCTTCGTTTTATAATGATTCGCACGTTCGATTCGTACACGATATTACGTATCCCGTGCTCGTGTCATACAGATTTTAACCGATCGCCTATAATCCGCACGCGTACTCGCCAGCTCGGACGAGTCGACGAAAACAATATTATGAATAATACACCATGACGTGTAGTTCGGTGACGGTTTTGGTTTTATTTATTGCGTGTAAGTTTATAAGAAATACACGACGTAGTTGAAAAACGTTGCATAAACAATATTATGTATAGTATCAAAAGGTCTATTCTCTCGCTGGATTCGTTGAAATTTTACTTCGTTGACTATATCCATAATAGTTACACGATCAACAACTCTACTCGTGTGAGGTTTTAGAGCATAGGTTCTTAACCGGGGTAGATGGTTACTCGGGGGTTCACAGGTTGGCTGTGAGTTTTGTTTTTTAAATTATCCAAAAATAAATTTGTATGAAATTAATTCGTAGTGTAGTATTATCATTGAAAAATAATTTTAATTAAAAATAATATATGTATATTTTTTTAGTGATTATATTTTATACTTCAAAGGGGTCCATGGCCCAGAAAAGGTTAAGAACCTATGTTTTAGAGCCTAATCACTATATTGTCAGTGTTTGAGTCGGTGCAATACGAAACGGACAGCAGAGGAAATTCGGATCAGAACAGTCGTGCACTCGGATCGTACAGATATGTATGTTAAACGCGTTACTCGCCGTGTTTTTATTTCTCTTTGTATCCCCCGACGTGTATATATATGTACACTATATCAGCGGGGAAAAAAAAAACTTGCTCTAAAAATATACGTACATAACGAAAACAGAAAAAAGGCCATCAACGTTTTATATGTTTTTATTCCGGTAAAGCCGTAGTAACAGAGGCGGAGGCACGGCAAATTTTTGTAATATACGAACGAGAGGTAATGGGTGTGTGTGTGTGCGCGCGCGTGGCGACGTGGGAAGCAAGGGAGCTTCTGGCCTGGACGTGGTGACAGAAATTTACGACTGTGGCAAAATTGGTAAGAAAAAATAAATAAAAAAAAAAGAAAAAACCTGGAAAAAATATTACACGGGATAAGATGGAAATTGTTCCGTGTACCGTCGACTATTATGTAAATTACCTCATACATACTAATCCACGCGGTCGACAATTTATAGGATCGGCGCCGTTATTAAATTGCCTATTCATACACACATATAGGAGAGATGGCCGCGTGCGTACACACTCGCGCGCACGCGCGTGAATTGCCACATACATGTATACGCGCGACGGAATAATAAAATATACAACCGCCGGAAAATTGTTTTTTTTTTTTCCCCCTCAAAGAAAACAACCCCGTGGCGATAAAAAAAAAAAAAAATAAATAAATAAATAAACATAAAAACATATAATAAATAAGGAAAAAAACGTTGTGGGCAAAGCCAGTGTTGTACCGCGTAGAATATAATATTGTAAACGTGTCGGACGACGACGGCGGCGCGGCGCGGCGTACGTATACTATTATAATATCCACTATGTGACGGATATATACGAGTGCGCGACGGAAACGTATATTGTTAGATAACATATCGCGCGATAGCGGTAAATCGCGACTGGAGATGAGGTAAACGAAACGATAATACTCGCGATATCCGATCGACTAATTGTACGCGTATTTAGGCCGGTCTTGGGCGGGGTCGTGCGACTTTATTCCAGGTTAAACGATCGTAAGGAAACGTTTAGTCCTGTTCTGTCGACGTTCTCGCGTCATCTAATCCCCCCCCCCCACTCACACACACACACACACATACTGTGATTCGGAACAGTGATTTCGCGTTGTATTCGTTATGATAACATTAAAACTTTTTCACTCGCAAAAACGATAGCGATAGCGATCTAAATTAGTTACCGGCCAAAAATAATAGGTTTGCAACTGAAAAAGAATGTGCTTATACAGAAACATTTTTAAACTCGCGCTTAATAATAAAAACCAAAAAAATGTTTAACTGAAATCAGAAAAATAAAACTCTCCGACGACGACGACGCCACAACGACACGTGGCCGTATTATCACGAAACGCGCCGAGTTGTATATGAATTATTATATAATACTAGCTGACCCGGCAAACGTTGTTTTGCCATATGTTTCCAGTGAATTTTGCAGTATAAAAAATAACTGACTTATTGTAAGTGCGTGGCGACGACGGCGGCGTCTACGATTGAAAGAAGAATGGTGCGCGCACGCACGGAAATTCGGTAAAAGTTATGTAATAATATATTATGACGTTGCGAAATCCATACCTTTTGCGTAAACTTCGTCGGGTTTTCGCTTTAAAATTGTATACGCCTATCGAGACTATCGACCAATGATGACTATAGATTTGCCTGCGATCGTATTCGACCGCCCAACGAAAAAAGTTCTATTGTTCATCGCACGCACGCACGCAAGTTATGTAATAATATGATATTGCAAAATCAATTCGTTTATGGTAAAGATCGTCGGGTTTTTCGATGACATAATAATCTATTCATCAAATTACTCGCTGATCGTTGCAGCTCAAAATCTAGCCCGTGAAAAGTTTACCCCTTCTTTTAAAAGGTTGAATTTTGAAAAATAAGTTTGTAGATTTATTTATATACATCCCCCTAGGGGAGGTGCTCAAACGGGGATTTTTTATTATGAAAAATTACTAACCTATTGTAAGTATGTACGTATATGTGAAAAGTATATGAAACACGTATATATATTTTAATTGAAAATGATTCGCAAAAGAATTTATAAACAATGATAATGGTCACTATGGTTACAGTATAGGTATACGTATATATGTATAAATGGGTTATCTATATATATAAAAATGGAGACAAAAAATTGGAAATTGAATCAGTTGAGAACGGCTGGGCCGATTTGGCTCAAATTTTTTTTAAATGATAGAGAATGTCGGGGAGCGGGTTTATAGCATAAATTATGGAGAAAATTAACCCTAAGGGGGTTAAAAGGGGTAAAAATGGAAAAAATCCTGAGTCAATGGAGCTTTGTGGTATTAAATTTTGTCAATAGTTTCATTTAATATAGAAGAGGCCCCATGGGAAAGGATTTTTCGAAATTCGACCCCTTAGGGGGTTAAAAGGGGTAAACAGGGTGAAACTAGAAAAATTCGCCTGGCTGGAACTGCTGGAGCTTTGAGTATGAAATTTGGGCAGCAGTTTCGTTTTATATAGTGGAGACCCCATTGGAAAGGATTTTTCGAAATTCGACACCTACCGGAGTTAAAAGGGGTAAAAGGGGTAAAAATGAAAAAAAAACTGATAAAATAAAAAGTTATACTGCACACGGGCGAAGCCGGGTTATTCAGCTAGTATGATATAAATGGGCTGACTTTTTCCTATAACCAATAGCAACCATTTAAAATTTCATAAAGTACATCACAAAATACCCGTTTCAGCACCTCCGCTAATTGGGTTTTTTCAAATTTTTTTTCTTCGTAAAAACCTTCTCCTGGCAATAACAAACAATTCAACAAAAAAAAATTGAGCCAAATCGGCCCAGCCTTTCTCAATTGATGAATTGTTTTACATTTTTGGCTCCATTTTTATATATACGAGTATATATAACCGTTTCAGAATATTCTCGGCGCTCGCCACATATAAATATTGAAAAAAAAAACTATTCTTTCTTTTAAGTTGGACCATATTATAAATGGTTACCAAATTTCATCAAAAAATCCGTTCAGTAGTTTCGGAGTTTATCGCGAACATACATCGTGACACGAGATTTATATATATTAAGATAGATTTCGAGCGATAACAAACGCGCGTTCATTTCGTTGTAGGAAAGTCGCGATTAAAAGCCGCGATTTCGGACGGAGCGCGAGGAGATTAGCTCTTTCCCCTACGTTACGTTCTTACCGAGAGAAAATCTTCGTGCTCTCACCAGCCGGCGTCGATTTAAGTCCTCATTCACGCCTTTGCGCGTACGCGATATACGTGTACGATTACTGCCGTTTTCGAAATACCGTGTGAAAACTCAGGGCGGCGGTGCGCACATGTATGCGGGTCGGAAAATCACGAGAGCAAGACGCAACAACACTCGCCGTAACGTTGGCGCCGCCGGGAGATTTATAATATTATAGAACGCTGGGCCGTTATGTAAGGACGGATTATCGGACGCGCGATTAATGTCGGAGATCGCAGAGGTATTAATACCGAAATCCAGACGATAAATCGATCGGCGGGTAATCTCGTTTGCGCGCAAAAGACGGCGGCGGCGGCCGCGGAGCCTTCGGAGACCGGACGGACGTGTTTTGCCCGATCGCTCGACGGTTTCGATTTGAGTTATCGACGATATTTCCGAAACGCGCTCGGATTCCATTTAATCGACATACGTTTTATGTACTATTATACTGTTCATCAATGTCTCGTCGACGTTTTCGACGATGCCGGCGAGTAGCACATACACGTGCGACGGATTTTCACATAATACACGATGTCGGGCAAAATCCAATGGCATTTTAATGAAATAATAACGAGGTATATAAGAAAAATAACAAATCGCCGACTGATATTTCTAAAATAGTTTCGAGTACGATTTTTTTTATAGAATTTTAAATCCTAAACACGCGAAAATCAGAGTCGTCAAATTTAACGATAGGAAGTATCCTCCGTCGTAATGAATCACACGTGCTGCAATTTTTAAATAATATGTCAGTTGAATTTAAAATGTTGTTCGATACTACAATATTACATGACGTATAGTATTTATATAAGATTCTGGGTAAAGTCTTCTATAGCCAAAGAATTTTTATTTTTTTTTTTGCCGAAAATTTTGAATTTCCTACTCAACCTCTATCGTAGCCCATAGGGTGATCATATATCAAACGATATAAATGACGTTTTGCGAAATTAATAAATGAAAAAAACTACTTGTTTTATAGGAAAAAATGCACAAACACGTGAAGTAATTTTTTTTTTTATCTTCTAATGTTATATATTGTAAAAAATACAATTCCTATTGCATCTAATTTCGTCAATATTTCTTATTGATGAGAAAAGAGATAAAAATATAGTATTAAAACAGGACAAAACGCATCCTATAGCTGTTTGATTTCAGTTGAAAAAAAAAAAACAAACGAGACACCGAGCTGAAAAATAGGGAAAACCTGCTTAAAACAGCACACGTATGGTCACCCCACCGTATCATAATACATTGCACGTTGTAAAATATAAAGACAGATGATTCGTCTGTCCCGTATACGGGAATATAACGCGCCATAACAGGTAACGACCCAGTCCTCGTTTTCAAACGGTACGTCGTTTGTCTGCGAAAAACTTACGATCGCGTAATAATACAATAATACTTCTCCCCGCCCTTTCTCGAGGACCTTTGAAAATAATGCGTACATCGAAGGCTTACAGAATCATGTACACGCCGCCGCCGGACGGATATCGACGTGACTGAAGACATAACGTATCGACGGCTCGAAATGAGTTTTAAATCAAATTTAACGGTTCGCGCCGACACACTAGACGCAAATGCGTTTATCCGCATTATAAGAACATACAACGAGAATGATTATATATCGTAACTGCAGCAGTTCACGGCGATATGCATATTAAATAAGTGCACATTAGTGCAGTAGTAGTGACGGCAATGTTCGGCGGCATTAACGGGAAAACGTCGACGTTGTTTTTCTGAAATCCTATACTACCGCGGCGCCGTATCAAATCGAAACGAAATCGATCGACAATCACAGAGACGTTTCGGACGATAATAGTGAGTGCGTTTAACGCGAGCGTTATGAACGTATTGTAATTAATACGTCCGTTTTCATCGACGCTTTTTATTTCGGGCGGAAGCGATATTATAATGCAAACGCGCGTAGATCATGCCCCGAGGAGTTATGAAACGATAAAAATAATAACACGCCCGTGGAAACAATCGACTACGACGACGTTAAACGACTGCGATTAAATGCAATTATGTATAAACGTGATTCGTCGTTCTGTTTGTGTAAAATTACTCGTGCGATCGTTTGTCTACGACGACGACAGCGCACTCGCGTATTGTGTTTAATTTGTAACCGGTAAAGTAAAGGTCGTCGACACGAATGATTCAAACACGATATTAGTAAATTAAACTCCGTTTCCCCCCCCCCACCCCCTCGAGCACTTAATGGAATTTAAAGTACGTTAGATGACTTGAATTGTATTTATTAGATTGTTTATAAGATAGCATCTAATTGTAGGTATAAGAAACGGCTTTCGTTTTTTTTTTTTTTTTTTTTTGCAAAACAAATATGCGTAAGTCGTCAACTAATTAATTTCAAAGAACAATCCAATTATTTGTGTAGAGTTTCTGATTTCCTCGTTCGGTACTATATAAACGTTAATAATACAATAATACGTATTATTATCGTACGTGTATACGTTTTCAAATATATTTTATTTGACTGATAAAATATATTATATTTAGTGAGTGATAATTTTTAGGAGTAATTTTTCCAATAGACTTTGAACGACAATTATTTAAAATAATAATAACAGCGATGGTGAAATATTTAAAAAAATATTAAATCTTTGTTTTTTTTTTATGTAATAACGGCATTAAAAACTTGAATTTTCAAAGAGTGATATACTTTTAAGAAAACGTAAAAATTCATTTGAGATTCCCAGTAGAGAGCTGAGGAGCGAATGGTTTTACAAATTTTAATTTAAAATTTATAAAATACGCAGAGTTCATTTAATATACTAGGAAATCCAGTACAAGGCAACCATAAAAACACGATGTCATTTTTAATACTATTAAAAATTCAAAATACTTTTACTCTATATATATATATATATATTATATATAACTGGTTTCGCTTTGAGCGTCTTTTAAATGTAATAATGAATGCGTTCAGGTTTAGAGATGCTCACACCAGCGATTAACCCAACTATACCGTTCATCTGTGAAAAAAAAAATGTAAAAAAACCTCCGGAGTTTTTCCTTTGTGATACGTCATGTGTATAATGTTATTATTTTGACTTTAAAGATTTTACAAGACGTGAAAAGTTATGAATTATGAGAGTCGTAATTAAATATACGAACACATCTCGCATCGATCGAGAAGCAAAAAAAAAATTCGTGTCGTTGGGTAAATAAAAACGCGACGAGGAGCGCGCGGAGGCCTTTGCAAATACGTTTGCTCGGCAAATGAAAAAGAAAAATTCTTCTTCACGTTCGAATGGCGGTGTACCTATTATTATTTTTGATCGGTCGATTCGCAAGAGAATATCGCACGTATAATAACGAGCGATGACTATTCGACCGAACAGTGGAGAAAAAAGTAGCCTACGTGCATGGAGGATGTAATAAAAAGATAAAGGGAAGATGTAACGACGAGAAAATCGCGAGAGCGCCGCCGCGCCGTGCGAAAGATCCCCGTATATCGTTTAGTCGACGGCAATTTCGACCACCTGACTCCGAAAACTCTGCCATCGGAGGGTTCTTCCAAATCTAATTCTCCCCGCGTCGTCGTCACCGTCAACGTGGGCGGTTGATATATTGTATATGTATGATACGTATATATATGTGGAAATAATAATAATAACAGTAGATATATAGTATCGTGTGCGTGCGAACGGAGACGGCGAACGGGTCGGGGAAAGGCGGCGGGCCCGGAGATCTTCCGCCGAAGGCGAAAAGTATAGGTGGTGTTTTTACAAAACTATAAAAATCGGTACAAATCGCTCTCGAAAGCCATTGGCCGGGGCGAGACGCGGACGGGTGCGGTCGCTTTTATGGTCTAAGCGATATCACGAGTGTGTTCAGAGGGCATTTGTCGACGGCCGTTTAAACGGCGTATCTTGATTTACGATTTTCCAAGCAATATATTATACATATATATATATATGTAGTATAAAGGTTATTTTCCAAAAAAAAAAAATAATAATAATAATAATAAATACTATTTTTACCGTCTCTTCGGTGTATTTTTTTTCCCCGACCAAAGTAATATGTATTATTTAAGGGCAATACGTGCGTTCTACCAAAAACCCCATTGTACCACGCGTAGTCCGCGGCACTATAACTATAATATATAATATTATTATTATTTTGGAGATCGCGGTCCAAGTCAAATTTAGAAAACTAAACCGAATCGGAACTATAGACCTAAGTTCTTTCGTCGGAAGTATGAACTATAATATGTACTACATATAATATATAAATATACGATAAATACTTGAAAAGCTTTTGACTGACCGAAAAATGTTTGCTCGATGAAAAATTTACTATCTATAGTTTCTCTATTCGAGTTCAAACGTCGTTATTGTTTAGGTTCAAACTTTCCCACTGTTCAACTCACACCTATTGACTAAACAATATTTCACAGTTCTTAACAATTCAATATAAGCTATATATATAACTGGCGTTATAAAAATTCAGTAGTGACAGTCGTCAAATATATTATAAAATAACAATAGTATTTGTTAACAACACTGTGGACGTGTTATATTGTCACTAATATTATTTGCTGCGGTACTGAATATTGTTCGGACGGCATACTAATTATAGAATTTTCGGTCACATATTATATCACGTGTCACGCGCAAATGCAATTGATGTTGAGTTCGTCAGTGAGGCCTACGGGTTCGTGCCCGTGTATACACCGAAAAGGTAATATCTGAACATAATATAAAACAAACGAATTGATAATGAAACGAATGCTATTCAACCGCCCGCGCGTTTGAAATTAATTACAAAGATAACCCGAGAGCCGCGATGGTATGTCAGTACCAGTATCATTACAAACACTCATTTATACGCGCGCGAATATACGTATATATACACATGATATAGCGCGGTATACATGCGATAAGCTCTCTTATACGCGCACGTCGTGTTCGTTTATCTAGTCGGTGCACCGATTCAACCGTGTGAGCGTTGATATTATAATAATATATGCGCACGAAAGACGACAAATTTAAATGTTCTAGATTCTAAATATTTGTACATGATCATATTTCATGACGTGTAGGGAATTGACATGGAGTTCGATTTTTTTTTAAATATATCTCGAAATAAATTCTCAAAGTATCTATAAAATACGTTTTAAAAACAAACAAAAGAGGAAATTTAAATATCCGTCCGTCTTGAAAATCTATTAGTAATTTATATATCCGACGTGGACGATATTATATACCTTGGTAATAAAAATAAGTACGTTAATCGTCGGGGAAATTCAAGTAGGTAGCGCAAAATCATTTATTGTGTATAAAATTCCTAATGCGATAACGACTTTTTAATTTATAACCGTTTTCTTGTTGATGTCTCCATTTTTTTTTTTTTTATTATTATTATTGCATATTATTTTTTGCGTCAGGTATTCTCGCGTAAAAAAAAAAATACAACGTAATAATCACTCACTGGAAAAAAATTATATACATACTAGCTGACCCGGCAAACGTTGTTTTGCCATATATTTTCAGTGAATTTTCCAGGATAAAAAATAACTGACTTATTGTAAGTGCGTGGCGACGACGACGGCGTCTACGATTGAAAGAAGAATGGTGCGCGCGCGCACGGAAATTCGGTAAAAGTTATGTAATAATATAATATGACGTTGCGAAATCCATACCTTTTGCGTAAACGTCCGTCGGGTTTTCGCTTTAAAATTGTATACGCCTATCGAGCCTATCGACCAATGACTATAGATTTGCCTGCGATCGTATTCGACCGGCCAATGAAAAAAGTTCTATTGTTCATCGCACGCACGCACGCAAGTTATGTAATAATATGATATTGCAAAATCAATTCGTTTATGGTAAAGATCGTCGGGTTTTTCGATGACATAATAATCTGTTCATCAAATTACTCGCTGATCGTCGCAACTCAAAATCTAGCCCGCGAAAAGTTTACCCCTTCTTTTAAAAGGTTGAATTTTGAAAAATAAGTTTGTAGATTTATTCATATACATCCCCCTAGGGGAGGTGCTCAAACGGGGATTTTGTATTATGAAAAATTACTAACCTATTGTATGTACGCATATGTGAAAAGTATATGATAAATTTTTTAATTGAAAATGATTCGCAAAAAAATTTATAAACAATGATAATGGTCACTGTGGTTACCACAGTATAGGTATACGTATATATAAATGGGCTGAATTTTTTCTATAACCAATAGCAACCATTTATAAAGAAAAATTTCAAAAGTTTGTGAATCTAAACCATCCAGGGAGAGTCACCAAAACGCATAAAAAAAAATTCATTCAAATCGGTCCAGCCGTTTAGGAGGAGATATTATATAAAGATATATATTATTCGGTTTATAAATTCCATCGACGGTTTAATATTATTTAATATACAATGGCACAATCCAATTGTTCCGAAAACACGAGAGACTTTTAAAATGCTATGACGATTTTTAAATCGTATTGATTTAAATTTTTTCATCAGCTCTGTGAATGCCGTGTGAACCGTGTGATTCGAACTGACCGCGCGATAAACGATATAAATAATAATATTACGGTTTTACGCGCAACACGATTCAATAGTATTTCGTATTTTGTAAACGAATAATATTTCGTTTCGTGTTATTCCAACGTGGTCGCTTTGAATTTCACTTTCAACACCGCGGTGTACCGATATTGCCTACAGTACACCCCGTTCGAAATTAAATTCACGTCGCTTTTACTACGCGGGAGTTTCACCCCCTCCCCCCGAACGCGGCATCGTCGTATCACATTTAAATTTCATTTATTTAATTTACATTTTTAACAATAATACGCGTAGCAATGGAAATTGTACGGGGAGAAAAAAAACAAAACAAAACACCTCGATTATTGTTTTGTTTCGTTTTTTTTTTTTTGTTGTTGTTTGCCGTTGTTTTTTTAACCATCAACGCGCGCGTGTAACATTCGTGTAACGACAAAAACATTAACGGCGGCGGCGGCGGCGCACACGACTGCGAAATAATTGAATCGAACATTTTATTCGGTATGATACACAATAGAGTTGTTTCCCGTTAATTAACCAGATGGGGATCCGCCGCCGATTCCGGTAGGTAATCCCGAAAACATCCCGCAGGCGGCGCCGCGCCGCGCGCGCGTGTTTACGAGTGAACCATAATCCCGGCGCGCATTTATGTGTCCACCACACATTCCGAATTTCGGCGGTGCTACTACTATAACTACTAATACACAATAACGTAATCTGTACAAACTTTATAATGCGTAGGTTAGGTACGATGCGTAGGTATAAATTAATTTCGTAGGTAATTAATGTTCGCGTGACGAAACGAAAAACAACAAACTAATTAACTATATGGAAAATGCAATTAGAAAGTTTTTTTTTTTTTTTCATAAATATACGTATAATGCTCACACATATACATGTGCAATATTTGTTAACATTGCGTCGGACGCTCAGTGTTTAAATTACCACGTTATTAAAAACGAATTTGCCATTAGTCACTATCTCGGAATATAAATCTCGCCGATTAAATAACCGTTTTAATTTCGGTTATTAAAACATAATAAACGAGAGTAAAAGGTTTTTTTTTTTATTTTCTTTTTCAAAGCAATGTAATTCAACCGTACCTATACTCGAAATTATTTAGACGCGCGACGGGGGTCTACTTAAGTCTCAGTTTGTATGCAAACGACGTAGTTTAGCGTTATTAAATTTATTTTCGTTATATCGCGCGGTATATGTGCACTGCGGCAGGCAGTAGGTACTTGAAACATTTGGATTTAAAAATACTAATTTAGCCGGGACATTAAATTTTAAATTTAAATTCTTTTTTCACATTTTCGGAATAAAATTATAACACTGTAATTACGAACTAAAAGTATTTTATTTTAACGGCGGCAGTGGACAAAAAAAACTTAAAACAAGGTATATTAATGACAACAATGGTCGTTGAAACACGTATAATAATATGAATTTTTTTCGTTCCGCGCGAAGGCGGCACGAGAACGAAAAAAAAACCAAAAGCAAACAGAAACTGGCATCATAATAACACAATAGCGGGCGAGAGAGAGATTAATAATAATTTTCCGTACGAGAATACGTATGTTTATCAAGTATCAAGTGAAAACGCTGGGTCGGAACGAAATTAGGTCCAAAGTCGGAACGACGAAACGACGCGTTCGTAAAATCAATCGACATCGTTCGATTTTAATATCACACCACCACCGTGATGATAATAAATTATCGTAACGTCGTCGTAAACCGCGTTCGGAATTACAGCCCGCCGCGCCTTCGGGAGCGAACGGGTATTTCAAGACAGTGGTAAAACGACACGACTCGACACAGACGTGTCTCTTAACGACTTACGAGGTATGCGCGGGCACCGTATAATAATAATTATCACAATGTTACATTGATTATACGGCGGAGTGACGGGATTGCGCACATCGTTTACGTCAGTCAATAGAACCGAATTAGTACGTTTTGACAGAACCCTGCGAGTCGACTATCGCGTTACATTAAATTATAATCGAGACAAACAACAACGGCGCGATATTATTATTTTAGCATATAATTACAATGTACAACCGTTGTCGTTCAGTCGATACGAAAATAACGTGATACATGGCGACGATATAATATAATATAATAACATCGATAGACGGTTGGACAACGTTTGAAATTTTCAGATCACCCGAAATATCGATATTTTAACGTAAACGTAACGCGACGAAAAAAAAAAAATGGGGCAATTAATTATTACATTAATTTGATACAGTACGGGCGAAACAATTGATTATTCGGTCAAACTTAGACTGTCATCGAATTTATAATACAACATTAATGTGAAACGCATCTGTATCGTACAATACATGCCGGAATTCAACTACACGACGACGTCTACCCGCTGTAAAGCGAAACGATCATTTGCATACCGACGACGTACACGCGCGCGACTATATATGTATTATATGAACATGCCTAGTGTTGATTATTGGAAGCGTATAATTGAACACACAGAAATGTCGTGCATTTAACGTGTGTATTTGGCCGTATTCGTTTTCGGCGGGTTGACGAGAACAGGTGTAGACTAGAGAGTAGAAGAAATACGACGCAGCGTGAAAAAAAAAAGAGAAAAGTGTCGACAAAAGTCGATTTCGTCAATGATAAATCGAAGGTAAAGAGTAAGAGAGAGAGAAAAATAAAATACACCGTTTTTCGTTTTTTTTTTTTTTTTTTGATCACGTTTCCGAAACGTTTGTCGGCGGCTGGTTTTATATTTACAGGGCAAAACGATATTTACGACGACGACGACGACGACGACTGCGACTGCGACTGCGACGGTTACGATTCGATTAAACGAAAACGAGTAAAGTGAAAAGAATCTGGCCTCTACTCTCTCCGTTCTGCCCCGTCTCTACAAAACTTCCTATATTCTTATCGATTTTGGCACCGATAACGATACGAGACGTAAAACGAAAAAAACACACTCAAACGACCGAATCGGAATACGCCAAAATAAATAATCCTCAGTCGATGGGACCGATGGGGACGAGAAAAGAGGAAAGCCAGCTCGGTATTATCGAGTTCATAATATATTTTCGTGTGCGCGTGTGTTTCGAGAATAATTTATAAAGCGAAAAAGTCACTGGATTTATGATGGTGATGGCTGTAGAAAAACCGCAGAGAGAATAATTCGTCGTGCACCACCACGCTGTGTGTCGTCACCACCAAACAGTAACGTATATAATATACAGTAAAGTCATGCGATCTAATTGAGAAACGAAAATCGTCATAATGGGTAAAACCAGAGGGTTAAAAGCAAAAAGAAGAAAACTTTCGACGTCCTGCTCATAAGGTCTTCACTCGATTTAACTTGCATTCCCTGCCATGTGTGTGTGTGTTTATATAACGTTTATCCCTAGATTTTTTCCTTTTTCTTTTATATTTTTTTGGCTCCGAACAGGATTCGATAGCCCGTACACCCGATCACTCAAAACCACACTCACAGTGCTTGTATACTGAGTAGAAGTATGTGTTTTTTTTTTTCCTTTTACGAATTTATCTGCGACGGAAGTAGAAATGTAATACATAACGTAAATATAATAATATATTCGTAATATATATATATATATATATATGCGTATTATACTCGGGTGTGTGAACGATCTCTATATATTCCCCGTCCGGGTCAGTTTATACTTTATGTAAACGATTTATATAAACACACATACACAGATGAAAATATTGCGTACGAGTGACATTATTATCCGCCTTCGTGACGTTTTTGTTTTACGACGATAACGCGCGCGTATGTTTTATCCGGATAACGTACGACAACTACTACTATACGTCGCGTATAACCGACCGTGGCAGCAGCGTACACGATTACCAAATACGTTATACAATAATAGGTATAAGGTTTTTTTCCACACGAGCCGACGACACATTTTTATCGATCGAAAATCGTTCATACTCTTGTTTTGTCCTCGTCTCGTAAATTATTGCCGAAAACTAATACGAAAAACATCGGAAGTACGAATCGTGCGCGTGTGTAACTTTTTTTTATGTATGTGTGTGACGTTATTACGTCGTATACAACTCGCGTTTTAAATTAGTTTGGTAAAATGTACGTACAGTGTGTCTTGAAAGCTAGCAAGAGGAGGAAACTCTCGGGGTTTTTCGTACCGGGAGACTATACGACGCTAAACATCGAGCGCGTCCCTAAACATTTATTTCATTCGAGACGAAACGATAACGATCTGTACTCATTAAATTTTACAATAATTTGTCGTTCCTTGAACCCAGTGTACTTTCGCGTAGAGTTTTGACGTTCGATATCGATCGATGAAAACGACTGTTCGCACAATCCGTACACACTGTATCATACGTAGTGCGCACACAACCCATTACGGGCGAAAAACTGTATATTGCAATTGTGGACCATAATATTGTCATTTAGTTTTTGCACAATCGTTTGGAAAAGTTATTATTTCGACAATAGATGTAGTAGCTACGTATATCTACGCGCGTATAAAAATCCAATGCATTCTCTAGTGTTCAAGTTAGATTCGTAGTGTTTTTAGAAATGTTAACAACCACGCCTATATTATATTGTAATTGCTTATATTTTAAATATTATTTCTATTGTATTTTTCATCGTTTACACCTTAGGATAAACTATGAAGGTCTCGATAAAATCGCGCGCGATCGTTTGAATTTCAGAACGAATAAAATTTCGAATTTAACGTGTAACAGAGTCTCAAAGTCGTAGTTCAAAATTTAATTTTATCGTGTAATTTTCGGAAATGGAATTACCGTAATTTCGTTAACTTGATATTAAATAATCGCGAGAGTCGGCCAAGAGGCTTTCTGCTGTGGATTCTTAGTACATAATTTAATCAGAACATTTTGAGAAATCATTCGTTTCCAATTACAATATATAAATGTTCGCAACTCCTAAAAAGAAAATAATCACAAGCGATGCGAAACCCGTGCACCGCGGCGGCATAGTTGAAATTACCAATTGGGTAATGACTAATAATATATATTATTAATAATGATAAAACTGATAAAATGTATTGAAATCCAATACTATTATATGTACTATTATGTATAAGCGGAATCAAAACTAATATAAAAGTAATTCATCGTTATTCTCATATTTCTATCCGATAGGTTTTGATGTATTCAACGTTGTAAAGAAGCCTTAAATTGGTATGAAATTAATTTCACGATAAAAATTCAATATCGTTCAGCAATAATAATAAGAGTAAAATTCTTTGTGCGTCAAAGAAAAGTAGGAAAACTACTAAAACAAACAGATATTGAAGGTTCGAAACTTATTTTATTACTTTTATTGAATTTTTAATAAAAACAAATGAAAAAAAAAAAATATCAAATCGTAGTGAAAGAAACATGATAACATTATTATATTAAAAAATATCCGATAGCCGAAAAATATTATAAAATGAATAATGTCATAATACTATCGATTGGGGGGGTTAGGTTAGGATGAAAAAATAACGTCTCCATGCACGTGCTCCGTGACGAACGCAATAACTTTATGGTTTTGTTGAATTAATTGTACGAAAACCCTTTTTTTAAAACTTTAAATTAAAACGTCCTTTTATTCACTCGCCGCGCGAGTATCTATAATTTTGTCGTTTATCGTCGTAAAATAGAATTACAAAAATAGCATTGTTGAATTTATACCACGCTGTTAAACTCATACAGTTCATTAAAAATTATTGAAACCATCGACATAGATTGTTGGGAGGGGGCTAAAGAAGCCGACTGCCATTTTTATGAGAATAGGGATGCTTGATTTTTTTGTGAATCGAGAAATAAATTAATATAATTGATAGATATTCCGTTGAAGTGATTCGATTTTATTTAGAAAAATATTATATCTTGACCAAAGCATAGAAAATGCATAATAATGCATTAAACAATTGACGTATCATAAATGAAATAAATGGCTTTCGAAACAAAATTCAAAATAACATTTTTTTTTTTTTTTAATTTACAGTTTATTTAAGTGTTTCTACCAAAAACGTGGGATGTATATTTTATTTTATGTATAAAACAGAGTTTGCTCCTCTCTCCCTCCACCCGAAAAAAAAAAATCATTGAATTTACGCTAAAGTGTGATATAATAATGTATACCACTTAAAATCAAAAAAAAAAAAAAATAAAATAATAACTATATCAAATTATATTACTTTATTACTTAATAGTTTATAATATAGTTATTTCATAGTGAACGTTCGTTTATAAACCAAGTTTGTGGGAAATATGCAACATTTACAATATTAATATCTTTTATTGCATGTATATTAATCACGGGGATTTTACACCAAGCCTTTGTACACGTGCGGTTTTTATTAACGGATTTTTTAATCAGATTACCGAACGGTAGATATAATACAATATACGGTAGGCAGGGAGAAAACATGTAATAAATGCGTAAAAACCGAAGGCAATAAGTGCGTATCGGAACCTCAACAAATGTAATTATATCGACCTGGTCACTGGTATAGAAAGGCTGTTGTGATATCGCGGTATAACAATGTGTGTTTATTCGTATAGTTGATTGAAAAAACCGAACGATGTCAGTTAATTATGATAGTATATATCCGACCGACCGACTATGTGTACGCCATTTTGCACGTTGTTTATGCGCGCGCGTGTGAGAATAACTAACACGATCAAAAATTTACTAGAAAAAAAAAGAAAAAGTAATGTCTTTGATGAACAGAAACAAAAAAAAAAAAACAGAGTAGTTTTTTTTTTAAATTAGTGAACCGTTTAATTGGAAAATTCCGCCAACACAAAGAGTATTTAATTTAATTTATAGAATTCGTATACGAACGACGAAAAAAGAACAAAAATATCGGTCCGACAGACTTTCATAATACAAAAAAATAAATAAATAAATACAAATTCCGGAGAAATTGATTTTTTATTTATTAATTTTTCTTTTTTTTTTATCGAGAACACAATACTATTGCGGCGCACACGTAGCAGCGATATCGCGGGATAGAATATAGCTAAAACTAATTACGACAACGAGTTATTTAGGTTATAAATTATGTGCGACGCGTGTTATTGATATAAATTTATGAGAAGTCGACTCGCTTGAGATAATGAAGTTTCGAGTTTCGAAAGACAATCGATTTTGCCGACTATTACGCGGTGGTGTAAATTAATAAACGCGCGTAATTTATGTGTACGATAATCATAATCGATTGGTTTGGTGGCCGTAAACACGAGAGGCGAACGGAGAGAATTCTTGTCCCGCGACCAAGATCCTATGGGATTTCGCTGGAACTATGCGATGAGAAATTTCGTACGAGATACGTTTAATACTACTGCACGATATACGCGTAGTTTGCCATTAGGAAATCTTACAAAAATCCAACGAAATTCGCAAGACGTATTTTAATTATTGAATCGGTAATTCCGCGAAACGAAAAAAGTCGCGTAGAAATGAGAGTGCGATTCGTCGTACGAATGAAAACGTTAAAGTTTTTCTTTTTTCCACGGGGGCACGGTCGACTTTTTCTCTCGATTGTTTTTAATCGATTTTTATATAGTTTATATTTTATGTAAAGTCGATTTGTAATATGTATTTGAGTTGAAGATTTTCAAAAGAACCAGCGCGGTGTGTACATAATATTATTATCATACGGTCGGCATTGATCAAATTTTTAAGTAATGTCCAACAGAAATGTACCACTACGCTGCAGCGTATCTCTGCAATAAATATATAAGCTTACCGCACGTTATTTACGTACTAGGTACTCTGAAAACGATTTATAAAGCGTACGTGTCGTACACGATAGTTTTAAAATAAAATAAAAAAACCCCAGGCGATAACAATAACGTGTAATATTTATGCGCAGTCGCCGCCCGCATTAATTAATAATAAACAAACGGAATGTAGTTAGAAACGTCGTAATTAGACTATATTTTAGTTTTACTGCTGCTGGACGGGGTTTTTTTCGCGACAAACTCGACAAAAATTTAAATAATAAACTCGTATCACTCGTATCACTGTGTGTGTGTGTGTGTGTGTAAGTCTGCGGCGTCGGACACAAAAAATAGTTCCACTTTGATATAAATTTAAACTGAAAAAAACCGTACCTATCCGTTGCTCGCCGTTCTACATGTATTCCAACGCGCGCGCGCGCGCGGAGTTTGAACTTTTATTAGCGGGTATTTTTATTTTCGTTCATACGTGTGTGCCTTTTTTTTTTTTTTTTACAATTTTGTGCTCAAGAGCACACGCACTTACTATCCACACACGACTGAAATTAGCTTATACGTGCGCGAGCGAGCATTAAACTAAATCCTTTGTGCGGCTAACCGATGTAAGAGTAGTACTAAGCGCGCAATGTGCGTATATACGGTATGTAAATCGACTGCGAATTAACCGACAACAACGTTGGTTGTCGGAAGTGATATTTAATCAGTGTCGCCCAAAATCGTAGATAACTAAATGCGCGGGCTAAAATTCAGGAAAACCTGTACCCGAACACCGTATCTTTCCACACAGACTCCACAGCGAAATAATAAAAAACAATACGATTTACACAGTCCGGTGACACGCGCGCGCGCGAGTATTTTGGATGACTTTTTAACCACAGACAGCCGTGTTACAACGACGTACCGAAATTGCGATCCGGAAAATCTATTTATTCGGGACACGAAGGTTGGGTTCTCGATATTATGTTTATAGGGAATCGAGGAAAATTACGAACATTTACGATTTTTTTAAAGTTCGTTTTTAATCGAAAACGCGCAACGAACGTTGCGAAGTATCGAGTTCCGAAGGAGATTCGAAAAACTCAACCGACCCGGTTATTAGTATATGCACGCGCCACTGGGAACAAATAGTTTATTAACGCGGTCAGAAAGTCGTGTGTGTGTGTACGGTAGACCGACGAAAAACGTATCGCGACGAGTCGAGTATGAATATTAAACGTATTAATCACTACGCTAGGGCAAATAGAACCTATTAGAGTTTAACCGCAAGAGCCCGTTACGTCGTGTGGTCCGGTAGACTTTCAGCTATCGGATCAACTATAGAGATGCAACGAGAGCGCGAGATTCACTTGATCGTTCCGAGTATGTGCGCGAGATAACAAAAAAAAGCGTACATTGTTTTTTAACCGTACGGCGAATCTAAATGTAAAAGCAGTGCTACGAAAAAAAAACTCGTGGAAAAAAAAATAAAACAAAAAATGACATGGGAAATAAGTTATCGGAACCGATACATGCGCGCGTGGCGTTTGTCAATAGAATTTATATTCAAATTACGTGACTAGAGAATTTACTTGTAATGTAAATTGAAAAAATGTCAATATTAGCTTAAACTTTTTACTCGTTTTTTCTTGTTTGACTGATTCACTCTCTCTCTTTCCCTCTTTCTATATATAATATGTGTGTGTGTGTGTATCAAGTATTGAACACACACACACATATATACCGATTTCACCTCTATATCTCTCTACCTCTCTATCTACTATATCACATTAACGTTAATTTAATCAATTCCATAAAGAATCCGAGTAACGAAATCCAATTATAAATAGCGATCGAATAATACGTTTTTAATCAATTTGCGCAAGTTTCTGTATACGCGTTTGTTTGTATTTATATAATTTACTTTGAATAAAAACAAAAATAAATAGCAACAACAAACTACAGGATTTCCGGCAAAATTGTGAAAATGTATATATTAGTGTATATAGCTATTTCATGCGCGCGCATGAAAAAAGTGCAACCGATCGTCATAATATATTAATGCTATACGAAATAAAACTAATGAAAACGTTTTGTTTATTTTTGGAGATGCCGAGGGGACTCGCACCCGACAATGTCGTACACCTGCATCAATCGATAAGTATAAAATATATACCGCCCGCAGAAGCACTGCACGCCGATAATAATTATTGTATAATATATGCTCGTATACAATATTATATTATATTATTGTTTAAACGTCGCGCGACAACAGTAATAAACTATATGGCGTTCTCGCGGTTAAATTATATTATGACCTTGTTTACAACGACCACGACGCGCGGAGCAGCTGTTTAATTCGAAATGTGTGTTTTAAAGTTTTTCGGCGTTTTCCGCGAAGGGTGATGGTCGGCGGCGGCAAAGCAACGGGATTCCGTGGACACGGTATAAATCTCGGTTACCACGCGAAACTACTGCGCGCTGCACCAGTGTCCCACCTTAATTTACGAATAATTAAATTTATTACGTCGTCGGGTGAAATGTTTGTGTTTTAACTTTGGCGAACGAGCAGCTACGTGCCTACCTGCCTATACGTGAGTATATATATACATATCTGCATGTACGTATACAATCGTAAGACGATTAGTGTACCACCGCGCGTTGGACCTGATGAATAATTAGTGAAATAATGAATTTGAGGTGTATTTCTCTAAACACGCGCGCGCGTATCTGTCCAGACGATTGAAATAACGACTACCACGGATATGAACAAGGCTCATCATATATGAATCAGATTTCAATTACGGTAAAAAAAACATTGACGAATAAAATCAAAACCGAAAACATTATCTCAACAAAAGGGTCCTGGGTACAACAACTGCACTGACGATTTTCGAATCGAAAAACTTTGGTTTTTATTGTCGTTAATAATTACTCGAATCCTCAACCATGCGCCCCCCCCCCCGCTTATATGCATCCGCGATATAACGGAAAATTCGACCGGATTTCAATTCGAAAACACGTAATTCAGGTAAAAATGATACATATTATTATTATCCGCGCGCTCGCGTCACCCGAAAACTCGCGAAACTATAATACAGTGCGGCTAGAGCGTCCTGTGCAACGAATTACGGCTCTATACATATGACAACAGTAAAGGATAACCGTTATATTATTGTTATTATTATTATTTCGTTTTAGACTGGCGGTCGGGTCGGTGGCGTATTAAGTGTTTCGGTTGTCTGAACACTCGCAACTTTAGTGCGGTAGTCGTCCTTGATTTATCACCTAAACCTAAGCGTTGGCGAAATAATAAATTCCAATCGTTTGGAAAAGGCTGCAGTGCACACGTATATATACACACGCACAATAATACTACATAGAGTGTAACTTGAAAATTTAAAAACCTACTGACAACCGTATGACGTCGTGGCGAATGATAATGATGATAAAACGAGAATTTTGTACCATAATAATTATAAATATATAATGACGTAAACAAAGTAAAGCCAAGTAAAATAGTAAAATTATGTGTGACATAATAGATGGGTTTTTGCATACACTGATTTAAATTTTAAAAATCGTGGGATTTCGAATTTTTCGAAAATATCCAATGATAATCGGATGAAAACGAACGTCACGATCAACATGGTTTTTGGTCAATATGGTATATGTTTTATTAATATAAACGTTTTAAAACACGATGAGTAAATAATAATAAAAACGTGACGAATAAAAGTGAATAATACCATGTGAATTTAAAAATAAGAAAACGTTATGATTATATATTTTCAAAAACGACGGGTCGGTAAGTGTCATCAGACATTTTAGCACCTACAACAACAGTGTGGATCTAGTTGCGACTATGATGATGACATAAAATATTATTATACGCGCATTATTGGAATGTATATAATATATATGTGTATTTATACGAGTATAACTAGTAGACTTTTCGTTTTAATGACATAGTGTTTTTATTTCTCGTGTATTTTATACCACCCGCGCTCTATCGCATTTTTCTTTACATTTTATTACGTCTTCGAGTCGTATCGTTTGTATACCTACACATACTTATGTATATAATATATACGAGTATATAACTGCAAGGCAAGGAGACGACTAATTTTTATACGACCGTACATCGTAAAACGTCATTTCCAGATGTCGAGAACGAGAGACCTTATATCACTCCGTTCTTTATGTAAAAAAAATCAAAAAAAAAAATCATTTGCTTTTAAATGCAATATTGTCCTGCGGGGAGTGGAATTATGTGCGATTTTTTTCCTTCTCTTATTTCAAACCGTGCTTACGGAAAAATCTAATCGAAAGTCATTTTCGCGATGTAAATAAAATATATATATTATGTGTATACTCATTGTGTAATACGACGTACTAATAGCTGCAACTATTTACACATAAGCCCCCGAGTGATTATAATATATACTCGTATATTATGTATGTATTTCAATAGGAGCGACGTCGTTAAAAACGCGTTTGAAAAAAAAAAAACCGTTTATTGTCGGGAACGAGCGGTAGAAACGTTATTATTTCGAAACGTATATTATTTTTTAGTTTATTTTTTTTTTTCTGCGAGAAATATACAATCTTTTCCTAAGAGTAAGTACTCGGGTATGAGTAATAGGTATTTATATAGAATACACGTATGTATTTAAAATACATAGCGTCGAATATTAATGTGTATAATAAACGTGACATTTTGTGAAGAGAAGCCATCCGAAAGTGACGTTTTTAGATTGATTCTCGAGTTTTTACTATTTAGCAAGCCCCGATCATAACTAGGTTTACTTTCGAGGAAGATAACACGCGAGCTCTAGAGCACGCCGGATAATGGCTTAATGGATTTCGACGGGAAGACAGGCGTTTGTGAAACGAACAGTATCGAAATTGATCCTTTGTCGCGGTACTTTACGCGTATATCGTATAATATGCGGTATAAACGACGAATTTTCTAATTCCCACAAATATTACCGCGTTTACGGGATTGTTTTATAACACGATTTATTATACGTGTACACAATGTACAGTGAACACTATCCAAGACGACGACGACGTAATGGCGAGGGACCCCAAAGGAACATAATTTCGTTTTCTACCGCAGGCGGCCTTTAATAAATAGCAGGGAAAGCGAATAAAAAAAAAAAAAAATTCCGTCCAAGGCTGGGCGCGGGTTTCTCTCCCTCCCCCCCCTCTCTCTCTCTCTCTCGCCCACTCTTTTTTCTCTCTTGGACGGGGGGTTTGACCGAGTTGTTTTGGGTTTACGATTTTTCGGACGACGAGACAGTCGCGCGTGGACCAACTATACAATATACGTATACGATATAGTAGGTGGTTTCATAGCCGCGAGGGCTGTGCAATAGTATAGTACGGTATTTCGCGGACTTGTAGGAATAATAATATTGCGCGTTTTGCGCGTAAAAAATAAAACGATTACTCAAATCCGAAACACGACCTTTTCTCGACCCTCGGAATAGCGCGAGTGCGCGGCGCGCGGCGGCGCTTTGTACGAAACACGGGAATAATATAATATCCTATATTCTCTTACGATAATATAATACAATATTACAATACATATCTATACGTTTTGTGGCGTCGTCATCGGATTTCCAAACGATCGCTTGACCGCGCGGCGGCCATCGTTTCCGAGTTCCGCCCGACCCGGGGAGATCGATGATGCCGGAAGCGAATTACGTATTATTATTATTATACGCGTACACCCACGGTAGTACGTTCGCCGGCTCGAAGACGCGACGTATGCGAACGTTAAATAGTAATAATTCGATCTCTCGACAATACGTATATACAATAGTATAATATTACCCAAGTCACGATATAGAATGAACGGGACCAGATCGTGTTCACTCAATGGTTTTCGAAAAACATCGACTCGATATTATAGTCGATATATACCCTCGAATTAGTGTGACCACGCGCGATATGTTGAAATTTAAAATTCTTTTTTTATTTTTATAAATTATGTAATATCGCACTGCTAGAACAAGACTGCCACAACTCAAAATTTATAGTTTTGAGAAAAATCGATTTGAAGTTTGGACCTAGGATATTTTGATGAGTTTTTTACTTATGCGTTTGAAATTTAACACTTAAATACTTACAATCATCATACTTTACAATGTTATTTTTTCAAATATTATGAAATTCACTCTTAAACCCAAAAATTTAGACTTGTGGCCATTTACAATTTTTTCAAGTAAATGCAAGACTGCCATATTTTGAGATGTGACTGTATTGCGTACAGAAATTGATTTTTATAAATTAAAATAAGTATACAGCCATAAAGTAAATATGGCTCTCTTGCATTGAAAATTAACTAACATTTAAATAATTCAATACTGACACATCTCTATAGTGGCTAAATGAAAAATGTTATTGAATGTGGCGTTATTGCATTTTATAGAGCTTATTTTTCTCTATTCAACAGTAGTCATAACTAAAAATTGATGAATTTCGAGTTGTGGCAGTTTTGTTCTAGGAGTGCGATATGTATGTATGACTAATTATGGTTTACGAACGGCTGATAATGTCGACATTGACAGCTGGCGCGGTCAGTTAGGCAAATACGTTGTAAATAAAGCGCACAATAAAATACGTAATTATTGTAAATAGATACGCACTTATTATACGAATTATGAGTATAGATTGATGATTTCTCAGAAGAAGAAATAAACCTAGATACACTTTTCTATTAAGGAAGACATAGTATACGTATACGTTATCATAGCGGGTCGACGTTTAAAAATATATAAAATACTTAATTTATTGTACTCGCGATTATCATCGAACGAACTATACATATATTATATATTATCTAATACTGTGCAGACTTAGAAATAGAATCACTGACCTTTCGGTGGGTTGACGTACACGCCGGACCGGTACAGGGACTCGTCGTCTTGCCAGTCGTTGTTTCTGATGACCGTGCGCACTCCGTACACGGTCAACACCACCGCCAGTCCCATCCGCGGCCACTTGGGACCCAGTCTGCGCTCCAACGCGGCGTACCCGTACCCGAACAGGAAACAATAGCCTACGCTGGGCATGTACAGCACGCGTTCGGCCAGCACGAAGCCCACGTAGAAGAACATGTTGGACACGGGCACGAACGGAATGGCGGTAAGAGCGACGGCCAATGCCACGGCTCGGGCCTGTGAAAAATAATTTGACAATTATTATTACAATCGAGGTGTGTTAAAGCCACGTTGAATAAAATATATAAACGTAAGCTTATTAAATAATCATCATTTTCTCATGTTTTGTCAAATTCTAAACTACAAACGCTTTTACAATGTTTATTTGTGAAATTACACACGTCTTGTTTTTTTTTTTTTACTATTAAAAGCGATGAATCGTGAACTTTGTATAAGCTATTTGAATAATAGAAGAATAATACTTTATCGAAAAAAAAAAAACATCAGATTTATCTATAAACTTATAGTCAATAAATAACAGAAAAAAGTCAAAATCGTTTGAATTTATCTATCTCTCTAGAAGTCTAGATGATATCGGTTATTATTTAAATCGTGATAAAAATAAATAAATTTCATTTTGACGAAAATTAACGAAAAGGTAATAATATAATATGTTAGTAATGTAATAATATTATCGTAATACGACCCGCGGCCATCGCAATATTAAGATGAATTTGCACGTAGGTACTCTACCGGTAGCGTCGACCGAATTATTGATGACCATTATTATAACGCGCCGAATTTTTTCGATTTCGAAACAACTATTATATTTATTTAAATAAATATAAATAACTAGCTGAATAACCCGGCTTCGCCCGTGTGCAGTGTAACTTTTTATTTTATCAGTTTTTTTTTTCATTTTTACCCCTTTTAAATCCGGTAGGGGTCGAATTTCGGAAAATCCTTTCTCAGTAGGTGTCTATACCGCAAAACAAAACTACCGTCCAAATTAATCCAAACCAATTAATAGAAAATGCCATAGACGCTCGTGCCACGGAAACAAATAATAAAAAATAACCACATAGATCGAGTGTATATATATCTCCATGGCAAAACAATAACAATGTGTGATTAATATTGTGCACTTAAGAGGCCATAACGCTGGAACCACTTATCGCACAGCGTACAAACTTCACAGAAACCGTCTACATATCAATCCTAATATGCCCTAAAATTTTTATC
This sequence comes from Drepanosiphum platanoidis, assembly GCA_948098885.1. Lineage (NCBI taxonomy): Eukaryota > Metazoa > Arthropoda > Insecta > Hemiptera > Aphididae > Drepanosiphum > Drepanosiphum platanoidis. The sequence continues at coordinate 3,164,394 of OX402538.1, read as the reverse complement.
GAAATCGGTTCGGTGGATCTTGAGCTATAAAATTTATTCAAATGTACATCGATTTTTATATAATACTAGCTGAATAACCCGGCTTCGCCCGTGTGCAGTATAACTTTTTATTTTATCAGTTTTTTTCATTTTTACCCCTTTTACCCCTTTTAACTCCGGTAGGTGTCGAATTTCGAAAAATCCTTTCCCATGGGGTCTCCACTATATAAAACGAAACTGTTGACCAAATTTCATACTTAAAACTCCAGCAGTTCCGGCCTGGCGAATTTTTCTAGTTTCACCTTTTTTACCCCTTTTAACCCCCTTAGGGGTCGAATTTTGGAAAATCCTTTCTTTAGGGGCCTCTGCTATATTAAATGAAACTATTGACAAAATTTAATACCACAAAGCTCCAGTGACTCAGGATTTTTTCCATTTTTACCCCTTTTAACCCCCTTAGGGTTAATTTTCTTAATAATTATCTCCGTAAAAACCATCCTCGTACTTCAAGGAATATTATAAAAAAAGAATTAGCGAAATCGGTTCAGGGGTTGTTGAGTTATGCGCTTACAATACATTTTACGATCCATTTTTATATAATATAAGATACATACAAATCATACAAATTTATTAAAAAGTTAATTAAAATATTTAATGTATTAAAAAATTTGAAATAAAAACTATCCTATCTTTTAAGTTGGACCAAATTACACGCGGTGTAAAAAATTTCATCAAAATCGGTTAAGTGGTTTAGGAGTCCATTGAGGACAAACATTGTGACACGAGATTTATATATATTAAGAAGATAGATATTAGACTTACCGGGTGGTCGTCGGCGCGGTCCGCCGGGCGCTCGTACTTGGTCTTGGAACAGCACCGGCGCGATCGGTACGGCCGATGCTGTCTGGCCGCCCTGTAGGCCGCGGCGGCGGACCGCCTGACCGCGGTGAACAGCACCGCGTACAGGGCGACGGACAGCGCGTTCCGCGGGTCGTACACGGACGTGACGGGCACCACGGCGTCCATGGACCAGTCGAAGCTCAGCCGCCGCGGGTAGACGAGCAGCCTGATGTTCTCCACGGGCAGGTACAGGAACGTCAGCGTCCGCGTGACCAGGCTGGGCGACTTGGCCGTCGGGTTGTCGGCCGCGGCGAACACGGGCGGCCCGCCGTCGCCCATCAGCGACATCCGCACGAACAGCAGGCCGGCCGCGGCGCCGGACAGGATCGCAAGCGTCCGATACATTCCGCCGGAGCTCTGCAAAACCAAACGAAACACGACGACGGTAAGAATAAATCGCAACGAGAGTACAATAGGTAATAATAATTATCGTTCGTCTTTGCAGACGAACGAAAGGTTAACGTGGAAATAATATGTACTTTTTATTATATAATATGTTTATGTAATTAGCTGACCCGGCAAACGTTGTTTTGCCATAATATATGTATTTCTAGTGAATTTTGTAGTATAAAATATAACCGACTTATGTGACGGAGCGCGCACGCATGGAATTTCGGTAAAAGTTATGTAATAATATATGACGTTGCAAAATCCATACCTTTATAGGTAAACATCGTCGGGTTTTCGCTTTAATTGTATACGCCTATCGAGTTTATCGACCAACGACAATAGATTTGCCTGCGACCGTCCAATGAAAAAAGTTCTATTGTATTCGTTCTATTGTTCATCGCACGCACGCAATTTCGGTAAAAGTTATGTAATAATATCATATGATATTGCAAAATCAATACGTTTTGGTAAAGATCGTCGGGTTTTTTATATGACATAATAATCATAATATTTAAATAAAATGCAAATTACCACGCGCGCTCGCTGATCGGCGCGTCTCGAAATCTAGCCCGTGAAAAGTTTTTCCCGGCATGAGGGAGAAATAACGTTTAGAAATATACTAAATTTATATGTAAACAAAATGTATTATTGATTTATAGGAACGAATGGTTAATCTAATTAATTTTATATCGACTATTTTTTCAACCTAGATATTTCTTACAGAAATTAAATGTCACATCAAATTTGAAAGATCCTGCAGGTATTACAACTGTAAAGTATATGCATTGTTAAATCGTACTTTTTGTTTAAAACTACTACGGAATATCAATCGTCATTAAGTTAAAAGTATGTTGTAATTAACTATTATTATTATTTCACAATGAAACTTTGAAATGGTCAACTTTTTAAACATTCGGACGATTTTATTGTTATTTTAACTACACTTTTATGTGATCCATAAACATTTTAGAACTCAGTAAGATCAAAACGACATGATATAATAATAATACTCAGCTGTAATGAATATTATTGGATATATAGCTCAATCTCAAGTTATAATAATTTGAGTAATAATAATTATCGAAACTTCTGCGACATTTAAGCAAAAGACGCAATAGTTCAACCGCTATTTTATAAACGTTACATTACACTTTGGTCACCGAAACTGCTATTTCTATTGTCGGAATAGCATCTCGATCGATTTATGCCTGTTGTAGTGCGTACGAAATGGCAATAGGTTTTGATCATGGCTTGTGTTAATTATTATGAGACAGAAAAAAATAAATACAAAATACAAAGCTAAAAGGTCGTCCGTAATTGATCATTTGTTTGTTGAACGGAGTTTGCCATTATACCACTATAATACGACCATCGTCGTACTGGCAGAAAGACAATATAATTTCCAACGGTCACGCGGCACCATTATACCACTGTGTATGTATAGTGTGAGTGTGTGTGTGTGTGTGTGTGTGTGTGTGTGTGTGTGTATCTATATAAACGGGCCGGAGGTAAGGAATCAAAAAGTTATCTCCAAGTCCTGGCAAAGAACAATGTTTTCTCATTCGTGTGGCAGACAATACTGTATTTACGAAAAGCAGCCATCCACGTTAAATAATAGTAATTCACTTTCGGGAAACGAGCACAATGCATTAGTTCAAACTCCCAAGACAACACGGACAAAACATTCGGTATATTTCACGTTTCGAGACAATAAAATTTACATCAAGTCGACTTGCAGTAAATCATCATAGTAGGTACCACGATTCCGTACGATACGTATGTATGTATTATATGAATATCTTGAATTTATGTATACGTATACATACACAGAGTGATGCGTATCGGTCTTTTTGTGCGAGTATAAAAGACAACCGAATATGTGACGACGACGACGACTCTGTCGATGGCTCGACGGGATTCCATCGGGGGGACGGAACAGCACAGTGTAAACAGAAGAAATTCGCTCGTCTATAATATTATTATGTACGAGAAAAGTCCCAAAGAAACGGTACAGCACGCGCAGTTGAAATCGGCAGACGCGCCGTTATCGTCGCCGTCCGCGCAGCGCAGTCGTAGTCGAAATAAAGGGAGGACGGGTTCGTTCAAAGCGAACACCGTGTCGTGTTAAAAATAGTTTTCAGAACGAAGAAAGAATACATTACCGTTAATTGAAAAGTATTACGCCTTTTTTAAGAGTAAAAACGCCGTAATCGAGAGTTTAAAATTCAACGCGTCGTCCCGGCCGGGTTGTCTTTGTTTTTGTTTTTTATCTACAATTATTCCACCCGATGGTCTTTAAACAGAACGAGCTTATATTCGCCAATACAGTGGATTAGTATAACCCTCGGTACAACCCGATACGTCCCAGGTAACTACTCGATTGTATTATGGTGAGTACGACAACGGAATAAGCGTATAACCTAATCACCGTACGAGTTCTACGTATCTGTATAGATATAACGAAATACACGTATAAAACATTTCTTTTACTGGCAATTTTATAATTTCTAAAATTAAAATATTATAAATTCTCGAAACTGTTTTAATCACAAATTCAAAGATTTAATGAGTTATACAACTACTGTAGTTGTCAAATAAAGATGAAAAAAAAAAAAAAACGAATATTATAGTAATTAAAGTCAAACAAATCTCCTTGACAGTTGAAAAGTATACACGCGTTAACGTAAATATTTTTAATTTTTTCTAATTAGTGTGTGCAGTTTGTATTACGGCGGGCTGTCAGTATTTAGCAGGCGTTTTATCTTCAAACGGAATGATTACCATTGCGTACTAATGTACATAATATTTATATGCAATATTAAAAAGAGTCGCGTATTATTTAAGTTTAAAAATAAAGGCAGAGATACGTTCGAAAGACGCACAGGACTGTCGGAAAAGGTGTTATTATTACAACTAAATATTACACTATTACCAATATTACTGTTATCACACAGGTAAATATAATAGTATTTTACGCAGTGAAAATAAGTTAATTATATGAACAAATAAGTTATTAATTTTTAATAACACTTCTATTGAACAACTTAAGAACCATCGAGAATGCTCAATAGAGGTTCCGAGTTAATAATACAATTGCATAGTAGAACATCATTTATATTATAGAGAATGTATGAAAATTCAAAGTATCACTCGCTTCCCGTAAAGTATTACTCGCCATCATCAACAACTTACAACAAATTACTTAACATAAATTATAAAAAATTATTTATGATAATACCTCAATTAATTTTCGATAATAATTATTATGATATTATGATAATATATTGATATGATAAAACCGTATTATAATCGTGTTTTATAGTTACTATTGGTTCCCCATTATTGAAATTTCAAAAGTTATCATCCGAATTTCCCTTCTTAATGAATGAATGAAAAACAAAACAAAACTAATACATTTTTAATTTATTCATACGGCTTTTAATATATCTACTAAAATATATGTTCACATTTAGGTCGTTTTGCCAATTTCAATATTTCATCGAGTAATTATAGACTTTATAGCCTTCATATAAAATTTTAAAGACCGCGTATAAAATATTATATCCGTACTTATCTATGCATATATTCTGAAAATGTACTTATATTAATGATAGCGCATGTAATAACGTTGAATTATGGTACCTATACATATAGTCAACTATAATATTACCACGCAATGAAAACACTAATTTTTCTACGCATAGACTCTAGAGTCATTTCGACCGCCAAAACATTAATTATATCGCATGAATATCGCGTGTTATCATAAGCAGATATATCATTGTTTAGCACTTGTGAACTTTCTACAGACACCCGCAGTGGGGTTAGTACACAATATTAAAAATAATAAAATACGTAAAACTGTATACGAATCACACACGCTCTGTTATTTTTTTACCCAATGGTCGAAGTGGTCGGCGCAATGTTTCTTTTCTTTTTTTTTCTTTTTTTTTTACGGTTTTTAACGACTTGTTGTTGTGTATAATTGTACACGCGCGTTAATTTTTCGCCGCAGTGACTTAATTAGTATCGATGTCACCGCCATCATACCCGCCCCTCCTACTATGCGAACAGCGTCGAACACACAATGCAAATTACCGTGCACATGAAGGCAAATTTATTTCTCGTCGCGAGTCACAGTCACATAATATATACAAACATCGGCCACGGGGTTTTGAATTTTAAACAGTTAAAAGGTCGTCGTGCACGGCCGCGGCGGCGCTGCGGTGGCAATAAAGAGAAAACAAAAAAAACAAACACAAAATTTTAAACGTCCTCTTAATGAGCCATCGCGTTGTGTAGTATGTGCTTTCTTTTTTCGTATACTCATAATATCATATTCTATTATACAAAAGCGTATTTTGCTCTCACTATTGCAGTGACGTACAGTATTATTATTGAGCAACGAAAAAAATAATAACAATAGGTAATTATAATAAATAATAATTGTTACGCGGGAAAACTGTACGCGCGGTTACAACTCGATGTGTATAATTGCGTATTTTACGTACATAATAATAACGAACGAATACATTCTGATATTATAATACCAATATACATACATACATTATATGTATATAGGAACCTATAAATATATATATATATATACGACCGTCTGGAAACGTGTTATTACCGCGTAGTAAAACGTATATAAAAGACTACTTATTAACCGACGGGAAAATGATTCGACGGCGGCGGCGTCGCGGGTGGCGGCGGCGGCTTTCGCGAGCGCTTATTCGGCAAATACCGCGAAATCGTAACACAGTATTGTTACCCCTTTTTTCCCTTCGCCACCACACGTGTACATGATTACACTGATTAATGTAACCTAAGTGGCATGCTCCGCGTCGTAAATTATTCCTCAAAGGCGAATCGCGTGTTCGATAACCATGTGCCGCCCTGTCATGCTATCCGGCCATATTCAGGCCGGTGGCACACGCCTCCGCCCGCCCCCGCCGCGCAGTTTTCTCCACCCGTCAGACGTACTGCCGCCGAACAGTTGTAGTGCATAATATAATTATACATTTATACATTTGAACGGTGTACAAGCATAAGATTGTGTGTGTGTGTTTTTACAAGTGAGCATTGACTTTGTGTGAAATTAACAAATAGAAATATCAAATATGTGACACTAATTAATATAATATCGACGGTTCGACGTGTATCCACAAAGAGTAATTGTATCGTTTACATCGGGTGAGTAGCCAGGATTTGTTTATGTAGTGGGGGTGTTCTAATTTTATATTTAAATATAACATGTGGGAGGCTCTACACATTATATGTTATAGTATTAATAATCGTAACATGTCTTCAATTGTGAAATGTTTATTTAAAACAAAATATGGATCTTTATAATTATAATAAAATATGAAATAAAACCATATGATAACATAGTTTGCAGAAATCCAAAGTATATATAATACCTATAGGTAATAAATACTAGGTATGTAAGTACTAAGTACAATAAGTACATATGTACATATATATTATTTTTTTTGAATGAATACGATTGAGAGGAGGTTTTTCAACACCTAAAACGCCGGCTATGTCACTAGTCTACATAAGAATATTTATATAAAAGAGGGTGAGCTATTTAAAATTTCCAAGTTTCAACATCACTTGGTCGATTTATGTTACACCGTGTATAAGTGTTTATATTCGAATTTCTACCGGCTAGGAAAATATTTAATTTTAGTGTGAGAAAATATCAGAATAAATTAAAATGTGCGTATGCGCCACACACGGAATTTGGTTGTTCACTATTACAGAACAAAATATATTTTCCGATACGTTTATTACTATTTATATTAAAATATAACATATAAGTCAACTATAAGAAACATACCATCAATGAATACTTTTGAATATAACATATTTAAATACAGATCGTTTCTCAAAGTTTTCAACAGTAAAATATATTGTGTGTTATTGCACTGTCATTATATAATATATTGTATAATGATAAGCGCATTGTTAATACGCCAACATAAACAACCACCAGAACAATGGCATGCTCAAGTACACGGCAGTTGTACAAACACATATTATAATATGTTCTGTGGCCTACGGTCAACACACGTCCCACACAAGAGACATCTGCATTTCTCTTCTATAATAATAATAATTATTATTATTATTATCATTATAATAATAATAATAATAATATATAGCCCATAGCCCGAATGTAGAGCCACGTCGCGACTAACTTATATTCTATTGTTTAACATTGCAGGTTATAGTAGCAAGTTACTACAACCGACTGTTGTGTTTAGCGAACGATAGACACACATAAATAATTACTGAAGTCGATATCGTTTCATTCGAATTATACATAAATCCTTTACTCCCTAGTTATAGTAAAACTTGTCTTAAAGGCCACAAACAACCACCTCCCTAGATAATTTATGTCTCACAAGGTCACACCGACCGCCGTATACTATACGCAATATACATAATATTATATTGATTTCTTTGTCGACTCAAATACGAGTATGACATATTATAAAGAAGAGCTTTGGAAAGTACGAGTATACGCGTGGAATTCACATAAATGGCTTATTGATGTGGTTAAATCGGCATGAATTACGGTTATTTATACGAATTTACATTGTAAAACAATTGTTTTTGACCAATTTTGAGTAATTTCAGTTTTTCATTGGGACTTAAAACAATATTTTTTAAATTATTCATATCTGCCATAAAAAAAACACATCTTTGCTTTATTGAATCCGTATACAAGTATAAAAATAAATCTGAAATCAAAATTCTGTGAATTTAACTGTTATGACATTTTCGAACGATTAACAATTTTAGAAACAGAGTCCAGACTAGAAAAGTGCGGATGCTACGAGTCAAATTCAAATGTACTCGTCTAGACACTCTCCTTCCTAGGACATGGTGCCTCGTATTAAACACGAACAATAGTATTTTGAATTTATATTCAAACGACTTGCTGAAACAATAAATAAATGTAATGACGGAGCGCGATCGCGGAAAGACTTGAAAAATTGAATGGGTTTTGTGCGTAATATAAGAATATACGAATGTGATTGCGGATAAAGAAAATACTATTCGTCACGGGTTTATTTGAAAAACACGCGTCATATTGTTACATCGCATGGGTCGTAGAGAACAGTAGCACATTTCTCGAATGTATAATACGGACGATTGGTTTAAGGGCGCGTAAAACTTTCAAACTTGAAATCGTTCTTCTGAAAAATTAAAAAACTTGAGACGGCGGCGGCGGCGGCGTCGAGTCTTAATATGTTTCGCGGCGGTCGTTGACTCGACGATGACGGTATAGCGCGGCCGAAACGCATACGATACGCGCGCCTGAATATATATTATTATTATTATTATTATTATTATTATATGGCCATATCTTTACCGCGGACGTGTGTTCGGCGATCCGTAGAAAGGAAAAAAAAACCTACGTCGGAACTTATCCCATAAAAGCCAAAGGCAATAAAAGTATATCAGCCACAAGATTCCTGCTGCCAACCGTTTTCGGCGGTGTCCTATATACACGCATATATACATATTACATAATATATGGTTCACGGCGTTATATTATATTATATTTACGCGCGCGCGTATACGATGTACTTTGATCGAAATTATCTCGCCGTCGACGTAAAATGTGTTTTTTCCCGATCGCGCGGACGCACGCGGTGGAATAATTTTCACTGAACGCGGCGTATAAACATAGCGGGTTGTGACTTATGGGTGTATAATATACACGCGGGTTGGACGAGATGCCGGGAAAAAACTATCTTGATACATGATGCATAATACATGAAAAATTCTTTCAAACGTTTGTTATTATTTTCATTAGATATGAGATGATAAAACACAAATAAAATATTTACACGCGTTTTTGTTTTTGCCGAACGCCTCGAATTGATTGCAAATTATACAGGTACTATTTTAAACTATATATTTATATATGTATTGTACAGTTAAAAACGCCCGTTTTCATACGAAATTGAAAACTATTTGCACTCTTAATATACAAACAGAATATATTTCCTACTTTTTCTTTACAGGTTTAAATTTGCCACACACTTGTATACAAGCAATAATGAGGGAACAATAGTCGTCATACGTTATTTTTTCTTATTTTCGTTTAAAAAATCTATGAAATTATTTTCAATATTTGATTATTTTTGTGAATTATTGTCAAAAATAACAAAAAATTACGTATTGTGTTTTACTTTTGTCATAAAATGGCCAAACTAGTATACAACTTTTAGTTTTTAGATTTAAAATTCATTGCTTTCTTAAAAAATACCCCAACAAACATAGGGTTATTGGGCCGCGATGCAGACAAACATAAATTATGATACTACAAAAATATTTTATTTGAATAAATATAAAGAAAAACATTTTTGTGAGTAAATAAAATAATTAAAATCACTAGCCCCCCTTGAAATAAAATAAAAGCCGATACATGGAATACATGTTGATACAGAAAACCGTACTTAGAAATGGATAGTTACAATGAACGCGTAGTTTTCACAAAGATGACACGCGGCAGGCAATATCAAACACGTAATAGTGACTCCACGGAAAACGTGTAGAAATCAACTTTCAACACTTATTTCTTCGACGTTTCGTCGGGACGCCAAAATTCTAATACAATAATAATAGCTATTTGTAAACGAAGATGGCCGTACATCATCACGGCCTACTACCCGGGGTTCGTGGGCGGAATTGAAGTGAGCACTGTCCGCATTATTATTATTAATATTATTATTATCATCATCATCGTCGTCATTGTCATCATCATCATCATAACGACATCCGGCCATTTCGACATCGATTTTGACCGAAAACCCATTAACCGGTATTATATTGATAGTGTATAATACGTTCGAGCTCGGAAAATTTACGGTGTGCTGCACCAGCTGTTATAATATCTACGGCGACGGCGCGTATAATGTGGTGAGTCACGTCAAAAGAGGTCGAATCCAAAACGATACGCACGCATTGACGTTTATTATATGAGCTGGAACCGACCGACCAAGCCGAAGGAATAAAGTTGGACGATATAATATTTTACGACGTTCAATATTATATTTGAACGCTAGTCGACACTGCAATTTAAGACCTATTGAATAAGAAGAGTAGACTATCGAGTTCTCTGACATATGATGAGTCGTGGAGATCTATTCATTCGGCAAGAGTGAAAGAAAAAACAACAATGTACTATTGTGAATTTTTTAAACGCTTATGCGAACCGCTCGTTGGTTAATAGAAAAAAATAAAAAAAATAGCTGGTGCTTTTAATATTTTACGCGGCACAATGCATGCGTTAATCGGGCAGTCGAAATTTGATAGTTCCGCCCCGAATCGGAAGGTCGTTTAACAGCAGATGCTTGTCCTTCACTTAAATAAACAATGTCATAGTAAACGTTAAAAATAATGATATTAATAATTTACCCCGTAATGATTATAAACCGACAGGTAACCGCCGCGTACACATAAATACTAATAAATATTAGATGAGTCTACTGCGGTGTTAAATTATTAAATTATGAATACATTGTACACACCCTCGTATTCAGTCCACCACAGAAGAATTGATTTCTACGTTTCAGCGGTATAACATAATATATACAGTGCACATGTGTGTGTTTTTTTTTTTAATTTGCAATGCGCGTGTGTATCGATGTCATTTAAATTTATAGTTCTCACACAAATCACCCGGATAGACTACGCATATATATATATATATACATACAGAAGTGTCATAATATGTTTGTTCGCCGAAATTGGATGTTCCGGGACCATCGCATGAGCGTGTTTACATTCAATATAATATATGTACGTAGCATATTGTATAGTATAGCACGAAATTAGTTTTGCACAGTTTACACATATTATAATATTATATAGATAAAAGTTGTCTCTAGAATTGTTTGTAAACGTAATCCATCTCACGTCATCATCATAAAGTCGTCAAATCGCGCATTATGCACATATATCAAAATAAAAACAAGTCATCACACTGTCAAGCGCGCGTGCGTTGTATAAAAGCAGTGGTAATAAATTAATATTTTTTTGCCAGAAAAAAAAGAAGAAATTGTTATACCTATGTATTTTGTGATGAGTATTGATTTCTTTTTTAAAAGCATACTTTTCTAGCGAAATGAAAGAATTATTTTCAACGCAGTAAATGAGTTCACGGTATCTTAAAATTATTAAATGTTTTCAAAATTTCAGGCGCCAAACTCCACGACAGGATAATAGAATTTGGTTAGAGAAATGCAGCGGTAAAAAAAATGAATAAAAAAACACATGACCGTATCATTTCTGTAACCGATCGATATCATTCGTCACTATATCGCGGCGGTAAAACGTTAGTATAGTTTAGCATTCGAATTTCATGAACGCGCATCATCGCAATACCAACAAAACTACGGGGATGCGCATATTGTTGTAACGATACAAGGAAGTAAGAAAACACAATATTAGTCCGCGATGATCTCAAACGGCGAGTCCCGCCCGGTTTATAACGCGCACGATTACATTCGCATGTCGTAATAAACAGCCGATTCGTACGGATCATAACAATAATATTGTATAGATGAATGCAGTAAAAACTCATACCGATCGCGGAAGATCCGTTTATTCAAATAAAACGACGTACCGATGTCGTATCGCGATAGAGCGAGAATAAGAACAAGAGCCTCTCAACTAGGATCGACCAACCCGTGGAGAACGCGGTCCAAGGCCTCCAGCTCGGTCTCGTCGTCGAAGTGTCCGATCGTGGCCTCGAACTCGTCGACCCGCCGGCGCAACCGGTCCCGGAGCCGAGCCGGAGCCGAGTAGCGCTCGATCACGGCCTGAAACTCGGCCAGGTTCAGCGTGGGTTTCGCCCACTTGCTCTGCCCGAACGAGGCCGCACACATGGCTCCGTCCAGGCCGCACTGGCCCATCGCTTCCGGCATCGAGTTCGCGATCAGCCTCGGCTCGCCGCCGTCGCCGACGTCCGGCACTAAGGCCAGCAAGCCGAACACGCGCAGCGAACAGACCGCCGCGCTCGCCTCGTCGGCCGGCAGCTCGGCCGAGTGCGCGACGACCGTCGTCGTCGAGTGTTCCTCCTTGTCGTCGGCGTCGTCGGCGTCGTCGGCGTCGTCGTCGTCGTCGTCGTCGTCGTCGTACCGTTGCTGCGCCACGCGGCTCAAATCCACCAGGCGGCCCGTCGTCCTCCAGGTCATCACGAACGACGTTTTGACCGAAAATGCGCGTGATTAAACTACTGTTTCCGCGCGACGGTTACCACGGTAACCGGTGTCCGAGACCGCGGCCGGTGCGAATTCCCGGTCGAATCGCGTATCGGTCTGGATATGAAATTTAAGAAAACCACTTGCTCCGAACGCCGACAAACGAGTCGGAACGACTATAAGTCATCATCACGTATTTCAAACAGTAAATTAGTTCAATCAAATAATCTCTATCGATTAACTACTACTATATTATTGAACATCCGGACGGCCGGAGCTTAGAATCGAGTGTACTACGACCAAAAAACTAACGTGTGTATGTAAGTATGTGATGAATAATATTCGCTTTATTTCCTTTTTTTTTTTTTTGTATAAATGCCTTTTACTGTAAACTTTGAATCAATTCGATCGATTATTAAAAGTTGGACTATTTTTTTCTCAATGGTTTATTAATAATTGTATTAAAAAAAATTACTATTATATATTGATTTATACTAATTTAACAATACCAATTTTCCATAATTTTTATAATTTTTCTGAGGAATCTGAGGAATTGATTGCGTGATAAATAAACTTTTATTTAATATATATATATATATTGTATTGTATAGTGTGTTGTACGAAAAATTGAGAATAGTAATCCTTGACTAAACTAAAGGCATACATTAAGTTTAAAGGGGGGGGGGGGGGGGTTCATCCTTCAAAACTATTCCTAAAATACAGCAGAGTCGGTATCAACAACACGCGTCTTACGCCGTTCAAACGCAATAACGTGCACATAACACTTTATAGGTATCTAGTATAATATTATTATATTGAACAAGTTTACACACCATCGGCGGCGTAGAAATAACCACCGATTTCTTGGCTCAGCGCCCAATGCGCTTTAAAACAATAATATTGTAATTGTCGTTTGCGTGCTGTGCACAATAACATTCATAAAAATATATGATATATGAAGTCTAAGTAAATACTAAATAGTAGCGTGTTGTGTGTGATTATTGATTCGCAATAAAATTAGAATAGAAAAGCAAATATAAATAAGTGAAAACTATGTTTATATTTATGTAAATAATTATAATTCACAAAACGATAAACTTGAAAACAATTACCTCATCTCTTCAAAAAAAAAAAAAAGGATAAGATTTAAAACTAAGATCTGATACAGGTAAAGGGTGGCTGATGTTAGTAAATTGTTAGGAATTCATAAGAACAATTTTCGTCGAAATTTAATTTTCTAACGCTAATAAAACTTTTTTGAGACTTCTTGATAAAATTATTTTTATTTAATAGAAAGAACATTTTGTGAAGAATCTTGTATTAAATTTTCAAGCCTTAAATAAAACAATATATATCAAGTATTATGAATTATTAAAATTTAATACTTATAATAGTTTTGTAGCTTTTCAATATTTTGTCAAAGTTTAAAATTTAAACGCTTACCTATAAAAAATTATGATTACGGATTTTCAATAATTTTGAACACAAATCAGAAAAATAAATAAACAACTTTTTATTAAATTTTCAAGGTTTTTATCCAATCGAAATTATTTTATCAACATTTTACAAAAAGAAAACGAAGACGAAGACTTCATATACATATTTTATAAATAGGTAGTAAAAAAAGAGTCAAAATCTTTTGAAAATAATACCGTCCCTAAACAATTATTATATACTTCGGTAAAAGTTTAAAATCACTACAATTATTTCTATTTGATTTGCGATTAAAAAAAAAAAATTATTTTGTTAAAAACGAGATAAAAAACCAGTATTCAGTAAATTTTGTAATGTTTTCAAATTCTTCGTCAGTTTTTTTCAATTACAAAATAAACTTAAAAGGAAATTGTTAAAATGACTCCAAGAATTCAAACTACAGATTATTGGTTACCAAAAACCATCTATTAAGTTAGAAATTAGACCGATTCGTCTAGTCAAAAACGTGATGACACAAAAAATAAAATTTAGAATTAAAAAAATAATTGCACATATTTTGATCAATATTGATACGTTTTCCTTTCATACAGAATCTAAAATACCTAAATGACCATGTTTAACAATTGAATAATTAGATCATATTATCTATATGACAAAGGTATTTATTTCTTAAAAACAAAGAACAATAATTAGGTACATTAGAAGTTTACCACAAGCCTAGATTATCATTGAAAATCATCAGTAAATAAACCTTGACTGGTTTCAAGCTGAGCCATCGACAGATTACATCAATTAATTTCTTAAATAAACATCTAATAATAAGTAAAATAACGTTTTATCAAAATCTCAATACTCGTATAAAAATAGCCTAGGCCATTGTTGTCCGTTACGATATCTTTAACATGTGTGGTTATCGCGACGGAAAAACGCACGCGTTAATTATTTGTTTTGTAGGTAATCACGAGACAAAATAATCGAACGGACAATAACGCGGTAACGACACCGCGCTTTGAAGTCTAATCATTCATCAGTCGCTGATTGATCACAGTACGGTACATTGTAACACATATAATGGGCCGTGGCGGAAGAGAGAGACGGTGCACTATATAACACACGTACGTACTACGTAGTCATACCGGCCTATTACTCGGTTTTGACCCTTATAATTAGTCGAGAGTGTCAACAACACGCATGGTCCTGTGACCGTACCTACAAATAATTATTGTCCTCGTACGTCCTACAATTACTATATTATATTTAAAGTCACTCGATGCAGAACCCTGCGTACATGACTATAAAATATACAATATTACAGTTAACTGCAATGAGTTTAGCTTTTAATGTGATCGCATTGATTCGGGTTGTTTTGGCTTTATTATCAATTTATTTCATGTTACAATATTTTTTTTTAGTGGCCTTTAATTTAATATTTTAATAAGTACTAGAAAAACTATAATTTAAACGCATTAGGTGCCTATATAAAATTGAAAAATATTTATAACGTTTTAAAGAAATTTTAGAAAACTCGATTTTTCTATTTGATTTCAAAAAACAGATGATTCTATAAATCACTGATAACGTTTAACAGAACCCACTGTGAATACTTGTTTCTCACACACAGTCATACGATCTACATTAGGTGTTCATCATAAGATTTATCTACATGAAAAGTACGATGGATTGAGAATACGCACGTCTTAACAGTTGTAACATGTGCAAGTTCACACGGAGCCTTTCTTGGTAACTCATTTAATTCCCGATTTTATGAAAATACGGTAATGCGTATAGTATATTATATTCATGGTATATCATGCATAATGAAAGCTAATATAGCAAATATTGTACCGAGTCTGTATGTATAAATACATTTAGACTAAATGATTTAGTATCGTTTAATCCCATTCGGCTCCTTTCTCTACAAATCGTCATTTCCCTAACGGCTCACATTTTCTACAAATTTAAAAATGTGTTAGCGAAGATAATGATGATATCTTGGAAGATACGTTTATATTTATGTAAAACATTTTGTCAACAATTTTATGAATTTATTATTTATTATAAATAATAATTAATTAATTTAAACCTGGATATTTTTCAAGCATGCTTATTTTTGTAATTTATCCGAGGTATCTGATGAGATTAATATTTTCGATAAAGAATATAAACACATATTTTTTTCTTAATTAGGCGAAACTGATATAATGATTGGAAATTTAATTCGCATCTCGGATTGTATTTCGAACAGTAGGTATATATATATATATCTATTATCTTATAAATGTTGGGATAAACAATAAAGAATTAGCCATTGAATTTAGCTATTTGTAGAAGAGGAGCACTCCACCCACATTTTAGGAAATAAATTGCTATAAAATACTCGAATAGAATATAAAATATATTAAAATTTGTAACATCACATGCCTAGCATGTGGGTGGGACTGGTGGGAGCTGAGTTGAAATCACCACTTTGAAAAAGCGGAAAACGTATAAAAATCTTTAAACAAAGGACGGGAGCTGAATGGGCTATAATATAACCATACATTATATATGATACAGATTATAGATATTAAAATACAGTTCAAACAAAAAAATAACACTGAGCATTACCGTATTAAGCATTGTTAGTTATGTTTATATTTAATATATTATGGCAAAATGTATGATCTCGGCATTTTATGTTTTAATGTATAGGAATTTTTGTGTGATATAATGTAAATTGTACAAAATACAAGATAATAGAAAATTTTGACAAACATAATATACAACGTTTTTCTAAAAATCATGTAAATTTATAATAATGTAATTGTACAGCTAAATGTTGTATTAATACCTAGTTAGTTATTATATTGATGTACCCTATCTCAAGATTCAGAATTAAATGTTTCAAATGATGGATTATCCCTGATACCTAAACCTGAGATTCAAATTGATAATTTATTGGATACACATGATTCTACTTCAGATAAATTAATTAAAATACATTACATTTTTCTATGTTGTTCATATAAAATAAATTAGTAAAATATATATTAAATAAAACTGACTAATAAATACACAACTAACAATGTAAAATACATATATAATAAAACAATAATTTTTGAAAAATCTAAACTGTGTATTACAGTATATTATTACAAACAAAAACTTTAATACTTCAGGCCACTTTTTTATTTTATTACCTATATATTTTTCCTACATTGTTTATTTTGAATACACTAGATTGTTTTCAATTAAATTAACACTTAATATTTAAAATAATTTTATTTTTTATTCATTTATGAGTTTCTAACCTAACCATTAAATATTAATATAATTACTTTGTTTATTTATTTTCTATTTTTAAAATAATATTAATTTATAGTAGATAATATATTTATATTACCTACTTACCATCAATTTGTATTAAAGTGCAATGTGCAAGTTTGGATTAAATAAATATAGGCTGGGTTAGATAATATTATTAATAAACATTGACTGTAAAAAGTTTAATGTAATTACTAATTATATATTTATCTTTGGTTATATTGAATAGTAAATGAATATGTATCTATTTTAATATATAAATACCTATTATATTGGTGATTAATTATTTTTTACTCCTTATTATTAGGTTTTAATATGCATAGTAATTATCCAACCTACAGAATACATTTCAAAGAAAATACTAATAGCAATCATACTATTAAAAGATGTATTTTATCATATTATGGACACCTCATAGACCAGATATTGTTTTTCACCTGAAAATGACTAGATTTGCTACTCAATAGTGTATGAATGGACACTATTCCAAGTTGAACTTCATTATTATATATATATATATATATATATATATATATATATATATATATATATATATATTATTGTAAAAAACATAAATTATAGGGCCCTTCCTTCAAAATTACACTGGGGCCCAATTTAGCCCAGTTGTGCCACTGAATATACGCGCGTTTTATAGTAAAAAAGTAAAATAAAACCGTAACTATTTCTTTTATCCACGACGACGACGTATACGTTATATACAGACAATACAATACGGTAAATATCACGATAATAATGTTTCAATAATAGGAGAAAAGAATAGTAATTATTCAGTGTACTATATACTAATAATTTCAATAATCATGTACTTAAATAATAATAATAATAATATGTTGCCTCGTTGGCACGACCGAAGCATAAACGAGTCGGCCGTTTGAATAATATATACAAATGAATCATATTAGGTATTATTATAATAATAAACCTTACCTCGACCATAGGTTTGTTTGTGGCGGCATCACAATGCAATAACGAACGAATGCGATGCACCTTTTGTGGCCGGCCCGTTTTGAGCGATCGCGAATTGCCGCAAAGAAATGTTATGTTTTATTTACACAGTTATTAAGTACGCACTAATCGAAACGTTGGAAGACGTTGCGCGAAACGTTATCGACGAACAAAAGTGTTATATTTTCACCGTCCGAGCCGCGGTCGTCGCGACTCGCGAAACACAGGAAGAAAAACAAAATGGCGGACGGTAAAATTCACAAATCGTTTTTGTTTGCCGGGCGGTAGAGTTCATACTGACCGTTTTGGCGGACGATAGAAATGCACAAACCGTTTAAGCGGACGGTAGAATTAACAGGCCGTTTTGACGAACGGACGGCACACCGCGAACGCGACCGAGACGGAAAATACGTTAAACACCGAATGCCGACGGTACGGTAGTGAATTAAGCGACGAAATAATTTGGTTATGCCCACGCGACCGCCGTGAGACGTGCGATTATTCGTCGATTGATTACACTATTACCATCGGCCGCGAAAGGAATTGTAGAAACCGCGAGACGAGACTATGGCGGTCGGCATAAAACTCTCGAAACACGGACCCCGTTCGGAGAACCCCCACGATATACGCGCGAACCGACGAAGACTGAAGGGACAACGGGAAGGAAATCCCCGCGTCGTCGGCCGTTAAAACGGTTGAAACGAACAAGCCAATGAGAATTCACGAATCATCACGAATTCATGGAAAATAATTTTTTTCGTAACGGTTTTTTCGCTTACCGAGTACCGTTACCGCGGTATCCAGAGAGTTCCGTCCGCGGCGCGCGACCGCGACGTCGTTCCGACACGGCGGCCACGCGACCACGCGACCACGCGGCCACACGGCGGAACATTCACTGTGCCGCCCGCGCGATTCGCGCCGCCTGCAGTGGTAACTCGCCGCCGTTATCGGCGTTTTTACCGAAATAGGTTTTCGAATAAAACAAGCAATCATTTAAAAACACTTGCCAAGTGGATTCGATTTTATCGCGTTGTGTTTCAAACGGAGTAAATATTGAAAACTTACTGCGGTATTATTATACGTCATGATATTGTTTATTACAAAACATATAAAAAAATTACATCATAATAAACTGGTAATACGTATGTAAATCAATCAAAAATGTTCATTAAATAATAAGTAGTGTCCGTTTAATAGTCTAAATAACCAAATTCCGATCGATAACAACGATCGATTTTATTTTTTACTCGGGTTTATTCCCATATATATTTTAATTATTAATAAAATAAAAATCAATGCGATATTGAATATTAGAAAATCGCAAGCGATCACAATAATTTATACCGTGGTTGCTGTCGGAATGAAATTGGGCATGATAAACGGATCAACAATCACGAGAATTCACATACTCATTTCCAATAATTATTTGAGAAAATTCTATTTATAAAACGGCTGCGGCCGTCCGCCAGCGGCAGATAAGCTACCCGCCGCACTTCACGACAATCCCTACCTAGCAACCGGTCCCCCTTCGCCATCTTCATCTACCTATGATAGAGAGACCACCTCCACCAACGAATATTAACTTTTATTCTATAATCAATGACTTTAGGTGTTCGTTCGAAAGGCAAATTTTAACGCCGTGGCCTACGTAAATACGAGGAATCCGACAATCATTCCGTTGCGGTGTGGCGAATGCGGGCAGATAATATAATAACGAATCTATTAAAAGAATTACAGGTGTCCAATAACGTACTCGGTGAACGCGGAACATACAGGGAACCCGATAACGCAAGCAACGCCCGAAATATTTAAAAACAAAATGCTTTGTTTTTCCCCGCACACAGTGACGTTTTCAATGACGATAACAACTATTTTTGACAGACAATCGCTGACTGTCGACTATATATAGTTTATCGTACGTCAGTGTCGAAGAGTAACTTTTCAAAACTTATTATTTCCAAAATCATGTATTTTGAGATATAATATGTATATTGATTCTTACAGTAATAGTGATGAGAAATTCAAATTTTTAATTTTCACTCATTTGATTAAATATTGCACAGATATAAAATTATCAAACATTTCTATTTTCAGTAAAAAAAAAAAAAAATCATGAAAATTGATAATATTTTGAGTGAGATATCATAAAATTGATAATAAATATCGTTGAAAATCACTGATAATAACTTTTTTTATTATAACGATAATATATTTATTAAATTTATAACGATTTTAATGAATTGTATTATTTAATTTGTAATATTTAATTACTATACAACTTTTACTCTTCTACTCATTATAACAAAAGAATTATTCAAAAATGAGATCTCAGAAAATTGTTGATGTTGTTATGGCAGTAAGTACATTTTACATTATCAATAAGTACCTGAGTATTCTGCTCATAATATTATACCTTCAGATATAAACCTTAATATTTAGATTCTTTTATAAAATATTTAATTATTGTTTTACTTTACTATTACAGGAAAATATATCTAGTAAATTAGTTTATGATGAATCAAATATACATGACAAAAAACAAGTTAGTACCTACTTTATATTATAATACCTGCATAGTGTACTAAATGATGGTTTCAATAATAATAATTATTCTAGTAAAATTAAATATAAGTCAAACATTTTTATAATTATTATTAATAAAACACCTTTTAAATCATTATTTTAACAAAATTACAATTCATTGATTATTAAACGACTAGCTAAATTAAAAATTCAAATTAAATTTTGCAGGATAAGATTAAAGCCCAGTCAGAAGTTACAGTTGCTAAGAAGTTTAAAGATGTAAGTGCTGTTATAATAAATAATATAAAATAATTAATTTTATTAGGTATAATAAATTGAATTATTTGAATAATTTTGTTATGAACTCAATACATTTTAAACTTTTATGTTATTGTGTATGACATACATACTTATTATTAGTTTACCAACTTAAAGATATAATAATATGTCATAAGAAAAAAGAACAGTAAACAGACAAAAATAAATAGTATATTATTATTTTAAAGAAACACTTCCGAGTCATTATTTTAACAAAATTATATTTGATTTGATGTTTATTAAATGAAAAGTAAAATATTAATTTTATATTAATTTTTATAGGATAAAGTTAAAGCCTGGCTAGAAGCTACAGTTCCTAATAGGAAATCTAATGACGTAAGTACCATAACAACAAATAATAATTTATCATAAGTAATAACTCATTTTAAAATAATTTATTGTTATTATTATGTTATTTTGTTAATTAATTAAATTTTAATATTGGATTTTTACTACTGTGTGTGATGAACTATTGGTGTACATAAAGATATCATGTCTGTACCAGTACTTTTCATGTTGATTAATACAATAATTCCACATTTCATTTACATTTTTGATAAAGTGTATATATTATCAAATTTTTTAATTTTATTTAAACATGTCTAAAACTTATAAATCAATATAATAGACATAATATAAGAACTCTAAATACTTTATTAGAATAAGAAGTTAAATTATATATTTTAATGTTATTTAATTATTGTTATTTATTTGTTTTAGGTGATTGTTGCTTCGATATTTAGTGGTCTGTATTTTCAATAAAAACAAAAGAGGATTTTGAAAATAGCAAAACTTTTAAAATTTTTAGTTTTTATATAGTAATTTAAATTTATAAAAGTAATTTTTAGAAATTAAGTGTAACTGACACTTTTTATAGTAAGACTGTATAATTTAATATTTGTGATTACTTCTGAAGAAAACCAAAGTTCAGATAATTGTTATCTATACACATGGTTAGAGACTGAAAGTGGCCATGGACCAAATGAAGTGTGCTAAGCTATACTTGACTTTTTAGAAAAACTTGAAAATCATCTTACAAATATGTATAACCTTCCAACCACAATAAATTTATACCTTGATTCGTGTTCCGCCCAGAATAAAATAAATTTGTAATAGCTTTATTCTTATAATATATTAAACTGCAAGAAAACCGTATTTACCAATATTAACTACATTTTTCCTGTGAGGGGACATGGTTATATGCCTCATGACCAAGTTTTTAGTAGAATTGAGAAATGTTTGAGAAAAAAAGAAAATATTATTTCTCCAACTCATTACTACAATGTATTTAAAAGTTTGCTCGAGTACATATTGCCAATAGAGATTTCTATTTTAATGACTTTAAAAACTTATTAAAACCTAATACCTTTAAAACAACAACTGAACAAAAAATGTTTTCTTATTGCAAAGAAAATAAAACATTAGGCGTTTCACAAACATATGATCAAATAGCAATACTTAAGAGGAATGTTAATATATCAACATTAAAAGATACAGACAGATTGCCCAAGAACCATGTTAAAATACCTAAACAAAAAAATATCCAAAATTTAATGAAATTTTTAATGTGCCTGATGATGCAAAAGACTTTTACCATGATGTATTCCTACCAAATGAGATATCAAATAATGAAAATTAAGAAACCAATGAAAACGGAGTTCCTTTATATAACGAAACCGCCATAAACTCTAATTTTATTAAATTATATTAAGTGTTTTTTATTATGTTCGGGGGCAAATTGGCCTAATGGGAAATTGGGAATTTTCCCAATGGGCTGGCTCTTGTAAGGGCCACTATATTATTATATTTTATAGAATTACAAAAAAATTATTATGTTTTATAAAATATATTATAACAAAAACAAATGTATTGGTAACATGTAATATTATTACCGTTGCTATACTTTACTATACTTTATTATCAGATCATTTAGATTATTGTTTTGTATAATATTGTGCTATTTGCTGCTTTAACGTTTTGATGAAGTATAAGCTTTATAGTGATGCATATCAAGCTTATAAGTCACTATCTACTCGCGCTTCCTTCAACCCAGCTAATGCTTTAAATAGTATTTAATATTTGTATGGCTCTGTAGTTTAAATACACTGCACTTTACCTATTTGCTTTATCTTTTTTTTTATGAACAAGGTAGCCTTGTGAATGCTCATTTTCAATTTTGAAAGTAATTAAAACTCGCTTGAGGAATACATTAAATGAAGATAGATTATAAGCTTTTATGACTTTTAACAAAGATATTTTGTCTATTATAGATTCTGATCAAGTAATTGAACTATTGACAAATAAAAGTAAATTGCTTCATAGAGAACTTAGTTATTAAGATTTGAGTATTTATTAATTAATCGTTTCAATTAAGACTTATCGCTGTAATACTAAATTAATTTAGAATTAAAAACAAAAAAAATGACAAAATGATTTAATAATAATATAACTTTAAATAACAGATAGTGTTGACTTCTTAAGTTATTGATTGTATTTATTTATATTTATTTAAGGTAAAATCATTCCAACAAAGTTTAGAGTCATACATTATATTTTGTATACAACTAAAAAGTGACGATTTTTGTGTTATTTCGTTGTTGTAGCGAACAAACGATAAATATAAACTGTCGATCAATACGAATGGTTTTTTTTTTTTGAAGATTGTATGAATAAAGTTCTTTATTAATTTAATTAAATCACATAGAGGCACTGCAAGTATAGAAGTAGAAAGAAAAGTTAGAATGTTATTAAATCATGGGCTATCTGCTTATTTACAATACTGTAATTAGTGATAATAGAGAACATTGTTTCTATACAGTTAAGACGATACCCGCGACGCACGGAAACCCGCAAAATCGTATCTTACATAGGGCACAGCGTAAGCACCCGTTTTGTTTTCGGCGCGCGCCCCAGTTGAATTATACCACCGCCAATACGACCGCGCCGCGCCGACAATTCGAGTGACGACTACGCGCGAGTCACAGTGACTTTGTGCGACTTATCGCTATCGTCGAGCTCATAATAATAACGCCCCGTGGGCGACGGGAGATTTATACTAATACTATATATATATATACAAACAGGTACTCACGAGATATCCGCCACCTCGCTTATTTCGGCCGACGTTCGATCTTCGCCGCGGTCTGCGTAAACCGCGTCCGACCGTACGCGGCGATATTATTGTTTTCGTCGCGTCGCACGCGAGACACGATTCGGTCCGCGCGCCGTTCGCGGCACGGTATCGGCGTTCGTTTGAAAACATTCGTATTCCAAAACGACCTCGGCACAACGAGGGGAAACGAGCGACGGAAAAAAAAAAAAACGGCACTACTACGCGACACGGGGGGAGACGCGGACACTAACTTCTCCGGCACCCGCCGGGGCGGCCATTGTTCAACGTGACCGCGGTTACAGTCGTTATACCGGGTACCGGTCCCAGCTGTGCTGGGCGGCGATTTTTACCTCCGTGATTTTTTGTCGGATTTCAAACGCCGAGAGCGAAAGAAATCAATCATTTAATTAATATATAATTAAAATATAATAAGCAATATTATAATTATTAGCAATCACTATTATATAAAATCGTTATTTAATAAACTAACAAGGGCACGTTTTTCTTATCCATGAGAAACACACGAGCATTGATATCAGCCGGTCGGCGACGACAGATGTCGCGGTTTTCGAAATGTCGGGGTTTTTATCCCATGACTTGTAGGTCTGCGTTTTTCTCTTCCATGAGAAACACGAGCCGTTCGGCGACGAAAGATGTCGCGGTTTTCGCAGTTGTGGTTTTTTTTTTTTTTTTTATGACGTCTTTTGTATAGTTTAGTAGTTTAGTTCGTTTAGTCGTTACTGATCGGTTTTTATTATATTTACGCGACGCGCGACGCTTCGAAGTGACGGGCTAAAAAGCGACTAGTTATTTATTAAAAATCATTAACCTGTAACTTAACGGACGGTTTTGTGCGTGTTGTAAATAACAATTTTTATTCGTAAATTTAATTTCACCATGAATCCCGTATGTCGTCGTGTACAACAAAGTCGTGCGCACATCACTCAGAACTACAACAATCTTGGATTACACAATCACTATAGTATTGCATCTCAACTACTGTTGGCGTCGAAATATCTACCTACACTACGTGGTGAGTTACTTTTTTGATCAAAATAATTCAACCACTTCGTGGTTTTCGTTTTCTTTACCGACTCGTATCGAAAACAATATTTTCATATACCTATTGATAGTAATTAATTTTAATGGAAATTGTGGTAAAATGGTATCTGTTGCAAACGATAATAATTATTATCTTTATCGCGAGGCGATGCCGACCGGTTCATCGAACTCCGAGGTCGGTGTATTAGTTTTGAATAGTACCGATTGCGACGCGTACCAGGCGCATATTATTATATTTATAGTATTTCTGAAATTAATTTTTAAAAAAACTGAACTGAGAATATTTCTATTTATCATGACTGGCTGAATAAAATAATTATTATTTATTTAAAATTTATAAAATGATTTTATCGTCGCGCTTTGCAGATCGTACCTTATCGCCCATCTCGGGGCACCGTTTAATATTATCATTATTATTTTTTTTTTTTACTTTAATACAAATATGTTGGAGTGAATTATTTCATTTATTCATTCCGCGACAGTATCTGCACTTTAATGTAGTTTCGTCTAGTCAATTGCGTATTGCTATCGGACATCATCGGTTCACGATAAACAGCATATTAATCTTTTCATATTTTAATTTATTTTTAAAATTACTGAAAACTATTTTCTTCTCGATTCAAAGAACATAAAAAAAAAAGAGAGTATTTTAGATTTTAAAATAGTTAATACACATACGAACATAATATTATTTAAATATAAGGTAAGATTATATTTTATTCGAGATAATAATATTATCTCTGAATTACGGTAGTTATTGTGTGGCAATACGTCATAATAAAGAATGAATACAATATTATAATAATTTACCCAACAAATAAATTTCCAAGATAAAGAAACGTACCTGAATAACTCAAAACGGTACTTTAATATTACAGAATATAATACCGTACGACATATATTATTAAAATACATATACACGCATTTCTCAGAAAATTGCGACTTGAGTTGTATTGTTAGATTTATATCCCGGTATTTTCAAATTGAATTGTAAGTGGATTAAAATGTAAAGAAAAGGAAAAAAGTATAAGTGGTGGCGGCGGCGGCGGCGGCGGCGGTGGTGTGCTTTCTGGCTCATGACTACGGAATATACATTAACTCATAATTTATACTCGTTTTCGATGTTCTGGTAAACGTCAAGAGCCCGGGTGATAAATGCGTGAACAAATAGACCATATAATATATTGCATTATGTATGATTTCGTGTTTTATAGTTTTAAAAAAAGTAAAATTACAATACCTAGTTATGTAATCGCCTAGAAAATGACGTGAAGTCGTTTAAAAGCAATTAATCGACAATAATGTGAAAATTTTATTATTACCCCGTCTACGCCGTAATATTTTAATGCTTTATATACCCCCTTTTTTTCTTTTTTTTCTGTTTTACATTTTACTATTCATTTACATTGCTAGTATTAAATGCTTTGGAATTTATTCAACGCGTATTAAAAATCAATAAATATTATGTAGGAAAATCGTAATGTCTAGGTTATTAACACTGTATCCGTAGTAGAAACCTCATATTTCAGCGGTAAAAAAAACACGTTGAAAAATAAACAATTCGTAACGATAAGAACTGCGCGTTGCGGCATTATAATATTATGCAGATATACTGGGTACAATAAGTTATGATTATTTTTTTCAGAATTTAGTTAATATAAAACGTCGAGCGCCGTTATAATAACTCAGGTACTTACGTTTAACGTTTGTATAGAGTTGTTTTTTTTTTTTTAATTTTAAATATTTAAGTACATTTTTTACGACTTATGAAAACAATATATATTTTTTTCATTATTAAAGAATGTAATTTTAGTAATTTCACTAGTATAGTGTGTGGTCAGGGCGCGAGGAAATTAGTGGATCGATAATTTTGCCGGAAAACCGTTTGAAAAATGTAATTTTTTATTTCGATTTCAGTATAATACGTATAACAATAGGCATTAATGATAAATAATCAAATATCGGTTAGAAGAATGTGTACGCTATATTATATTGTGTTCGTACCGAAACCGTGCGCATCTGTCAGCGAGTCAAAATAGACAAATAAACTACGCGAGGCTGAGCTATGACATTGAAATCGCATCGCCATTTCTCAAAGGTAATGTGGAATATGCCACCATCAAATCGCCGTTGTCATGCAAAATCTATTACGCGTATAGAGCTCTCATACAAACTTTGATGTAGTTACTATAGTTACACTCGCGACTTAGGACTTAATATTTCTCGTTGTTCGCCAAAGTAATATCGCCGGAAGCATCTTAAGTCTGTTCCGGATTATACGTCTGTATAATAATTATCGAAAAATGTGTTCGGACGAAATACTCTTTGGCTTTGAAATTAAATCGAATTTTTTATTTTTCATACGCGATCCTCGCGACCGCGATACAACCTCGCGCCCGATCGGCGGTCGTGCCGAGCGAAAACATCTCCCGACTTGAATAATATTACGAACGTCGTCGTTACAAATGTTCCGAGATAACGCGTAAATCTAATATTTTCGATTTCCATTGTTTTCTATAACTTTTTCGAGAGATCATAACTCGTTTCGCGGAATCAACTCTGACGTAGCGAAAGTGATTGGCCGATATAATATAGATATTTATGTCGAGTTCGGCTTGGCGTACAAAATAACTCGCCCGCGATTTTTCTCTGTAGGGCATCATTTTTCTGATTTTGAGCGAAACGAAAAATGTATTGTTTTTTTTTTTTTGTAATAGTAATAGTTGTCGTCTTCATTTTTTCTTTTCTTTTTTTTTTTTGCGCCTATAATCACGTTTTCGACAAGATGAATTGATCCGATTTTCCGGAACTTTACGCGGAGTTTCTGACGTCAAATGTTTTCGACAAAATTGGATATTTTTCCCTCTTATAACTCGGAAATTAATAAAAGACTTGGAGTATTTAATAAGATAGAAGTAAAATCACAATCGATTTTTATTAGCGTTGTAAAATCATATTTTGACGAGATTATAGCGGAAAACAACGATTTTTTTCATTACTAACCAAACGATTTAGGTTTTTTTTTTTTGTTAATACCTCGAAGGTTAGGGGATGTTATTTAACACGTTTAGTCGAATTCGCATCTCTCCCCTCCCCCTCTGACCTGCCTAAAAAGTAACTCTTGAACTTTTCTCGCTTCTATAAAATTACATCGTACGTATCCATTTTTCGGTGCGAACGGTTTTGAAAACTGCAAAGTATCCGCGCCGCGCCGTCAATATTGGACAAATCGAACGATTGCAGATTTCATAATAGTCGGAATAAAATTTTTAAGTCTATCGTAAATAGTAAGCATGCCCGGAAGCTTCGTATTGTATTGGTTATATTGCGATAAATCAGTAAAAAATTAGACAACGTGTTGAACGTTTCTAGCCGAACTTTTTTCATGTCGAGGCATGTACACGTATACGGGGTTGCGCCGGAAAACAACTGAATAATTCATTTCGAGCGGACCATAATATGTTTTTTGTTTTTTTTTTTTTTTTCTGGAAGGCTAAGCCCTCGGCCCCCGGCGTTGAGCTTTTGACGTGCGGCCACCGCCGTCGGGTAGGGTTTAAGGGGGTGTTCGGTGTGAGATGACTGCTCGGCACGCCGCGACGTGAAACAGACGTACGTGACAATGGCTGGGAAGCGCGGCCGCAGCTTTTGCACAACATGCCGCCCGCTCGGTGAATAATAGCCTATTCGTGACGTGACGGCGACTGCGGGGATGAGGGGAGTGAATAGCTTCGTCGTATTGGCAAGAATAGTACGTAGCCCCTGTTGTATAATAATAATAATAATAATAATAATACTAATATGTGAGAACGGCCTCTCTATATTTTAGGTGTATATTATGTACAGGGTGATTTTTGTCGTCGTCGGAGACCAATCCGAAAAGTATTTAATGAACTTTTTTTCTTAATCTTATTTTTTCCATTACAATTATCATAATATAGGTTCCATCGAGTTTTGATTCTCAAATATAGAAACCTCTGTTACGCACTCGTTCTTAAAAATATTACGGATTTAAGTTTGTCAAACGTCTTTTCGAGAGATTTAATTTTTTCACCGTCCAAAAAGTATTCATACGAATACGGTCGTCGCGACTAAAAAGCGTACGATGAGACGTCGAATTCGATTGTCGGTTATACAATTATTTTAATATCGGATTAAGAAGTAGCGGTGTTATCTTTCGGATAGGCGGGTTCCGCTCGTCGTAGTGTTCCTTATGCGATGATGATATTTTCCGTACGTTGGAATATTTAAAAACCATAATATTTTAAATCGCGTGGGAAAAAATAGTTTGTTATTAATGCATGATTTATCGTTTTGAGAAATGTCGGAGTAGCGATTAGAAAAAATCCAAAGAAAACAACGGCAAAACGTACGTATTTTGCCCGATTAAAGTTTTAAAAATTATAAAAATTTCAAAAGGTTAAATGAATTTCGAAATCATGTTTGAAAAAGTCGTTACGTTGAATGTCTCTCGATAAAAGAAACACCCTGTATACATATATATTCATAAATATAAGAGAAACCGCAACGGGCACGTCAAGACTACCTCAGCCGCCATTTATCATCGGAACAACCGCCGCCGCTACCAGTATACACACGCGCGCGCGCGTAAAATATAAAGACGGTTTAAATGGGTTCGCGTGTTGCCGGAAAATACCTCCGTTGTCGTCAGACCACTATAGCCCCCTCCGCCATCACCTTTGTCCGTATAATATTATACGTCATTGTAGAAGTATACGCATATTCTATTGTCGTAAGTAAAGTCTACTTGTCTACTAGACGGCATGCTGCAAGAGTGCACATTTATTTTTCCGATGACTCCGAGGATCGACTGCCAATCCCTTTTCAGCGGAAAGCCCACGTCTTTCAGTACACTCTGGCTAGTCCGTCTTCTTTTTTTTTTTTTCAATCTCCGATTCACTTTTAATTCGGAAATTCAAAGGCACACCCGCGGCTCCATCCGCACTTTAGTGAATAACAATCGATTTTAAATCGATCCGCGGTATGGGTTTATCGTTGAAGATTACAATCGTATTGCAATTTGTAATGATTTTGAAATATCAAGTTCGTGTTGTAATATAAAATACTGCAGCCTGTACGATTGACGAATAACTAATGTCACGGACATTAAAAGCATTAAATAATACAAAACGGTAACGACTAAATTTTTTCATAGTACAAAATAAAAAAAAATTGCTTTAAAGAAGACGACGAAAGCAATTTTCGCTCGAGCACATTTATAATCTAAACCGAAAAACAAACGTTGTCGTCACGTCATATCACGAAAACGACTTCGTCTATTGTTATCCGCGAGGTGATTTTCCCTTCGAATAATGCCCGTCAACGTAAAATTATAGTTGGTCTGTAGAACAAACGATAATTATTAAGTCGAAAGAAAATTGTATTTAACATCCGTAGATTTCGATGAATATATATAATTTTACCCCTTCTGAGTTTTTCACCCAATCAAGCCCCGCCAGTTGCGGATTAAGGGGGACGAATTACGTTTTTTTTACTTGTTCGTTGCTTTTCGTAGTTATTTCACAATATTACAAATCACGACGAATGTTGTTATTAATTAACACCGCGCGTTTGTCTATTATAAATACCTACTTTTAATTATTACATTAACGGATTAAATTATAGGTACATAACTATACCTGTGTGACGGATCAGTGTCGCACAAAAACGATTACGCGTCTGACTGCGACTTGAAACGACATCGTAATCGCGAGTAAAAATAAAATGTAATATTAGAATTACGTAAATAAAAAAGAAAACCGAGGGATCGCCTCGTGTATAGTAAGCCACTGATATCGTTGTGAACGCGCTTTCGTGTCCAGTCCTCCTCGCCCTCGAGGCGGCGCTCCTCGAGGACGTGTCGGTCGGCGGCGGCGGCGGCAGAAAGAGGAAACAGCAGCTTGCGCGGCGTTATTAAAAAAAAATTTACTCGCACAGCAGACGGCGCGGCGGCGGCCCCGTGTAACGCGTATAATACGCTCGGGCGAAACCAGATGGCCCGGGCGAATCGTTAACGTTTTACAACAAAACACACGGGATATCGTACGCGGCTGCTGCGCCGGCGGAAGAGGCGGCGCTGCCGGTTTATTTTATTTCGTTTTATTTTCGTAGAGGGTGGCGGCGAAAGGCCGAAAGTCAAAGTTTGTCGGACTTTTTTTCCTTTTTCCTTTTTTTTTTTCGGATCGCGAGTTTTTGAAACATTATGACACCGCGCGCCAGCTTTACCCGCGCGGTACCTATACGCGCCGCCGCCGCCGCCGCCGCCGCCGCTGCCGCTGCTGCGACGCAGCAGTTCGTCCGGTTTTCTCTCTCGGTAGACGAAACTAAAATGTTCTCACTTTGCTCGGAATTTATTAAACCGTCTGCACACGCGTTTCACAACGTTAAAAAATAAACTTATTTTCATAAAACGCGTTTTTTAATTTTTTTTTTTTTCGTTTTTCAACCACCTTTGTCGTTATTATTATAATAATATATACGATTTATTGTTTTTGGACCCGGCCAATAGTTTCCAATTTACGTACGACTGCGAACGGTTCATAAATTCTGAAACCGGACGAAACGGTCGAGACGTCGTCGTCGCTTCTCCCGAATTGCCTCACGGAAATACGCCTGCACCGTCCTCCAGCCGGCGCGGCGCAGTGACATCGTATATTAATATAATATTCGAGTATGTACGCGATCAAGAGATTATTTTATTAGATAATAGAAAAAATATTCCTATCGAAAAACAGTTCTATTTCCTATTCGATTTAGATAGTTTGACCGTGCGAAACCTTACTCCAGACTACTACACTTTTGTAACAATATATTTATTTGTCAAACGTCCCCTCGCAGTCTGTGCTCAGAGGTGGATCCGAGGAGTGGGAGGTCTGTGCAGCTGGCCCATAGTTTTTTCCCGATATAATGTGACCCCCACAGTGACCCGTTTCGATATAACTGTGCATAAGGAGAGTTTTTATTTGAAAGAACAAGACGTACGAGCATCGATAAAAATGGCCCTTTCTCGAATCGCGATGACAATATTATAGTGTCTCAATGAAAAAAAAGATAATTACAAATTTATATATTATTACCAAACTTGACGCGATAACACTCCTACACAGCGATATTGCGTCCGATTGTAAATTTCCATTGGACATGTAATAACGTTTTCTTAGAACAAAATATAATATTAACAACGTGTTTTACCATTCTCGTTCGTCGGCGGTGGTATAGTAGCTATATATATTTTTTTTTTATAGCCAAGTCACATTTAGATATGTGCTTTTTTTCAATACGATTAGTTAATTATTTTTATAAAATCATCGAATTCGAATCGACCGGAGTCGATCACGTGCAAAGCGAATGTCTTTGTATAATAACGCGCGGTTAGGTTATCATCATCTCCGGAATCGGTTATTAATCATTTTACGCGATAGTCGCGCGGAAATCGGTATAAAAAATAAAAATGCCGCCGTCGCCGTGTACTGAGTGTTTATAATGTGCTTATAATAGCGTTATGTCGGCGGCACACTGATTCAGCCGCCGCCGCCGCCGACGCTCGGTCGGCGGAAGAGCCGCAGCAGTGCTCTCGGGGCGGTGTTTCGGAGATAAACGCAAGACGAAACACATAATTCGCCGGTTAACTCTGTCATATTAATTTGGAAAGAAAGCGTATACGTTATATTTATTGCGTCCGTTTTAACCGCGCGGATTCGTATAATGTTTATTCAGTTCATCTAAAAGTTTTCGAGTTTGCCGTATTTCCAGTCTAAAACGTTGGAACGATTTATGTCCGTGGATTTAGCGCCAACTATTACGAAACATTCTTTTTGAATTTACTTCCCGAACTAACCGATATAATACATTACATTGTACATAACGCAATGTTCAGTTTAATCGAAAAACTTTATTTTCAATAAAATAACATGAATGTTGTTGCGCGCGCGCGCGTGTGTGTACATAAAAACCTATACGGCGCTGCCGCGTATCGATTAATCTTTTTTCCGCGCGCGGCGTTCAAACGAATTTCAAATCCGTCAAAAACAATCGCATTCATGCACACGTCGTCGTGTGTTTCGCTGGGTTTCGACGGTTAGACGAAAACGGCCGTCTTGGTTTTTTTTTGTCATCGAAACAAACGTCGTCGTATCGTTTTATCGTCAGACGAGTGCGATTCGGCCGTTCTCTTTTCAAACGAATATTATAATAATACGTGTATTGGCCGGATCGAATAGTCGTGCAAAATGCTCGTGTTTTTTCTCGCGCTTTTTATTCGTCCGTATTATGTGAAAAATACCTCATGATATCGCGGCTTCACGCGAGGAATCCATTTTGTCGCGTTCAACAAACCAGCGGTAATCCGTGGAATTTCAAAACCCGCCGCTGCACTACTCGATATATAATAATATAATATATTCGCGCGATAGGAGGTCGAAAAACGACGCAAAAAAAAAAAAAAAAAAAAGGTAAATAAAAAGAGGGGAAAAAAAAAAGTAAGTTTAGAGTCGGATGAGGAGGAGGGATGAAAACTTAATAAATAGCTACTGCAGAACGAGGATAACGTTAATGGTGTGGCGGTGAACCGGTCGACTAAAAAAAAAGAAAAAAAAGTTACTCAGATCCCCGGCGGCAAGAGGCAGACTACTGCAACGACGAGTAACCTGCGGAGACTACATGAATACGAAATTCCTCTGGTACGAAATTGTTTCCCGAAAAAACGAAATCGTATTACGGGCGCACACAATATATACGCGCGATCGTAGTGTATATATGTCGTACTCCGCTGCTCAGCGATTCCACGTGTATACATTTTTAATGGTGAATTTGGAAGAGGAAATAAAAAAAAATCTTCCTTTTCTATTGGATTTAATATGGTTGTACACCGCGCCGCCGTAGTATATTAACCGGCGGCGGTGTAGATCAATCGAACGCGCGCGCGCGCGCGCCACGGGCGTAATCTAAACTTTTACTTTTTTTTCTCTTTTAAGAGAAGGCTTTTGCTATTTCTTTCATCCCCGTCGACTCGATTAATAAAATAAAAACCAAATGACGAAATGCGCGTGGTCAGAGTTCGAAAAAGCGAGAAAATAAATTCGCCCGGCGAGACAATAATAATATGGTACCCGCGTGGGCGAGGTTAAATCCGTCTCGGACCGTTCGCTTTCTCTCTTATAGTCACTCTCGGCCGTTTCGGTCCGAAATATTTTCTTTTGTTCGTTCGCCGTCGTCGCACGCGTAGTTTTTTTTATCCGTTTAACCGTTTGATTTCGTTTGTTTTCAGAACGTCCGAATTAAATCGTCATCACGTGTTCAAGTATGATGGGGGGCGCCACGTTACAAACGCCGTTTCGACGTCGCAAGTCCAGTGATGAGAACACGAATTACCCTCTCGAACCAGGTAAGCTCATTCATATCGCGTTATTATTCTAGTTTTAAGACACGTACATCAGTGGTTATTCGGGTCGCCGATATTTGTTTTTTTTGTCCATAAACTAATCAGCATGAAATCTGATTTTTTTATAATATAATTAATCGTTTCGATACG
The DNA here is from genome assembly GCA_948098885.1 of Drepanosiphum platanoidis. Classification (NCBI taxonomy): domain Eukaryota; kingdom Metazoa; phylum Arthropoda; class Insecta; order Hemiptera; family Aphididae; genus Drepanosiphum; species Drepanosiphum platanoidis. The sequence goes on along the minus strand of OX402538.1, from coordinate 3,129,632 downwards.
TAAACTATAATATAACGCTAGGGAGAGGATTCAAATCGAATGTCATTTCAGGAGCTGTATGACAATGATTTTCGAGCTCGAAATTCGTTAGATAAAATTGAAAAAAGAAACTAATGTTTTCGTAATTATTTGAATTTCGTTTTTTTTATTTCGTCCGAGAAAAAATCAAAATTAAACTACGTAACCAAACTCGTATTCCAACGGAACGCATAACATAATAATATATTATTTGTTTCTCGATTTTCCTGAAAACCGAGGGGGGCTACTCGAATTTATCATAAGTGTGGAATCGTCTCTCTCGCCACGTCTCCTCCGGTTTACTGCAGAATATTAATTTAATGTACTATTCGGTACGATAACGATCGCGTCGAATGTTTTTTTTTTCACGATTATTCGAGAAACGAACTGCGAGGGTTGAATCCCGAGTCCCATGCCTACATAGGTATATAATCGATTGTGCTCGATTAATTAGCGCGGTGATGGGGAGGTTTGGCATTTCAGACTTCTCTCGAAAAATCATCCGAACATATTATTATTACGCGTAATCGAAAACATATATTTGCGCATTAAAACGTAATTCAATACGCAGTATATACATATAGCCGATACCCCCCATATACTAATTATTATAATTAACGACCGATCGCCGTTGAAGCGTAATAGTGCGCGTGTAACCCCGCGCATCATTAAATTCATAGTTTTTGCGTTCCTACTACTCTATTACCCGGCCGTTATTATTATTTTCCATTTTTTTTTTCCACCCTAATGAATAGACCGTTCCGAAAACACAAATCGAGCGCGCGCGTATGAAAAAAAAAGAAAAGTTTCCAATTAAAAACGTTATAGGTCCAGTAGAGCGTACCTATATACTGCGCGAATCACGTGGCAAATGACAAATCGACCGGAAACGCGCGCGACGTCGTCGTCGCCGCCGCTATAATAATTATTACATAATTTCGTCGCGGGTCCGCCGCGCAACAAGTGTATAATATAATAATATTATGATATTATTATTATTATTATAACATAATGTCGCTGTAAATGTACGGCGACGCTCGATAGAGTTGCGCGCGACAGAGGGGGGGCGTAAATTATTATTGCTGTTATTGTTATCACAGTGGTAATAATTATTATTATCGTTACACCGCGTATTATCGCGCATCCGACGTGTACATATACACGTATATATATATATATATATACTTGTATATATATACTCGGGGATGACGATGACCCGTGGCGATCGACCAATGGCGTCCGCGTGCAGACCGCGCCAGACAACACCCGGCACTACACTCCGGTATATATTATACACTCGACCCGTGAAATATAATACAAAAGGGGTTCGATTAAACCCTCTTAAGTGCGGGGACGCATCGATATCCCAAGATAAATATATATATGTGTAAGCTCGTATATATTATTATATATGTATACGTATTCTCTAAAACGCTCCGGACACGGTTTCGATTTAACGGGGCCGGTTGGACGGCGACGAGGCGACGGCGTCCCGGTGTTTCGACTTTCGCTGCGATTTACATGCGGACCTTTCGGGGCCGCCGCCGCCGCCGCCGCCGCCGCCGCCTTCGGGAAATATATGCCGGTCAGGAATCACGCGCACGGCGGCCCCCGCCCCTCTATCACTCTATCTCGACGATTATCCGGTCCCCCGAGCCAATACGTTTTGAAAACTTTACTTTTCGCTCGCTCGCCCTCGTTCTTCGGTAAAAATCATCTCGGCCAGCGATCGGCCAAAGTCTCGAGAGAGACGGTACAGCACTGTACACTATATTATAGACTCAACGACGCTCCGCTACTACTACTAGTTCTCTGCCACTGCTATACGGCGACCGTATCGTTGTGTATATATATATGTGTACTTGTGCTATACTCTGCTGAACTCTTCATGTTTTATGTAATACGGACTGTTACGATATATATGTGTTGGTATCGATCTGAAAACACGTACGGAAAATGCACCCCGAGTGTATAACACAAAGTATATAGAAACGCGAGTGTATGGGCGAGTTAGATTTGATTGAACTAAATACGAAAGCTCGCGAATCGATTACGCGTTTCGACCGGTTGTTATGAAATATTATATTATAACGTGCGATATGGATAAATAACGGCGCGTAGGTCGTTATTATGCGTCAAGAATGTGTGCCCGAGAGCGAAGGGAATTTCGTAAACTCCGGACCCCGATTTATCTACGAAATAACCATCACCCCATCGTATTGGGGAGGACAGCGTTTTTATCTCGCGAAAAGATGAAAAACGAACGCGTTTCTTAGCGAACTCGTACTACGTAATACGAATATTTTCCGATCTCGGCAATATTGATTAAATATTTACAAATAGGATATAATATCGATGACCCGAAACGACGGCCGAAAACGACCTGATATAGTCGTGTCAAACAATTTATACACAATATTCGTATAACCTCGGGAAAAAGAATCGTCGACGAATTGACCCGAATCCCAAAAAAAATTTAACGTTCCAAATGGAAATCCACACGACAAACGTTTCTCCTAGTGCCCGCGCGAAATAATATGAAAAAGTTCCCGACCCGCTCCGACTGAAAATACCCGAGTACCTCCTACGTCTCTGCGTAAAACGCGCGCGCGCGCGCGCGCCGGCGATAACTTAATACGCGTATTAAAATATTAAAATCTCGACATCTCCCGTAATATTATGGTGAATATATAATAATACGATATTATTGACTCGCAAACAAACGCAAAATGTAAGTATATATTATAATATATATAATATTGCGACGCACGTACGTATTCCAACCCCGTGACAACTTTTTCCACGTTTTTTTATTGTTATTTTTTTTTTCTCATGTTCTACGACAATCGAACGCCTATGAAACGTATTACTTGAAAATGCCGGTCGTGTTGTTGTTCCGGTTTTGTATGGAAAAATAACACGTGACATTAACCATAGCGACCGACTGGTTAGATAAACGAAAATACCTATATATATATATATATGGGAAACGTGTCTTTTCCTCTCTCTGCCCATGTTGACAACATGGTTCTCGTAGAATTTATTTCGTTCACGTTTTATCTTAGATAAAAAAAATCTACCGATAATAATGTTTGAACTTCGAAATGAGTTTGTCGGGGGCTGTCCACAATGGCGTTCCTTTTTCTCGAATTGACCTTTTATCGTTCTCCCAGGGTATTATTTTCGACTTTTCCAATGGAATTTATTTTTACTTTATTTTTCAACGTCGCGCCGCGCCCGGCACATTCCTTCGGCCCGCACGAGTGTGTCGCGCCGCTGCAGGTGACGAATGAAAATTGCCGTCGTCGTTGTCGTCCGATAAAAAGACTAGTTTTTTGGTTTTGTAATTTGAATTATAAAACGAACGGTCGCGACCAACGACCTCGATCAAAGTTTATTGCCGCCGTGCACGGCACATCGCTTTTATCCGATACGATGCGCGAGTATGCGTAATATATATTTTTTTAACCTAACCTTCCTCGTCGCACTCGACTACTCGACGCGCGATACACTCGACCCGTCTTTCCTCGAAAACGACGACTTTTCGTAATTTAATATTATATATTGCCGTGTTCGCGCGCGTGTACATACATCGCGTAGGTACCACTCCAGTGTCCAAACTCGCAATAATATTAAAACCATTCGCGCGTCGTCCGGCTTATGAGACTGTACTATTTTATTCGATTTTTTTTTTTTTTTATCAATAAAACGGACGTGCAATAAAGGTACGTTCTAAAATCGAACGCAGCACGTCGTTCGTCCGATTCGAGTATTAAAAAAGAGCAGTCGCAGAGAATATTACATTTTATTTCAAACTCATTCACTACCTATAGTTCTGTAAATTGAAGGGGAGTGCGTCGGAAAAATACTCTCGAGATGACGTATAACTCGAACGCGAAAACTTTTAAGGTCATTCGCATCAGACGGAGTCCAATCAATTTATTTCATACGAAATAAATAAACGTGAGTTTAACGAAATATGTAGACGTCGCGCGATATTCGAACCTAAATATAATACAGTTTGTCGGCTCACGTGACACAATAACGGAATATTCGTTTTTATTAGTCGCGTTTCGCTACGACTTCTCATGGCTCGGGAAATAATGCCGACAGATTTGTAGGAATTCCGCGATTAATATTAACAATTTGACGCACATCAAAAGTGATGTTTTCTATTCGCGGGGTTCGTAACATGTGTGTGTGTTGTCAGCCTTTTTTCCACTACGACTCTCCCAATTCGATTTTTTGATACGCGGAGTTTAATTGTTTTCGAAATCGCCAATTTCGACATGAATTACCTTACCGTTTTCGTGCAGCGGTCGACGCGCGACGTCTAGTTAACGCTAATTCGAGATCGCGGAAGACGACGATCGCGTCGGTCAAATATTAAATCATGTGTTTCTATTATTGTTGCGCGAGAACATCGTATATTTACATCCCCGCGCCGTATCGTGCGCGTATTATTATTATTGTTGTTATTGTTATATTTTACGCGTGTAAATAACTCGGAAAATAGATCTGACGCAGGATAACGCGCGCCGTATTACGTAATAATATTATGTACCTCGTCTATACAATATTATAATAGTATATAATATATTATAACCACCTCTGCTCCGGGTTTCGCATGTCGAACGGCTATCCGAAATGAAAATCCCCAGTCATCAATTCAATTTTACCGCCGCCGCCGGCACCGCTGTTTCGCGAAATAATAATAATACGGAAATAACTTCCACGCCACGGAATAAATATTATATACTATATATATATAATAAATATACACGCTTGTAAAATATTATTAATTAAAACGCTACCAATAAGTGTTGCGCGCGGTCTTAAAATATTACGATTGTCAATGATCGTTATCGTTTTCACTCCTATACCTGCTATTAACAATAATACGGGGTTCCTTCGCGGCGTTTTCCCCGTTTGCATAATATCATAACTTATTCGAAGCGTAAAACGTCGTCGTCATCGCCACCGCGCCGTCACGACGATAATATTATTATAATATATCGATCGAGACACAATAATTCGCGAGATACACACACACACAAAGACGCAATAATTGGACGCGAAACAAATAACGACGTAATATAATATCGCTCGCATAATTTTGTTTTTCAATTCCACCGAATAACGTCCTGTGCACCGCCGAGTGGTGACAAATGTACGCTCGATTTGTACTTGCTCGCACGGTCAATTTATACCTGACGCCAACTTCGGTCTACGCGATCGCGTTTAATTATCACGGCGATTCGTGTCACTTTTCGTCATATTATTATTATAGTCGTGTGTTATTTGATACTTTTCTCTCAAGTCGAGTGATAAACTCGGCTAATTATTAGTCGTATCGTTAGTCAATATTCTTGTCTATTTTCGCATCTAATTCTAGCGGACGAATTTGAAACGACTAGACGAGAATTTCCAATGTATACCCGTTTTTATTAATCATATTTGGGACGTCGTTTTTCGACTCTCCCGGTAGGTTAGGCTACGTCGAAGGCGAATAACACAATCGTCGAATATTAATTATATGTACGGATTAAAAGCATTGAATGTCGCGCGTCGTTATTAATCGTGTGGTGGCCGGACATGTGCGTACACGTCATATTGAAAACGTCGCCGAACGAAGACATTCGTCCGTCCACAGCTGCAGGGTATATAATCAATGTCAATTTTAACGATTTATGCGAATCCTCGTCGTTTAAAACATAAATATTACGTAGTACGATCTACCCATAATTACGTGGCGCACGTTAACAATATAAATACGCATAAAAATACACATTACTTTTTAATCGTTGTCCGCCGCCGTCGCCCGCTTATTAAATATAAACCTCTATAGCCCGTCCGGCGAGCCCGATTCTATTCCGTGACATTAACGATTCGCGCGCGCGTATCCGTACGAAACGTACCCGGAGATCGGATCGAAATTCAATAAAGCACACTATACGATGATTGAGTAGCGTTATTATACGAAGGGGATGATATTATATATTATATTTTAGCTATACCCATCGACTTTAGCCGAACGTTATTCGTCCGTCATTTACACTTAGTTTCGTGACGTTTAATTCGAATCTTCCATTAAATTTTATACATCGATTTTGTACGTTCGGCTACATTTCAACGTGAAAAATAATATTATACGTCAATCATGTTTCGTTATAAATCCGTTGTGAATACGATATATACGTATGCGTATACGTGCGGCGGCGGCGCGAGCTCTCACGTTAAATATTCAAACTTTTATTTGTTAAAAAAAAAGAAAAAAAGCGAAAGCCACTCGATGATATGACGATAATACGTTCGTATATATATATATATATATATTAATACAACGGGATGGTTGACGAATCTCGTTACGATAAGCGAATAAAACTGCATAACTCCGATATTAAAAGCGCCGTTTTCGAGTTATTTCATAATTATTACGGGAGTATTATTATAATATTATTCCGGAACGTACGAAATTCAATTTTCATCGGTTTTTATTATATACCTCCCATCCCCCTTTCCCACTTATTTAGTCTGAGGCGGTGGCGTAGAAGTGAAAAAAAAAATGAAAAAATGAAAATGAAAATCCACGAAGGACGGCCGGCGAGTTCGAAAATAGTATAATACATCGATTCTCCGCCGCATTATCTCCTCGAATATTCGTCATTTCAATGTTTCTCGGTAGGCATTTATATTGATAATATGCGACGCATTGTGACGCGACCGTTTGAAATTCGAAACGTATAATATGCGATTGTCTGTGACCGTCGACGACGAACCTAACGTCCGGGGCCCCGTGAGTTACAGTCCATATAACGTACTCGCGTGGCACACTCTAACGGAAATCAAATTTTCACTCGTCGTCTCCTTTTTTTTCCTCCTCGTTATGAACAGGTTCATAAAACAGGACAGGACTACAACAAAGCATAACGATTTCGTTTGAAAACGTTAACGAGTCGCTTACAAACAAAATATTGAATTGAATCGCTTATTGCTGAAACCCCACAAGTGACAGAAATTATAAAACCCCTTTTTATTTTATTTCCTTATATTCTATATACCCCTTCCCTTCAACCTTGGTGAGTATAATATGAGTATTGAGTACATATTCTGTGTTGTGTACAGAACCACCTTCCTCTACTTCCAGGAATGACAAAAAAAAATTAAGCTTTTAGGAAAACGATAAGTTTTTATTAATTTTAACGAAAGTTTTATCTCATGTGTGTCACTTGTGGGGTTTCTGCAATAAGCGATTCGATTTTTGGATTGGAAAACATTTTATTCGAATATCATATATTATTTACACGAATTCTCCGAAAATCAAAAAAAAAAAAGGAAAATAAACGCGTAGTTTAATCGTCGGTAAGAGGCGAGCGAGCTTAAACAAATTATTATCATCATACAGTAGTGGGCGAACAATAGCGCAGTGACGTAGAATATTTGTTTCGTTTTACGATTAGCATAAGTGTGCTAACGCAAGTGTAGTGGTGTTTATTGACGGCATGCGGATATTGATGAGAAAAAAAACACGCAACATTTTTCCCATCGTCATCGCCTCATGGTTTCCACTCGAATGGGGGAAAAGCCGTAAAAATAATGATAAATGAACGGAGAACGCGCGAAAGAGACGTGGAGCCGGAGAGAGACGGCTCGAAAAACCCCCGGACGGTTTTTTTTTTTTTTAATAACATAGGGCGACTATAATAACCGAATATACCGCCGAGGATTTGCGAACGGAACACATTTCATGAATCGTATACGCGCCGGCGACGACGGTCGAGTGCGCGCGCGCATACATACAAATATAATAAAACACGTATATACATTTTTTTTTCATCCTGCCGAGTCCAACAAGTCGTCTTTCCGACCACGCCGCGGCCGTCCCTTCTGGTTTATCATTTTTCATCTTACACGCTCTCGCTGCTGCTGCTGCGTGTACGTTATACGTTATTTTTCATATTGTACAGTGTGTGACAAAAGAACCCGATACTCGTGAGCTGAAATCGATACTTTTTAGGGATATTTCGAACGTATAATAACGGCCGGACCGAAGACACGCCCTCGACCGTGCGCTATAGGTAATATTGTTTTCGACAGAATTCGTAAAACGTTGTTTGTAAAAAACACGCGCGAGCATTTCCGACTTTGAACGAAAATATTATATCGAAACGATCGCGGCGACGACATAACAATAGTTTTCTATAATTTCTACGGTCGAAAAGACATCGGGTTTTTTTTTTTTTCACTTCTTTCTCGATATGATATTTATCGGAACGACGCGACGACGCGTTGATAAAAATGTTTTTCTATCAGTTTATGTACAATATTATATATTCGCCTTTCGAGTGTTTTTGTTACGCTCTGTATATACACGGGACGCGCGCAACACCGGCGGAGGCTGCAGTTATCTCTCCCTACCACTCGGTACCACCGCCCACCGTTCTCGTAGGTATTACATATATATGTGTGTGTGTGTGTGTGTATATATATAAAGTCGTACGAAGTTAGCTGACAAAGCTACTTATGTCCGTAAGCTTTAAACGCGTATAATAATTATCAAGTGCCGGCAAACCCTCTCGTAACCCTCTCCTCCGCTCGCCCGGCCGCCCGCGCGCGGATACCATCCCCCATCCCCCTGTTGCAGTGCTACATTATATACTCGGTGTATACGTATATACCGGTAACCGGAGCCTTGGTATATGCGCGCGGGTGTGTGCGTGCGACGGGGTCTCCGCGTTCGAGTGCACAATACACACGCCGCGACCGTCGTCGCCCCCCGGGCGTTGGGCCGACGAACACGACATTTCCATCAACTTAATCCCTTGTCTGCCGCTCCGTTTGTGTCTAAGTACACACGAGCAGTCCACTATATATATATATATATCCGAGTGTGTATGTGTATATAATAATATAACCTATACTCTGCGCCTCATCGTCTGCCGCGCCAGACCTTTGCATCCTCCACTCCTTCCGGCCCGCGGCCCGTAATCTTCGCGTGTAGCCGAAGGGATTACGCGCGATCATTTTTTTTTTTTTTTTAAGTCTTCCATCTGCGGCGCCCCGACCGTTCTTTGCCGCCCCTCGATTTCACACTCGCCGTGACCGGACGACCGCCTTTCCGATTTCTTCGATTTCGGTTCGGCTCGCCATAAACGTCACCGACAGTTCGTTATAATTGGTTACGAGACGAATAGTTGTGCTCCAATGCCCCCCCGGATCGATCGCAAAACCCGATTTGTCTAAGATCATATTATAAGCTATACAAGCGCACTTTGTTCCGGTTTTTAGACATTATTATTACAGAAAGTCCGGTCGCCGAAATGTTCGAAAAGATCCAAAACCGTATCGTTTCGGCACGGTTGCCGCGATCGTTATCGCCGACAAAGAAATAAAAATACAGAATAGTGTCGTCGCTAAACACGGAAAAGTTCGCTTTTTCGGTGCGTCATTTTCAGCGCGTCGTCGCGGCAAAGCGGGAGGGAGGGGTGGGGGAGCCCTTCTGTAGACGACTGCGATTATTTATTATATCGAAAGCGGAGCGTCGAATCAATAACCCAACTTTCGTACCCGGCTCGTGGATTAGTCGCTTATACGAAAACTCGTCGTATTATACTGTTCGAGACGTGTTTATAATATGCCGTCGTCGCTCGCGCGAGAGAGAGAGAGAAAAAAAAGAACCACAATAATAATCACCTGCGCCGCCCGCGGGCTGCGCGTCACAGATAAGATTCTCGTCTTTCAATTCGATAATAGACAAACAAACTCTAAAGCAATACACACACACACATATATATAATATATACGGTTTATACTTGTTTATTCTGCGGAGAACGAATTCGAGCGTAATGGCATAAATAAAAAATAAACCGAAAGAAACGTTACGACGACGACGCCTTTGTACGGACAAATAATGCGACTTTTCTCGTTACCGATGACTAACCGTCGACGACGACGCCGCCGCGTGTTCGTGTTTTCTACCACATCGATTTATCGTGTCTCGAATGATAATTATTTGGCGTACACCTACGCCGCCGGCTAATCCGCGATTACGACGATTAATCGAAAGTGTGACCCGCGGTACGTAACATTTTACGCGAATGCAGTGTAAACATTGCGTTCGCTGATGGTCGGTTTGGAATCGCCAACTTTAAACAACCATTGTCCGAACGATAAGTACACAATGACTTGTTGAACGTTTAATATACACAACAATCGATTCGCTCGCGCATACGCACACACTTAATAAAACCCGATCGGACGTTATTCTTTGACTTGTGTCCACAGTGACATGATAATCGAGTCGATCGAAACGATTTCGAATACACGTCAGCGAGACCGGCCTTTAACGAATCGAAAAGTTTGAGTTGTTATCTATAACGAATTAGTTTTTTCTTTCGTTTACCATTGACGAGTTAATCGACCGGATTAATAATTATTATTACCGTCAAATTGAAATTTTCTTTTTATCACGATAAACACCGCGATTTTAAATTGAATTGATTTCCATCGAGGTGCAATATTTTGTGAATAGTGTGAATGGTGGTTATAGTAAAATAACGTATTAAAAGATACATATTTTCTCATTTCACTCTCGATTTAAAATCAAGTTAACTGGATTCGCCGTTTCCGGAAAGGACGTAGGTAAACATTTTATTTTTTTTTTCATTAAAATGAAACGATGTGATCGATTTGCTCGTAATTTCGTTGTCGATTCAAACAGGCAGTATATTATGAAATTCAGTAATCAGATAATTATATTATTATTTTGAATAATTGTATGATTATAAGGTCTTTAGTATATAATACGTATGTTTTTTTCGCGTAAACATGTAAATGATTTTTATTTAAGTATGAGTTACAAGTGAAAAAAATTAATAAATAGAAAAAAACACAAATAAAAAGTAACTTTTGACTAAAGTAAGTTTGAAAAAAAAAAAAATTTATAATTTCAATCGTCCGAAAACGGACGGATTTATTCCAATCAAAACCCATCTTACAGCGCTGTGTCACGCCGTTCAAGCCTATTGTTTGAGCGACAAAAAGTTGTTTATTGTATACGTCATAACTAAAGACCGGATTTAATTGCATTAAAAACACTCAAAAATTGCATAATAAAATTGTATAATTGCACCAAAAATCCCATAAAAATTGCAAAATAAATTGCACTATAAAAATGCAAGTCGTATTTATATATTCATTAATATTATTCATTAATATTACATTAATTACATTTAATATTAATTTTACATTTTTGAATTAAAATTGATGATTAAATACATTTCTAAATTATTTTCATTAAAATTAAATCTTCTATTACTTAAAATATGTTTGTACAACGAGAAACTACGTTCTACGTCAACACTCGTTATTGGTGCATATTTAAAACAATTTAATAAAGTAGGCGTTATATCTAAATTAACATTTGCTTTACCTGACATGACTTCATAGTAACACTTTAAAGTTTTATACCCTTCATTTATTGATTTGTACATTTGATTACGTGAAATATACAAAATTGAAAAAAATTGCAAAAACATTAAAAATTGCAATAAATTGCAACATAAAATTAAACAGAAAGACAGTAATTAATACAAATCGTGTACATATTTGATCAGATTTGATTTATCTTAACTAAAAAAAAAGTTGCAATATCAATTAAATCCGGTCTTTAGTCATAACGGATAGGAAAATACCTATAATACCACGTGCACAGTCGATAACAGACGTTTCGCCGTATTTTATTCACGCGGTTTTCGAACACCTGGTGCACAAGCGTGCGCGTTACAACAACAGTGTGTTTTAGTACACGCACCACTCGGGAATAACATGACATAGTGCGGTGTGACCCATAAATGAAAATTTGAAAATTCATCTATGAAATATAACAATAATGATATGTCGCCGGAAATATTTACGTTACGACCGCGTTATTTTGCGGCGACGACGGGGGAGGACGTTATCCGAAAAGTAATTATCTAATCGGTCGTTAAAAGGATTTCGGATGATGGAAACAAAACCGTCCGCCGCCGAGAATAATATAACATTATAACGGGCGATCACTGCCGCAGATATTATGTTTTCATACTTGTCGACACGAAAATACAGCCTCGTTTTCGCTCGGCGGCGCGCGTATTAGATTGCGGTTTACTTTTCGATCGAAACTGCGAAAACCGAACGCGAGCATTTAAAAACGGCACTCGATCGATATTTTCGCGGACAAAAATATATATTATTATTTATGTAAAACAGACGGGAAAAAATTCCGCGCGACGTATTACGCGGGGGTATAATATTAAAATCGAACTTTATGGATCAAAAAATTACGGAACGTATAATAATATAAACTATATGCAGATCGTATTCAAAACAATAAAGTCGTCGTGTACAAGATCAAAGTCGTTTTAATTTCATTCGAACAGTAACGGTTTTAATTTGTATGTAAATCGAGTTTTAAATACCAGTAGTAGTTTTCGTATTACTTTTGATTCGATTATTTTATTGCCACGTACAATATCATGTCCACACAAATACACTCCGAGTGTATGGAAATATGACGTCGTCGTGGACATCGTGTTCGAATAATAACGATTCGTTTTACGGCCCCGTCGATAAACGTTTATAATAATAATTGGACGATGGTATATTATTATTTCGGAAGATTCGACTTTTTTATTCGTCGTCGGCAGTCGTGCTATAACTCTGAGAATATAATGAATAATGATTATACGAATCGCATTCAAGTCTTCACACGTCTACGATGACCGGAACGTTTCGTGTTGTAAAATGTGTATTGATGAAAACACTATAGCTTTCGATAATATGACGAAATAAGCCTCTCAATAATATACGAGTGAAATACGTCGCATACGACGGCGCGGCGTTTTTGTCATTTCACGTGTTCCTCGAACATAACCGAGTAGATTTACTGCTCCGATTCGATGGCCGTCTACGATTCTCGAGTCGGATATTAAGTTCTTCGGGAATTTTTATTTTCGTTTAAACGGTGTACGTATACTTTAACACAGAGAAAAAGCGAGACGACACAGACCGCGAGTGAAAAAAAAAAAAGTCAAAACCGTATATTGTATAGTTTTCGTTGGCTTAAATCGTTTGCGGATTGTCGCCTAGGTATATATGTGTGTGTGTGTGTGTGTGTATATACCGAAATCCCATTATACATCCAAAACGCGTAAATCCAATTATTCCAGTGGGCACCCCTCTCGATAGAGGATTCTATAATTAAAACACCCCGCACCTAAACGCGCGACGATAGCGGAGCGCACATACCGACGACCGGGTTCACAAAAGCAATTAGCATTCCGCGTGCTCTATTATTAATTTTCTTTTTTTCTTTTTTCACCTCGCCGCCGCCGTCGTCGTCCCCGCCATTTTTCGTCGACCCTAATTTGATCGGATATCGATTTTACCTCGGTGTGTATTGGCCCCCGTGCGTGTGCGTATTCGCCCAACGGCCAACGTTATACCGGGCCCCGTATATAGCCGTTTATATCGTTATCGGGCGCGAGACGATATATCACGCGCAGAGAAAGCTAAAAACGGCGGAAAAAAAAATGCGCGCACCACGACGGACCGCCTCTGCGGCGCGTGTGTTTGCGAACACTAAAGGGCCTATGGAAACGGACGGGGTAAATCAATTCGGCCGCTAAAGCCTCTCGAGTTTTATCAATTTGAATACGTTCAAACGACCGGTGCGCGAGAGATAGATCGAATTCCCTCTCGTCCGACGACGCATAACTAACCGTTATAAAATGCGCACGTATTAATATTATTTACGTAAATAACGATAATACGCGTACGCACGCCTATAATATTATTATAATGCGGTCGCGCCAGAGGAGAAAAGGAGAGAAAAGGAGAGGAAAAAAAAAATAATAATAAATAAATATCACGTCGGCAATCTTTTATAGCCGCGCGCCGCCGTATATGCGAGGCGCTCGCCCGCGCTCGCGCACACATACGCGCACACGTGCTATTTATCTTTCCCGACCGTCGCGCCCGCCGCCGTATACATTATATTATTATCATGACGTAACACAGCTATAGCGTCGAGCGAGCATTGGCAGCGGCGCATATAATAATAATACTATCTATACATATATGTAATGACGCATCGGTGGCGTATCTGCAACCCCTCGGCGAGATAACGCGCCGCCGCCGCCTCCCTGTCATTATGAAATCAACCCACACCAAACAATATAATAATACGAGTTCTGCGGCGGTGGTTTTTTCGCGCGCGCGCGCACTCGAAAACGAGCGGAAAAAAACAAAAACGCGATACGCGACTCGCGCCGCGCGCCGGGGGTTGATGATTGATACCGCGGAGAATCGATCTTGTATTATAAAATTTGAAACCGACCGTTGTCGAACGCAGCAGACGTTCGTCGAATACACTCGATTTCGTGTGAAATTTGATTTGCCAGCGTTTTCTCCTTTTCGCGACGGAGTTTTTATTTTCGTCCGCCGAGGCGGATCTGTAAAGTGTCGTGTCGAACACGTGCCACCGTCGAAATATAAAATACTTTGTGTGCGTTTTCAACTATACAAACGTGCAGTTGTAGTTTTTAGTCATTTTTTCGATTGATAAAATATCAAATCTACAGTCGTGAACCTCGAATGTATTTTTCCACGTCGACGGCGTGGTAGGAGAGCGCAGTATTCGTTTTCGAGTAGTTTTTGTAATCGATATGGAACGAAAAAACAACACTATACGGACGCGAATAAAAAGTCGGAAATCTTTTGAAATTTCCCACGAGTACGCGACGACGACGACGACGACGTCGATATTATTATTACATACACGGACGTATATGTAGTCGAGTTTGGCGGCCGAGTATATTATCTCGACGAAACGGCTAATTACGCGACTATAGTCGTTAAAAATAATTTACCATAACGACGACGTGCGCGTGGAAATAATCTGGAAAACGTCGTCGTGCTCGGGGCAAAGCCGATAGATTTAACGATTTGTCGATTCATTACTTCCGCGTCGTTCGATTTCGACGGTTCCCTCTTTGCCGCGGTCGCGTGCAACGGACACAATACCCGCGGCGCGGGTTAATATCCCATCGATTCGTTTTAATTGGTGACGTTTTTAACAACGGATTACGGCGTGTTTCGATTCGGCGTTCGCCAATTCCCGAACCGATCGGTTCGATGCAGGAAACGTGCGCGCACTGCGGTGTATATAGCGTCGCGGCGGCGTACGCGTAATGCAATAACGTGTCCTTACGACAGAAACGCTATCGGGAATTTCCATAGACCGAGAAAGAGAGAAGGGTACAAAGATGGAGAACGGAATGCTCCCGGACCGAATCGCTCATGGGAAAATATTCAATCTCAGAGCCGAAAAACGCGGTCGAGCACTACGACATTGTTATAAATATTCGAAACGAACAGATGAGGACGGAGACACTGATCCCATTGATAATACCTAATCGAACTTTTACGCGCGACCAATCACAAAATATCACTGCGAACGCGGTGACGGAGATGATATTTCCGAATTTTTCGTAAATCAGTAACGATCGATCGAGTATTTCAATTGTTCGCACGAGCGATTATCATTTATAACCTAAAGAAGTGTGATGTGTGGATCGAATTTCGGAGACGAACGCGCGCGATGGAAATCGAAAAACGCTCGTTATTATTGATATTTCCAGCGAACCGCCGCCGCCGCCGCCGTAAAACCCGAGGCGTTGTTATGTCGCAGTAGGCGAACTGGTAAAATCGTTAGGCGATATCGAGTGTTGTGTATATGTGTTATTATATAAAAACGATACGGCGTTTCCAAAACGATTTACCAGGCGCGCGCGACGCGCGAAAAATCGAACACGCTCGACGCGCGCGACGACGATGATGGCCTATTCAACGACGGTTGTTACGACGTCGCGTACGGTTCGCCGGAGCACACGCGCGAGCGACAAATGAATAAAATACGTCTTCCAAACACATTTAGCCTCGCATCCAGCGATCCGACATAATATTGTATTCCCAGAACAGATAAAATGCATTCGCTGCGAACGATACGACGACGACGACGACGACGCCTGCATACTAAAATCCCGTATCCGTTCGTTCGCACGTCTACGCGCATCTCGTATACATATCGTATTATTATATACGCTTTTTTCCTTTTTTTCCTTTTTTTTTTTGTTCCTCGTGAAAAATATAATGTTTTTACGACGTTTTCTGATTGCCTGCATCAACTCCTGGGTACCTCACCTACGAGGTAGTATACCGAGCAGATAAATACGGTCACGAATGAAACACAATAATACGTCGTCGCGGCCGTGCACACGAGTATTATAGAGGTATACGTAGTCGTACATGTACGCGAGTACAAATACTAACAATACGCCTCGCGTTTATTTTACAGAAAAAAAAAAAGAAGAAAAAAACAGCCCACACACGTCCGAACGAGGTAGGAATTTTACCTTTTAAACAATATTTTATTACCGTGTTGTACGCGAAAAAACAAAACGAAAACTACGGTCGATGTAAAAACGAATAAAATATATTATACACGTGTAAGACGCGTGTTATGTGTGTATGCAGCTATTTTATACGTATACATATATAATACACATTATTATGCGTATATAGACACGCTGACCCCTGGCGGGAACGAGGGGAGGGGGGGGGAAATAGTAACGCGTTTCCTGTCGGTGAATTTCGCAACCTATGTTTTTGCGTTTTTTAAACGATCGAAAAACACGAAAACAAGAGCGTTAAAATAAATGCGCATTTGTTTTTCACTCTCTTTATACACACACACACACACACACACACACACTCGCGCGCGCGCATGTAACGTTTCCAAGGCTTGGGGGGCGGACACTCGGAAGGTAATACTTGAATAAATCTTCGGGAGAGAGGAAAAACGAAAAAAAAAAACGAAAAAAAAAAAAACGCAAAAACAATCCTGCATATTGTTTTCCCGTATTCCAATACGAGTAGGTATATTATATCCGTGACCCGGGGAAAAAAAAAAAAAAAAAAACAACACACCCGGGCACACGGTTAATACCGCTGGCTTTTGTACAAGTGTTCGGCGGAAATTGAAGTCGTACATCATCCCTTCGCTCTGTCCGGCCCCTCCGCGCCGTATACGCCACCGCCGCGGCCTGCTCTCTCTCTCGCGGCTGCAGTCGCACCTTAATATCGCCTCATTTGAGTGCATTAACTCTGGTACGAGCGAAAGGAGAGAGAGCGGGCAGGACCCGAACACTATTTAATTCGACACGGCGCGTATAAAACAACGAGACGGGGTAGGGGAGGAAGGGCGCAGTCGATTCCGGGATAATGTATTATCTCTCCCCGACGACGTTCGTCTTTCGCTTTTTTCTCCTTTCTCCGGTTCACTTTCTTTTTCTTTTTTTTTTTAATACGTGCGATTTCTTATATATATATATATTGTATTATACTCATTTCGCAGACGGCCAGATTAATACACGTAATAAATAAACAAATACAAAACAGCCCTACGTGTAATAAAAGTCATACGAGTTTTGCTTTGGCCAACGGTACGAGAACAATTCTATATTATATCCGACGGGAGTTATCGGAAATGTCGCGATTTAAATACTCGGAATCGAACCCTAGTCGTGGTGCGCGAAACGTTTCCGTTGTATTTATGTTGTCGACGATTTATATTAAACCCTATTAAAGATGTATTGCTGCTCGCGTGCAATCCGCTCTGTATCGACGTTCGGACGCTCATCAGAACGATTGGCCACGGTATTCGATCGCTCGGGTCGATAATAATTCGACGTCTGTGTTCGCGAATCTGAAACCAGTACCTGCTTTTCAAACGCGATCTCTCGGCCGGCGTTTGGAACGCGCGAAACCGGCACGGAAATCGCCGTCGAACTACGTTTTTCAACCGAGTTTCTTTCGGCGGCTATTATAATATTGTATAGAGGTACGACGGGCGCGCGTTATTTTTCTTCTCGGACCGACCGGGATTAATTGAACTGCTCGGGGGGCAGGAGGCCGCTCCGGTCCGCGAGCGAACAATGAAAGTCAAACGTGGCCCGTTTAAACCGGGCGACTGTAATTCTGCGATAAACGCCCCGGGACGTGACGGGGCCCCGACCGGTTGAACGCCGAGTCTGCCGATTATGATAACGGTCCGAGAACGTCGTCGTCGTCGGCGCAAGCGATTGTCGTGAAATAACTATTCGAACCCAATGGAGCATCTAACTCGCTATCTACACGTTTTATTATATTTATATACTCGTATACGACACAATGGGGTTTGCGCAGACCCCGCCGATTCGGCGGCGCTGCTTTTATTTACAACCTGTATAGTAATATTATATCGACCGGAGAGTCGTGTGTGACGACAGAAACGAGCGTAATATTATTATAGTGCCGGAGGAGGAGAACGAGATACCGAACGTGTATGGTAATTTATTATTTATTATTTATTTATTATTATTATTATTATAATACGGGCAAGCCCAATGGTTAATTTACAATTTAACTTAAACTAAACAATTAAGGAAGGAAGAAAACATAAGTGAAAAACAGAGAAAAATAAAATTAAAAGTAATAGTACATAGTAAGATATAACATAATTACTAAGACAAGAAGGAGGGTTCAGCATTGGCAATCCTCATCATTCTCGTAAGGGGTTCATTGGCAGCATAGTTGGTTGCAGAGACAGGGACATAGAAAGAGTAGCTAGAACGTGAAGAAAAAGAAGGCACTTTGAAGTTAATGCATTGAAGAAGGGACGGGGAGTCTATAAGACCAGAAATTAGTTTGCTTAAAAAACTAAGGTTCGCTCGAACTCTTCTATCTAATGACGGGACAAAGTATTTTTTTCAAAATATTATTATTAAAAAATTAAACTGTTGGTTTTGTCGTGGAAAAAAAATCACTCTGCGTAATAACGTTTTTCTCAGCCACGGCGGCGTTTACGGAGAAGAACCACGAGAGTCCAGCGCATATTACGCGTGCCTGGAAAATTATATCGTCCAGATCAGCCGTTCAACTCCGTCGGTCCTTATCGCGTTGAAATAATAATACGACTTGGAAAGTCGGCACACGTTTTTAATAATAACACTCGACGACGACGACGCACGGTCGTCGCGCACGGTTTCCGAGCGCGCAATATCAAAAAAACCGTTCTAAACCAAACGTTTCGGATTTCTTATTTAACGTCCCGGGCAAAGTTCGAATAATCGAACGCGACATTCGGTCGGTGCACCCGACACGAATAATATGAAAAAAAAACTCGCGTTATCGAGACGCGATATTAAAAGCCGTTGAAAACTGCAGCGTATACATATTTATCGATTCGTTTATCGATCGTTTCTATGCAGGAATCGAAGAGAAAAACAATTTTTTTTTTCCACGTCATATCTACGAGTAAAAATAGCCAGAGAGTAAGGTGCACTGACTCGCGCGAAATAAATAATCCGTAGAGATGCTGTGATATGAGTATCAAGTGTTGAAGTGCATCGAATACACACTCGCGAACACGTACTCTGATAATACGTATGATTGTGCTCGGTAAATATTGTGTTTCGAAACGTCGTCGTTCTCTAGAATTGAATTCAACGAATAAGAGAGTTAATTATTATAATACGCTTTATTCAACGGTTAATTTTAACGATAAAACACGTGACCTTTATAATACCTGTGCAATATTTAACGTTTGTAAAACAAAATCAGATATACGTACTTATTTAAAATAATAATTATAGTACATTTTTCTCTCTGATTTTCAGTCTCTTGCGGGATGGAAATATTCTCAACAATAACGATAATCTACATTTATAGTGAATTTCGAGTACGAATAAGGTCATAAATTTTCATTTCTCAAAAGAAAAGTAATTATTTGCTACAAACTTTATTTATATTATTATTATTATTATTATTTTTTTTATAATTTATTCAACTTTCATTATTAAAAACTGTACGGCAGACAACTTTTACACTTGTTTCTAAATTCTTTGTGTTAAAAGATTTAAAAGTATGTATAGTTCATTTCTAAAAACACAAAAAAGCCTTCCATCACGATTCAGCAGTTGAGCGGGTCACTAAAGTGGATATATATATATATTTTTAATTTGAAAACAATAATAAATCATCGTCGTCGTAGTAACAAAACAATTCTAAAGCTTTGTTTAACAAAGTTTTTTTTTTTTTTTTGGAATTTTAAGTGTGGACAAAAAAAAAAAACTTTTAATTGAGATTTTCAAAATACATATTTGACGTTAGAACGTAGTGGGAAATATCATTGTGTTAAAAACGTATGACTAATTCAAATTAAAAAAAAAAAAACCTTTCTCTTTTATCAGACACTATCGTGTACGAGTATAAAAAAAAAGAAAAATAATCTAATAAATTCGAAAAATTAATTCGAACGACCCCGGAAAAAATTATTCCGTTTTCGGTTGCGAATCATTAAAATATTATATTCGACAGATCCGAATCTGAAGAAATCGTTAGGTTTTTCGAGTGCATAATATTTCATTTACAAAACGATCGTGTGTCAACGGTGTAAAAATGTAAAAATCTACGTAATCGACAAGACACCGTATTGACAATATTGTATTTCTGACTCGTAATCGTCGAGATTAAAATCGATTTCGTTAAACAACATTGTATTCTTCCAATGGCGTCAATTAATTTGATTATTATTACGTAATAATATAAACGGTCTTATCTAAACTAGAAAACTATAGTTGTTCGAATAGTTCTTTTTCTTTATTAAGAACTCGGTACGACAACACATCGTGTCGTGCGAAATCGTCGGTTTTTTAGTGTGTTCATACAGACTCGGAAATCGATAAACCTGCCCGACGTCGGCGATCAGACCGCGACGACATTTAGTCGTTATACCGAAATACCATAAACCAGTGTTTCGAGTTTCTCAGCCTCTATATAATTTCAGACCTTCCGCCGAACGGTCGTAAAAATCTCATCGCTACACCTCCCTCCGTCGATTTTCTTCGAAATTTATGATTTTCCTTTTTTTTTTTTTTTTTTTTTATAACGAAGATAAAATCGATTCGAATAATAATAATAATTTTGTATTATTATGCTTTTAGTCGCAGCCCACACGACAATAATGCTCACTATTCGTTTTCATAATGACGTCATTATGACTCATAAACGTTATTTAAAATGTAAATACTTACTGCGAAAAATCTCACCGTATATAAACGGTACGAAAGAAAATATAATTATTAGAATAATAATACTGAAAAACAGGTACCAGAAACACCACCACCTGCTGCTGCGTTTGTCGAACAACAGTGAAATTACTTTTCTTGTTTTTTATCGCGCGCGGTTATTTATTTCGTTGCGATGTTGTAACGATATTATTATAATATTATACATTTATAAAATCAACGGACGATCTCGTTCTCCTCGGTGCCTCTCAGAGTCAAAAGGACCCCCCCCCTGCAACATTTTAAAACGTCCTCGACAAAAGAGTGCCAGCACTCGGACGTTTAGAAACGCGGTTGAAGTGGGGAAACAACGTGCATATGCCGCGGGCGAAAAATGAAAATAAGATGAATCCGTCGATAAGATTTTATCGCGTTTACGTGTATAATCCGCTCGAGGGGTAAAGGGTTGCGACGTTTGATTTCTCGCGGCGTCTGTTTCTTTTCAATATTGTTTTATAATAATAATATGTTCGTATAATATATTATATTATATTATATACTGTATTTTCTTTTTGTAATTTTTCGTAGAGCGAAGAATGTATTGATTTTCTTGTGGTATGCGAGATTTTATAGAATTTATTGATTTTCCCATGATGTGTGTGTGTTTTTGATTTTCAACTCAACTATAGGTTTCTGGTAGCGAATCGCATCTAGTCGGTACTTTAGAGGGGTCACTTTTCGAATTTCTAAAGAATTCAAAAAATGTCTTCGGTAAACCCCGTTAAAGCTTGAAAATTTAATACAAAGTTCCTCGCACATTGTTGCTCTACTTGTATAACGAAAAAAAGTAGTGATTTCTTACCGGTTTTTTGCTATTTTGTCTACAAATCGTTATATTATTCTCGTATTTTGTTGAGGTACTAGGAGAGGCCAATTAAAAAACGAAATACCGAAATTCGACTGAATCGATTTTGTTTTTCTATCGCGACTCAAACGACGGGAACAATCGGCGGGACTTTTAATATTCTCACACACGCGTTACTCAACTATACTATTCTCTATAGAGCAGGTAAAAGTTTTTACGATTTATATAGATATTGAACATTTAAAATACGCAATATATAGCCTCTCGTATTATATTGTCCTCGCTCGCGTATATATCGGAAATGACAATTTTAAAATATCTCGTCCAACGTATAGTCGCGCGCTATCCTGGGTTTTTTTTTTCTTTTCCGACGCCTCGTCGTCGTCTCTTTATTTTATTATTTTTTCCGTTTTGCAGCGATAGCGTCGCCGAATAGATTTTACATCCTTTTGCGATACATTATATTTTAGCTGTTGTGCTGCGGACGGCGGTCGTGTGTAAACGGCGGCGGCGGCGTAATGTTTAACGCCGCGATATACGCGCATGTACTCACACGAATGTTTGACACGTGGTGCCGGCGGCGCGGCGGGGGGAAAGCAAAGGACCGTTACGGCCAAATGGAGCGAAAGAAAAACAGATCAAAGAAATACGCGCGAGACACTGCAGTCTATACGGCACCCGCCGCGTCCCGTAACGACAAGATGGGTTTTACATTAAAAAAAATTTTTATCATCCATTTTGCGAATAACCTTTTAGACACGGTCGCGCGGAAATTGGAAACATTTCCCATTTCCATTTTCCAAACGAACCGAATAACAGCGCTTAGGCTGTGTGACGCGGTTATAGACGTACGCGGAGGAACGTTTCTGAAAATAAAGTCCTGCTACACGTCGCTGCACCCGATCGGGCTCGTACGCGGACGATTTGTCCTTTCAATCGCGATTAAAAAAAATTCGTAAGAAAACACCTAAAGTATAATAATATACGCAAATGATATTATACAAACGGCCGATAAACTTCAACTCTAATGCGCGCGATTGATCGCTGTGTTATAAAAATAAATAGTAATGAGTACTCGTCAAATAGGAATCGTACAACGAGCGTAGTAAAAACGACTTTTTTTTTTATTTGTGAAAAAGTATCCGTCAAAAAATCTTCCGGCTTACGAATCTCGTATCGTTACGCGTGTTTTTTAAAATATATTTTTACGAAATCTCGCCGGTTTTTTCCGTAATTCTAAGCTACGGTTTCAAATTCTTCATCGGCGTAGTCGTGTTTCGTACACGCGACGACGACGCTCGCCGCGCCGCCGCTTCTTCGACGGGCATACGAATACGGGAAAAAAACTCGCTTTCAGAACGTTTCAAGGGCACCGCGACTGCGCGGCGATTATCTCGACTTATGAAAAATGTAAAAATTGGCTGATTACAGACTACGAAGACTATTGACGACGACGGGGAGGCAGCAGTGGTGGCGGTAGCGGCGGCGGAGGACGCTACCGCACGAATCGTTTCGCATAATTTATTCACAGTGCAGTCGACTACTCGGCGGGTCTGCCCATCTTAGTTTTCCATTAAGGTCAATATTACCCCCACGGGAAGGAAGGGGGTTACTCGCCACCGCCATCCGGCCGACGACGACGGTGTGTCTGTTCCTTTTTTCCCTTCATATTTTCCTTTTTATATATTTTTTAATGCCATGCAAATTCGGGGCAAATACCCTTTTCCGAAGGGAGGCGTTTGCGAGGCGTGTTAATAAAAGATAAAGGGGTCATCGCCGCAGTATTTGGGTACAGATTTCTGCGCGGCGGGCCGGGTGGGGGTAAGTAGCGAACGGGCAAGGGGTCCGTGTCCGTATAGCATTATGCAAAAACGACCCGCCACCGCTTTCATATATTAATGATAATAAAACTTTGGCCTGTTGATAACGATAATAATAACCATAAATATTCAGTGATGGCAGGACACAGGACGGCGTGTGTCCCCTCTGCCCGTCTCTCTCTCACTCTCTCTCTCTATCTCTCTCTCATTCTCTCTATATCGCCTCTTTTGTCCGTCCTAATCCAATTTCGACGGGTTTGCGCGCAAAAGGTGCGTGTTTGTAAAATGTTTCGTCTAGTCTCGGCCGTGTCTCGAAATCCGGTTACAGTACCGGTACTTAAAACCTATTGGATTTTATGAAAACAAAATAATAAAAAAACGATAAAAATAAAACGAAGACCGGTGCCCGTGGCCGGGAATCCTTTTTCCTAAGAAAGGAAGACTTTAAAATATTTATCGTACACGGCGGCGCGTTTACGTAGAATTTAATTAAACAATAAAATCATATCGAAAATCTAAAAACGTGGTCGCAAAATACGTAAAAGCATTTATACATAAAAAAAAAGTACGTCAACTTAAAATCTGATCTTCACTCCTTTTTCATCGGAAAACGTATGAATAATAAATCGTTATCGATAAGTTAGTTAACATTTCTATGAACGAGGCCTTTCGCCGCGTCTGAAACTACATACATTGAAATCTCTATTTTCGGACACCTCTTTAAAGCATACACGTTCTCAATGACGGACACGTTTTCCTGTAAAAATACACATTCACAAAAAATATTATGATTTCTAAATACACTCTGAAACAGTAGACGTAGACACTAGAAACTGGTACCAAAAAATTATAAATCGCCTCTCATAAATGGACATAAGTCCCGATTTCCGTATTTTACACAATTTTAATGAGAATTATAAATAATATACTACTTGATAATTGTTCTCACCTAACACCTTACTAGTATTTGAAATTTCGGGTACAGGATGGCAGGAGTCGAGCCCCGGTGTGCCCTCGCTACGGTCCGGATGATCGAGTCGACGGTGGTCGTCTGCGCCGGCCGACGGGAAACGCGTACAGTCTCCGAGTCCGTACGGATTTCGCCTTCGTTTCGTCGAAATATTCGGCGCGGAATCATTAAGAAACCGACCGGAAGGTTGTTTGCACGAATCGTTTTCGGTTCAATTTAGATTTCGGGGCAGGTATAAACGCAGTAATTGATACGCGCGTCGACCGTATCAACTTTCGACCGGCGAGCGGGGGCGTCGGCGGCGGCGGCGGAGGACGAATCGCGTCCTCCGATATTTGCACAGGACTCCGGTCGGGTTCGCCGGCGAATCATTAGCGGGGCGATAATTAACGCGAACAGGTTGTTGTTGATGTTTGCCAGGTGTTTGGCGCGCGCGTTTGTATACGTACATTTACGCGTATTTTAATACGGCTCTTCCGCCGAGGTTTCAGCACGCGTCCGATATTATGTTCCGGTGATTTCGGACGTTTTCGTCCGTGGCCGAGATCTCGCGGAGCCAAACGTTCCGAGTCGGAGCAAATGACGAGCGCGCGGGAGTTTCCATCGCTGCGGCCCAAAGCGCGTCCAAACGAGTCGTCGATAAACCGTCGATGCCGCATATAAAATAGTTTACCGCGGAAAAAAAAAAGAAACAAAACATAAATTTCAATATCGTAATATTATGCGTGTCGTCTCGACGCTAAACGAATAGCAGCGCGCGTTTTGGTAAAAGTAAAATAATTACGCGCCGGCCGCGGATATGGCGCTAATAAATAACTTCGCAACGCGTCGAGTCCTGAAATTCGTTCGTAATAACGTTGAATTTATTATTACTATATTACTGCGTTTCCGTTAGATTCGTTTAAATGGAAATATTTCATGATAAATCCTACTTAGCGCGCCGTTGTTTTTCTTCTTCCTCTTCGATTCCTCGCCATCCGCATACCTATATTTATGCCGCCGAGTTATATAACACGGAAAACGTTACGTATTTTAACGATATAATATTATATATTTTATAATATATAGTAGTATTCGTTTTTATAACATCGAGCGTCGTCGTTACGTATTTTCATTTTTACGTATTTTTAGTCGCTAAAAACCTAAACGCCGACGTGTAGAAAACCGCCACAAAATATAACATACTATTACGCGTACATAATATTATTGTTAGCGTCTCCTTAAATAGTTGTGAATACATCAATCTATCGCAAACCTAATATTGATAGGTACTCATCTAAACATCGCGGAAATCGTCTAATATTGACCAAATCCATTGCAGTGGAAACATTTGATGGCGGTGGTCGTACACTACGGACGGATGCGTATGTTTACACGCTTATTTTTACACAAATATAGGGAAATAGCGAGATTTAACTTGTCCGATATCTTTTTTAAATTACTCATACTTATATTATACTCTGTGAATACGACAGCGCGTCCAAATCGACGAGACTGTTCTGTGTCATTGAAATTTAACACACGGAAATTATTATTTTCAAAACACCGTTTGCCCGCAGGATATGCCACGGGCTTTGATAAAAAAAAAAAACCATAAATCCTGGCCAAATAAGTACCCGTACTTCATTTGAGCAGCTATTCCGGCAGCTTTCGGGATAAATGAAGAAAAAAATAATAATAATAAAATAAATACAATTTAACGAGTGAAAAGCGGAATGTGCCGTCTCCGAGAGAATAAGAAAATAAAGAAAATCGCCGTGGAGACGAGACGGTTCGAGGAAATTTCGAACGCACGGGTGACTTAATCCGCGCAAACGAAAAACTTCTCGTCGCTTTCAAAATACTCGTTATACACGTATGCGTATTGTTGTATTATAATATGTGACGTATGAAGACGTTTTTCTCGATTGCGTCGTCGTCGCCGCTCGGTCGCGTACGCACGTGCGCCACATAAAGACAACGGTTATTATTACCGTCTCGCACGAGCCGACGACAGTATACCGTCGTCGTATATGGGTAGTAAAAATTTATCTAAAAATATCGAAGGATCGCGCGGAACGGTAGAAGGATATATTATGCGCGCGCGCACGCTATTTTTTTTATGCCGCTGCTAAGCCTCCGTGCGGAATGTCAAACGAATCGTTTGAAAATATATCAAATATCGCGCGCGGTTTGTTTTTTCTATTTTTCAAGTGATCATAGCGATCGGCGTCACTTTTAATTTGATTATTGTTAAACAAGCGTTAAACGATTGAGTGTACAACCGACGAATAAAGCGCTATCGAATTCGGATACGAACAACGGCGACCAGTCACCGCGTTTCAATTCGTAATCGTTTATGACGATTAAAATATATAGCTGAAGCAGATCAAACATTTTATTTTGAATTTCGTCAGTACGTACTCGTTCGGTTATTCTTTTTTCATTTCAATCAAGTCGTTTTTTTCAATGCGTTAAAACACGTAACCTATACTCGTATGTATAATTTCATCGAATTACTCCGACGGAATATAAATAATTGCCCGCCGTTTACGCGTTTGATATAAGTCGTGCGATGGACACGACGACGGTTTCAAAACAGACCGCTTATCGTCTTATCGCTGTCGGTTTATAGTTTTTCATCGAAAAAAAAAAACAATACGTTTCCAAGTGACGTACGCGCGTATTACATAATGATATTATAGTTTACTCTGAGAGGAACACACACACACATGTGATTATACACGCGTTATGCCTACGCGTTATTGTAAACGAAACAGCGTTAAAAGTCACTATCGAACTTAAAGTCTACTGTTTCTCTTCGTACCGATTAAAAAAATAGGAAAAAATGACCCGTACGTACGTCAGAATACTCAAAACTTAACGAACTTATCGACACGAGTACGACGCGCATAATTTCTCGACCCCGTCTCTACCCGCAGAATATCTATTACGTAACGTGAAAATCGTTCGTTCTCCGTGGGTCGTCCGGTTATCAAATCCGTGCCTTTTTCAATAGCCCCCCCCCCCCCCCCCGTAATGTTATCGTTAATAATTGGTCCCGAAACGATATAGCCGTGCGGAAACTTTTAGAGCGTCGTCGTCGGCCGAAACGTATTTGCCGTCGAATCTCGATCGCCATCGTGTACCGCTAAATATGCGTCATAATCGAAACGTGACGAACCGTTTATAGTTTCGATTTATTTTTAGTCCAGTCATTTAAGCTCTAAAATTGATGTTTTGAGGAATTAAATCGGAAAGTTTTGAAACTTTGCAAAATGTTTGGTTATAGGCTCCTGATTAACCAAAAAAAAGTCGCCATCCCTCCGAGGTCCGGAAGTGTCCGCCATCTTGGATTTTATGTGCGATTTTTCAGTTTTTTAAAATTATCTTTGGAAATACTAAGTTTATTTCAAAAATACCTCTATGCAAAAATGTAGCTAACAAAATTTTAAACAAATATGGTTTTATTATTTTTTTTGTAGCTTGAATAGATTAAGAGCAAAATTTAACCCAAGTGTTATCATATTACTTATTAGACGCGGCGCGTATTAATACTATACACGTATTTACATAGGCTGCGCGTAGGCGGCGCGCCGCATTC